>JAEIFZ010000236.1:0-600000 GCA_018904035.1 Zaprionus ornatus
ACTTAGGTCCCCTGCTTTTTACACTTTTCATCAATGCCTCCCAACGGTCATACTTAACTCACGTACGCGGATGATGTCAAGCTCTGTTTTCAATTTAGAGACGACTCCTGTCATTCTCGCCTTCAATCTGACCTAGATTGTTTCTTTTTTCGTGTGTTTTAAACTATCGAATCTCCCTTTATCTGATTTTACAGCTCAAAATGCAAGCTGATGACATTCTCACGTGCCTGCCCAAAGTACGTATCATACTCTTTTTTGGTTGTACCTTGGAAAGAATTTCCCTGGTTGATGATCTAGGTGTCCGTTTGGACCGAAAACTCAAGTTTTCTGAACATATATCATCAATGGTTAATAAAGCTATGGGTGTACTCGGCTTTATTAAGAGATGGTCCAAGGAGTTTGACGATCCTTACTTAACTAAGACTCTCTTCACTTCGCTTGTTCGTCCAATCCTCGAGTACGGATCATGTGTCTGGAACCCTCAGTACACAGTTCATAGAGACCGCATTGAATCCGTACAGAAAAACTTCTTAATGTTTGCCTTGCGAGGCCTTAACTGGGATGTAAATTCAAGACTTCCTTCCTATCCTAGTAGACTTTTGTTACTTAATCTGCCTTCTCTAGCTAATCGTAGAACCATGCTTGGCGTTATATTTATTAACAACCTTATCCAAGGTGACATAGATAGTAGCGACTTACTTAGTAGACTACACTTTTCTGTCCCTGGTAGAATCACCCGTAATTACCTTCCTCTAAAACTTCCCAATTGTAGCTCGAACTATGCCCTGCATGAGCCTTTCAGGGTATTATGTTCGGACTATAATAAACTATTTACTTAATTGTAGCTAACAATAACAACTTGATATCTAGCTTAAAATTACAACTCCTCGCCCACTTATCTAGAATTTAGTCAAACACATAATTGTCTTCTTCATAGTAGTACTTTCAACATACTGCATGCTTTAACACTCTACTCATAATTTTATTTACATTTGGTTACTAACACTAACTCTCCTGATCTGATTGGGTTTTTCTTGGTTTTCCCCAATCCTCTGCAACAAATGTTGGATCGGCTTTTCTTTATCCCAGTTTGCACATTTGCACAATTTTTAATTTTTTCCTTTTTTTTTACATTTAAGGTTTTACCCTTAATTTAAAATTACATCTAGTTTAAAATTTAACTTAAATAATTTAAATCTAATTTTAATTGTTTCTTTACTTTTAAAAAAGTCGACTGATCATAGTTCGACTATAAACTAAATAAATAAAAAAAGAAGTGAAGCTTTTATTTCGTATTTTCTCTCAGCTGTTGCTTTTTGGTCTGCCCACCGGGGCTGCCAGTCCGAAAGAAATAATTGCTCATCATGCAGGGCTGCACAATCCATTCTTTCGTTATTATTATACCCTTGGACCATTGAAAATGGTCAAAAAAGGGTATACTAACTTTGTGCAAATGTATGTAACAGGCAGAAGGAGGCGTCGGAGACCCCATAAAGTATATATATTCTTGCTCAGGATCAATAGCCGAGTCGATTGAGCCATGTCCGTCTGTCTGTCCGTCTGTCCGTCTGTCTGTCTGTCTGGATGAACGCGCCGATCTCAGCTATTACAAAAGCTACGGACACCAAATTTAGCATGAAGATTCCTGTATACCAGATCAAGTTTATTTTCAGTTTGGAATAACACGCCTACCGCCCCCACAAACCGCCAATTTTGGTTTACATTGCTATTTACATTCGAAGAACTCATTTGTTAACGTTCTGCTTTAACATAAATATAGATAAATACTATATGAACTTATCCTCCAAATTGTAACCCGATCAGACAATAAACACTGAAGTTATTAGATAAACCATTTTGACACTTCGACCAGCAAAGAACTTGTCGATGACGTCAGAACTAAATTCCTTATGCATGAAAGAAAAGGACAACGATGCGAGCGCGAAGCGCGAGCTGTTTCTCGACTCTTCTTTTCCATGCACATGTCAATTACCGAAAATACATGTGCATAAATATATGCTAACACTCAACCAATAGGTGGCGTATATATGAATATGAAGAAAGCAAAGAAGTTGTCGATGACGTCAGAACTAAATTACTTGTGCATGAAAGAAAAGGATAAACGATGCGAGCGCGAAGCGCGAGCTGTTTCTCGACTCTTCTTTTTCATGCTTATGTCAATTACTCAAAATACATGTGCATAAATGCAAAACACTTATACATACTTAATTTGTGTTCACACATACATATGTAAAATTATATACAACCAATAGCGTGGTTGATCGGCATGCATGAATGCAGGTATTTACTAGATTTCTAATGTAGACATATTATTATTATTATTTAATAATTTATATATTGACTTTTTATTAAATAAATATTAATTTAGATTTCACGATATATTATGAGCTATCATATCGATAGCTTTTAATATATATTAAACATATCGATATATATTTCATATGTTTTGCATATAAATTATATTAATATGTGTAAATTATATTATATCCCCACGTCTATTGAAACTATGTTTGAAAAAAATGTACTAACATTTCTTCTACTTTGTTTTTTTAATATATGTATATTTTGTATGTATATTAGATTCTATAGATCATTATTATAAATTTAAGGTTTCGCGCACTTTTTAATTGCGGCGATAAATTATTGGCAACGTATCAAAATTGTTGCAAGGTGGCAGCGCCTTCCAGTGTTATGTTAATTTGTAGTTTGCGATTGGCGTGTTCGGTGTCGTCGTCGATTGTCGATTATCATTTGTATTTTCGATATTAAATATAAAATAATATATAATTAATTCGCGTGTTCGTGATACATTTAACATTTAATGCAAATTAATATAAGTCGAGTATATAATAAGTAAATCCTCGTGTGTGATTGTTATGCGTTAACGGAACATTTTATATGCGTGTGAATGATTGCGACCTGCCCGGAACGTGGCGCGCAATTTTAGAAAAGTGCGGTACACAGCGTAACGTATTTTTGTGCATGCATACATATATGTGTATAGACTCTTCTGAAGTGTGTGTGATTGTACGTGAACATCGGTATCGGTTCGTTTCCGCGATTCAAATTGGAATTTTCGCTGGAATTTCTTGCAGGTTCAATTTATTATTTCTTTGATTTATATTTATTCTTTTTTCCACATTTTGTTTATTTTTATTTTCCTTATTAAATTTAATTATTATTTGTTCTTTCATTAGATATTTATTTTCATTTATAATATAATTATTTTAAATAATATACATATATTTATTTAAATATATGAATATAATTATAATATATGTATATCTATTTAAATATATGAATATATTTATATATATAAATAAATATACTAACTTTATTTTATATATATAACTATATATTAATTTTTGCCAATACTTTGCGTCGATCGAGGCGCAGGCAATGTCCACAATTCAGGTCCAACGAAAGCGGACGAGATGCTGTTAGAAGGGCGATTCAGCGACAAAATCAGGAGACGCGAATTTTAGAAAGGGCAATAGATAGAAGTCAAAGGTCTCAGGTTAGAAACAATCCTATTCGTAGGATTGTTGAGCAGGCACGCAATACTAGTGCACGCCGCAGTGCTCGAATTCGAGCTCAACGTGAGGCCTTTGAAGCCCATAGGAATATGTCGCAAAGTGTGAGTCTATATAGGAGTAGTTGCAGCAATAGGATAGCAGAGAATAGGAGAAACGCGTCCCGCAATAGAGTGGACCGTGCGAATACCCTTCCAGATGATAGGATATCGCAGGTTAAAACTAGTTTAGATTGCCTAATAGCCAATTTTAATAAGACAGTCAAGCAGGGACCCGATCAGGTTTGCATATGTTGCAAAGGTTTGTGGTTTCCACATCAAGTGGACAAAATTTCGCGTGAGGTCATAGAGGAAAAGTGTAGTGAGGCAGATAGTGTTGATATTTTGTATCTTTCCTCTATGTTTCCATCCCATAATAATAGGTTTAGCTTTTGCAAAACCTGCAGCCGCAGGAAAAAACCAAAGGCTTCTATTACAAATGGCCTAAATTTTCCGGAGCTTCCGGAATGCCTGAAAGGCTTGACGCCTCTAGAAGAAAGGCTGATTTCTCCCCGTCTTCCTTTTATGATCATAAAGTCTCTTGGATATGGACGTCAAAGTGCCATTAAAGGAGCAGTGATCAATGTGCCGATTCCAGTTGCAAATGTTGTAACTTCCCTTCCCAGGGCATTTAATGAAGCCGAAGTAGTTCAGATTCATCTTAAGCGTAGGATGGAGTATAACCATGATTTCATGGCTGAAACCATAAGGCCCTCAAAGATAGTTGATGCAATTCGGTATTTAGTGAACACAGAACTTTATAAGAAGCACCAGGTTACTATCAATGAGCAGTGGTTGTCTTCTTACTCAGCTGAGACTGTACCATTTGTTGCGTCAGCGAGACGACAGGGACATTGTGTGTCAAATGTTAGAAAAGGCAGCACAACCTAATGAGCATAGAGTAGTAGAAGAAGAGGTAGAGTTGAATCCAGGAGGTCAAGAAACCTTCATGGAAAATGTCCCTGTTGAAAACATAGATATTCCTCGAATTGCTATAGCACCAGGAGAGGGTCAGCGACCTCTTGACATGATAACCGATTGTGATTCAGAGGAGCTGGCTTTTCCCACAATATTTGCAGGCATTAAAAGGAAATGTCAGGAAAGTTTTACAACTATAGTTAGATCAGAGCTTAGGAATTTTGATAGAAGAGGTTGTAGAACTGATAAATTATTTCATAACTTCAAAAAGTTAGAAATGATTAGCATTAGGAATAGCACATCAATTTGCTTACGTAAGCACTCTGCCACTCAAGGCATTTCGGCTGCTAATGTGCGTAATGATGAAACTTTAAATAGGTTAATACTTCATGATGATGGCTATAGGCTTTTAAAAGGTATTCGCACGTCTCCTGTTCATTGGGAGGACGAGAAAAAGAAAGTGATGGCTATTATTAGGCAGGTAGGGCTTCCAACTTTTTTTATAACATTTTCCGCAGCGGAAACTAGGTGGCCGGAGCTTTTAGTCTTGCTATGTAAACATGTAGACAAGCTAGAAGAAGCGTCAAATTTGGGGTTTGATGAGAAAGCTCGTCTCATTAGAGCAGACCCAGTGACCTGTGCCAGATATTTCGATTTTCGATATAGACAGGTTTTAAAACTGATGAAAAAGGAAGGCGGTGTCTTTGGTTGTCACCAGATCATCAAGTTTTATTGGCGAGTGGAGTTTCAGCAAAGAGGCTCTCCACATATACATGGCATGTTCTGGCTGAAAGATGCCCCAAAGCTCGACCTAAAGAATGAGTCCACATTTATGCCTGTGAAGTCCTTTATTGATCAGTTTATTACTGCTGATTCTAGTTGCGCGGACGTTGCTCCATATTTGGAGTATCAACTCCATAGTCACGGGCACTCTTGCAGGCGAGAAATTAGGTCAAAACAAATTTGTAGATTTGGTATCCCATACCCTCCCATGCCTCAAACAGAAATTCTTCTCCCTTTAGAAGAAAATGCTCCAAATTTGGCCGAGCATCGTAGGAATTTCGAAAAAATTCAAAGTCTGCTCGACTTCCCATTTGATCGTGAAAGCGTAGAAAATTTGAACGATTTTAACAACTTTTTGTCCCACGATCAATTTAACCTTAGTTATGAGGGCTACATTAATGCTGTAAGATCAAGTATAAAGAAACCAAAAGTTTTTTTGAAGCGATCTTTTGCAGCAATCAAGCTTAACGCTTATAACAAGCACCTCCTTTTGTTGCAGCGAGCAAATATGGATATTCAGTTTATTTTAGACCCCTATGCTTGCTGCAGCTACGTCGTTAATTATATTAACAAGTCTCAGAGAGGTATCTCAATGTTGATGCGTGAGGCAATCAATGAGATTAAAGACAATAACAATGTAACTATTAAGCAAAAGTTACAACATTTAGGTAACAAATTTATATTTGGCACTGAGATATCCGCTTTTTATAGCTACTGCAAATCAGAACGAGGAGCTCGCCAAGAAAATGCAGATGACTTTGACGATGATGTGCCTAGGGCTTCTGAATCAATAGTTTACGCTCTTCGCGATAATAGTGGCTTCATCAGAAAGAGGACCACTGCGTGCATAATTAGGTATAGGAGATTTAATATCAATACAGAAACAAGTGACTATTTCAGAGAGCTAAAAATGCTTTACGCCCCATGGCGAGATGAGCATTTGGATTTAGTCACACATGACTGTGAATTGTTCTGTAGGGAAAATTCGGAGTTAGTAGAGAACAATCGCAGAAAATATAATTTACTAGATGATAGGGAACTAGAAGATGCTCTGAGCCACTTAACAGAGGAAGCAGAAAATGAGAATAATCAAGTAGGAGAACAGGAAGTGGTAGATGATGGCTTCACAGTTTTAGGATTGCCTGAAATAGATCCACATCTAAATGTTTTAAATGTGGATGGAAATATTGATATGAATGATGAAGATAGTAATGTCCGTTTTATCAAGCTTCCAGCCTTAGTTTCTCAGGAAAGCTTAGCTAATATAGTTAGATCCCTTAATTTAAAGCAGAAGCTATATTTTACACATGCTTTGCATAATGCCAAAATCAATACAGTCTTTTATGAATTTTTTGGAGGCGGCGCCGGAGTCGGAAAGAGTCGACTTATATCAGGATATATGTAAATATGTATGTAGGCATATTGTAATAATTTAAATTTAATTATCTAATAGTTAAGTATAACCATTGAATGGAAAATTGGTTTGATAATTATTATTATTTTTTTATTTTTATACCCTTGGACCTTGTTATCGATATTAACCAATTTAAAATTTATAAAGAAATACCGATATCTACTGCTCACACCGCTTTAGGGAATTGCGGCGATAAATTATTGGCAAAATATCGAAATTGAAGCAAGGTGGCAGCGCACTCCAGTATTATTATTAATTTATAGCTTGCAATTAGTATTATACAATTAAATACTTTTTATGGCAACATACGTCCAAGGGTATCCTACTGTCGTGTGCAACTCGACTGTTGCTCTTGTTAATATTAATGTTGTGCAAGGTTATCGATATGTTAATCGAACATCCAATTTGGTACGCTGATTCAGAGAGAAGACAGTGGGCCGGATTGGTAACTCCTCCCTTCACAAAACGAAGCGACGGCCATATCCAAAATTTGATCAGTTCCGTATGAATGAAATGAATGTTGTTTGATATCTTAAAATAAGTATTCTTTACTTCATTCTTCTTTACTTATTCTTTTAAATTACATTTGTTTAAGTAAATAAAAATAATTAGTTTCAAATTTCCTTAAAATAGATTCAAACATATGCTTTAATTAAGCTATTTTCGGCTTATTTTGGACTTATGTATTTTTTGTTGTCGTGTAGTTATTAATGTCAAGCCGTTGTCTTGTAGGACTTTATGCTTTGAAAATCGGGGTGTTTATTTGTTTCTACGATTTTCTTTTCTAAGTACAATATCGACGGTTACAAAGGTGTCTGGTAATTTACGGGTTTCGTTAAGTTTGTCCAATCTTTGTTTTGCGCTGTTCTCCAGCATTTCTTATATTTCTGGGTATAATTTTGATTATAATATTTTATGGTTTGATTAAAAATGTGTGAGCGTCCGGTGAATATTTCAAATGGGGTGTGTTTAGTGCTTGAATGTATAGCGTTATTATATGTTAGCAACGTTTCAGACATCACGTCTTCGTGAGTGATAGTCTGCTTGTGTTTTTTTTTTATGTCGATTAGAATGCGGTATATTTCAGTTAATGTTGAGTGTTAGCCGTTCTACAGGTGAGTTGCTAGATGACTCTTGAAATGATGGAGCATGGAGCATCATAACATAATTTCAACTTTCACAGTGAACGGACGTGTTTTTTTTGTGCGCTTCGATTTGATTTTTTGATTTGAATTCAAAACAACCGGTGTTTTGTTTAAATATCTAAATTTAAATATCTCCTTTTGCTAGCCCGTTCACGACGCGTGTGCATGCCTTATATTGTAGATTAGTCAAACTAAACTTTGCTATTTTTACATTTGTTGTGCATTGGTTCTGCTTGTCCAGTGTTTTGTTTTTGTCTTCATATTTTCGGTAAGCGACGTTGTTGTAGTTAGTTCACCGCTATAGCTCTCTCTCCTTATCTCTCCTAATTCTTTGAGTGCGCCTAAGCAGCTCTCACGCTTTCCGCTCTCTTTGCTGCACTGTTGTTGCTCTATCTTTCTGCTCTCTGTGCTCACTGCTCTTTACGCGCGCTAATTTCTTTCTCTCGCGCACATACCTCTTCTTGTTTTTGTTCGTTTTCTTTTTGGCATTTCTCGTTTTACAGTAGGTGCCCACTATAATGGACGGGGTAATCTGTTTCAAAAAATCCTGCCTTAAGCAGGTGACTGCCGCCCAGGCAAGCATTTCGTGCTGGCTATGTACCAACGTAGTACACGCGAAGTGTGCCGGATTTTCTGGCCCGACGGCTGACGCCGTAGCCAAGCGCACTGGTTTGCGTTATTGCTGCGATGTGTGTAGGGAGGTGGAGAACGACATGTGTTCGTTTATGCGTCAAACGAAGACTGGATTTAAGGAACTGCTTGGAAGTTTTCGTAAACTTTCCGACCAGTTCTCGGCGCTAGATTCTTCTTTCAATAACCTTAAGTTATTGAATGAATCCCCAAAGCGTAAGAAATCCACACGGATAGAGAAGTCTTCTGTTAGCGCCACCCAGCTCCCTCTAATTGACCAGCCAGGTACGCCAATGACACAGCCGCTGATGCCGTTCACCAATCCTCCGATGGTAACGAGATCTGCGGTTCTTCTAGAGAATGTCATTGGGGGTGTGCAATCAGTGACGCCTAAACCATCCGATATGTCTGCTGTGGTCTCTTTGCCTGTGCCACAGTTATTAGATTTTCATAGGGCGTGTGTAAGTTCTGAATTACCAGAAGAGAACCTCTGCTCTGGTATTATACCAGAGGCGCCAAAAAAGCTTGTAGGTGTTCCACAAAAGAAACAAATTTTTGTTTCCAGGCTTGCCCCTGAACTCACATCAAACGATGTTACTGCTTATATTCAAGCAAAAATTCAAGCCTTGGATATAAAAGTGGAAAAATTTAAGTTTTCTTATGAGAGGGACATATTGTCCTTCAAAATAAGTGTCCCCAACGAACTCTTTGGCATTATATGTTCCGCACAATTTTGGCCGGAACACGTAATTTTTAAAGAGTTCGAAGCAAAGAAGAAAAAAAATCGCCCACCGATCAAACTTCCTTTGCTTTCTTTAGCAAAAAAAACTAACAAGCTTCTTAACTCTTTCATATCAAAATGTTAGAGGTCTTTGTACTAAACTTTCAACTGTATATTTAAACAGTCTCTCTTTTTCTTCTCAAGTTGTTGTGTTTACTGAGACTTGGTTAAAGCCGGAGATCCTTAACTCTGAAGTCTTTCCAAATAAGTACACAACCTACAGGTGTGATCGACCTGACCGTCGTGGTGGTGGAGTTCTTATTGCAGTTGATTCCACCATCAATTCGGAACTCTTACAACCGGAGATTCAATCTGCTATTGAATTACTCTGTGTAAAATTACACTTCCCCGGCTTCTTTCATTATATAACCTGTTCTTATATTCCGCCGTCATCGGAGTTATCAGTCTATTTGCAACATTTGTCGGCAATAAAGACTATATTTGATCTGTTATCAGACAGAGATCACTTTTCAGTCCTTGGGGACTTTAATATTTCTAATTGTAATTGGACAACAAGCGTTGACTCAAATACTCTGTTGCCTTCACGGCAACATGACCTTTTCGACGGTCTGTTTGATATGTCATTGTCACAGGTCAATCATATCTTAAACTGCAGTAACAGATCGTTAGATTTATGCTTTGTCTCCGATCCATCTAGAGTGAGTCTAAACAGGACACAACCACTTTCTCTTCCTGAAGATCCTTACCATCCCACTCTTGAAGTTACTTTTGAGTTTGTCGCATGTATGGATAAACATGAAAAACTGTGTAATCGTGTACGCTGCTTTAGAAAAGAAGATTTTAACTTATTAAATTCGTTAATTTCCAATTTTGATTGGTCGGAACTATATTTGTCTACAGATATTTCAGTAGCGACCAATATTTTTTATAACACAATTAATTCATTTTTTGATATTTGTGTACCGTGCTTTTATCCAACTTCCTCGAGTAAGCCGCCATGGTTCACAAGAGAGTTGTCACGATAAAAAAAATTTGAAGTCGAGTCTATTTAAAAAGTATAAAAACAATAATTCGCCTTCAGCCTTTTGTCGCTACTTAAGCGCGCGGTCAGATTTTACAGTCTTAAACGCGAAATGTTATAAGACCTATTTAACTCGTTGCAAGGTTCAGTTTACTCAGAACCCCAAACAGTTTTATAGTTTTGTTAACACGAAGCGCAAGTCTCCCGCATTTCCAACGAAATTAACGTTTGAAAATGCTTGTGCAGATACCGACCAAACCATGGCCGATTTGTTTGCAAAGTTTTTTCAAACGACATATTCACCTTCTACACATCACACTCACTTTTATCCATACAACATTCCAAGTTCGAATGGTATCTTCACTCCCTTTCTAAACGAAAGCTCACTTGTCAAGGATCTTTATTTAGTTAAGCCAGTTAGTGCCAACTCCTTAAGTAAGCCATTGCTCAAATTATTTTCGCTGTCCTTAGAAACTTCACTCTTTCCTTCTATTTGGAAAGAATCTTTTATTATTCCCCTTCATAAAAAGGGCAGCAAGTCTGATGCAAGCAATTATAGAGGTATCTCTAAATTGTCGGCTATACATAAATTTTTCGAGAATGTTATAACTCCTCAATTGCAACATTCCTGTAGGTCCGTTATTTCTCCTTTTCAACACGGATTTATAAAGCGTCGTTCAACTACGACAAATTTACTTGAGCTGACATCCTTTGTGGTAAAAGGATTTCAGGAAAATCTTCAAACTGATGTTATTTATACTGATTTCAGTAAAGCTTTTGACTCAGTGAATCACTCCCTTTTGGCACATAAGCTTGACCTTCTAGGTTTTTCACCAAAAATACTTAGTTGGATTGTTAGCTATCTGACTGACAGAACTCAAAGAGTCCTCTTTAAAACCACCCTTTCAAACCCACTTCATGCCACATCTGGGGTTCCTCAAGGGAGTCACATCGGTCCCCTACTTTTTACGCTTTTCATCAATGACCTTCCTTTGGTCATACGTAACTCCCGTACTCTCATGTATGCTGATGATGTAAAGCTTTGTTACCAATTTAAAGACGACCACTGTCACTCACTCTTACAAGCCGACCTAAATAGTTTTTATTCTTGGTGTTGTGCCAATTTTTTAAACCTGAACAGCTCTAAATGCAAGGTGATGACATTCTCTCGAGCCAGTCCAAAGTATGCTTCTTATACTCTTTGTGGTTGTGCCTTGGAAAGAATCACCCTAGTTGATGATTTGGGGGTTCTTTCGGACCGAAAACTTAAGTTTTCCAATCATATTTCTAATATGGTCAATAAAGCCATGGGTGTCTTAGGCTTTATTAAGAGATGGTCTAAGAAATTTGACGATCCTTATCTTACAAAGACCCTCTACATCTCACTTGTTCGTCCCATTCTCGAATACGGGTCATGCGTATGGTGTCCCCAGTACACTATTCATAAGGAACGCATAGAATCTGTACAGAAGAACTTTTTACTTTTTGCCTTACGTGGCCTTAACTGGGATGAAAATTTAAGACTGCCTTCCTATACTAATAGACTTCTATTATTAAACCTGCCTTCCCTAACCAATCGCAGAACCATGCTAGGCGTCTTATTTATTAACAACCTTATGCAAGCTGACATTGACAGTGAGACCCTGGTAAGGCAGCTACACTTCTCTGTCCCTTGCAGAACTACACGTATTTACCTTCCACTAACTCTTCCTTATTGTAGATCGAACTATGCACTGCACGATCCGTTCAGGGTATTATGTTCGGACTACAATAAACTTCAACACGTCATAGCTAGCACTAACTCTATCGCTGCTATGAAGTCTTTAATTCTTGTCTATCTAGCACGTAGTTAGTATTAGTATTAATTAGTAATAGTATCTTCCTCGTCATTCTATCTTCTTTTTCTTAATTTTCATTCTTCATTCTATTCCCTATCGCGTTAATTTTCTTTTTCTCGCGTTTCTACTCGCATTTTTACCGCGTTTCCGTGTCGTCCGTTATGCGACGGTGCCTCTCAGTCGGTCAGGCGGGAGGTGGACTTCGTCTGGGTTCCGCGCGCAACAAGCATCGGCTTGGTGTCGTTTGGACCACTTGCTAATACATTCATTGTATTCAACGTCCAACATATTGTGTGCAAAAATCTTTAAATATTGTACCTGAGAATTCAGCTCCTTGGTCGAATACTAATCTTTTAGGAATGCCAAATAAACTAGTAAAATGCTTCAAGGAGCTTACTACACTTATGCAATTTCTGTTTGAAAGAGGATATGTACATACAAATTTAGAACATTTATCGATAAGAGTGAGGTTATAGTTATTGTTAAATGTATAAATATCTATGTGGACAACATCCATTGGTATGGATGGGGACTGTTGTTTGAAAGGGAGGTTTTTGTGATTGTCTCTCATACTTAAGGGTTAAACATACTTAGCAGTTTTTCTAAGTTTGGGCTATTTTATATTTCACACATGGAAAGTAAACGGATCTTTTAAGGTGAAAGAATGTTCCATCAATGCCGCGATGATTGTGCTTTTTGTGATGGTCGTTAATGGTTTGTTGTAGTTCAGTAGGATCCGCAACATCAGTTGAAAGAATTAGGCATCTAATGAGCTTATAATTTGCATTAATTGCAAAATGTTTAGAATAGCTTTCTAAGACTAATTTGAAAATATTATCAGAAGTGTGAATTTCCGTTATTTTGGTGATTTTCTAAGTGTGCACTTGTATTTTATCTGCCACTTGAAACGCAATTTTACAATTTTACCCAATTTGTTTTCCTGTACGCTAAGCCGGTCACGCAATGACATTGGTCGTCAGCACAAAATTCATATTGCTACTGTAAATGTTTTGAAGCTAGAAAAACAAAGAGTGAAAAATATGAAAGAGGAAAAGAGAGAGAACATCTCTATTGCGACGCAGAATTTTAAGAAATTCGTCATTTGAGCATGTATTGGTAAACTTATGATGAAATGTTGCGAAGCGGCACAAACAGAGAGTGCAAAATATGAATCCCAGGAACGGTAATAAGGAAGCTTCATGCATACATATGTATGTATGTATGTGTGCGTAATTTGTTTTAGTTTACAATTGTTAAAATTTTCTCATTCAGTTTGGTGACAATGATCAACGATTGATTTTGTATAAATTATGGTGACGATGATCAACGATTGATTCCGCCCTATATATATGTGTCGGAGTCAGATGGTCAGACTCATTCATCTCCACCTCCTGTGCCTCTCGGATCGTGGCCTTGCGTTTCCTCGACATTTCGACTGCCTTCTTCTAGTGTCCTTTTTTTTACTGACTCGAATTTCCAAAATGATGCTAGCACACTGCCTAGACACTGTTTTTGGCACGCGTCTTCTTGACGCCAGTTAGCAACTTCGCAATGATTGCAATTATTGCATCATCCATTCAGTAAAACAGTATATTTGTCTCGCTCTAACGCAGTGTCAGATCGTATGCCAGAGAAGGCACAAGTTGGAAGAGGATGGATGAGAATAGAGAATCTTTCTATCTTTGTCACTTATTCTTTATTAGTGATGATTACAAAATGATAACTTATATTAGTGATGATACGTAACAACTAAGGAATTAACTAAATAATATCGATGCGACACGGCCTTCCTGACTGTCACACGTCCTCGTGTGTTGCAATAGTATTCGAAATTAAAGAGGAGAT
Organism: Zaprionus ornatus; assembly: GCA_018904035.1. NCBI lineage: Eukaryota > Metazoa > Arthropoda > Insecta > Diptera > Drosophilidae > Zaprionus > Zaprionus ornatus. The sequence continues at coordinate 13,929 of JAEIFZ010000236.1, forward strand.
CATATCATTTACTCTGAAAGGATTTATTTTCTTTGTTAAAAAGTCAAGTCGAACGTCTAAAATTAATATTATTCATTTATTATTATTATTTTTTTAAGTGTCCAAACTAATGACAGGATATTTCTAAAGCACTCTTGTACCCAGCAGACAGAGAATTACCAAATACTCATGCTATACCGTATCCAGGACACTCACCTAAATGTCAGTCTCCAGTCAACAAACAAGTCAACACATTAACTCGTGTACCCATTAGCGCCGGCAACTCAACACTATGGTGATGTCTGGAATACAGCATTGTAAACAATCAATGCCCTTTTCTAGTTGGAATCCACCAACCCATCTATGACGCCTCTTTCAGCGTCTACATTCATATTGGAGTCCACCAATATATATTTGGGTCTCTAACGTCTCTTTCAACGTCGTCATTATCATCACACATGTCTAGTTCTCTGGGAATCTCTTCGTTTGGCATACCTCTCAAAGACTCATGCGAGTACTTATAAGTTCGTTTATTTGCTAAGGATTTCAAAATATATCGATCTCCTTCTAGTATCTCTGTCACCAGAAATGGACCCTTAAACTTTTGATCCAGCTTTGTTTGACGTCTCTCCTCGTTTCTGAGCAAAACATAATCTCCAACCTTAAATCGACTAAATTTAGCTTTGTTCTTGTCAAATCGTACTTTCTCGTATAAAGCGTTCTTTGCCATATTTTCTTTCGCCATTTTTCTTACAAAATTAATATCAACTTTACTATTTTCTTCAACAATAGGTAACATATTACCAATTAACAATTCTAAGGGGCTAGATTTAGTTATGCGATTAATGGTACAATTAATAGGAATTTGTATTTCACCTAAAGCATCTTGCCAGGATCGTTGGCTACTTTCAACAGCGGTTAACATGCGTTTTAACAAACTCATAACACGTTCTACCTGCCCATTTGCGCGACTTGCGCCTGTTGCTATTAGGTGTAATTCTATTTTTTGCATAGAACAAAAATCGCTAAAATTCGATCCAGTGAAGGATCTACAATGGTCTGCAATGATACGTGCCGGAACACCAAAAATTGATATTGCTGACTTTACAGCATCTATACAACTTTCGCTATTAATATTTATGGTGTGTTATAAATGAACAAATTTAGTAAACGCGTCTACTTGAACTATGACATATTCTTTTTGGTCCTTTTTGCCACTCAGTTTACCGGTAATATCAATATGTATCGTATGCCATGGAATGTCTACCTTGGGTATGGAGTGAAGCTCAATTGGTAACTTTCCAGATGGAGGCTTGGTCAATTTGCAAGTTATACAATTGTCCACGAATTTACGAACAAATTTCGCCATATTCTCAAACCAATAAAATTCGTACATTTTGTCCAACGTTTTTTCCCAAACAAGATGTACAATTGCCTCATGGACGTGATTCACTACAGACCACCTAAAGGATCTAGGAACTACTGGGAGACACCTAGTTTTACCATTTCTTTGGATTTTTCGAAGTGTTCGAAGTGGTAAGTGTTGGCTACACTTTCCCCAAGCTCATGGTTTTGGATTTTTAAAATGATTGATGATGTCTCTGAATCTCTTTGTTGTTCTGCAAGGAGCCAATGGTCAGTTATTTCAGCCAAAAGAACACGCTTTTTTTCTAGATTTACATGAATTTCAGGAATTTCAGTTAGTGACGGATTACGTGAGAGAAAATCAACATGAGCCATTTCAGCTCCCGGTCTATACTGAATATCGAAATCAAATGACTGCATGTAGGCCCACCGATGGACTCTTGGAGTAAGATAAATTTTATTTCTCGTGGCCTTTAAGGAATTACAATCGGTAAAAACTGTAAAATGTCTGCCATGCAGATAATGTCGGAAATTATTCATCGAGTTAAATACGGCCAATGTTTCGAGCTCGTAAGAATGGTACCGAGACTCTGCAGACGATGTTTGTCTACTAAAATACTCGATGACACGAGGCTTGTTATCAATTTTGTGAAGGAGAATAGCTCCATAACCATTCATACTGGCATCAGTGTGAAGTTCGATTGGATACTGAGGATCAAATATCACTAGGACTGGCTCATCTGTTAATGTTTTGATAACCGATTGACGTATTTGCTCATGTTCTGATCCCCACTGGAATACTTTGTTTTTACACGTAAGACCATACAACGGTTTCATTATTTCGGAGAATTTTGGTACGAATTGCCGAAAATATGAAGCCAGGCCTATAAACTGTCTCACTTGGGTAACGGACTGTGGAGGAGGTAAATTACACAGTGCTCGTATTTTACGTGGATTGGGCCGAATTTCGCCATCCATTATAAGAAACCCAAGATACTCTACACTTGATTTAAGGAATGAACATTTAGTCACATTAAATGAAAACCCAGCCTGTGATAGGATTTCCAATACTGTTCTCAATCTGTCGAAAGATTCTTCTTTTGTCTGTGCAGTAATCAAAATATCATCCATATAAACGATACAATAGGAATGGGCAAGGTCACCTAACGCTTTCATAATCGCACGTTGAAACACAGAGGGCGCATTTTTTAAGCCGAAAGGCATAGTGAAAAATTCGAATTGGCCCTCTGGAGTAACAAATGCCGTTCGCTCTATTGAACTTGGGTGTATAGGAATCTGGTGAAAACCACTAGCCATATCCAGACACGAAAATAACTTTGCCCCACGTAACCTACAGATTTGCTCGTTAATTAGCGGTAAGGGATACTTTTCAGACACGGTATTGGCATTTAACTCACGATAATCTATACAAAGTCTATCCGAGCCATTTTACTTTTTGACTAAAAGCATTGGACTTGCAATAGGGGAGCGGCTGGAGTGGATAATATTCGATGCCAATAATTCCCTAATTTTGTCTCTTACTATGCCGTTTTCCTCGATACTAAGCTGATATGGCCGCCTTTGCACAGTCTTATTAGGATCAATCAATCGAATTTCCAACTCTCCAGTTGTGACTCGGCTTCTCGGAAACCCATTTATAAATGCGTTTGAAAATTCGCTTAGAATTTCTAATAAAGTTGACTTATCCACACCACACAGCTCGGTATCAATATTGGTAAGGCTGACACAATTATTCAAAGCAGATAGGGTGTACACAGATTCTGTCTTGTATAATTCAAAAGTATCTATTGTTATATTTACACCAAAATTCTGGGTTAAAATTTCTCGGCCGATTATAATATCATAATTTATGTGACTGTTAAGAACGACGTGAAAAAGTACTTCAAGAGAATAACCACTGATTATAACATTAGACAATATTTGCATAGTACTTGTCACTGAACTCTTTCCTATTCCCTTTAAAACTACAATATTATTGATTCGTGTGCCCGAAAGTCTATGAGACACAAACTCTTTTATCAGCGAACACTCGGCTCCAGAATCAAAAAAAAATGGATACGACTCACCAGACGAAGTCAAAGTTCCAATTGGGTCGGCCACTTGGCACAAGTTTACACGCTTCTCATCCATTTTATTATGACTCGCTGATTCATTTTTCTTTACAAGCCGAAGCAAAATGTCCAAGAGCTCCACACTTATAGCAAGTAATTGCTTTAGTCCCGGCGTCCGATGAACGTCCAGAATTTGGATTGGATCCCTGTTTTGGCTTAGCAGCGTTACTCCTCAAACGGCAGTCCACCAATTTGTGACCCATTCTTCCGCAAAAGTGGCATTTAATAGTGGCGTGTGTGCGTTGTCTTTTGCCCGCAGAATTATTCTCAAAGGGATGCCCTTTCTTCTTGGCAAAAGCAAATGCCTGCAACTCATTCTACAATTCGTAACGTGTTTTGATGTTGGCTGTATAAACAATACGTTGCAGTCTTGTGTCAATATGGGCAACGTGCGCCAGAACTACCGACACGCCGATTTCTTCCGTAGTCATCGACTTCCACTTTGCCATTAGTGTCGTTTATAACCGTCTTCCATACAGCGAAAGGCACTCGCCGTTTTTTGGGCTACCATTAAGGGAATTAAATACAGTAGCTGCTGGTGTTTCGTTGCCTTCAAATTGTTGCAAAAACAATTCCTTAAATGCGTCCCACGTGATTCCAGAAAAACAAACTTGTGACAGCCAGTTAGATGCGGCGCCTTCTAGGGATTTGCTCAAAGCGATAAGCAAAGCACTGCCATCCAGAGGGTTTTCTACAATTAGATCCACCGTGGCACACCAAGCAGCTGCACTAGCGCCAGTGGAGTCGGGATTAAATTTAGGCAGTACGATTGTATGCCAGAGAAGGCACAAGTGGGAAGAGGATGGATGAGAATAGAGAATCTTTCTATCTTTGTCACTTATTCTTTATTAGTGATGATTACAAAATGATAACTTATATTGGTGATGATACTTAACAACTAAGGAATTAACTAAATAATATCGATGCGACATATGTATGTGTTTTTTTTATGAGCATGTATACATTTTTTTTTTGCCGATTTATGTTTATGTAAATTATTTGAAACACACACATATATTTTATACACATTATGGTGACGATGATCAACGATTAATTCCGTCCGAGGTACATATGTTTAAGTCATAATGTATTTTGTATGAACATGTATGCGTTTGGAAATGTTGATTTTCGATTGATTCCATTCCATTCACATTTTCTTGTACATACACACATATGTACATGCTCTTAAGTGACGATAGCTCGGTGTTTTCCCGCTTAAAACAGACCGGATTGTTTTCCCGCGGCGCGATTTTCCTTGTGACATCATAGTCGAGGCCATATAATTGAAGGGCTGCGTGAGGCCATATCGGAGTTACTTCTTGTAGCTTGGATACGCGTTTTTTGCACAAAAACTGCGCTAATTGTCGAGTTCTGGACACTTTTTTGCCAAAGTTGTGGATCTAGTTGTTGTTGCCCTGCTGATAAATCAGCTGTCAGGGGTGGCAAATCGGACAAGTACTTCGGAGTTGCCAGACCTACCCAAGAACAGCAGACAGCGTTGCAAAACGATCGCAGTGTCTGGCGTTGCCAGATAGTTCCTATAATCAGGCGCAAAGCGTTAAATTTGAATTTGAATTTGAATTTAAATTTAAATTGAATTTAAATTTGTGGAGTGAATCAGATAAAAAGAATAAAGGCGAAAAGGTCGCGGACAGACCAACTATCAACCTCTCGCAGTTTCGGCGCCTAAGTAGAGGCTCCGGTGTCCGAGCAGAGGCGGAATTTAACCTCCATCAATCAAAGCCTAGGAGAAATCCGTGGCCCACGTGGGATCTTTTCTTTTTAATCTGGTTCTCCTTAACGCAGACGCCAACGATTAAACGGTCAGCTGTCGCATATAGCCAATGGACAGTCCAGCGGTGGGCCCTGCCCCCCGTGGTCTAAAAAATATAGATACCGAGCAGGATAATGATCCATTCGCAAGACGCGCAACACTCCAACGTGCTCCACAGAAGGAGCAATATCCGCATACATCTTTAAGCGTAGGCCAAGAAAACTATGAGCCAAAAACTGTGAGCGATGCAATGTCCAAAATGGGAAATATATTGGAAGCATTGTCGGCCACAATTTTCCTTAAGGGCCAGCGCCGCATAAACCAGCTAATGAAGGATGAAATCACCAACCTGGTAAACATCCAAAAGAGAGCTGAAACGCTCTGCTCAAGAGCAGTAAGCAATCAAAACTCTGGGCAGAATAGTCAATTGGAAGCTACAAGGGCCAACAAGTTCACCCAGACTATCAAAATAACTGGCGATACGAACTCCACCCAAAGCGACCCCCGTAAGAACACTCCCAAGAGACCGAGGGAGTCACTATCCGGGAACCGACAGACACCGCCCAAAAAGGCCAAGGGTGCTGCCAGGGCTTCCAATGAGGCAATACTCCCTCGTGCAGTCCCTAGCGACTCAGCTCACACCAGAAACATGGAATGGAACAAAGTGCAAAAACCTCAGTCTAGGAGGGTCAGACAGGACGCAATCATTCTGACTGGCAAAGGATGCACATATGCCGACCTATTAAAGTCTGTAAGGAGTGACCCTTCCCTCCAACACCTGAGCGGGGATGTGCAGGCCGTTCGCAAGACGGCAGGCGGAGATCTGCTGCTCCGCCTCAGCAAAGCTCGAGTCCACAGCACGAAGGAACTGGAGGACGCCGTATGCAAGGCTATTGGAGACCGTGCAGCGGTCAAGTCACTGGCAGATACAGCCGAGGTGGTCATCAGAGACTTGGATGAGTTGGCCACTATTGAGGAGGTCCAGAATGCAGTGGAGACTGCTCTTGATCAGCCCGGGGTCGCTGTCAGATCCCTTAGGAAGACCGTGCACGGAATGCAGATAGCATTCTTATCCTTGCCAATAGTGTCGGCAAGAAAGCTGGCCGAGCTGGCAAAGATCAGAATTGGGTGGTCAGTATGCCGCATTCAGTTGCAGATGCGACCTAAGCGATGCTTTAAATGTTTCGAGTTCGGCCACATCGCTGCCAACTGCAAGAGCAAGGCCGACCACACAGGCTTTAACTGTGGCCTCCCAGGGCATAGTGCAAAGGGATGCACAAAAGCGCCCAACTGCCTTCTTTGCGCTAGAGGACCTGCCGCGGGCAGCTCACAACAGACGGATCATGCAGCCGGCAGCTTCAAATGCCCCTTCTTCAAGGAAGCTTTGAAAAACTGCAAATGTTAAGATTCTTACAATTGAATCTTAACCACTGCAGAGCGGCGCAGGATCTGCTAGCCCAAACGGTACGGGAGCTCAATATCGACGTCTGTATCCTGAGCGAGCCTTGCAGAACTGAGAGACACCCAACCAAGAGCCAGTACGCAATAGACTCTTCTGGACGCGCTGCCTTGTGGATATGCGGAGGACGCAATCTTCAGCTGAATGATGTGTGCAAGGAAGATGGGTTCCTAAGAGCAAAAATTGGAGCGTTCTGGATATACAGCTGCTATCTAGCTCCCAGCCACGCTGGACAGAATAGCTCAGGATGCGAGTGGAAGACAAAACATCTTGATAGCAGGCGACTTCAATGCATGGTCCGAGGAATGGGGCTGCCCATCGACGAACGCGAGAGGGAGAGCACTTCTCGAGGCCTTTGCAGCACTGAATATAACACTGCTCAACACTGGAACGAGCAACACATTCAGCCGAGGAGGACTTGGATCTATTATTGATCTGGCGTTCGCTTCCAGCGCTATTGCTAGGCAGGCCAAATGGATTCTAAGCGACGTCTACACTGCAAGCGACCACCTAGCCCTTGTCATCGAAATTGGATCTACGCAGGGCCCAAGGATCCATCAACACCCACAATATGGTTATAAAGCTGACACCCTGAGGGAGAATGACTTTGAAGCAGCCTTTAATCCACCGCAAATATACAGCGATGCAAACTTGGCAGCAAATTCCTTGATGCGGCCGTTAGAGGTAGCGTGCAACTGCAGCATGGAGAAAAAAAGAGGCTACAGGAGGCATCATAGTCCAGTATATTGGTGGACAGAAGAGATATCAAATGCTAGGCGAGCGTGTATTGCAGCCCGAAGACAATACCAGCGATCAAAGGGGAAGCCAGAATTCGCGGCGCTACGTATCGAATACTCGACCTGCCGAAGGGTGCTAAAGAAAGCAATACGCACCAGCAAATTATCCTGCTTCTTGGCACTGTGTGACGCTGCGGAGAACGACATCTGGGGAATGGCTTACAAAGTGACCGTCAAGAAGCTAAAAGCCGTCAAGCCTGCCCCTCCGATGGAAGCTGACGTCATGCGGAAGATAGTAATGACACTGTTCCCACCGATGCCACCGACTCCTATGGAACTAGCAACCGAGAACATCCTTATCCCGCCCAGCCACGAAGTGACAGTGGAGGAGCTAATAGCTATTTCAAGAAAAACTGGAGATGACAAGGCGCCAGTACCCATCATCCTACAGGAAAAGCTGCTGGCAAACAGGTTGGAATGGGCCATAAGGCAAGCTGGCGATCTTGCTCCGTTGCAATTCGGGTTCAGAAAGCAACGATCTACGCTAGACGCCATTTCAACAGTCGTTGACATAGCGGGCAGAGCTCTGGAGGGAACACGATGGAAAGGTGGTTCCAAACAATAATGCGTGGTGCTGACGCTTGATATAAAGAATGCGTTCAACACGGCAAGCTGGGCGAAGATCTTGGGAGCAATAACCGAGTTCGATGTACCAGAATACCTTAAACGCATGATTCAAAGCTACTTCAAGGACAGGATACTACTATGATACTACAGTATCATACTTTGGAAGGAGACAGGAGCTACGGAATTACCGGAGGTGTACCACAGGGCTCAGTCCTCGGACCCTTACTGTGGAACGCCATGTACGACGGCATACTGAGGCTGCCCCTTCCAGTAGATACTACCGTTGTAGGCTTTGCGGACGACGTGGCCGTAGTAGTGGTGGCCAAGCATATCCACGAAGCCGAGGAGAAGTGCGGGACTGCAGTTTCAACCATCAGAGAGTGGCTAGTCAGAGCGAGACTCCAGCTAGCGGACCACAAGACGGAGGCTGTCCTCATGAGCAGCAGGAGCGCAGTGGAAAGCATTCAGTTGACTGTGGGCTCTACGGTCATCCAGTCCGTGAGAGCTATAAGGTACCTGGGTGTCTATCTCGATGCAAGGCTTTCCTTTAAGGAGCACCTAAGCCATGCAAGCGCAAGAGCAGCTGAACTTGGGAGAGCCCTAAGCAGGATAATGCTGAACACGAGGGGACCCAGGCAAGCAAGGAGGCGACTCCTTATGGAAGTGCTGAAAGCAACTATGCTCTATGGTGCTCAGATCTGGGCAAAGGCAACCGAGACCAAAAGCTACCGACGGGGACTTGAGTCTACCTACAGACTCGGCGCTCTAAGGGTCTGCTGCGGCTTTAGGACGGTATCAGACGATGCCGCATTAGTCATTGCGGGGATGTTACCGATCGATCTGCTGGCAGTCGAAGCACAGGAGATATATGTCGAAAGGCGTCAACTAACAGAAGTTTCACAATCGGAGGCTCGCATACGGAAGCATCGGGCCAGAAGTCGCTCAATTGAAATGTGGCAGAGGAGATGGAATGCATCTACGAATGGAAGATGGACCCACTCTCTAATCCCTGATGTGAGGAAGTGGGTAGTGAGCAGACATGGACAGGTCAATTTTCACCCGTCTTCAGGAAGTACCTGCACCGCTTTGGTCATGATTCCTATCCGGAGTGCCCCCTATGGGCATTGGACGAAGACGCGGAGCACATTCTACTACATTGCCCCCGATTTGAAGAAGGCAGGACGCTGCTATGCAGTAAAATAGGAGGGCCTCTCAGTAGGTCTACGCTAGTGGAGGAAATGCTTGAGAGTGCTGAAAAGTGGGAGGCCGCTTCACCTTTGCAGAAGGCACGATGAAGACGCTGCGTAATGTGGAAAGGCAGCGCCGTTCGGGAGAAGTGCCCTAGGAGGCATTCGCTTAGATCCTGCGTAGCAATGCTTCGCGGCAGTACCGCAGGACACCTGAGCATCTATTAATTTCCTACTAGTCTATCAGTATTCTATTATTATTCTATTTTTAATCTTAGCGTTAATCTAATTCTATCCTAGTCTAAACCTACTTGTAATATATGGAATAAAAAAAAAAAAAAAACATGCTCTTAAGTTGCCATCACAATTACTACCTTTTCTTTCATGACAAAGATATTTCCAGTGTCCAATGTAGATTTATTCCGAATCCGGCTGCGCCAGTTACCACTAGGGAAGTTGCTAGTGTTGATCTGCAGTCGTTTATCCTCTGTTATGAAATTATTAAATTTTAAATGTAACCCCCAAAAATAAACTGCTCTGGTTCTAGTGCAAGTATGGAAAGTATGTATGTATGCAAAAATCACATAGCTTACATACCGCTGCATAGCAGAGAGTATATGTAGAGAGTTGATGAGTCGCTCATTTGCAGCTAAGCCTCATTCTATTTGTAGCTTTGTGGTCTGTGTCCTTGTATGCGGGCCTATGATCTACGCAGCGTCTGTCGATTTATGAAAGCGAGAGTCTGCAGTTGTTCTTACAATAAAGAGACATAAAAAGAAAACAACTACGTGCCTGTTTATTTCATGCTGGTCTGACAATATTTAATAATTATATTCCACAATAATTTTTAGCAAATAACTATATGTTATGGGCCCAGACACAAAATAGCATCGAAATGGATAGGTCTTTGATTGTTAATAACAAGCTAAATAAAAAGTCAAGAATATATATGTATATGTTCATACGTACATTGAAAATTTGTGGGCCTATTTAAAGAAGAAGGTGGCAAAAAGGGGCCCTAAAACACGACAACAGCTTATTACTGTAATAGTCGAAGAGTGGGAAAAGATCCCGCTTGAATATGACTTAAAAAAACTTATTCATTCCATGAAAAAAAGGCTTCAACTTGTAGCCAAAGCTAATGGAGGTCATACTAAATACTACAACTTTTGTAATTTTAATAAAACAATTTAAAAATTTAGGATTAAACTTAGGTTTAGTATTTTGTGTAAAAAGTTTCTTGACAGTGTCAAAAGTGTGTAATCGTGGAATTTGTTGTTTATTTTCTTCAATATTTAATATTTTTGATTTGTTTTTTAATTTCTAAGTAAAATAAATATTTTTTAATCATATTCCATAAAAAAATTGTGTTTAATTACGCAAAGAACCCCTAAGTTTTACCTTCAAAGCAAAAAATTCAACTTATTTTACAGTGTGTAAACAGTTTCTTGACATACTGTATATGCATTGAGTTGCTAATATATGTATATACATATATGCATAATATTATTGCATACATATACATGTAGTTGTATGGCAATTTAATTTGTGCGTGTTATAAACGTTTATCATAATTTCACGAAAATATAGAGACTAATGAAATTAAAAAGGCACAAAGACAAGCAAAAAGCATAATTGTTGAATACCTGAGTGACTCATTTTTGTTTCATGCAAATAATGCAAGCGTACCTAAGGAGATTTTTAGACGAAATCTATGAAAGAAAAAGTTTAGCTTCACAGCTCTCATTAAGAAAACAACTATTGATGTTAAAGTTAAAGGCGGATACTTCACTACAAAATCATTTCTATTTGTTTGATAACTTAATAACAGAGCTCATTGTGTCAGGTGCAAAAATAGATGAAAGTGACAAAATTTCACACTTGCTGCTAACTCTTCCAACATGCTACGATGGGGTCGTAACTGCAATAGAGACACTTTCTGAAGAAAAGTTAACTTTAGCATTTGTTAAAACTCGACTACTTGACTAAGAGACAAAATTAAAAAATACAAGCAAGGACAAAAGCGCAAAAGTTCTTCAAGCGATAGGCAGTAAAGAAGATAAAGAAAATAAATACAAAAACAAAGCAGTAAAACAAAAATCATTTAAGAAAAAATTAAAATCGAAGCCGAAATGTTTTCATTGTGGAAAACTAGGAAATTTTAAGAGAGGTTGTTTCTTATTGAAACGACAGACAGGAAATCAGAATGTTGCTAGTAATAATAGTGGACAAGAGAAGCAGGCTCAAATTGCAACAACTAATTCTGAACGGGGCTTTGCGTTCATGATTAGAAAAGAAAACATAAATAAAAATATGGGCCTGATTAAATTCATCCTGGACTCCGGTGCATCAGATCATCTCATCAATGACATGTCGTTGTTTTCTGAACATGAAAATCATATTGCCATCGAAATTGCAAAGCGTGGAGAGTACATATGTATATGCAATTGCCAAAGGAGTGGTTAACCTTACCAGTAGTGGAAGGAAGATAACGCTGAGGAATGTGCTGTACTGTAAAGAAATTCCACATAATCTATTATCTGTCAAGAAGATGCAAGATGCTGGAATGACGGTCGAGTTTAACCCTGATGGCATCAGAGTATCTAAAGATGGTAAACTAGCGTTTGATGGAACATGTGAGTACAATGTACCAATAATAAGATTCACTATGAATAGTAAAGTACATACATCAAAAGTTAGAAATAATGCTGAGTATCGCTTGTGGCATGAAAGATTGGGTCATGTAAGTGCAGGCAAATTCTTAGAGATAAAAAAAAATGAACTATTTGAAGATATAAATATATTAAAAGACATAGAAGTAAATCAAGATCTATGTGAGGCTTGTATAAACGGCAAGCAATCAAGTTTAAAATTTAATAAATTTAAAAACATAGAAAATATCCAGAGACCTTTGTTTGTAGTCCATTCCGATGTCTGTGGGCCAATCACACCCTCTACTATTGATAATAAAAACTATTACGTTGTTTTTATTGATGAATACACACATTACTGTGTGACATATATAATAACATATAAATCAGATTTGTTCTCTGTATTTAAAGATTTTATCGCCAAGAGTGAGGCTCATTTCAATTTAAAATTAGTTAACCTTTATATCGATAACGGTAGGGAGTATCTTTCAAGTGAAATGCGTGATTTCATTTAACGATTCCGATACCCCACAATTGAATGGTGTGTCAGAGCGGATGATTAGAACAATCACAGAAAAGGCTCGATCAATGATTAATAGCTCTAAGCTTAATAAATGTTTTTGTGGTGAAGCTGTTTTAACAGCAACATACCTAATTAACAGGTCCCCAAGTAGAGCGTTAAAAGAAAAGAAGACACCGTATGAAATGTGGCATAATAAAAAGCCGATCTTAAAATATCTTAAGATATTTGGTTCAACAGTATATGCACTTAATATGCAGAAAAGAAAATTTGATGACAAGTCAATTAAAACAATACTTGTCGGTTACGAACCAAATGGGTACAAATTGTGGAATGAGAAATAGAGAAAACTTATGACAGCTAGGGATGTTGTGGTGGATGAAATAAACATGTTAAAGTCAAGGTTGGTACATGAAGAAGACTCGAAGGTTCAACTTGAAAGTGTTGATGATTCTTCAAATATAGAAAACGTAGAGTCAGATTTTCCAATGGTAGAAAATGATGAATCTGTCGATTCAAGAATAAATGTACAACATAGTAAAATTCCACATGTCTAAAGAATGCCGATCCAGTTTTAGAAACTGGTGATGAAATAAACGATAACAAAAGTGAGCAAGAAATCAGACGCAGTGAAAGAAATAAAGGTAAACCTAAACTATCGTATAGATTTTTAGAAAAATGTCTAATGAATACTCAAGTCTGTTTAAATGATATTCCCAGTACATTTGATGAAATTGAATTTCGTGATGACAGATCTTTTTGGGAAAAAGCCATACAAGATGAACTTGATTCGCATTCAGAAAATAAAACATGGAGTTTGGTGCAGAAGCCTAATAATAAAAACATAGTAGATTGTAAATGGGTTTTTAGTATTAAACAAGATGAGTTTGGAAACTGAGTAAAGTATAAAGCAAGGCTAGTAGCACGAGGTTTTTCACAAGAATACATTACTAATTATGATGAGACATTTGCACCAGTTGCACGAATTTCCATTTTTCGTTTTTTGTTGGCTTTTTCAAACAATTTACAAGTCCATCATATGGATGTGAAAACAGCATTCTTGAATGGAACACTAAAAGATGAAATCTACTTGAAGGTTCCAAAAGGGTTGCCATACTGCGATGAGAATTCAGTATACAACCTTTATAAAGCTATTTATGGCCTTAAACAAGCTGCAAGATGCTGGTTTGAAGTTTTTGAAAATGTGCTAAAAGATGTTGGATTTGAAAATCTAAAAGTTGATCGTTGTATCTATATTTTAGATAAAGGAAATTTCTCAGATCATGTTAATATCTATATTTTATTATATGTGGAAGATGTAATAATTGCCACTAGTAAATCCGAAACCATGTCTTAATTTAAATCATACCTTCTAAATAAATTTAAAATGACTGATTTGAAAGAAGTTCGATATTTTAGCGGAATTAAAATTGATAGAAAGTCAAATATGTCTCAGTCAATCTGCATATATAAAGAATGTGTTGAGAAAGTTTAATAAGGAAGACTGCAATGCAGTTAGTACACCTCTCCCGAGCAAACTAAACTATGAGGCTCTACAATCTGTAGAATCATGTAAGGCATCATGTAGAAACCTGATTGGTTGTGTGATGTACATCATGTTATGGCTCAAGTCTTTATTGGTAGAAATTAAACTAGAATTAAAAGGTCCAATAGATATCTATGAAGATAATCAAGGTTGTATAGGTATTGCAAATAACCCAACTTGCCACAAGAGAACTAAGCACATAGACATTAAATATCATTTTATAAGAGAACAAGTTGAAAATAAACTTATTTGTATTAAGTATATTTCTACAGATTTACAACTTGCTGATATACTAATTAAGCCGTTACCATCTGCAAGATTCATTACATTGAGAAGTGGACTTGGACTCTCAGAATGAATTAAAACAACATAACATAAACAAATAGATTAAACTGAAAAGGAACCAATCTGGATTGGGGCTTATCATTTAAAAAAAAAAAAAGGATTCTAAATCACTAAGATCAAACTACAGAGGAACCAGACTGAACTGGGGCTCGTGATTTAAATTATCATTTAATTAAATTTAATTAAGTTTATTGATAATTTTGAATTTCTTAAATAACATTAATTTTTAGTTAAAATTGTTTGCAAAACTGAATTTATGTAAATAATATGTTCAATTGATCTGGTTGGGTTTTACTGGGTTTCCCCAACTCCTCGCAGCGAATGCTGGATCAAAATTATTCCCCAGAAGGACATGCACAGCCTCGCAAGTAATAAAAGTACAGCAATGTAATTTTTGAGGTGGCGTGTTGGAAAGTATGTATGTATGCAAAAGTCACATAGCTTACATATACCGCTGCATAGCACAGAGTATATGTAGAGAGATGATGAGTCGCTCATTTGCAGCTAAGCCTCATTCTATTTGTAGCTTTGTGGTATGTGGCCTTGCATGCGTGCCTATGATCTACAGTCTATTGCCACATCAAGTTGGAAAATACCCAAGAATATTAATCTGGCAGATCCAGAGTTTTATAGGCCAGGTAAAGTGGATATTCTCTTGGGCGCAGAATTTTTTTACGAGTTGGACAAATAAAATTACGTTCAGAACTTCCCATTATGCAAAAGACGTTGCTGGGTTGGATAGTAGCGGGAAAGTACACTGAACAAGTACGTCGTCGTCAGTTCAGTGGGTGTTCAATAGCTCAAAATAATAATTGTTCTCTCGACTCCTTAGTCACCCGCTTCTGGGAATTGGATCAATGTCCAATTGAGTCGAAGGCTGTTCGCAAAACAACTGAACATCAGGCGTGTGAACGGTTTTTCAAGAAAACTGTCAAACAGCTATCTTCCGGTCGCTTTGAAGTCAAGCTTCCTTTCAAGGTCAATCCAAAGGTTCTCGGTCTGTCCTTTCAAATTGCTGAAAGGCGTTTCTACAACTTGAGCGCAAATTATCAAAGGATTCAATCCTTCGAAACATTTACCATGACTTCATGAAAAAATATCTCGATTTAGGACACATGTCCATTCTGAAGTCTGCTCCTCTAGGACAGCATTACTTTATTCCTCATCAATGCGTTCTTAGACCTGAAAGTACCTCTACCAAGCTTCGTGTAGTTTTCGACGCTTCATTCAAGACGTCAACAGCTGTTTCACTTAATGAAACACTAATGGTGGGGCCATCAATTCAGAGGGAGCTGTATTCAACTTTGATCAATTTTCGATTAAATAAATATGCCGTGACCGCTGACATTTCCAAAATGTACAGGCAGATAAATGTCTCTGAAGATGACAGAAAGTTTCAGTTGATTAGCCAAGTGGAATCCAATCATAGCATCCAGGTTTCCAACACTGACTCTAGCGAAGAGATTACGCTCAAAATTGAGGAACAGAGTGCAGTGAAAACTCTTGGAGCGCGTTGGGAACCTCAAGAGGATATATTTAAATAACATCTTTATGTGGATAGTTTCGCATCGCTAAAACCAACAAAACGTAATATGTTTTCCATAGCTTCTCGTTTGTTTGACCCACTTGGTTTGCTGTGTCCCATTGTAACAAAAGCCAAAATTTTATTAAAGGAGTTGTGGAGGAGTCAAGATAGATTGGGATGAGACCATTCCTATGAGTCTTCACACAGCATGGCATAAGTTTACCATGAATTTGCGTGATTTGCATAAGATCCATATTCCTCGATATGTGTATCTTTCATTCTATGACCAAGTTCAAATTCATGGTTTTGCAGACGCCTCCAGTCATGCATATGGATTTTGCATATATGTACGAACTGCCAACAATCAAGACGTTGGCATTACGTTATTTACGGCAAAATCTAGGGTAGCTCCACTTAATGTCAAAAGCATACCTCGACTAGAGCTATGTGCAGCACTTTTGCTGGCCAAGCTGTGGCATCAAATCTCTCCAACCATGGCAAAATTCAATATAGAACGCGTGAATTTTTGGTCAGATTCACAGGTTACCCTGTATTGGTTAGAGCGTGAGTCTGGCACGTTGGGTACATTTGTGGCAAACAGAGTTGCTGAAATCCAAGAGTTGTCAAATGGTGTTGTTTAGCGTCATGTTCCAACAGACGCCAACCCTGCTGACCTGGTATCTAGAGGAACTGATATAAACGAAATTGGAAACTCGTTGTGGTTTAAAGGGCCAAGTTTTTTGATGGAAGAAAAGGACCAATGGCCACAACTTCATCAGTTCCAGATAGCGTCAACCCTGAAAACTTCTGAAGATAAAAAAGGTGTGACGGTTGGCACACTAGCGGAAGTTACGCATAATTGTCTTGTGGAGTTGATACATCGTCACTCCAATTTTGCTAATTTAATTCGAATAGTAGCATATATACTTCGCTGTTGTTTCAAACGGCTCAGAACAGATTCTCTTGTCGTATCGGCATTAGAAAGGAACATTTCATTCCTTAAATTAATCGGCGCAGTACAAAGCATTACATTTAGAAAAGAATTGAAATTGATGGAAAAATTAGCAGTCTTAGCACCTATGTTTCATTGATCAAAAAAAGTTCATAGAGGAATAAAAAAATGAAATGCATTTATTTAGATCAGAACATGAATAAAGAAATGACCAATCATGTTCCAAAATTAAACAATTCAATATTTGAAAAACGGTCCTACGAAAACAACGTGATTTTATTATAGGGGAAACAGTTGCAGTTTGCATAGAAGTTGTTAAAACCAGGTCCAATGTAGGATGATAGGGATCTTCAGGAAGAACTTAGGGGTTCATTCTAGAGATAGTGTTTAGCAAAATGTCAGAAGAGAAAATTAAATCAAGCATTCTACCACTACAATTAGGAACAGTATTTATTTGATAAAGAGATAGCTCCGAAAGGCCATTTATGAAAGAGTTCAATACAGAGGGCACCAATATATCTGATTGAGATGACCAAGTAACTTCTGGTAAGTTGAAATCACCAAAAACTAGCAAAAAAACTAGTAATCTCTATCAGATAGTTTAGAGGCAACGGATTGGATAGATGAAAGATGGTCTAGGTAGACAGATATATCAGAAGAGCGGGGAATATACGAACAGGTAATGTAAATTGAAATTTGACATATAGTCATTTTAACACATAATAATTCTAAGGAAGAACCATGGTCTAATGGAACAAGTTCGGAAGGAAGATCTGACTTTACAGCTATAAGAACACCACCTCCAATTCGTGATAAACGGTCACATCTGAAGGAGGTGTACTTATTAGGAAAAATTGAGCAGTTTTCTACATCAGGTTTTAACCAGGTTTCAGTAAATATTAAAGTTTGATGATCGAACGAAACACTATTCATAAACAATTTAGAGAGCATAGAGTTTAGGCCTCTAACGTTTTGATAAGCTAAATAAAGATGGGATATCTCTACTGGTTTTTTGATGCTCCACTAGAAGAAGAAGAGGCGCGAGAAGTTGAAGGAAGTGGTACCGCGGTTCGATTTTTTGGTTTTGGAGAATACTCTTTTACATATAAGTCAGGCGGCCAGAAGGCTCCGCTGCAAACAGATTGAAAATTGTCTGCAGGTATACTTATTTTTAGGGATGAGATATCTCGCGTGTAGTTAAATTTAAACTTTTTTTTTTTGATTGAATAAATGATTTTACATCTTCAATCGAAGTATCGGGTGCAAGGCGTGAAACGAAAACATGTTTCTTGGGCTTAACCGCGACAAGCGATTTAACGTTTTAAACAACCGTTTGAGTATTGACGGCAGTGTTATCAAAAGAATTTTGAAGATTCTCTTTGGATAAAGGCGCGACTAGAGAGGTGACGATCAAAAGTGGTGGATCGCACAAAACAGCCGGGGCGGCTAGAGGGATGTTAGGAGACGTAGACGTAGAGGGGGTTAAATAGGCAATAACTGGAGATGTTATACCTGAAGGAGTTGCGGAAGGCTCATCGGAACATTCGAAACTAGTAAATTTAGTTTCCGTATCTGAAAATTCAGATTGGAGATTTGAAAATGCTGCACGCAGTTTTTCAAATTTTAATTTGGTCTCCCTAAGCATTTTACTCAAAGTTAGTTCTTTCACCCGACAAACTTCGCATGACCATTTCAGGCCAGAATCATTGCTGTTGAGGGTGTCTTTGATTCGTGCTGTTAAGCCGATGCATTTTATGTTATAGAATTTATCACACAACCAGCAAGAAACAAAGTCTGGCTTTGAATCGGCCTTGCATTTGCAAGAGGTTGCAGAGCATACCAGCATTTTTACTGCGGACTAATAAGCCTACAAGAAATATGGTAGGGAACACCAAAAAAAACAAACAAAAATGTTAAAGCGAAATACGAAATATTATTTCCAAAAGGAAAAAGTTAAAAAAGAGCAAGAAAGCAAAAGTAATCTAATGATACACAGCTGGTTACCACTACTAGTATACCAGAGAGCGTAATAAAGCGTGAGAGCGAGACACGAAATCAAGAAAGAGCAACAACACAACTATAACTCTTAGCACAGCCCTCTCAGAGAGCGATGCAACCGCGAATGAGCGTGGGGGTGCGAAATAGGGACAAAAACAAAAATAGCAAGACGCTTAAGACGCGTCAGTTAAACAAGAATAAAATCTACTTTAAGCACAATTTTAGTAGTTATGCCAGACCGCCGTGAATCTCACTTGTTAGCACAGACACAGTACACAAATTTAAAACACAATGAATATAGCAAATCACGTTATTTTCTAGTTTAAAAAATAAAATAAGTGGAGTGAAATAAAAGCACAGCCGATCACCGATACAAATAATATTGTTTTGTTCGTTTTGAATTCTCTAAAAAGGCTTAGAGAATTTTCATTGGCGCCCGAGCAGGGACTCGAGATTTGGCAATTTTTAATAAAAGTATTTCGGCAGTAGTTGGCTTCGCGCGTCGTGTGTGAATATAAAATAAAAAAGTGAACGTTGCTGGACTGAGGTGTGCGCCAAAAGAAGTCGTCAACGTTGGAAAATTAAATGGAAGCCAGTCTTCGCTCTATGTCTATAGATTCCCTAGACAGCCTACAGGTATTTAGTATCAAAAATTGAGCAAGTCTTGTTGCTTAAAACGACAAAATTGTCGAAAATAAATATATGAGTACATAATCGCATGTACTAAGCAGCTCAAATTTTGATACTTATTCTTTGAATATTGCATGCAACCGGTGTACCTGCATATGTATATACGTGTGTACGTGATTGCTTCTACACACATCGATACATTTGTACCTGCATTTAAACAAATGAGCACATATGAGCACATATGAGCAACTAACCCTAACAACAAAGTAACATTGAAAACAATAAATACAACGAGAGCAACAGTCGAGCGCCACGCGACAGTGGGATACCCTTGGACGTATGTTGCTATAAAAAGTATCTAATTGTATAATACTAATCGCAAGCTACAAATTAATCATAACACTGCAGTGCGCTGCCACCTTGCATCAATTTCGATACGTTGTCAATAATTTATCGCCGCAATTTTCGTAGCGCAAGACTGCAAAAAGCGGTGTGAGCAGTATTTATCGGTATTTCTTTATAAATTTTGAATTGGCCAATATCGATAAATTGCAATATATCGAGTAATCAAAATTAATATTTATTTAATTGCATTTTATGGTTTTGTATTTTTTATAGACCCTAAAATATGAATGATTATATAATAATCATATGTGCACGTAAGCATATTATGAATATTATTAATATGCACACAAGCATGTAAATACTTGCATACATTCATATTCATTTACCACGCCACCTATTGGTTGAGTGTTAGCATATATTTATGCACATGTATTTTCGGTAATTGACATGTGCATGGAAAATATGAGTCGAGAAACCGCTCGCGCTTCGCGCTCGCATCGTTTGTCCTTTTCTTTCCTACGCAAATAATTTAGTTCTGACGTCATCGACAACTTCTTTGCTGGTCGAAGGGTCGAAATGGTTTATCTAATAACTTCAGTGTTTATTGTCCGATCGGGTTACAATTTGGAGGATAAGTTCATATAGTATTTATCTATATTTATGTTAAAGCAGAACGTTAAGAAATGAGTATTTCGAATGTAAATCGCAATGTAAATCAAAATTGGCGGTTTGCGGGGGCGGTAGGCGTGTTATTCCAAATTGAAAATAAACTTGATCTGCATATGGTATACACGAATCTTCATGCTAAATTTGGTATCCCTAGCTTTTGTAATAGCTGAGATCGACGCGTTCATCCAGACAGACAGACAGACGGACATTGCTCAATCGACTCGGCTAGTTATCCTGAGCAAGAATATATATACTTTATGGGGTATCCGACGCCTCCTTCCGTCCGTTACATACATTTGCACAAAGTTAGTATACCCTTTTTTGACCATTTTCAATGGTCCAAGGGTATAAAAAGCCTTTTCATTTGCATTTTCTTATATTGATAGTACTAACCTGCTTGCATGAATAATATTAAAACTAAAATAAACAAACGGCAAAGATACGATAAGGTGAGTGCAGATATTTCTCGTATGCAATTAGCAATAAAAACCAAAGCAACTTCTGCAGACAGAACAGAGTTAGCGTGAAGATTAGAGCTTTTGGAAGGGTATATAGAGAAGGCCATGAATCTTCAAGCCGAATTAGACAATTTAAACCCTCTTAACGAACATAGAGAGCAGTTAGAAGAATTGTGTGTCATCACAAAGGGGCCGGAATGTTGGAGCTCATAAAAATAAAATAAGTAGTTAAGTTAGTATGTAAGAGAACACATGGAGTGTCGTAAATTTATGCTCTTAAGCTAAGACGATCCGCAAATGCCGACGGCGAATTCCCACTCTCGCTTGTTAAAATAGAACTTAGTTTCCTTTCTGCACTGAAGCCAACTACTTTCTTATTAAAATTATTGAAGCCGAACTCCGCGTCCGTTTATTCATTTTAGTATTTCGTTTTGAATTCTCTAAAAAGGCTTAGAGAATTTTCAGGTAGCCTAATTGAAGCGTCCAAGATTAAAATCTTACAGTCCGAAAACATAATTCACATACCCATAGCCTACCCTAGAATCAAATTCATCTGCACCAGAGTCACCATCTTCCCGGTATCACATCAACACGTCACTCTACAGTTAAAGGATGACACATTGGCCGAATGCAACGATGACGTGTTAGCGGTTAACTAGTACGTAGCGACAACATTCGCATCTGTCTGCAAGTTAACAAGCAAAACACCTGTGCACGAGCGTTGCACGCCTGTGGTGCTGCCTCCTGCCGCACTCAACCGAGCCACCTGAAGCCTATTACGCATGTAGATGATGGAATCATAATTATCAACGAGAGCACAGCGCAAGGGTCAGTACAGACGATGGCCCAGAGATCGTTACAAATGGAACACATCTCGTCACCTTCCGTTACTCCGCAGTTATTAATGACACAAAAAACATAAACCAGCGTGAGATACTAGATAAAAAGCCAGGCACCGCTGCTCAACATCATTAGTCACGACCCAGTTTTGAGCATGCCTCAGCTCGATAGGACGAATAGCGATAATCTTCGCGTCATCCAGGACATCAAGGACGAACTTACGTCCGCCGACTCACTAAATATGTGGATCATTGTTGGTGTTGCTCTCGGCGTCATCTTATGCGGCTGCGTTAAAGAGAAGGGAAACTTCGCGGGAGGTGCAGAAAGTCATCGACAGCTTTAAAATAACCGAGGACAGCCATAGAACTAAGGGGGGAGTACTGCACTTAGCTTGTCCCATTTTCTCCAAACATATTCTGCTGACGCATGAGTTCAGAGGCCTGACCGTTGTGGTCAGTTGCGATGGCATGATATTTGACTACACTGCAAATGTCTGTGTCACCGTTTATGCTGAGTCGGCTTGCCGGCTGTAGCTTTGTAGCTCATGGGTCCAACACTTTTAGGTTTAGCTTTATATTCAAATTTGTATTACATTTAGTTTTGTGAAGACAGCAATACAGAAACTTTCATTACTCCGGCACGCTGCCGTAAATACAATTGTCTTATCAATTTCATATCACTGAGCCACAAGGCCAGAGATAATAAAGGGAGCGAAGTCAAGCTTTTCAACCTAATCGTCCTAGCTAGACGCACCCACCAAGTTCATCGCTGGACAAAGAGACGGACGGCCCGCCGCATCACTGGAACAGCACTAACTCGTTGAGTTACATACACATGTGTTCATGCTCTTATCACAATTACTACCTTTTCTTTAATGACAAAGATATTTCCAGTGTCTAATATAGACTTATTCCGAATCCGGCTGCGCCAGTTACCACCAGCGAAGTTGCTAGTGTTGATCTGCAGTCGTTTAGCCTCTGTTATGAAATTATGAAATTTTAAATGTAACCCGCAAAAATAAACTGCTCTGGTTTAGTGCAAGACAAGAAGTGAAGCTTTTATTTCATGTTTTCTCTCAGTTGTTGCTTTTTGGTCTGCCCACCGGGGCTGCCAGTCCGAATGAAATAATTGCTCATCATGCAGGGCTGCACAATCCATTCCTTCGTTATTATTAATATTAATGTTGCGATATTAATGTTGTGCAAGGTCCAATTTGGTACGCTGATTCAGAAAGAAGACAGTGGGCCGGATTAGTAACTCCTCCCTCCCTAAAACGAAGCGACGGCCATATTCAAAATTTGGTAGAGACGTCGAGTAGGATCAATTCCGTGTAAAATATTAAGATTATGAAACGCAGTCATATACATATACAAAACGAATGTTGTTTGATATCTTAAAATTAGTATTCTTTACTTCATTCTTCTTTACTTATTCTCTTAAATTACAGTTGTTTAAGGAAATAAAAATAATTAGTTTAAATGTATTTCCTTATAATAGATTCAAACATATACTTTAATTAAGCTATTTTCGCCTTATTTTGGACTTATGTATTTTTTGTTGTCGTGTAGTTATTAATGTCAAGCCGTTGTCTTGTAGGACTTTATGTTTTAAAAATCGGGGTGTTTATTTGTTTCTACGATTTTCTTTTCTAATTACAATATCGTCGATTACGATTAAGTTTGTCCAATCTTTGTTTTGCGTTGTTCTCCATCATTTCTTTTATTTCTGGCTATAATTTTGATCGAAATGCATTTAATTCTTGTAAGTATTCATGTTCATTATTAAATTTTACGGTTTGATTAAAAATGTGTGATCGTCCGTTGAATATTTCAAATGGGGTGTGTTTAGTGCTTGAATGTATAGCGTTATTATATGTTAGCAACGTTTCAGACATCACGTCTTCGTGAGTGATAGTCTGTTTGTGTTTTTTTTATGTCGATTAGAATGCGGTATATTTCAGTTAATGTTGAATGTTAGCGTCCTACAGGTGAGTTGCTAGATGACTCTTGAAATGATGGAGCATGGCATGTCGGGTTCCTGCAGTTGGTCGCGGCTCGGAATTCGCTGACCAAGCGCACGTGGCGGATGTTTAGGCTACGTTGTTCAGCGGTCCCACTGTTTTGGGAATGCTGCACGTTGCTTATGCAACTTTGCCTCGTGAGCGGTTGCGCTTCTTGTTGTTGTGGAGCAGGAATGTTGTTAACTCCTCCCACTTTAAATGCGGACGTCGTCTGTCGCGATGTACAGCCTCTTTCGTGTTGTGGATGGCCTAGGGTTTTCTTTAGGGGCTGCTGGTTCTTCGCTGGTTACCTTGAGGGTTGTTTGGCGACTTTTCCTTCCGATTATGAATCGTGCAGTACGTTTAGCAGAACTGTGAGATTTGCTGTTATGCTGATGTTGTGACTTCCGTTCAACCGCTCCAGCTTTTTTGTATTGTTTATGTTGACTTCCTATAACATTTGTAGGGATAATACTTCGTCTACTTTTGTTTTTTCTGCCATTAGTTGCAACAGAGGTGGTGTCGCTTCAACGGGAGTCATGGTCTTTGAGATGTAGATGTCGTCTCCAACTCTTATAGTTGCGTTTTCAAACTGTACGAGGAACGTCCCCTTCAGGTCCATCTTTTCCATGTCTATTTCGATTGTTCCCACGAAGTCATTTAACAGGAGCGTGCCGGTGAACAGCTCTTCATGGTTGGGGGTACATGTTGGTTATTTATTATTTTACATTGTGGTATTTGGTTTCTCAATAGGTGCGTGGTACATTGGTCGTCGATTAAATCTACTAGGTTATTTCTATTACAAATTATCTTGTTATTATTTCGCATGGTTCTTTCATTCCTAAAGTTTGCTGATTACATTTTATAATATTTCCGAATTTTATATCGTTTATTATGTCTCCTACTTTTACGGGTTTTATTAACATTGGGGTGCATAATTCATTGGAAATTAATGGGATATTGATCATGTACAGGATGTTTTTATTGTTGGTCGCTAATTATACCCTTGGACCATTGAAAATGGTCAAAAAAGGGTATTCTAACTTTGTGCAAATGTATGTAACGGGCAGAAGGAGGCGTCGGAGACCCCATAAAGTATATACTGTATATTCTTGTTCAGGATCACTAGCCGAGTCGATTGAGCCATGTCCGTCTGTCTGTCTATCTGGACGAACGCGCCGATCTCAGCTATTACAAAAGCTAGGGACATCAAATTTAGCACGAAGATTCCTGTATACCATACGCAGATCAAGTTTATTTTCAATTTAGAATAACACGCCTACCGCCCCCGTAAACCAATTTTGATTTTCATGGCGATTTACTCATTTCTTAACGTTCCTTTTTAGTATATATATAGATAAATACTATATGAAGTTATCCTCCAAATTGCAATCCGATCGGACAATAAACACTGAAGTTATTGGATAAACCATTACGTCCCTTCGACCAGCAAAGAAGTTGTCGATGACGTCAGAACTAAATTACTTGCGTAGGAAAGAAAAGGACAAACGATGCGAGTGCGAAGCGCGAGCTGTTTCTCGGCTCTTCTTTTCCATGCACATGTCAATTACCGAAAATACATGTGCATAAATATATACTAATACTCAACCAATAGGTGGCGTGGTAAATGAATATGAATGTATGCAAGTATTTACATGCTTGTGTACATATTCATAATATGCTTACGTGCACATATGATTGTTATTTAATAATTCATATTTTAGGGTCAGTAAAAAATACAAAACTATAAAATGAATTAAATAAATATTAATTTTGATTACTCGATATATTGCAAGTTATCGATATTGGCCAATTCAAAATTAATGAAATACCGATATATACTGCTCACACCGCTTTTTGCAGTCTTGCGCTAGAAAAAATTGCGGCGATAAATTATTGACAACGTATCGAAATTGATGCAAGGTGGCAGCGCACTGCAGTGTTATGATTAATTTGTAGCTTGCGATTAGTATTATACAATACAATTAGATACTTTTTATGAACGAGTTTTAATGGTTGTGTTTCTGTCTTCTGCAACTATTTCTTTTTTGTATTTTGGCGACAATTTGGAACCTAACCTTTTATCGATCCTAACATAGACTACGTCACCTTCGTTGTATGGTTTTATGGGAGATTTCTTTTGATTGTGGTAGGATAGTTTCTTCTTGTTTATTTTTCAGATTTTTGTTGACCTCTTTGCGTGCCGAATCTAGTGTTTGGGGGTCTGTGATTTGTCGGTGGCCGAAAAATATGTCTATTGGTTTTGCTTTAGTGGTTGAGTAAGCCGTCAGCCGTCAGAGGCAGCAAGGGGAACTACATGTAACCCTAGCTTTGGCTGAGGTACGTGCCGTCCTTGCTCCTACTGCCGGAAGTGCGGCTATACTCTCCACGTGAGGGCGGCTGGAAGCAGGCCCCTAGCACGGTCATGTCTCTGCTAGGGGTGCTGACTAATTGTAGTCGGGCGAAGATTGTGATTCTATAAATCACCCCAATCCAAGGCGGAACAGCATACGCCAAGGGATGCATGGCCGGGGGGTAGCCCGGTCGTTAGTATGCGGACTCTGGATACCTGTCGCCCTCCAGTTTCATCTAGACTTCCCACGGTATGCGGGCTATGCCGTGGGCGACCTTCCCTTCCCGCCTACTCGTGGGTCCAAAACATATGGATAACTTTTTAAAACCAGATAAGTCTGATGCGACTTTAACAGCATCCACCCAGGGTGAAGCCTTAACGGCCGACCCCATCAACAGCACTGCAGCCAGTGGGCTGCTGGCTTCCACCCCCAATACCACGGGTCTTGGCCCTGGTACTCTAGAGGATGTTTTCTACATCAGGTTTTAACCAGGTTTCAGTAAATATTAAAGTTTGATGATCGAACGAAACACTATTCATAAACAATTTAGAGAGCATAGAGTTTAGGCCTCTAACGTTTTGATAAGCTAAATAAAGATGGGATATCTCTACTGGTTTTTTGATGCTCCACTAGAAGAAGAAGAGGCGCGAGAAGTTGAAGGAAGTGGTACCGCGGTTCGATTTTTTGGTTTTGGAGAATACTCTTTTACATATAAGTCAGGCGGCCAGAAGGCTCCGCTGCAAACAGATTGAAAATTGTCTGCAGGTATACTTATTTTTAGGGATGAGATATCTCGCGTGTAGTTAAATTTAAACTTTTTTTTTTTGATTGAATAAATGATTTTACATCTTCAATCGAAGTATCGGGTGCAAGGCGTGAAACGAAAACATGTTTCTTGGGCTTAACCGCGACAAGCGATTTAACGTTTTAAACAACCGTTTGAGTATTGACGGCAGTGTTATCAAAAGAATTTTGAAGATTCTCTTTGGATAAAGGCGCGACTAGAGAGGTGACGATCAAAAGTGGTGGATCGCACAAAACAGCCGGGGCGGCTAGAGGGATGTTAGGAGACGTAGACGTAGAGGGGGTTAAATAGGCAATAACTGGAGATGTTATACCTGAAGGAGTTGCGGAAGGCTCATCGGAACATTCGAAACTAGTAAATTTAGTTTCCATATCTGAAAATTCAGATTGGAGATTTGAAAATGCTGCACGCAGTTTTTCAAATTTTAATTTGGTCTCCCTAAGCATTTTACTCAAAGTTAGTTCTTTCACCCGACAAACTTCGCATGACCATTTCAGGCCAGAATCATTGCTGTTGAGGGTGTCTTTGATTCGTGCTGTTAAGCCGATGCATTTTATGTTATAGAATTTATCACACAACCAGCAAGAAACAAAGTCTGGCTTTGAATCGGCCTTGCATTTGCAAGAGGTTGCAGAGCATACCAGCATTTTTACTGCGGACTAATAAGCCTACAAGAAATATGGTAGGGAACACCAAAAAAAACAAACAAAAATGTTAAAGCGAAATACGAAATATTATTTCCAAAAGGAAAAAGTTAAAAAAGAGCAAGAAAGCAAAAGTAATCTAATGATACACAGCTGGTTACCACTACTAGTATACCAGAGAGCGTAATAAAGCGTGAGAGCGAGACACGAAATCAAGAAAGAGCAACAACACAACTATAACTCTTAGCACAGCCCTCTCAGAGAGCGATGCAACCGCGAATGAGCGTGGGGGTGCGAAATAGGGACAAAAACAAAAATAGCAAGACGCTTAAGACGCGTCAGTTAAACAAGAATAAAATCTACTTTAAGCACAATTTTAGTAGTTATGCCAGACCGCCGTGAATCTCACTTGTTAGCACAGACACAGTACACAAATTTAAAACACAATGAATATAGCAAATCACGTTATTTTCTAGTTTAAAAAATAAAATAAGTGGAGTGAAATAAAAGCACAGCCGATCACCGATACAAATAATATTGTTTTGTTCGTTTTGAATTCTCTAAAAAGGCTTAGAGAATTTTCATTGGCGCCCGAGCAGGGACTCGAGATTTGGCAATTTTTAATAAAAGTATTTCGGCAGTAGTTGGCTTCGCGCGTCGTGTGTGAATATAAAATAAAAAAGTGAACGTTGCTGGACTGAGGTGTGCGCCAAAAGAAGTCGTCAACGTTGGAAAATTAAATGGAAGCCAGTCATCGCTCTATGTCTATAGATTCCCTAGACAGCCTACAGGTATTTAGTATCAAAAATTGAGCAAGTCTTGTTGCTTAAAACGACAAAATTGTCGAAAATAAATATATGAGTACATAATCGCATGTACTAAGCAGCTCAAATTTTGATACTTATTCTTTGAATATTGCATGCAACCGGTGTACCTGCATATGTATATACGTGTGTACGTGATTGCTTCTACACACATCGATACATTTGTACCTGCATTTAAACAAATGAGCACATATGAGCACATATGAGCAACTAACCCTAACAACAAAGTAACATTGAAAACAATAAATACAACGAGAGCAACAGTCGAGCGCCACGCGACAGTGGGATACCCTTGGACGTATGTTGCTATAAAAAGTATCTAATTGTATAATACTAATCGCAAGCTACAAATTAATCATAACACTGCAGTGCGCTGCCACCTTGCATCAATTTCGATACGTTGTCAATAATTTATCGCCGCAATTTTCGTAGCGCAAGACTGCAAAAAGCGGTGTGAGCAGTATTTATCGGTATTTCTTTATAAATTTTGAATTGGCCAATATCGATAAATTGCAATATATCGAGTAATCAAAATTAATATTTATTTAATTGCATTTTATGGTTTTGTATTTTTTATAGACCCTAAAATATGAATGATTATATAATAATCATATGTGCACGTAAGCATATTATGAATATTATTAATATGCACACAAGCATGTAAATACTTGCATACATTCATATTCATTTACCACGCCACCTATTGGTTGAGTGTTAGCATATATTTATGCACATGTATTTTCGGTAATTGACATGTGCATGGAAAATATGAGTCGAGAAACCGCTCGCGCTTCGCGCTCGCATCGTTTGTCCTTTTCTTTCCTACGCAAATAATTTAGTTCTGACGTCATCGACAACTTCTTTGCTGGTCGAAGGGTCGAAATGGTTTATCTAATAACTTCAGTGTTTATTGTCCGATCGGGTTACAATTTGGAGGATAAGTTCATATAGTATTTATCTATATTTATGTTAAAGCAGAACGTTAAGAAATGAGTATTTCGAATGTAAATCGCAATGTAAATCAAAATTGGCGGTTTGCGGGGGCGGTAGGCGTGTTATTCCAAATTGAAAATAAACTTGATCTGCATATGGTATACACGAATCTTCATGCTAAATTTGGTATCCCTAGCTTTTGTAATAGCTGAGATCGACGCGTTCATCCAGACAGACAGACAGACGGACATTGCTCAATCGACTCGGCTAGTTATCCTGAGCAAGAATATATATACTTTATGGGGTATCCGACGCCTCCTTCCGTCCGTTACATACATTTGCACAAAGTTAGTATACCCTTTTTTGACCATTTTCAATGGTCCAAGGGTATAAAAAGCCTTTTCATTTGCATTTTCTTATATTGATAGTACTAACCTGCTTGCATGAATAATATTAAAACTAAAATAAACAAACGGCAAAGATACGATAAGGTGAGTGCAGATATTTCTCGTATGCAATTAGCAATAAAAACCATGTTGTTGGAGCTCATAAAAATAAAATAAGTAGTTAAGTTAGTATGTAAGAGAACACATGGAGTGTCGTAAATTTATGCTCTTAAGCTAAGACGATCCGCAAATGCCGACGGCGAATTCCCACTCTCGCTTGTTAAAATAGAACTTAGTTTCCTTTCTGCACTGAAGCCAACTACTTTCTTATTAAAATTATTGAAGCCGAACTCCGCGTCCGTTTATTCATTTTAGTATTTCGTTTTGAATTCTCTAAAAGGCTTAGAGAATTTTCAGGTAGCCTAATTGAAGCGTCCAAGATTAAAATCTTACAGTCCGAAAACATAATTCACATACCCATAGCCTACCCTAGAATCAAATTCATCTGCACCAGAGTCACCATCTTCCCGGTATCACATCAACACGTCACTCTACAGTTAAAGGATGACACATTGGCCGAATGCAACGATGACGTGTTAGCGGTTAACTAGTACGTAGCGACAACATTCGCATCTGTCTGCAAGTTAACAAGCAAAACACCTGTGCACGAGCGTTGCACGCCTGTGGTGCTGCCTCCTGCCGCACTCAACCGAGCCACCTGAAGCCTATTACGCATGTAGATGATGGAATCATAATTATCAACGAGAGCACAGCGCAAGGGTCAGTACAGACGATGGCCCAGAGATCGTTACAAATGGAACACATCTCGTCACCTTCCGTTACTCCGCAGTTATTAATGACACAAAAAACATAAACCAGCGTGAGATACTAGATAAAAAGCCAGGCACCGCTGCTTAACATCATTAGTCACGACCCAGTTTTGAGCATGCCTCAGCTCGATAGGACGAATAGCGATAATCTTCGCGTCATCCAGGACATCAAGGACGAACTTACGTCCGCCGACTCACTAAATATGTGGATCATTGTTGGTGTTGCTCTCGGCGTCATCTTATGCGGCTGCGTTAAAGAGAAGGGAAACTTCGCGGGAGGTGCAGAAAGTCATCGACAGCTTTAAAATAACCGAGGACAGCCATAGAACTAAGGGGGGAGTAGTGCACTTCGCTTGTCCCATTTTCTCCAAACATATTCTGCTGACGCATGAGTTCAGAGGCCTGACCGTTGTGGTCAGTTGCGATGGCATGATATTTGACTACACTGCAAATGTCTGTGTCACCGTTTATGCTGAGTCGGCTTGCCGGCTGTAGCTTTGTAGCTCATGGGTCCAACACTTTTAGGTTTAGCTTTATATTCAAATTTGTATTACATTTAGTTTTGTGAAGACAGCAATACAGAAACTTTCATTACTCCGGCACGCTGCCGTAAATACAATTGTCTTATCAATTTCATATCACTGAGCCACAAGGCCAGAGATAATAAAGGGAGCGAAGTCAAGCTTTTCAACCTAATCGTCCTAGCTAGACGCACCCACCAAGTTCATCGCTGGACAAAGAGACGGACGGCCCGCCGCATCACTGGAACAGCACTAACTCGTTGAGTTACATACACATGTGTTCATGCTCTTATCACAATTACTACCTTTTCTTTAATGACAAAGATATTTCCAGTGTCTAATATAGACTTATTCCGAATCCGGCTGCGCCAGTTACCACCAGCGAAGTTGCTAGTGTTGATCTGCAGTCGTTTAGCCTCTGTTATGAAATTATGAAATTTTAAATGTAACCCGCAAAAATAAACTGCTCTGGTTTAGTGCAAGACAAGAAGTGAAGCTTTTATTTCATGTTTTCTCTCAGTTGTTGCTTTTTGGTCTGCCCACCGGGGCTGCCAGTCCGAATGAAATAATTGCTCATCATGCAGGGCTGCACAATCCATTCCTTCGTTATTATTAATATTAATGTTGCGATATTAATGTTGTGCAAGGTCGAATTTGGTACGCTGATTCAGAAAGAAGACAGTGGGCCGGATTAGTAACTCCTCCCTCCCTAAAACGAAGCGACGGCCATATTCAAAATTTGGTAGAGACGTCGAGTAGGATCAATTCCGTGTAAAATATTAAGATTATGAAACGCAGTCATATACATATACAAAACGAATGTTGTTTGATATCTTAAAATTAGTATTCTTTACTTCATTCTTCTTTACTTATTCTCTTAAATTACATTTGTTTAAGGAAATAAAAATAATTAGTTTAAATGTATTTCCTTATAATAGATTCAAACATATACTTTAATTAAGCTATTTTCGCCTTATTTTGGACTTATGTATTTTTTGTTGTCGTGTAGTTATTAATGTCAAGCCGTTGTCTTGTAGGACTTTATGTTTTAAAAATCGGGGTGTTTATTTGTTTCTACGATTTTCTTTTCTAATTACAATATCGTCGATTACGATTAAGTTTGTCCAATCTTTGTTTTGCGTTGTTCTCCATCATTTCTTTTATTTCTGGCTATAATTTTGATCGAAATGCATTTAATTCTTGTAAGTATTCATGTTCATTATTAAATTTTACGGTTTGATTAAAAATGTGTGATCGTCCGTTGAATATTTCAAATGGGGTGTGTTTAGTGCTTGAATGTATAGCGTTATTATATGTTAGCAACGTTTCAGACATCACGTCTTCGTGAGTGATAGTCTGTTTGTGTTTTTTTTTATGTCGATTAGAATGCGGTATATTTCAGTTAATGTTGAATGTTAGCGTCCTACAGGTGAGTTGCTAGATGACTCTTGAAATGATGGAGCATGGCATGTCGGGTTCCTGCAGTTGGTCGCGGCTCGGAATTCGCTGACCAAGCGCACGTGGCGGATGTTTAGGCTACGTTGTTCAGCGGTCCCACTGTTTTGGGAATGCTGCACGTTGCTTATGCAACTTTGCCTCGTGAGCGGTTGCGCTTCTTGTTGTTGTGGAGCAGGAATGTTGTTAACTCCTCCCACTTTAAATGCGGACGTCGGCTGTCGCGATGTACAGCCTCTTTCGTGTTGTGGATGGCCTAGGGTTTTCTTTAGGGGCTGCTGGTTCTTCGCTGGTTACCTTGAGGGTTGTTTGGCGACTTTTCCTTCCGATTATGAATCGTGCAGTACGTTTAGCAGAACTGTGAGATTTGCTGTTATGCTGATGTTGTGACTTCCGTTCAACCGCTCCAGCTCTTTTGTATTGTTTATGTTGACTTCCTTTAACATTTGTAGGGATAATACTTCGTCTACTTTTGTTTTTTCTGCCATTAGTTGCAACAGAGGTGGTGTCGCTTCAACGGGAGTCATGGTCTTTGAGATGTAGATGTCGTCTCCAACTCTTATAGTTGCGTTTTCAAACTGTACGAGGAACGTCCCCTTCAGGTCCATCTTTTCCATGTCTATTTCGATTGTTCCCACGAAGTCATTTAACAGGAGCGTGCCGGTGAACAGCTCTTCATGGTTGGGGGTACATGTTGGTTATTTATTATTTTACATTGTGGTATTTGGTTTCTCAATAGGTGCGTGGTACATTGGTCGTCGATTAAATCTACTAGGTTATTTCTATTACAAATTATCTTGTCATTATTTCGCATGGTTCTTTCATTCCTAAAGTTTGCTGATTACATCTTATAATATTTCCGAATTTTATATCGTTTATTATGTCTCCTACTTTTACGGGTTTTATTAACATTGGGGTGCATAATTCATTGGAAATTAATGGGATATTGATCATGTACAGGATGTTTTTATTGTTGGTCGCTAATTATACGAGGGTCGTTTGATAAGTCCGTGACTTTTTGAATAAAATATATTTTTTTCGTCAAAGAAGCGTTTTATTTCTCAACATAATCTCCTTTTAGCTCTATACATTTAGTCCAGCGTTTTTCCAATTTTTTTATTCCTTCCAAATAATAGGTTTTCTCAAGGCCCTCAAAATAGTCGTTTGTTTCTGTGATGACCTCTTCATTTGACCCGAATCTCTTACCGCCGAGCCATTTCTTCATGTTTGGAAACAAAAAATAGTCACAGGGGGCTAAATCTGGAGAATATGCTGGATGGGGTAGCAGTTCGTAGCCCAATTTATGAAATTTTGCCATGCTGACTACACACGTGTGCACCCGTGCATTGTCCTGATGGAACAGCACTTTTTTTCGCCAAATGCGGTCGTTTCTGCTTCAAATCAATATCGAATCTGTCCAAAAGCTCTGAATAATATTCGCCGGTGATCGTTTTACCCTTTTCAAGGTAATCGATGTGAATGATACCTTGTGCATCCCAAAAAACTGTGGCCATGACCTTGTTGGCCGACAGACCCACCTTGGCCTTCTTTGGTGCACGTTCACCCGGAGAAACCCACTGTCTTGATTGTTCTTTGGTCTCTGGTGTGGTGTGGTGGATCCATGTTTCGTCTACGGTAACGAAACGGCGCAAAAATTCGTTTGGATTGCGGTTGAACATCGCCAAACACTCCTTTGAAATGGTCACACGGTTGCGCTTATGGTCGTGTGTGAGCAATCGCGGCACCCATCGCGCGGAAAGCTTTTTCATGTCCAAATATTCATGTAAAATGTGATGTACCCGTTCAGTTGAGATGCCTACAGCCTCAGCTACCTCACGCACTTTCATTCTCCGATCATCCAATATCATTCCATGGATTTTGTCGACGATTTCTGGCATGACGACCTCTTTTGGGCGACCTGAACGTTCGGCATCACTTGTACTGGTACGACCACAACGGAACTCAGTAAACCATTTCTTAACCATTGAAATTGATGGTGCAGAGTCCCCATAATATTTATCAAGTCTTTCCTTGGTTTCGGTGATGGATTTTTTACGCAAAAAATAATGCTTAATTAGCACACGAAATTCACTTTTTTCCATTTTCGTTAAAATTCACGAGATCGTCTGCTTTCAATGCCTATAAAACGCAAACTAAGAAACGCAGCTTTCTCAAAATTTTACAGTCAGCTGTTAATCGATAACTGCTGACAGGAGCAGTGTTGTATTTAGAGCAGGTGCGCGGCAAATACAAAAAGTCACGGACTTATCAAACGACCCTCGTACCCTTGGACCATTGAAAATGGTCAAAAAAGGGTATTCTAACTTTGTGCAAATGTATGTAACGGGCAGAAGGAGGCGTCGGAGACCCCATAAAGTATATACTGTATATTCTTGTTCAGGATCACTAGCCGAGTCGATTGAGCCATGTCCGTCTGTCTGTCTATCTGGACGAACGCGCTGATCTCAGCTATTACAAAAGCTAGGGACATCAAATTTAGCACGAAGATTCCTGTATACCATACGCAGATCAAGTTTATTTTCAATTTAGAATAACACGCCTACCGCCCCCGTAAACCAATTTTGATTTTCATGGCGATTTACTCATTTCTTAACGTTCCTCTTTAGTATATATATAGATAAATACTATATGAAGTTATCCTCCAAATTGCAATCCGATCGGACAATAAACACTGAAGTTATTGGATAAACCATTTCGTCCCTTCGACCAGCAAAGAAGTTGTCGATGACGTCAGAACTAAATTACTTGCGTAGGAAAGAAAAGGACAAACGATGCGAGTGCGAAGCGCGAGCTGTTTCTCGGCTCTTCTTTTCCATGCACATGTCAATTACCGAAAATACATGTGCATAAATATATACTAATACTCAACCAATAGGTGGCGTGGTAAATGAATATGAATGTATGCAAGTATTTACATGCTTGTGTACATATTCATAATATGCTTACGTGCACATATGATTGTTATTTAATAATTCATATTTTAGGGTCAGTAAAAAATACAAAACTATAAAATGAATTAAATAAATATTAATTTTGATTACTCGATATATTGCAAGTTATCGATATTGGCCAATTCAAAATTAATGAAATACCGATATATACTGCTCACACCGCTTTTTGCAGTCTTGCGCTAGAAAAAATTGCGGCGATAAATTATTGACAACGTATCGAAATTGATGCAAGGTGGCAGCGCACTGCAGTGTTATGATTAATTTGTAGCTTGCGATTAGTATTATACAATACAATTAGATACTTTTTATGAACGAGTTTTAATGGTTGTGTTTCTGTCTTCTGCAACTATTTCTTTTTTGTATTTTGGCGACAATTTGGAACCTAACCTTTTATCGATCCTAACATAGACTACGTCACCTTCGTTGTATGGTTTTATGGGAGATTTCTTTTGATTGTGGTAGGATAGTTTCTTCTTGTTTATTTTTCAGATTTTTGTTGACCTCTTTGCGTGCCGAATCTAGTGTTTGGGGGTCTGTGATTTGTCGGTGGCCGAAAAATATGTCTATTGGTTTTGCTTTAGTGGTTGAGTAAGCCGTCAGCCGTCAGAGGCAGCAAGGGGAACTACATGTAACCCTAGCTTTGGCTGAGGTACGTGCCGTCCTTGCTCCTACTGCCGGAAGTGCGGCTATACTCTCCACGTGAGGGCGGCTGGAAGCAGGCCCCTAGCACGGTCATGTCTCTGCTAGGGGTGCTGACTAATTGTAGTCGGGCGAAGATGGTGATTCTATAAATCACCCCAATCCAAGGCGGAACAGCATACGCCAAGGGATGCATGGCCGGGGGGTAGCCCGGTCGTTAGTATGCGGACTCTGGATACCTGTCGCCCTCCAGTTTCATCTAGACTTCCCACGGTATGCGGGCTATGCCGTGGGCGACCTTCCCTTCCCGCCTACTCGTGGGTCCAAAACATATGGATAACTTTTTAAAACCAGATAAGTCTGATGCGACTTTAACAGCATCCACCCAGGGCGAAGCCTTAACGGCCGACCCCATCAACAGCACTGCAGCCAGTGGGCTGCTGGCTTCCACCCCCAATACCACGGGTCTTGGCCCTGGTACTCTAGAGGACCCGGACCTGCCACGGACTCCCTTGGACGATGAGTTTGTTAGTGCTGCTTTCTCGTCCAACAACTGCTCAGGCAGGCAGCAACTCGTCGAGGTGATGTCCTCTGACGCGGAAGCTGATGCTGACCTGATCAGCCTTGCTGACGACGATTCCGTGGCCTCTCAGAGGTCGGGTCTCACGGAAGCAGGCTCTCTGATCCAGAAGCTGCGACTGGAATCTGAGAACGCCTTCGTGAAATTGAAGACACGCGAGAATAGGCTATTCAAAGCCGCACTCGCGAAGGGTTCGAGCAGAGCGGAGGCTCTAGCTATCGCCACCGTGCCCCCCGTGGACACCAAGGCCAAACGGCCGCGCGCTGACAATACCGTCCTCGAACCCCACGGGTCTTCAAAGAAGCCCAAAAAGACTCATGTGGAGTCCACAGAGCCACCTCAAATCCAGGTGGCAAGCAGCGTGAAACTGGGCTTCACGTCGGCTGACCCCAAAAATCCGCTTTCACCGGAGCAGGTAAAAGCAAGCATCGCCAAGGCTTTGCTGCTTCATCCCACACCGGGCGCCAGTCCAGTTTTCGAGGGTTGCATACCCCGAAACGAATGGCTGCTCCTGGTGTGCGAAGACAGCCGCACTGCTGACTGGGTCAGGGGAGCCGTTGGACACATCAGGTCCATCAGCTCCCTTGACATCAAACTACTGGAGGAGACTGAGTTTCCTAAAGCTCACCTCATCCGAGGATATTTCCCCAGTAGTGCTGACCTGACTCCCGCCGCCATTCTGGGTTACCTTGGCATCCAAAATGCGGACTGCTTCTCAACTAAGCAGGGGCGGGTGGTCTAGTACAGCCTCAACGGCACCACGACTCACCTCGCGATGTTGGTCGACGAGGAGTCGTATAAGGCTCTGACGGAGTGCAACGGGAAGGTGAAATTCGACTTTGGACGAGTTAAGCTTCTCCTAAAGAACTCCGTCCCCAGAGCCTCCCCCTCTCCTGCCCGTCCCTCTTCCCCTTCTCCAACCATTCCCCCCCCCAACCGACGCCCCAACCGACGCCCCTCCGGAAGCGACGAAGGTTGCCCCACCTACGCGTCGGCAGTAGCTGCCACCCCGGTGGCGTCCACCAGCGCTGCAGCCGCAGTGGCGCGGCAAGCCCCCCTCCCCAAACCCCCGACTATCCGGGTCTCCGCCCCCAACCCACCAACGGGCCGCAACAGACCTGTGGCTGACAGCGGGTGCCTCCTG
Organism: Zaprionus ornatus; assembly: GCA_018904035.1. NCBI lineage: Eukaryota > Metazoa > Arthropoda > Insecta > Diptera > Drosophilidae > Zaprionus > Zaprionus ornatus. Next base: position 51,754 of record JAEIFZ010000236.1, read on the forward strand.
GCACCTGCCCGACCCACAATAAGCTACCCGCAAGGGTACCTCCCGCGACTGGGGTCGCTAGGCGACCTCCGCCGAGCAGCTCCGCCAGAGTGCCGAAGGGCATCCGTGGCAACGACTCTCGGGGTGGCAAGGCATGTGGCCTTGTCACTAAGGCGCTACGAGAGGATGCGGAGCGCAACTAACGTGCTCCAGGCGAACCTGCACCACGCCAGAGGAGCGTCAGCCACCCTGTGCAGGGTCGTCTGTAAAGATGAGACTGACCTGGCTCTCGTCCAAGAGCCATGGTTAATAGGTGGACTATCATGCGGATCATGTAAGTTACTATATGACCGTATGGGAGGTGCCCCTCGCACTGCTATATTGGTTAATAACAGTGTGAGACACTTCCCTCTAACTAACTTCATTCACAGAGACCTGGTGGCAACGGCTATAGAGGTAGCCACTGCTGATGGCGTCCGGGAAGTAGTGATCGCCTCTGCTTACTTCTCAGGCGATCTGGATGATGCCCCCCCGCAGAGGTTCAGTGGCTTGCGGACTTCTACCGCCTTCATAACAAGCCGCTTGTGATCGGCTGTAACGCCAACGCCCACCACACTATCTAGGGGAGCAGCGATGTCAAATCGCTCTCGCTCTTAGATTATCTAATGTGTTGTCATTTAGATATAGCCAACGTAGGGTGTAAACCCACGTTTAAAAACTCCATTAAGGAAGAGGTTTTAGATGTCACCCTAGTCAGCAACTCAATTGCGAGTTCGCTTGTTAACTGGCGGGTCACTGACGAAGCCACCCTGTCACCTTCCTGGCCAAGTCGATATCCGTCAGAACTCTTTTTGTCCCAAGAAGACAAACTGGGAACTCTTCAAAGCCTCTGTGGCTTTGAAAGCAGACCTGTTGATCAGCAATCCAAACTCTATCAGTGAGATAGAACTTGCTGCCAACCTGCTCCAAGATGTGCTTATTACGTCCTTCGAAGTCAGCTCAGTTCGGAAGACTTTAATGGTCAACCGTAAAGTTCCTTGGTGGAATGAAGAGTTGGCAGCACAAAGAAGGAAGGTTAGAAGCCTCTTCAACAAGGCCAGATTTAACCGCATAGGTTGGGACGTCTATAGGGACGCTCTCACCCACTATAACAAGAACATTAGACGCTCCAAACGCGATACTGTGGTAGCATAGAATCGCTGCCAGAGGCAGCGAGACTCCACAAAGTACTAGCCAAAGGGTCGTCTAATGGTATAGGGCTTCTCAAAAGAGCAGATGGCTCTTTCACTCAAGATCGCAGGAAAGCACTTGAACTTTTATTGCAAGTTCACTTCCCAGGTTCCGTGGCGAACCCAGATCTTTCCAGTCACGTTGACGCCACCTTGTCACCTGACTCACGTGGATCCAGCCTATCTGGAACCATTTTCGACCCTGAAAAGGTGAAATGGGCTGCAGATTCTTTCGCTCCCTTTAAACCCCAGGGGGTGATAAAATCTTTCCAGCCCTTCTTCAAAACAGCCTGGATCATATTCTGGATCCACTGGTCGGCCTACTTAGAGCTAGTCTCACGTAGGGACACATACCCAACTCTTGGAGGAGTAGAGATTTCCCAAACAGGGAAATTGTCCTCTTGACCAGCCTAAGTCATATCGGCCGATCAGCCTTACCTCCTTTCTGCTTAAGACTGCAGAAAGGCTCTTAGACATGCACATTCGGTGCTCTCTGCAGAAAAACAACCCTCTGCACCCCACGCAGTTCGCGTATATAGCCGGTAGATCGACAGAGGTCGCTCTCCACAAATTAGTGGGAAAAATTGAAAAAGCCTTCGTATCAAAGAACATTGCTTTGTGCTCTTTTCTTGATATAGAGGGTGCTTTCGATAACACCGGCTACGGGTCTATCTCTGCTGCGCTTGAGCGCAGGAATATTGCCCGTCCCATAATCCGGTGGATTGACGCCATGCTCAAACACCGGACTATCTCCTCTACCCTGGACACGACGACCGCCCATATTAGTGCGGTTAAAGGGTGTCCCCATGGAGGGGTCCTATCCCCTTTGCCCTGGTCCCTAGTAGTCGACGAACTACTAATCATACTTGCAGAACAAGGCGTGGAAGCGATTGGCTATGCCGAGGACCTGGCTCTCGTAGTAACGGGAACTTTGCCAACACCGTGACAGAGTTGATGCAATCAGCTCTGAGCACGGTCAGTAGGTGGTGTGAAGATGTAGGTCTTAGCATCAACCCACAAAAGGCAATAATTGTTCCCTTCACTAAGCGTTACTCTGTTGACATTGGTCAATTATACATTGATATACATTTCCAATGAAGTCAAATATCTAGGGGTAACCCTTGATAAACGTCTAAACTGGAACTCCCACCTAAATAACACTCTATCATGGCTACTCATGCCATGTGGGCATACAGAAGACTCTTCGGTAGAATCAGGGGTCTCAAATCCTCAATTTTGAATCTGACTCCGCTGCACATCCGCATTAAAGAAATTGCTGCTATGAGCCTTCTTAGAATTAAGCTTCAATCTGGGCTTCTAGCTACCGAATCAGGGCATGCTAGCATAATCAAAGATATTCCTGGCTTAGAGATCTGCACCAGATCTGATTCTATGACCAAGGAACTCTTCTTTGGTGCAAAATTCAGAACCCTCATCCCGGACCGTAGGGACTGGGATGATGGCAACCCCATCAGAGACCCCAACGGTATTCATTGGTATACCGACGGGTCAAAGACTGATCATGGGGTTGGAGCTGGGATATATGGTCCCAACTCCAAAACCTCGATTGCTGTGGACAACAGGCCTACAGTCTTCCAATCAGAGGTTCACGCCATCGAGTTCTGCTGCCGTCTTATCCTTGAGAAGGGGATTAGAGGAGCGAACATATACATCTTCTCGGACAGCCAAGCGGCCATACTGGCCCTCTCCACAACTGGACTGCTGGAACTGTCTCCAGCGGGTGTCAAATAAGAACAAAGTTACCCTAATTTGGGTACCTGGACATTCTGGTTTCCAGGGCAACGAGCAGGCGGACGAACTAGCGAGGGCTGGGTCATCAGCCCCCCTGCTTGGCCCCGAACCCTTCTGTGGCGTGGGGTGGTCAACTATCTCCTCCCTGTTGAAAACCTGGGCTTGAAGATTGACCGAACGCTACTGGTTCTTCCAACCAGGGATGCGGCAGGCTAAAGAGCTCACCAATCCTAAAGTTGATCGAAGGACCTCTCTAGGAGAGACCTCTACCTACTTGTTGGCTACCTTAGTGGCCACCACTTGGTGAACTATCACCTTACCAAAATGCGCCTGTCCTCGGATGCGGAGTGCAGGCTCTGCAAAGAGGACGACGAGTCTACTAAACACATTCTATGTGACTGTCCGGCCTTGGTATGGACTAGGAGGAAACATCTGCACGTTGAATTCGCAAGTCCCGAGCATATTGTCCGTTCCTCGACGAAAGATCTGTTATGCTTCATTAGGGAGGCAGAACAGTTTTTGTCATTATAGGGAGAGCATTCTAGGTACAAAAGATCTTCATGGTCGCAGTGCCTCGCGCCTTCTCCGCTGGGAGACTCCCTCTTTTATAATAATAATAATAATAATAATAATAATAATAATAGTGGTTGAGTGGACAGATGCATTGTACTCCTGAACGGCTTTGAAGATTATTTCTTCGAATGTAGCCGTGCCAGAGTTTTTGCTTAAGCATCTCATGATCTCTATTAGAGTTGAGTGGAATCTGTCGACTTGGCCGTTACTGGTGAATGAATAAGGTGGTGTTGTGTAGACGGTAGCTTTTAGCTGTTCTTGCAGCAGAAATTTTATGTTGGCGCAGTTAAATGCTTTCTCGTTGTCCTCCACTATGTTGGAGGTACCTAGTTTGTATCTAAGCTCGTGATTATACTCTTCCAAGTAGCTCTTCCAGCGTTTCAGTTTCGAATTATTTTTTGCGCTCAGAGCAAAGGTTAGGGGCTGGTTGTCGGTGTATATCACCACCTTGGTAGTACCGTATAGGTACATACACAAAGAGCCCATACTATCGCTAACATTTCTTTTTCATTTGCAGCGTAGTTTTCTTTGTCTTCGTTAGAGTGCGGGAAATAAACGTGATGAGACGAGAGTCTTGTTCGAGGACTGCGCCGATAGCATAATTTGATGCATCTGTGGTTAGTTGGAACTCTTTGTTGAAGTTGGGGTAGGACAAAATGACGTCTTGAGATGCTAAAGTTCGTCTTATTTTACTGAACGCATCTAGTGCTTCCTTATCCAATTCTATTTTAGTTCTTTTGGATATGTTTTTGGATGCACGTCCGTTTTCGCCTCTAAGTAGACTTGTAAGTGGTTTAGCTAACTTCTCGAAATCGCGAATTAATCTTCTATAGTAGCTAGCTAGTCCCAAGAATGACCTTAATTCCCTTAAAGTTTTTGGGACTGGAAATTCTTTGACGGTTTTCACTTTTCCGGGATTTGTTTTAATGCCATGCTTTGAAATAGGTAACCCTAAGAAATCGACTTCTTCCTTGAAGAATTCGCACTTATCTATTTGGACTTTCATGTTGGCCATATTTAGCGTTTTGAATATGGTGGATAGGTGTGAGGCATGTTCGGGCTCGGACTGACTGAAGACTATGATATCATCGATATACACGTAGCATATTTTTCCTACGTGGTCTCCTAAAATATTGTCCAGCGCTCTCTCGAATATTGATGATTGAGTCCATGAGTTCTTTCTGTTTTTCAGTCATATGCTCGGTTCTTACCGTGATGTTGTGCCTGCCTGAGTGGGCAGCTGTTTTATGTTTACTCTATAACACCCGTTTATGATCAAAAGGTCATTTCTAACATCAATGACAGCATTGAGCTGTTATAAAGTGTCGTTTCCTATTATGCAATGGAATGTTTTGAGAGTGGGGAGCAGAAAAAATTGAATTGGGGTATGATCTTTGTTGAACAGGTGAAGGAAGGTGTGGTGGGTGATTTTTGTTTGACCGCCAACAGAGTTTGCATAGAAAGGGTGTTCATTTAACTTAGGGTTCGTTACTAGACTTGTCTGTAGGTGGTTTTGGTTGGATCCTGTATCTATTAGAAACTGGAAAATCTTTCCGTCCTTCGTATCACAATTGATGTAGGGTAACGAAGAACTGCTTAATCTAAAAAATTGAAATCGGCTACATCTACGGACACGGTAGTATACTCCTGTGTGGTTTCGGTGCCGATGGTCGTAGAGGTGCTATTTGCTGTTGGCCCTGTGTGGATAATTGCATTCGATATGGGATATGGAGTTAAGTGGCGATGGTCTATAGGGTTGGAATGCAGTGTTTTGATTGGTATCGTTCGGAGGCGTTAAATGTTGATATATTGCTGGTCTCGGGGAGTGATAAAGTCGTGCGTCAAAGTTCCTCCATTGCGTGGAACTGGCATTCTGTAACGGTTTTTGAGTTGCTAGCCTAATTATTTGTCTTGGCGGTAAAGGTGGGGCTTGAGGTCTAATCTTTGGCGCAGATGAATTTCTTTGCTCCTGGTTTTCTACTAGACCACACAAATGCAATGCATGGCTCAGATCTCTCGGTTCCTTTATGGCTAACAGGCGTGGAAAATCACCATTAAGGCCTCTCACAAATGTGTCGAGTGCCTTGCCTCGGTAGTTATTGCTTAAAGCTCTAATGACCTCTGGTGACTCCTCATGGGCTTCGATTTGATTCAAAATCAATGAGAGCTGATGGTAGACTGCCTGATAAATTCTGAAATGGTAATGTGACCTTGGCTTAGCGAGAACAACTGATATTCGAGAGTTTTAAGATCTCGTTTATCAGCATAGTGTGCCGTAAGACACTTTGAAATAGCCTTCATTGGCGTATTGTAGGATTCTAGACCCCCGTCTGCCTCACCAACTACCTTGGTACGTACAGTTAAAGTCATCAAATAGAATTTGTAGGATTCTTCTTGTCCTTCATAGATAGCCATTATGCGGTTGACGTTTTTTTCATAAATTAAAGGTGGCTCTGTCTCCCGAGAACTCCCTAATGAGTTTTGTTAATTCTGGAACCCCCGCGTTCTTCGCCTGTCCTGGGTTCTACTAGTGGAATGTCGCTAAGATTTTCGTGTCCAAAATTCGGGTTGAACATCTTTTCGCTCTCTAGCGTCTCTCTAATTAGATCCATAATCACACTTTTTAATTCGGGGGTAGTCGTAGGGGTGCTGGTCCCCGGTTGTCTATTTCCAGCCGCTTGACTGGAGCCACCGGCTTTACCTAGCCCTGCCATAGCATTGGTTACCCCGCTTGGCATTCTCAAACAGAATTGGAAATACGAAGAAATATTCGTTTTGGAATCGGACAACTACTCTATTCTATTTGAGCTTGGGATGCACGAAAAATTATTATTTATTTATATATTTTTTGTTTTTGGACTTTTGCTTGTTTTTTTTTTATTTATGAGTTTTTTGTTTGAAGACCAGTGGATGGTCTCTAACTTCTATGCCTTAATGTCTATTCTTGATTTAGTTTCTTTTCTTGGGTTTTTTTTTCGGTATTACTTAATCACTATGCTTACAAGCATATCATAGTCCGGCGAATCTGCTACTACTGGCTCCGTAGATTTGTTCCTTTTTGTCCTGCGGCGATGTGGCAGGTGACTGGGGATCCTTAGTAGCACTACTGTAGTAGCCGTCTGCGAACTGTTACAACAGACGAGTTAAAACGAGACTCGTGAGTTCTCCATATAAAGCCAATCGCGCTCGCGGTGCTCGGCTCTTGTGAGTTATTGTGTTCTCGGTACACTGTGTGGCGATGGGGCACTGGTATTTAGAGCACAAGGTACACTGTGTGGCTTTTTTTTAGGCACTGGTACTTAGACGCGAGGTACACTGTGTGCCGTTTTGGGGAACTGGTACTTAGACGCGATGTCCTTTTTCTTGTTCGGATATTCTCATGGTCCCTGCTTGAGCGCCAATTAACTTTTGAGTTGATTAGGAGTTCAAAAAATAATGCGTCTTTATTGTTCGGGTTTTTAATTAAAGCTAACTTAACACAAAAAGAGTTTATCATAGGAAGGCTGCTGCTGTAGGTGCTGTGAGTCGCTGCCGGCGCAGCTTGGTGACAATGATCAACGATTGATTTTGTACCAATTATGGTGACGATGATCAACGATTGATTCCGTCCAAGGTACATATGTATACATCATAATGTATTTTGTATGAACATGTATGCGTTTGGAAATGTTGTTCATCGATTGATTTCAATCCATTCACATTTTCTTGTACATACACACATGTGTACATGCTCTTAAGTTGCCATCACAACTAGTAACTTTTCTTTCATGACAAAGATATTTCTAGTGTCCAATGTAGATTTATTCCGAATCCGGCTGCGCCAGTTACCACCGGGGGAGTTTCTAGTGTTGATCTGCAGTCGTTTAGCCACTGTTATGAAATTATTAAATTTTAAATGTAACCCACAAAAATAAACTGCTCTGGTTTAGTGCAAGACAAGAAGTGAAGCTTTTGTTTCGTGTTTTATCTCAGTTGTTGCTTTTTGGTCTGCCCACCGGGGCTGCCAGTCCGAATGAAATAATTGCTCATCATGCAGGGCTGCACAATCCATTCTTTCGTTATTATTAATATTAATGTTGCGATATTAATGTTGTGCAAGGTTATCGATATGTTTATCGAACATCCAATTTGGTACGCTGGAAGAGAGAGAAGACAGTGGGCCGGATTGGTAACTCCTCCCTTCCCAAAACGAAGCGACGGCCATATCCAAAATTTGATCAGTTCCGTATAAAATATTAAGATTATGAAACGCAGTCATACATACAAAATGAATGTTGTTTGATATCTTAAAATTAGTATTCTTTACTTCATTCTTCTTTACTTATTCTTTAAAATTACATTTGTTTAAGAAAATAAAAATAATTAGTTTGAAATGTATTTCCTTATAATAGATACAACCATATGCTTTAATTAAGCTATTTTCGCCTTATTTTGGATTTATGTATTTTTTGTTGTCGTGTAGTTGTTAATGTCAAGCCGTTGTCTTGTAGGACTTTATGTTTTAAAAATCGGGGTGTTTATTGGTTTCTACGATTTTCTTTTCTAAGTACAATATCGTCGGTTACTAAGGTGTCTGGTAATTTACGGGTTTCGTTAAGTTTGTCCAATCTTTGTTTTTTGTTGTTCTCCAGCATTTCTTATATTTCTGGGTATAATTTTGATTATTAAATTTTACGGTTTGATTAAAAATGTGTGATCGTCCGGTGAATATTTCAAATGGGGTGTGTTTAGTGCTTGAATGTATAGCGTTATTATATGTTAGTAATGTTTCAGACATCACGTCTTCGTGAGTGATAGTCTGCTTGAGTTTTTTTTTTATTCTTAATTGTATAAATATCTATGTGGACAACATCCATTGGTTGTTTGAAAGGGAGGTTTTTGTGATTGTCTGTCATACTTAAGGGCTAAACATACTTCGCAGTTTTTTAAAGTTTGGGCTATCTTATATTTCATACATGGAAAGTAAACGGATCTTTTAAGGTGAATGAATGTTTCATCAATGCCGCGATGATTGTGCTTTTTGTGATGGTCGTTAATGGTTTGTTGTAGTTCAGTAGGATCCGCAATATCCGTTGAAAGAATTAGGCATCTAATGAGCTTATAATTTGCATTAATTGCAAAATGTTTAGAATAGCTTTCTAAGACTAATTTGAAAATATTATCAGAAGTGTGAATTTTGATTTTTCTAAGTGTGCACTTGTATTTTATCTGCCACTTGAAACGCAATTTTACAATTTTACCCAATTTATTTGCCTGTACGCTAAGCCGGTCACGCAATGACATTGGTCGTCCGCACAAAATTCATATTGCTACTGTAAAAGAGGAAAAGGGAGGGAGCATCGCATTGCAACGCAGAATTTAAGTGCGTGAATTGCGTCGTTTGAGCATGTATTGGTAAAATTATGATGAAATATTTTGAAGCTAGAAAAACAGAGAGTGAAAAATATGAAAGAGGAAAAGAGCGAGAACATCTCTATTGCGACGCAGAATTTTAAGAAATTCGTCATTTGAGCGTGTATTGGTAAACTTATGATGTAATGTTGCGAAGCGGCACAAACAGAGAGTGCAAAATATGAATCCCAGGAACGGTAATAAGGAAGCTTCTTGCATACATATGTATGTGTGTGGGCGCAATTGGTTTTAGTCTACAATTGTTAAAATTTTCTCATTCAGTTTGGTGACAATGATCAACGATTGATTTTAAACCAATTATGGTGACGATGATCAACGATTGATTCCGCCCTATATATATGTATGTGTTTTTTTATGAGCATGTATACATTTTTTTTTCTTTTTTTTATAAAAAATTAAATTATCAATCTTGTATCCTCATATTCTTATGCTTTGTGTCAAACCAGCTAGGTTGATTGTTTCATGAAAAGTACAAGTCGGGGCGGCATTGGACTTACGAAATAATCTTATTAAATACCAAAACAAATCAGAGCAATAAACTTCCATAACTGTGACAGTGTAAACTTCACGGACTTCACAAGAGAAGACCGGGAAAAAACGTCGTTCTCAGTGAACGGTGGGAAGTACGAGTTTTGCCATTTACCGTTTGGATTGAAGAACGCAGGGAGCATTTTTCAAAGAACCATTGATGACGTTTTGAGGGAACATATAGATCTTGAGGGAAACAGTGGCCTACAATCGGTCCATACACTCGGTCACGAATCAAACTCCGATCGATATAATCCATGCAGCGTCTTGCGAATTGATACAGACAATTAAAAAAATAAAGTAGGCGAAAAAGTGATTGTAAAAAATAACAAAAGGTTAGGAAACAAGCTGATACCACTTTTCACATAGAAACAATTCAAGCAGACCTGGGAACTTCTGTTCTCATTAATTGGAGGGTGGTCCACAGGGACAACCTGAAATAGCATTTAATTACAAGCGAGGAAATCGCACAAAATTAGATTAAGAATTAAGCCCACAACGATCCTTATTCCCTCCTTTTCTGTCGTTACAGGATTAAACTTGCAGTCCTATTTTTGGTAGGGATAGTATATTGTCGGATCGTCGACTACTCTCATTCCAAATACATTCCGGTAATAGACGGGAAGGTATTGGTATGGGAACAGAGGGATTATTTAAGGCATTCGAGTAATCTGACAGAATTTACTAGCATGATAGATGAGAACGCGGAGTTGGCAAAGCTATTTCCTCAGTCGGTCATGCGAAAATTGTTGGATGTAGACATAGAACATATTAGGAATTTGTTGTCCGTGATAGAAGTGCATCATAGAATGGGCTCGGCACTCAAGGTAACAGTTGGCACACCGGACGCGGCCGATTTCTAGAGGGTTAGGTGGTCCGAGCCAAAATTAATCGAGAAATGTTATAGACAAATAACGATAAATTCAGAAACACAGAAACAAATTAATAAACTCAAAGATACGGTAAATGAAATAATCAAAGCAAAAAAGAATGAGCTGATTAACACACCGCATTTATATAAAACATTATTAATAGAATGTTACAAAACCAGATTTCGAATTTGATACTAATAATCACATTAGCTAAGTCGAATATTATAAATCCCACTATCTTTGATCATAGAGATATGGAGACAATTTTAAACGAACACCCCGTAGAAATTCCCATAGGTAGTGTTGGAGCTCATAAAAATAAAATAAGTAGCTAAGTTAGTATGTAAGAGAACACATGGAGTGTCGTAAATTTATGCTCTTAAGCTAAGACGATCGGCAAATGCCGACGGCGAATTCGTGGAGTGCGGTCGGGCTATGGCCCACTCTCGCTTGTTAAAATAGAATTTAGTTTCGTTTGTGCACTGAAGCCAACTACTTTCTTATTAAAATTATTGAAGCCGAACTCCGCGTCCGTTTATTCATTTTAGTATTTCGTTTTGAATTCTCTAAAAAGGCTTAGAGAATTTTCAGGTAGCCTAATTGAAGCGTCCAAGATTAAAATCTTACAGTCCGAAAAAATAATTCACATACCCATAGCCTACCCTAGAATCAAATTCATCTGCACCAGAGTCACCATCTTCCCGGTATCACATCAACACGTCACTCTACAGTTAAAGGATGACACATTGGCCGAATGCAACGATGACGTGTTAGCGGTTAACTAGTACGTAGCGAAAACATTCGCATCTGTCTGCAAGTTAACAAGCAAAACACCTGAGATGGAAGAAGGTCTCCTGCGCTCCCCAGTCAAGGGTTCCAACTCCCCTAGTAGGGAAGGGCCCAAAAAGACAAAGGAGGGCTTGAGAGCCAAAGCTCAGTACAAGGCAGCCTTGAAAATCAAATCTCGGCTCGCTGGCAGCAACAAACTCACCTCTGAGGAGAGGAAAAGGCTGGAATGGGCCGAGGAGAGGATCGAGGGCAAAATGGCATGAAGGCTTAAAGCCAATACGCCAACAAGGTCGAGGAGTTGCTGCTCACTAAAAGGCACATATCATAGCCAACCCATCCAAGCAGAAGGAATCTGAAAATAGCCATGAAGCTACGCGTCCTTCAGCTAAACCTCCATAAGAGCAAGTTGGCGTCGGCGGAGCTCCTCTTAACCCTAGTCCAGGAGCCCTGGATCGCATCGGGCAACAAGATCGCTGGGCTAGGGTCTAGCAACTACTCCATCTTCTACCAGACCACCGTAAGTAAAACTAGAACTGCAATTCTGGTAAGAAAAGGCATCTACGCTTATCTAATGTCTAATTACAGCACAGACGACATCATGGTGATAGCGCTAGAGGGATGCAGCGACGAACCACTCCTAATGGCGTCCTGCTATCTAGCGAAGGACACGAAATCGCCGACAGAGGAGACGGAGCGTCTGATACAGGAGGTGAGTCAGAAGAGGCAACCCCTGGTGATAGGCGCCGACGCCAACGCCCATCACACCCTATGGGGCTGCAAGGACGTAAACAATGGAAGTGAGTCGCTTTTAGACTTCATTCTAAAATATAATCTTAAGATCGCTAACAGGGGAGAGGAACCCACCTACGTGGGTCCTATCTCATCAAGCGTTATAGATTTAACACTCGCGTCTGGAACAAATACCGAAGTCACGGAGTGGAGGGTTCTCAGCAAACCTTCCTTCTTTGATCACAGATATATCCAGTTCAAAGTTCAACTCGAGTGCACACTGAGAAAAAGTCTTTTCAAGAATCCCCGGAACACCAACTGGGATATGTATAAGACCAAAGTGACAAGGACACTCCCATCACCAACACCAATCCTATCAACGGTGGACATTGAAAATATAATCATTGGGAATATAATCACAACACACAAAATCCAGTGGGCCATAGACTCATTTGAGAGTTACAAATCCTCTGGGCTAGATGGTGTAATACCAGCCATGCTGCAGAAGACCAAAGAAAAGGTCACTCCATGGCTGGAATCGATATTCAAAGCATGTCTGAGGCAGGGATATGTACCGGTACCCTGGAGGACGGCACGTGTTGTGTTCCTGACAAAAGCAGGAAAATGCAGCCGAAAGACTACAGACTGATAAGTCTCACCTCTTTCCTGTTAAAAACCTTTGAGAAACTTCTGGATCTACACATAAGAGGGAGGCATGGACCGACTCGTAGAATCCAACCAACACGCCTACACAAAAGGAAAATCGGTGGAAGCAGCGTTACACTCCCTAGTAGCCACCATCGAAAAAGTCCTACACCACAAGGAATTTGCCTTAGGAGCGTTCCTGGACATCTCAGGTGCATTCAACAATGTATCTACGGAAGCGATCATGCGGAGCCTGAGAGCTGCAGAATCCCATGAGGCTGCAAACTCTTGGATAGGTAATCTATTGAGCTGCAGAAGAGTTAGAGCCGAATGGGGAACCACAACCATAACCAAAGCAGCGCACAGAGGCACGCCACAAGGCGGAGCGTTATCGCCGCTGTTGTGGAATTTAGTGGTAAGCGACGTCTTAAGCAAATTTAAACGGAAAGCCCCAAAGATAACCGCCATCTATAAACGGTGCCATGCTCGAGCCAAAAAAGAGCGTAAAGTATCTAGGAATAGTACTGGACAGCAAGCTGAGCTGGAAAACCAATGTCGAGGAAAGGGTTAAGAAAGCCACAAATGCACTTTATGCATCGCAAAAGATGCTAAGTAGCACATGGGGCTTGTCTCCCAGACTAATGCACTGGATCTTCATCTCAATTGTTCGTCCAATACTACTCTACGGTATCCTAGTATGGTGGAAGACCACTAAGAAATCCACATACCTCCTAACAATGGAAAGGGTACAAAGACGTGCACTGATGTGCATTACTGGGGCACTGAGATCCACTCCAACAAAGCCCTTGGAAGTGATACTTCTCCCCATTCAAAAACGCAACAAAGTTATTTACGGACGGATCTAAAATGGAAACCGGCGTGGGCGCCGCGGTCTACTGTGCAGATCCGCTCATCCAAGTGTCGTACAACTTACCGGATTACTGTAGCATCTTCCAAGCGGAAGTCTTTGTTATAAAGAAGGCTGCAGAACTTGCGACAACACTCAACAAGAATCGGGTCAACATCTTTGTCGACAGTCAGGCGGCTATCAAATCTATGCAATCTTGTGTCATCAGCTCCGAAAGTGTACTGGCATGCAGAGAAGCATTAGATGCATTAAGTAGCCGCTCGAAGGTTCCCAGCCACCAGGGCATTGACGGAAACGAGATGGCAGACAGGCTAGTGAAAGAGGGTGCCGAATTTAGACAACTGACAGTTGAAGACCTGAAGATACCGCTGCGATCTAGAAGCCACAGCCTAGAACAAGGCGCTGCGGTAATAGCAGGAAGAAGTTGGCACAACAAAACTGTAAGATAACCCGCACTATGTGCAACAACGCAAACGCGAAACTAGCCCAATATGTCATTCAGCTCCCGAGAAGAGACTGTAGAACAATGATGGGTATACTCACGGGTCACTGCCTGACCGCAACTCACGCTAAGAAGTTGGGCATCACCGACAATGACGAATGCAGGAAATGCACCTCAGCTGCGACTGCCCCGCTCTCATAACCTCGAGAGCGAAGCTCCTTGGACGCCCCCTGCTTGCATCACTGGAAGAAGCAGCGGGCCTGGCACCCCAAAAACTCTTGGCTTTTGCCAAACTAACCAGCATACTAGACTGGGATAATTAAACCAAGAAATTAACAGCCTCCATCACTTATCCGGCCGCACTAAGGATCATACTGATCTATGTGAGGCTCCCACTTGGGGGCCTGCCGATATAACCTAACTTAAATAATATTTATATTATTTTTTTTGCAACTGTTTTTCCAAAAAGTGTTGCCTTGTAATTTAACAACATCCTCGCTCAATAGATTCGATAAAGTTCCGATCGAATTACCTCATCTTTTCTGTTGTTTATTATTAAAATAATAATAATCAACTTTCCCGTCCAATTTCCAATTTACCTTTCTGGTTTCTTCATCACCATCAATTGCATCTTTCTCGCCTTTTAAAGGTTCGGTTATGCCAATTGATAGCGGTAAAGACACCAAGAAATACCTTATTGTACAAGCGACTCAGCATAGACGTCCAATTTCTCTTCCAAGTTCCCTTCTTGGCGGAACACCCTCTCCCGCAACACAAAGGAAAGTTTCAACTCCGGCCACATCCAAGGCTAGTCAGGTACCAAAAATTTCGGTGCACGTTCCTCCAATCCCTCGCTCATTTGGTCATCAAATTTCCCAGTCAATAAAAATGGCACTACAAGAGTTCATTAACGCTTCAGATAAGCTCACGCAATTTGAAGCTAGGATTCTAAATTCTCCTACAGCCTCACTTCACACTCACAGAGTGCGTCTTGAGCAGCTTCGCTTCATATGGAGTCTTGTCGAACTTAAACACGAACTCTGTTCCAACGCATTGTCTCAAACGGAGACAAATGCTGTGGACAAAATCGCCATGCAAGCCCGATATGACCACTGCTATTTAGTTTACGAGAAACTTGCCTCTCACTTAAATGAGAATATAGAGACTGCAACAGCTCCCTCTCCATCACCTGCAGTAGCACAAGTAGCCTTCCAGCCACGAAGCTACAGGTCACCACCCTTCGATGCTGAAGTTTTCAGCGGTGACTTTTTAAAATGGCCAACTTTCCGTTTCTTCACAGCGGTCTACATTTCCGATCCCGGTTTAAGTCCATCTGAATGCCAAAACAAGCTGCGAAGCGTAGGCAATCGTTTCCAAATCCCCTCTCACGAATGAGGGTTTCTCATCTGCTTGGAAGAATTTGACGGATAGGTTCGAAAATAAGCGACTGTTAGTAAACAGCCAACTTAAAATCCTCTTCAACCTTCCGTCAGTTCCTCACGAGTCTGGAGCCGCCATCCAAGTACTTCAAAGCACAATACAAAGTTTCTTAACGGCTCTAGACCATTCCCAAATCAGCACAGAGAACTGGGATTGCCTTCTAGTCTTCCTATGCTCGTCTAAACTCCCAAGGCTGACGTTGTCACTTTGGGAGCAGTCCGTACAAAATAAGGCTGAAATTCCGTTGTGGAAGGAAATGTCCGATTTCCTTTCAGATCGCTAACGCACATTAGAAGCGATAGAGGACGTACAACCTACAACAAGCGCACAGACTAGTTCCAAATCTGCTCGAAATGAGCCTCCTACAAGGAAGGTCAAGTCTTTTGAGACCGAGGTGGTAGGCAAGCCACAAACCTGCAAACTTTGCTCAAAGGAGAACCATCCTATAAGTCTGTGTCCGCGCTTTCTCCAAATGGCTGTTGATGAAAGGTCCAATTTCAACAAACAGCAAAAGTTGTGTCTGAACTGCTTCGCAAGAGGACATATCCTTCAAGACCTCCTACTGCGCCCTCTTCAGCAGTTTCTGCACCAGCTCCCCAGAATTCAAATATACAGGCCACTCCTTCTACGATAATATTCAGAATTACTTCACGGCGAACACACAAGGTGTTCTTCTCGGCACTGCTCTTATAAATGTGTGCCATTTGGGCATGACTTATAAAGCACGTGCACTGATCGATCCTGGATCAAAGGCTACGTTCATTTCCGAACGGATGTTTAACATCATAAAGCCCTCCTACCAAGCCGTGCAAGTCCAAGTAGCTGGTTTAAATCAAGCCATCTCAGCCAATCCACAAAAGTTGTGTCACTTTCAGATCACTCCCAGGTTACAGCTAGAAACTGCAGCCTTTGTTCTCCCTCAATTGGCAGGTAACCTTCCATCTTACACCATTTCCAAGGACCTTCTGCAGGACCTGCCAAACCTCCAACTAGCTGATCCGCACTTCCACCAGAGCTCTCAGATAGTCGTGCTCCTAGGAGCCGATATTCTACCATCTATCATAAAGAGTGGCTCTATGTCCAAAATTTGTGGAACCCTGCTCGATCAACAGACCATATTCGGCTGGGTCCTCACAGGACCAGTAGCCAAGTCGAATTCCACGACAGTTTCGTCCTTCATCACGAGGATCAAGATCAGCAATGAACAAAGGCTTGATGATCTTCTCACCAAGTTTTGGGTTGTAGAAGATCTACCAGCAAAGCTGGTAAAAGTTTCTGATTCAGCGTGTGAAAACAACTTTCTTCGCACTACTTCCAGAACCAAAGAGGGTAGATATGTCGTTACTCTTCCGTTCAAAAATCCTGAAACCTTCGAATTAGGACATTCTAGGTCCATCGCACTCGCTCAGTTTCTCAGGAACGAATGTCGTCTAAAGAGGAACTTTCCTTTAAAAGAGCAGTACGACTCCATTATTCAGGAGTATTTAGATTTAGGCCATATGAGGCCAGTCTCCCCAAGTAACGGCTGCAACAATTTTTATCTCCCTCATCATGCTGTGTTCAAACCTGAGAGCACCATGACCAAAGTTCGCGTTGTTTTCAACGCCTCGAGTCCGTCCTCCAATCGGAAGAGCTTGAACGATATCCTATATCCAGGACCCGTTCTCCAATCCGATCTGACCATGCAGAGCTTGAAATGGCGTTTTTTCCGTTACGTTTTCAATGCTGACATCTCAAAGATGTACCGGCAGATACTCGTCCACACGAGTCACACGCCATTTCAACGAATCCTCTTCAGGAATCAAAATGGTGAAGTATGTGATTATGAACTTAACACAGTCACTTTCGGAGTAAACTGCGCTCCATTCTTGGCCATTCGGGTTCTTCGACAGCTCTCCCAAGATGTTAGCAAACATTTTTCTCTCGCCAGCGACATCATATCCAACAACACATGAACGTAGGCAATGTCCTTGCTGGCGCGCACTCCATAAAGCGCGCCACAGTGTCCATTGAAGAGTTACGCAAAGCTCTTGAGACAGCTGGTTTTCCTTTAAGAAAGTTGACCTCCAACCACAAAGATGTGCTAGCTAATATTCCCAAGGACCATCTATTGAACGCCGATTTCCTCGAACTAGAGGAAGTGAGCTTAGCAAAGACTCTAGGCATGCGGATGAGTTCCACCTTTGCCCCCTCCGAAGCAGATTTGATTTGAAGTTCTCTCTCACATCGCCAAGATATTCGATCTAGCAGGCTGGCTGGCACCATTTGTGGTCCGTACCAAAATTTTCATGCAGGAGATATGGCTGCAAAATCTTGGATGGGATGAAGCATTGCCAAGCGAACTCCAACAACGCTGGCAGGATTTCCAATCCAGTTCTTCATCCCTCCATAACCTTCGGATACCAAGATGGGTCCAATATACCCCAGTAGCTAAGCTCCAAATCCACGGTTTCTGCGACGCATCTTAGCGCGCCTACGGAGCAGCTATGTATATCCGTGTTGAAAATCAACACAAGGCTTCAAGCCATCTTCGTATAGCCAAGACCAGAGTAGCTCCTGTGAAGACCATCTCCATGCCCCGTTTAGAACTTCCTCCATGTAAATGGACGACTTTCGTGGCTACCAGAGTGGCTAAGATAACTCAGCTCACTAGTTCGAGTAAATGGTCTCACGTCAGATCTGAGCAGAACTCTGCCGATCTTGCCAGTAGAGGCGTCTCGTCAGAGGACCTCATTGGTAATAGACTCTGGTGGCGAAGAGCTTCGTCAAAGTTAACAAAGTTGCCTCCTTCACCCATTTGTATCTTGGAGAGATTTTCCGAGCTCGACAGAGCACTGCGAGTGATGGCTTTGGTTTATCGCTTCATTCAAAGGTGTCGCAAGCCTGATCTTACACTCTCCCCAGATATCAGCAGCTCTGAACTCTCCAACGTTAAAGATTTGCTCATCCGGAGCACCCAACGTACTCAGTTCCATAAAGAGTACAACTGTCTGTTGAACAAAGAACAGATTGCAAGGAGTAGCGACATCGCTAATTTGAATCCGTTCATCGACGCCGGCGGAGTCATGAGATCATGCGGTCGTGTGAGAACATCCACTTCTTTAAGCTATGACGAGAGGCACCCGCTCATCCTTCCGTACTCATGTACTTTCTCACACCTCCTCGTCCGTTTTACGCAACAGCCTTTTGACCTAACCACAGACGCTTCCATGGACGGCATTGGTGCAGTTCTG
Source organism: Zaprionus ornatus (assembly GCA_018904035.1). Lineage (NCBI taxonomy): Eukaryota > Metazoa > Arthropoda > Insecta > Diptera > Drosophilidae > Zaprionus > Zaprionus ornatus. The sequence continues at coordinate 70,245 of JAEIFZ010000236.1, forward strand.
TCTCAGGGAGGTAAACCAATCACTATGATTTCGCGAACGCTAAAACCAAGCGAAGCACACTACACCACGAATAAGAGGGAGTTGTTAGCAATGGTCTGGGCCTTAGGTAAATTGCAAAATTACCTATATGGTTCAAAAGAAATCAACATTTTTACAGACCATCAACCCTTCACCTTCGCTGTCTCCGACAGGAACACAAATGCGAAAATCAAAAGGTGGAAGTCGTTCATTCATGAACACAACGCCAAGGTGTTTTACAAACCAGGCAAAGAAAATTTCGTGGCAGATGCCCTATCCCGTCAGAATGTAACCAATCTACAAAATGAGGTGCAAACCGGATGCTGCGACGAATCAAAGTGAAATATCACTTTCCTACACGATCGAATCGACAGATTTAAATTGCATCAAGAACCAGTTTTTTCTCGAAGAGGCCAAATTCCCGTTGAAAAGAGATATTATACTCTTTGGCATAAAAATACGCCACCTTATAAATTTTACAGATAAAAACACCCTATTCGAGGTAAACAAACCACTTGTTGACACTGACTAGGTAAACGCGCTTTACTGTGATCTGCCAACGTAAGCCATTATACAACACGACTTGGTGTTAAATTTTCCGGCATCTAAAATCTGGCACTGCAGGAAAATTGTTGTGGATATTACAGACAAGGGGGAACAAACGGAAATTATTGTCAGTGAACATAATCGCGCGCATAGGGCCGCCCAGAAAAATGTTAAGCAGATCTTGCACGATTATTATTTTCCAAAAATGGCAAAATTAGCCAATGAGGTAATAACCAACTGCAAAACGTGCACAAAAGCGAAGCACTATAGGCACCCAAAGAAACAAATGCTCCACATTGACATTTTTTCGACGGACAAAAAATGGTTCCTTACTTCTGTTGACAAGTTTTCCAAATTTGCCGTTATACAACCAATCGTATCTCGCACAATAATGGACGTAAAAACGCCGACCCTTCAACTCATGGACTTAATTACACTAACAAAGACAATTTATTGCGACAATTAGTCTGCTTTTAATTCAGAGATGAAAAAGTGTTTGTAAAAAATAACAAAAGGTTAGGAAACACGCTGACACCACTTTGCACAGAAGAAACAATTCAAGCAGACCTTGGAACGTCTGTTCTTATTAAAGGGAGGGTGGTCCATAAGGACAACCTGAAATAGCATTTAATTACAAGTGAGGAAATCGAATAAAATTACAATAGATTAAGAATTAAGCCCACAACGATCCTTATTCCCTCCTTTTCTGTCGTTACAGGATTAAACTTGCAGTCCTATTTTTGGTAGGGATAGTACATTGACGGATTGTCGACTACTCCCATTCCAAATACATTCTGGTAATAGACTGGAAGGTATTGGTATGAGAACAGAGGGATTATTTAAGGCATTCGAGTAATCTGACAGAATTTACTAGCATGATAGATGAGACCGCGGAGTCGCACATACGAAAATTGTTGGATGTAGACATAGAACTTATTAGGAATTTGTTGTCCGTGATAGAAGTACACAATAGAATGGCAAGAAGATTGGACTTCCTGGGCTCGGCACTGAAGGTAATAGCTGGCACACCGGACGCGGCCGATTTCGAGAGGGTTAGGTGGTCCGAGCCAAAATTAATCGAGGAAAGTAATAGACAAATAACGATAAATTCAGAAACACAGAAACAAATTAATAAACTCACAAATACGGTAAATGAAATAATCAAACCAAAAAAGAATGAGGTGATTAACACACCGCATTTATATGAAACATTATTAATAGAATGTTACAAAAACAGATTTCGAATTTGATACTAACAATCACATTAGCTAAGGCGAATATTATAAATCCCACTATCTTTGATCATGGAGATTTGGAGACAATTTTAAACGAATACCCCGTAGAAATTCCCATAGTGAGCCTAATTAAAGCGTCCAAGATTAAAATCTTACAGTCCGAAAACATAAGTCACATACTCCTAGCCTACCCTAGAATCAAATTCATCTGCACCAGAGTCACATCATTAGTCACGACCCAGTCTTGAGCATGCCTCAGCTCCATAGGACAAATAGCGATAATCTTCGCGTCATTCAGGACATCAAGGACGAACTTACGTCCGCCGGCTCACTAAATATGTGGATCATTGTTGGTGTTGCTCTTGGCATCATCTTATGTGGCTGCGTCACCATGTGGCAAATCTTAAAGAGAAGGGATACTTCGCGGGAGGTGCAGAAAGTCATCGACAGCTATAAAATAACCGAGGACGGCCATAGAACTAAGTTAACGCACAAAATTTCGCCCTGCACTTAGCTTGACCCATTTGCTCCAAACATATTCTGCTGACGCATGAGTTCAGTGGCCTGACCGTTGTGGTCAGTTGCGATGGCATGATATTTGACTACACTGCAATTGTCTGTGCCACCGTTTATGCTGAGTCGGCTTACCGGCTGTAGTTTTGTAGCTCATGGGTCCAACACTTTTAGGTTTGTATTACATTTAGTTTTGTGATACAGAAACTTGCATTACTCCGGCACGCTGCCGTAAATACAATTGTCTTATCAATTTCATATCACTGAGCCACAAGGCCAGAGATAATAAAGGGAGCGAAGTCAAGCTTCCCAACCTAATCGTCCTAGCTAGACGCACCCACCAAGTTCATCGCTGGACCAAGAAACGGACGGCATCACTGGACCAGCACTAAATCGTTGAGTTATATATGTATGTATTTTGTATGAGCATGTATACATTTTTGTTTTGTCGATTTATGTTTATGTAAATTATTAAAAACATACATACATATGTATATTTTATACACATTATAGTGACGATGATCAACGATTGATTCCGTCCCAGGTACATATGTATAAATCATAATGTATTTTGTATGAACATGTATGCATTTGGAAATGACAATCATCGATTGATTTCATTCCATTCACATTTTCTTGTACATACACACATGTGTAAGTTAACATATGAGCTATCCAATAGTTCAATGGCCGCTGATCATATAACAATAATGCATGGTCAGCATTCTTTGCGGCAGTTCCGCATGCTGTTTGCGTAACATAGTTGCACAACGACACTGTCCGTAACGTTCCCACGTTCGCCGGCCACCCGACATTTGAGCCGTTTGGCAACACTTTTTAGGCAACAGGGCTAGCTTCGCGTGAAGAACATTTTGTACTTAGTTATAGTTTGATTTTGACAATTAAAGAGTTCGGTATCGTAACGGAATTTTAATTTGGAACCTTAATTAGAACAACTTAATAACTGGCGCCCAACGAAAAAAACCCGAGTGAAGTCACCTCACATTTTTTCGATACAATAGTACGAAAAAATAAATAAAACAATTTAACTTTCATATAACTACAAAGATAAAACCCTGACCTTAAGACCAAAAGAACTGTGGCTGGCTTGGTGTATAAAATTGTATTATATTGAAAAACATAAAATAAATAAAGAAAATAAAAAGCAAGGACAAATAAACAACAACGTCAACTAAAACGGCAGCAAGCAGCAAGCGACAACCGCCACCAACAACAACAACGAAGAGCAGAGAAACTGACGACAGGGGAAGAAGCACCAGCAGAAGCAGCTATTAATTTTATAAAAAAACATGTGAGTAGATTGCTCATTTTCGCGTGAAAGTATTCAACATTTTCAATCTAAGGGCATTTCAAAATCGATATTTGTAAGGAAAATTTTTGGCCCTCTATTTGCAAGCAATCAATCTTATGAGTGACAGTGAATTGGAGGAGCTGATGTCTGATATTTCTCAACAACTAAAAGAAATTAAGGCAGAACGAAGCACTGCTAATAGTGAAAATAATTGGTGGTCCGATCAACGATTAATAGGCAAAATGAATTTTGATGCTGATAGTTTAAAAATTCTAATCGAGACTGCAGTCAATGCTGCACTCGATCACCAGGCAAAAAGTTTTGCATCGAAGTTACAAGAAGTAGAGGATAAATTCAAAAGTTCTCAAATAACCACACCAGAGGTTGAGGTTTTTAAAGACGCAGAGATAGATACGAGCGTCGAGTGCCATGAGACACTTGACATTATAAAATCAGTCCCCGAATTCGAAGGGAAACATGAGACATACGTGTCTTGGCGAAAAGCTGCACACACAGCATACAAAATTTTTGAGGTATACCAGCGCAAAACCAGCAAACTTCAGTGTAACTATGCTTCTCGTGGCAATCATTGGACTCTCCATTTCGAAGATGTATCAGAAACGCGTGAGAGCAAGAAAATCAGCTTCTTTGCGAACTGCCATCGACAACTTAAGGAAGTCCGAGGACGCTCTGCATCTTAGTGAGGGAGGAGTTAACATATGAGCTATCCAATAGTTCAATGGCCGCTGATCATATAACAATAACCCCAATGCATGATCAGCATTCTTTGCGACAGTTCCGCATGCTGTTTGCGTAACATAGTTGCACAACGACACTGTCCGTAACGTTCCCACGTTCGCCGGCCACCCGACATTTGAGTTTGGCAACACTTTTTAGGCGACAGGTTCGCGTAAAGAACATTTTGTACTTAGTTTTAGTTTGATTTTGACAATTAATCGGTATCGTAACGGGACAAAGTCTTTTTTATTTGGAACCTTAATCTGAACAACTTAATAACTTGTACATGCTCTTAAAATGCCATCACAATTACTACCTTTTCTTTAATGACAAAGATATTTCCAGTGTCCAATATAAAATATTCCGAATCCGGCTACGCCAGTTACCACCAGGGGAGTTGCTAGTGTTGATCTGCAGTGATAGATAGAGCCGGATTGGTAACTCCTCCCTCCCCAAAACGAAGCGACGGCCATATCCAAAATTTGGTAGAGACGTCGAGTAAGATAAGTTCCGTATAAAACATTAAGATTATGAAACGCAGTCATACATACAAAATGAATGTTGTTTGATATCTTAAAATTAGTTTTATTTACTTCATTCTTCTTTACTTATTCTTTTAAATTACATTTGTTTAAGTAAATAAAAATAATTAGTTTCAAATTTCCTTATAATAGATTCAAACATATGCTTTAATTAAGCTATTTTCGGCTTATTTTGGACTTATGTATTTTTTGTTGTCGTGTAGTTGTTAATGTCAAGCCGTTGTCTTGTAGGACTTTATGTTTTAAAAATCGGGGTGTTTATTTGTTTCTACGATTTTCTTTTCTAAGTACAATATCGTCGGTTACTAAGGTGTCTGGTAATTTACGGGTTTCGTTAAGTTTGTCCAATCTTTGTTTTTTGTTGTTCTCCAGCATTTCTTATATTTCTGGGTATAATTTTGATTATTAAATTTTACGGTTTGATTAAAAATGTGTGATCGTCTGGTGAATATTTCAAATGGGGTGTGTTTAGTGCTTGAATGTATAGGGTTATTATATGTTAGTAACGTTTCAGAAATCACGTCTTCGTGAGTGATAATCTGCTTGAGTTTTTTTTTTATTCTTAATTGTATATATATCTATGTGGACAACATCCATTGGTTGTTTGAAAGGGAGGTTTTTGTGATTGTCTGTCATACTTAAGGGCTAAACATACTTCGCAGTTTTTTAAAGTTTGGGCTATCTTATATTTCATACATGGAAAGTAAACGGATCTTTTCTTGTTTAGAATAGCTTTCTAAGACTAATTTGAAAATATCATCAGAAGTGTGAATTTCCGTTATTTTGTTGATTTTTCTAAGTGTGCACTTGTATTTTATCTGCCACTTGAAACGCAATTTTACAATTTTACCCAATTTATTTGCCTGTACGCGAAGCCGGTCACGCAATGACATTGGTCGTCCGCACAAAATTCATATTGCTACTGTAAAAGAGGAAAAGGGAGGGAGCATCGCATTGCAACGCAGAATTTTAGTGCGTGAATTGCGTCGTTTGAGCATGTATTGGTAAAATTATGATGAAATATTTTGAAGCTAGAAAAACAGAGAGTGAAAAATATGATAGACGAAAAGAGAGACAACATCTCTATTGCGACGCAGAATTTTAAGAAATTCGTCATTTGGGCGTGTGTTGGTAAAATACTAGTACTCTTCCCATAATTATCACTTACGTAGCTTCCGCTGTACAAGCTTCCTCTTTTGCCTCTGAAACATCGTAAGTACAAGACGTGTAACGTAAAATCCGAAAAGTAAAAATTTTAAACTCTGTATAAAACGTTAAGCATCCGGCCATTTATCACTAATATTTGTAATAAATATAACATCATGTAAGTTTTCCTGAATACGCACATCAACGTATTTCAGTATATTACTTATAAATTTAAAGTGTTAAAGAATAGAGATCGCGTTGGCCGATCTTCTTATTTGGCGCCCGGCGCAGTTCTTATTGAGAATTGTTGCGGCAAAACAGACTGACTGGATACAGAAGCGAAAACAAGCGTAATAGGATCATTTTGAACGGTGCAACAACATTGTCATTTCAACCCTTCACACATATACATATACACTGTCAGCGCGACATGCCACAATACAGTTTCAACACTTCAGCACATACATAAACATGCATGCGGCAATGTACAGCTGCATATGTGGGATATAATGAGAAAAACAAATTAGTATACAGGCCACACCAGCACTACATAAATTCAAGCAAATACTTTTTTTTTGTATGTATAAAAATAAATACCATACATACCTCTCAGTGTAAAGTGCAGGCTATACCTACACCTACTTTTTATTCACACCCACACACACACATCTCAAAATAAAAAGAGTGCTAAAAATAAAAAAAATTAAAAAAATGCTAAATTTAAAAAAAAGTTTGCTAAAATCTAAAAACTATATTGCACTAATAGAATTACAAAAAAATATTGCACGATAATTGAAACTAAATCAATTATTATGTTAGGTTGTCGAACCTTACTTATGTGTGTGCAGACCACATATATATTTCGAATATGCGTGTGCGTATATACGCATACACTTGCATTTATAAAATATATATATGCACATATATATATATATATATATAAATATATATATATATATATAAATTATTGGTAAACTTTATGCAAAGCGAAATGAATATTAAGCATATGCACTGGTAAATATACCTTTATAATAGTTCTTTTGACTTGAATTAAATATCTTTGATTGGCATCTACACTTTAAGATGCGACCTTTACTATAATAATAATATTAAACAAAAACCATTTTTCTACAAATGTATATAGTTAAACATTAAGCAAAGAAGAGCAAAACTATGAATTAAACTATATACACATATACATAGATGAAAAATTGATATTCTTTATTGAATTTAAAACAAAAAACATGAATTTAAACTATTGAAATTGAACAAATGAAAAAAAAAAGAAAACCAAACTGAGTTAGTATAAATATAAATAAATAAAATTAATTAAAATCAATGATTCGACATTTAGGGAATACTTTCAAACACAAGTCAAGACCTCACCCAACATGAGAATTTAAATATTCTAACTTTTTATTCCTACTCCTGTGGGAGCGTATTCTTTATTCTTTAAATTTTTTTAAAATAAAATTTGAAAATTTTAATGTGTAAATAACTTAACTGAATTTTTCCTTGAGGCGAAATAGTGTAATGACATGACGAGGTAAAACTAAAATTTGGGATTCCTTTAACAACATCTTTTGGAATCAAGGTAGGGCGGGTATAGAACGAGCTGCGATTACATCTAGCAGTCTCGATAACATTACAAGTTTCTATGATCATCAACAATTCATCCCAACCGTGTTTCTTTTATGCAATATAACAGAAGATTTATTTTATCGATCCTAATTCGGCGCAGGGACTAAATAAAATAAAAGTTTTTTGTACATACTGCGGTATTCGTCTAGGGCATTTCGTTTATTGGTTTTTATGGTCTTCGACCCCCCCAACCGACTTCAGCTAGCCGTAACAAGGGTCCCCACCGACTGTAAATACCTGATGTTATTTGCAAAACCATCTTGTACACTTGTACCCAGACACACCATTCTTTCCGCATAGAATATATAACTTGCCTTTGAGTTATATGCATGGCTTATCCGACCCGTGTATGTCTCTATGGGTTAATATGTGTTCTCTCTCGCATTTATATTTTATCTGAGGATGAAGTGGCGATGCGGGGGTGTATGCCAATACAATAAAATTATGGCGCCCAACGTGGGGCCGCTACGCTTTAAAGAATCAAGAGCTTATGTATAAAGCATTATTCAATCTTTGCTTTGATTCATATTGAAGGGGTATATATTCCTCAGCTATTAAATAGGCTCTACCCAGAGTCCGGTAAAGAATGAAATCAATAAGTAATTGCAACAAGTAAAAGAAAATAACAATAATTAACAAACCAATTTTCCATTCAATTAAAATTTTATTCAATATACCCACACACATATTTAAATATTTACATATATCCTATCATTTAGATTTCTTAATTTCTAACCTATTCCAAACATTACTAGCCCATGCTATCCTGAATACTAACAGATATCCCATTGTGATGGCTGTGCAAAACTTCAAAAATCTTAGCACTAATCTTTTCATTATCTAATATATTTGAAATCGGCCAATCAACATGTGTATTCATATTGGCAATGGACGTTTTAAAATCTAATCTAAAATCTAACTCTCCTAAAACTAGCAAACTATCCCCTAAATCACCTAAACGAGAAAATTGCTGAATTATCTCGTCAAATTCTATTTTAAATACAGACAGAAGAGTCTGGACTTTTATGTAATATAAGAAAACTTATGGTATGAAACCTAAATATGCCGAACTCAAAAACTACTGAGCCAAAAGTTTTTCTACTGCTAAAGGAATGAGAAACTCTATCTACTAGCTCGCTCTTTACATAAATATGATGCCTGTTAAAGGCCTAATTGATTCAAGTTGAGCCACAATAGTGAACCCAGGTACTTCTACAGTTTTATTGCTTTTGGAAGTTTCTATGATGCATAATATTGATGACTGAAGCATCAGCTTGTCCGATCGCATATCTTTAAGATGGGAATTCAAGCTTTGAGTATTATGGAAGAAAATGTTAAGGGCAGAACAAGTAATTAAATAATCGTAATGAGTACGCAGTAGTTTTTCAGTCCACAATTTCTCCAATTGGGCTTTCACTTTATCATTGTTTTGGGGAGACTTAGAGGAGGAACAAAGTTCCCAATAATGAACTATCCTAAAGCAGTAGTTGCTCTACTGCAAGCTACGAATAATGCAGCACGCTGCATTATAGAATTGGGCCCAGAACATTTCCTTGGAGCACTCCAGCTTCTATAGTACAATCGCTTGAAGTGCTTGAACTGCATCTAACCGCTAACACTCTTTTATATAGGTAAGACTTTAGAAGCTTATGTATGTTTTGAGGCAGCAGTTTAATTATTTTAAACATAAGTCCATCCAGCCATACTCTATCCAATGTTTGTGCAACGTCTAAGAATAGAGCTGTGCAATATTCACGCTGTTCAAAGGCAGTGCGAATTTCTGTTGTTAACCTGTTCAATGGCTCCATGTTTTGCCCGAAAACCAAATTGGTGCGATGGGAGTGTGTTGTGTGTTTTGATTGGGGACTGATGCGTAGCAGCAGCACTTTTTCAAATAACTTGGAGAGACAAGTAAGTATGATTATTGGCCTATATGATGATGGCTGTGTTTTGTCTTTCCCAAGCTTAGGGATCATAACTATAACTGATTTCTTCCACTTTTGAGGGAAGTATCCAATTTTAGTAATTGCGTTGAAGAGCAAGCAGATTCGTAGAACTGCACACATTGGGAGCTCGATGATCATTTTCGGGGTTATTAAGTCAGGCGATTTTCCAGTCTTCAGTTGCTCTTTTATGACTTTCGTTATCTCGCTTGCAAAGGAAGAATTGATCGGTGGCTGGCAGACGAAGGGATGTTAGTTGAAGTCGGTTCCATTACTTTATGAATTGTTGGTGTGATACGATCTCGAGCTGAATCCACTCGTTTGTTTATGCGACTCTTGAGTTCCTTGTAAACAATGACTGTAGCTTATATATAGGATGTACTTAATTTTTGTTGTTTTTCTGACTCGATGGCTCCAGTTCGACTTTAAAGAGTGGCTGCGGCTCTTTGTTCCTGTTGAGAATGTTGATCACCGTTTTGGCGTTGAAGTTCTTCTTTAGTGCCGCGATAATTTCGGATGAGGTCACTGATGACTCTATTCCTTTAATGACAGCCTGCAATCCTTTGGCACTTTTCAGCTGGAAGGTATAGTAACTATTCCCAGCTTCGTCCAGGTACATGGTCACTGATCGGTGGCTAGACTCATCCTGAGTCTGCACTTTCGTTTCTTGTATGTTGCCCTTAGTAAGAGGTGCAACATGGAACTTGTTTTCTCCGATAATTGCAGCTAGTTTGTTAACCAGCCCACTTGAGGTTTTCACACGTATATATATTGGTGGTGACTTTATCTTTTTCTGCTCCTGTTCCTGCACTTCGCAGTCATCCAATAGAGCAAACCTATTTGAACTTGAGTCATTGGCAGCGTTGGCGCGATTTATTTTCGGCTGATTACCAGCCTGCTTGTGTTGTGGGCTTAGCTTTCGCTTTATCGCTTTCGCGATCCAGCCCTGTTTGACAAAGTTTTCTGTTTTGTTTTGGTTCTTGTCCGCTTTCGCTTCCAAGAGTCGGTGTGAGTGCTCTTGCTTTCGTTATTGTTGGTTCAGCGGAATTGTACAGCGCTGTCGGTATTGAGCATAGAGTTGATGTTGTTGCAGTTGTTGTTGCTAAAGGTGCAATTGCAGTAGATATCGAGATTGCAAAATGTTTAAAAACGAATTAATTGCAAAATGTTTAAAAACGAACTTAAAACAATCAAAACGACTTTCGACAAGTCATTCATGTTCATAAGCCAAAATAGAGATGTGCAACAATACCCTCTGAATAAGCAAGCACGAATGTTGGTAGAATGCCTTAATGAAGCACGCCAATTATATCAAACCGAAGGGAAAAGTTTGACAAGAAGTCACCTAACACGGGCAGTAAAATTTCAAAATAGGTTCCGCGAGAACTTATTAAATGTCAAAGTCAGACATAATTTGTAATGGCTCGCGCTGATCATTGCGTCCCATTATTGTTTTTTTTGAAATCAATAACGAAAATACAAAGCAGTGCAAATTGTGTGCTAAAGCCAGTTATGCAGTTCACTTGCAAGCAGTGCAATTATCAATATTGCATTCACCTGTATGATAAGAGCCTACTTCGAGGCACATTTGAAAGCACTTAAAGCTTTTTGATCTATCAGCTGGAGTTCCTATCACAGCCAACTTCCCCTACTCCGAATACTTCCAAGAAAAAGCCATCTGTTCTTGGAATTTGGCGCTATTTAAGATCCACGCTCGTCGGTAATCGACCTTTATAGTATTATTAAAGTCGCACGGATGGTCGTCATGTAAACTGATTGACACAACTGCATCAGTTGGGGAAAAAAAAAAAGAAAAACATTTTCGTATAAAAATTAAATATAAATGGTTAGCAACAATTAAACACAAATTTAAAAAAAAGAAAACAAAACAAAAAAAATTACCATCAAAGAAAAAATGAATAATGATTAGACTTAAGTCAAATTAAAACGATATCGATAATGAAATATATAACCAAGTTGTTAGTCTCCTTGAGCAACAAAATTTAAAAGCACAATTTACATAATCTGCGTAACAACATTTATAAAACATTTAATCAGCAACAAAACAAACAAACTTACAAGATCAAATTAAAACAAAAATAATGTATGGTCAGACCAATAACTAAATTGAAAGATAAAAACTATGAAATTATTAGAACCAAAAACAACATATTTGTTAAGAAAAATATTAAGTTCAAAAAGTGAACGTTATTACTTATGGATATAAGAAAATAGTATGATTGTGGAATACCAGCTCCCTTTTGAATAGGAATAAATTATGAATTTCAGTATCATAAAGATGATGTGCTAAATTAATTTGGTTCTTCCTGGATAGACATGGCAACATAAACTAGTAGTCGTCCGTTTCTTTTGGGTATCTTCGGATAAATAATTTTTATGAAGATTACGGTAGGGTGGGTAGAGACCGCGAGGGTCGATTAACATCTCAGACCTCGCCAAACATTTATATTGCAGCAGTCCTGTTAAGTTATTTGCCTCCTTGTACATTTTAGTATTCTAGCCCCAATTCTTTTCTTGGTGTATGTTTGGTGAAGTTCATCTTCACTTGTAGTTTCAGCAGGAATCCTTAAAAATTTAAAAGGTATGTAGATGTGGTTGTTGGAAGGTAGCAAGAACCTCCCCCCAAGCCCAAGAGCTAAGGCACCAGTAGGATTCCGTCCGCTTCCATCCGCAATCCGAATGTATGCGTGTAAGTCGCCAGTGTATTTGCAGTCTTCTTGGCCACCATTGCACTGAGCATAACGACCCAGACTTCTCACGAGGCACATCGAACGTTACATATACTTTTTGGCGCCCAACGTGGGGCAGCTTATTGCAAAAATAAGGGATAACAACAACTAATCCCAAACTTCATTTTGTCCATTGTTTTATGGAAGTCCTTCTTGAGACTAACGTCGAGTTTATGAGAGATTGCTGCTGTAGGCAGATTGTTGTAGGCAGGGTTCCTGTTCGACTGTCACAAGAAATTTTAAAACTTGTGTACACAGAACACAAAGTAACTAAATGCCTTCTCTCTAATGAGAATATATAAAGGAAATCTTAGTTTCAGGAGGGCAAACAAATGAAGAAACATAGGAAGCACCCCAAGTTTTGTGAATATTTTCATAGCACTTTTCAAGTCATACCTGTTGAAGTAATCAAGATTGACAAGGTCTGATAACCGCAGGATATGACAGTTATATATAAATTATCTATATCAGGCCTACGATTCTGTTTTATTCTGTATCAGATAACAGACGAGAACTTGAATAGACGATTAAAGTCAGAATAAAGGAGAATATCAAGGTTTATATTTAATATAGAAATTGTATTCTCCGTTCACAAAACAACTGCTCGTTTTTCTTCGTTTTGAGAATAACCTTATTCAGGAGTAAGAAGGTGATGATGGTAGATTTTAGTAAAATAGTTTTGTAGAATACTGCGCATTCGGCTCAGCGTAGATGCCATTGATTGTTCTGCTGAAAGGTACTATTTTCTAATTATTACATTTGAAAGGGATGATTTCAAAATCATAAATAAAATGACTTAAATTACGAATAGTTTGTAAGTATTCAATTTAGCTTACTCGTTCAGGAACTCGGTTAAGTGCTGTATGGCCTTGCATGCCGAACAGGGCACTAAAACGAATACTAAGAATCTACGTAATTAACATCATTTTAAGTTTAATTTCAATAGACCGGATAGTTAAAACTTTTCTTACAAGGACTGCAAGCTTTATAAATAATACCGACTATATTTTTTGCCAATACGTCTTATCCAGGAATTATTTATATGAATAAATATTTTACAAAATGCCAGTCATTAATACCCCTCCTCATGCCTCATCGGCAAGAGCAGACAATCTTTGTGCACTATGTGCAACAGTTATCGATAACACCCATCCTTGTTATTTACTTTTATGTAAACATGTGTTCCATAAGAACTGCATAGATGCATGGTTGACCGAAAATTCTGAATGTTTTACATGCAGAATTGGAATTAATAGAGAGGAGCTTCGAGTTGTGGTAGACAATTGTTCTCCAGCTAGACCTCAGCCAGTTCCTTCGAACTCTAAAGCTGTGCCAGCTGCTCGTGGTATGACCACCCGAAACCTTGCCAAAGCCATGGCGATCGCGGAGCAGCAAAATACAATTCGACACCCAGAACCTCCATTGGAAAATCCAATTGGAGCAAATTCGTCAGCATTAGACGCTAGCCAAAGCACCAATCAAGGTGAAGCTATTCCTGAGAGACCTGTTAGAGGCAGACCAACCCGATTCTCCAGACCCATTCGTCCTACAAATAATCGTCGTAGCCAGCCTGTTGACTACAATATTATTCAAGGAATGATTGAGCAAACGGTCACAAGGGTGATGTCATCGTTGGCAATTAATGTACAACCTCAGCAACTTGAACCGCCAGTTACTTCCGTTCTAAGGGAAACTCCCGCATCAAATGCATCTTCCTTGCAGTCTCGGCAGACAGTCGACATAATGCAGAAATGGGGAGTTCATTTTGATGGATCCGTTGAAGGATTGGGAGTAGAGGAGTTTATTTATCGAGTCACTTCACTCACCAATGAAACGTTAGACAGTGATTTTTCAATTATGTGCAGGCATATTCACGTTTTGGAGATACCATAAACAGGTTGATCAAATTGGTTGGACCAAAATGTGTGCATCCCTGCGTCAACAGTACCAAGACTACCGTTCCGACTTTATGAGCATGGAGCTGATTCGAGCCCGTAAACAAAAGACAGGTGAATCATTTTCGTCCATTTATGAGGCAGTTGCAACCTTGATCGACAAGGCCTCCATTCGAGTGGAAGATGCAGAGTTGGTTGAGATCTTAAAAAGTAATCTTCTACCAGAAACTCGTCAGAAATTGCTATTTCAACCAGTTCATTCGGTAGGTCACTAACGTCGGTTTGTGCAAATGAGTGAAAACCTGGCATATGAAATCAGCTGCCGTTATGCATCTAAGCAGAATGTACCTGCAGCTCGTCGACAAGTTTGCGCTGTAGAACAAGAAAATTCAGAGATAGAAGACAACTTACAGGAAGAAGCCGAGATCCACGCTTTGCAATCTTCTCACGGAAAATTCAAATACTGGAATTGTGAAGAAGTAGGGCATGTTTGGGAAAACTGTTTAGCCGTACGTCGCATCTTTTGCTACGGCTGCGGGCGGCCAAATATTTATAAGCCGCAATGCCAAAATTGCCTAAGCAAGAAGTCGGAAAACCGACGTGTGGGGGCTTCCCACAACAACCGGAGTCCCCCAACACCATAAATCAAAAGATAGATCAGGTTGAGGATAACGTTTCTACAATTATCCCTTCCTCTATTTCAGTGCAGGCAGAATCACCTGCATCTAGTATAGTCCCTTTATGGATGCGTTCGTATCAAGATACAACATACATTAAGACTTAAGAATTACTATGCTGAAATTGAAGTTAGAGTCATCAGTTGTGCAAGAAGAACCAACAGTAGAAAATGCATATCCCTTGACCCCTTGTCAGATTCAGCAATTAGCTGTTATTAAAGATCTGTTCCCAAAAGTATCGGAAACACTAGGGCGTACCACGCTAATTGAGCACCATATTGACGTGGGTAACACGAAGCCCTGTAAACAGCGATATTATCCTGTCAGTCCGGCCGTAGAGAAACTGCTCTATCAAGAAATTGATCGGATGCTGAGCTTGGACGTAATTGAACCTTCGTCAAGTCCTTGGAGTTCTCCCATGCGGATTGTTGTAAAACCAAATAAAGTACGTCTTTGTTTGGATGCCCGTAAACTGAACGACGCCACTAAAAAGGACGCCTATCCTTTACCAAGCATCGATGGTATATTTGCTCGACGAATCTAAACCATTAACTGCATTTACCGTTCCTGGCCGTCCTTTATACCAATTTAAAGTGATGCCCTTTGGGTTGTGCAACGCGCCGTCAACTATGTGTCGATTAATGGATCAGATCATACCCTCTGAGCTTCGCTATTGTGTCTTTGGTTATTTGGATGATCTGTGTGTTGTGTCCGAAGATTTTGCAACTCATCTTGCAATTTTAGTAAGACTTGCAGAACAATTTCGAAAAGCTAATTTGACCCTCAATTTAGCTAAAAGTTCATTCTGTGTGACTAGCATTACATATTTAGGCTATGTCATTGGTAGCGGTGGCATTTGCACTGACCCTGCTAAAGTTTCTTGTATTAAAAATTGGCCTCCGCCAAAGAACTTAAAGCAGATTCGTGGGTTTTTAGGCGTTTGTGGATGGTACCGTCGGTTCATTCCTCACTTCTCAGATCTAACTTGTCCAATTACGGATTTGTTAACCAAGAAACGCAAATTTACCTGGACGCAGGAAGCCCAAAAAGCGATGGACAAACTGAAACAAGTTTTAACATCTGCTCCGATTCTCACAAATTCCGATTTCAGCGAAAAGTTCTACTTACATTGCGATGCTAGCGACTTCGGGATAGGTGCAGTTTTAGTGCAGCTGGCAGACGATCAATCAGAAATGCCGATTGCGTATATGTCAAAAAAGTTAAGCAGAGCTCAGCGAAATTACAGCGTTACGGAACGAGAGTGTTTAGCTGTCATTTTGGCTATTGAGAAATTTCGGTGTTATCTGGAATTGCAAGAATTTGAGGTTGTCACCGATCATTCTAGCCTTCTCTGGCTGATGCGACAGCAAAACGTTGCCGGTAGACTTGCACGATGGATCTTTCGGTTACAACAGTTTAAGTTTACGTTTTCGCATAGAAAAGGAAAAGATCATGTGGTCCCAGACGCTTTGTCCAGAATTCATGATGCCGAGATTGCTGAGTTAGACATGAGTCCTGTGATTGATCTGCAATCAGAGGCGTTTTCTGAAGAGTCATATCTTGCTTTAAAGACCAAATATAATGCAAACCAGTCTAAGTTTCCAGATATGAAGTTGGTGGATAACTTTTTATATATCCGCATAGAACATGCTGAGGGAGACGAGGCACAGGAAAAACTTTCCTGGAAATGATGGGTCCCCGAAAGTCTTCGCACCGATACTCTTAGGCAAGACCATGATAGTCTTACTTCCGCTCATTCTGGGATGCAAAAGACAATAGAAAAATTGCGTCGTCATCTTTTCTGGCCAGGTCTATCCAAAGATGCTCGAGATTATATTCGTTCGTGTGAGGTGTGTAAGCAGAACAAAGCACCGAACTATAGTCTACGTCCACCTATGGGAGCGCATGTACCTTCTTGTCGACTTTTTCAAAGACTATATATTGATCTTCTAGGACCATATCCTAGGAGTAAACAAGGTCATGTGGGCTTACTGATTGTGCTAGACCATTTTAGCAAGTTTCACTGGTTGCAGCCTCTAAAAAAATGTACTTCATTTGCCATAAAAGAGTATCTGCTGAATAATACCATATATTTCATTGTTTTGGAGTTCCCGAAATTATCGTTAGTGATAATGGCAGCCAATTTAAGGCTGCCGATTTCAATGCCTTCTTGACAGAACTCGGCATTAAACATGTTTATACCGCCCTTTACTCACCGCAGAGTAATGCGGCAGAGCGAGTTAATCGATCATTATTGGCTGCTGTTCGATCATATTTAAAACATGATCAACGCGAATGGGATATGTACCTCACTAGCATTTCATGCTCTCTGAGATCGTCACTACATAAATCGCTAGGATGTTCACCTTATCGGGCCCTGTTTGGCCTGGATATGATTACTCACGGATCCGACTACAAGCTGCTAAAAGAGTTGTCGTTGCTTGAGGAGCCAATCGTACCCATATCCAGATCAGATAATTTAGCACTGTTACGAAAAGACATACAAGCTAATATCCGTCGCGCTTATGACCGCAACGTAGCTCAGTATAATTTGCGAGCGAAGCCGGTCAATTTCAAGGAAGGACAGGAAGTTTATTGTCGTAGCTTTGCCCAAAGCAAATTTTCGCAAAATTTTAATGCCAAACTAGGTCCTCAATTTGTAAAGTGTCGCATTCGAACAAAGCTAGGAAATTGTTATTATAAGCTGGAGAGTTTACAAGGGAAAGAAATTGGTACATTTCATGCTAAGGATATACGCAGTTAATTCCCGCTAATATTACATCCAAAAGAAGAAATATTATCGGGTGGTGTAATGGCCCGCGCTGATCATTGTGTCCCATTATTATTTTTTTTGAAATCAATAACGAAAATACAATAGGGAGTTCCTATCACAGCCAACTTCCCCTACTCCGAATACTTCCAAGAAAAAGCCATCTGTTCTTGGAATTTGGCGCTATTTAAGATCCACACTCGTCGGTAATCGACCTTTATAGTATTATTAAAGTCGCACGGATGGTCGTCATGTAAACTGATTGACACAACTGCATCAGTTGGGGAAAAAAAAAAAAGAAAAACATTTTCGTATAAAAATTAAATATAAATGGTTAGCAACAATTAAACACAAATTTAAAAAAAAGAAAACAAAACAAAAAAAAATACCATCAAAGAAAAAATGAATAATGATTAGACTTAAGTCAAATTAAAACGATATCGATAATGAAATATATAACCAAGTTGTTAGTCTCCTTGAGCAACAAAATTTAAAAGCACAATTTACATAATCTGCGTAACAACATTTATAAAACATTTAATCAGCAACAAAACAAACAAACTTACAAGATCAAATTAAAACAAAAATAATGTATGGTCAGACCAATAACTAAATTGAAAGATAAAAACTATGAAATTATTAGAACCAAAAACAACATATTTGTTAAGAAAAATATTAAGTTCAAAAAGTGAACGTTATTACTTATGGATATAAGAAAATAGTATGATTGTGGAATACCAGCTCCCTTTTGAATAGGAATAAATTATGAATTTAAGTATCATAAAGATGATGTGCTAAATTAATTTGGTTCTTCCTGGATAGACATGGCAACATAAACTAGTAGTCGTCCGTTTCTTTTGGGTATCTTCGGATAAATAATTTTTATGAAGATTACGGTAGGGTGGGTAGAGACCGCGAGGGTCGATTAACATCTCAGACCTCGCCAAACATTTATATTGCAGCAGTCCTGTTAAGTTATTTGCCTCCTTGTACATTTTAGTATTCTAGCCCCAATTCTTTTCTTGGTGTATGTTTGGTGAAGTTCATCTTCACTTGTAGTTTCAGCAGGAATCCTTAAAAACTTAAAAGGTATGTAGATGTGGTTGTTGGAAGGTAGCAAGATCTCTGCAATGATAAAGAATTGTGAGAATGTTAAGCTCAAGACAATACTGGAAGCAGGAAATTTCAACCCCATGAATAGTGTGATTGAAAAATATATACACTGCTGTACCGAAATGACCAGCAACTCGAATAGTGTGTTATTTACTACAAAAGTAGACATGTTAAAGGAAATAATAATCGAGAATATTATCAAAACAGAGGTAATGGGCGAGATTATTATAACAACTATAATATTAATAATAATAATTATAGAAAACCATGACGAGTAACCAAAACAATAATAGAGGTGGAGATTACTATAGGGGTAACCAAAACCAAAATCAAAAACGATACCAGTGGGACCTTCGACCTATGTTGCCGTAAAAAGTATATAGCTGTATGATTCTCTCTACCCTTGAATATAAGCATATTTAAATTTTATATATACTACATAACGATGATCATTTTCGGGGTTATTAAGTCAGGCGATTTTCCAGTCTTCAGTTGTTCTTTAATGACTTTCGTTATCTCGCTTAGCCGAAATTCTACAGGATCTTGTGGTGCTAAGTCAGATGCAGTTAAAGGCGGGAGAGTAAATGAGTTAGTCGCTGGATTTGGTTGAAATACTTTTTTAAGATGATCAGCGAAGACTCTTGCTCTGTCCGTGTCACTGCGAGACCAGTTTCCGGTAGAGTTACGGAGAGGTACCGTATCTGTTGGTGCCTGTAGGTTCCAGTGGTCTTTCCACAACGAGTTCTTTGTGCCTGTGGGCGTAAGATTTTCGATGTACCTTAGTTGTGCGTCCGCTTCTCCTTTCTTAAGCGCTTTAGTAAGTCTGCGAGAAGCTGCTATAAATCTACTCTTTCCTTGTAAGCCTATACGGTCACTCGATGTGTTGTAGCTGGTACAAAAGATGAAAGAGCACCGGACAGTGATCAGATGAGAGTTCTGGAAGTGCCTCAGCTGTAATCATTGATTGGGATATCCGTTTTGTGATGGCAAAGTCAAAATCTGAAAGCTTCATGGGATCTGCTGGCCAGTATGTTGGCGCTCCCGGGGAAACATAGTTAAGTTTGCGTTGCGGCTTGATGATTGCGTTGTACAGCTGTTTTCCTTTAGGGTTCGCTATCCGAGATCCCCAGTACATGTGCTTGACATTCCAATCGCCAACTGCAACAAACCTTCTTTCACCAAACGAGTCAAAAAGTGTTGTGAATTTTTCCTCAGAGATTGTGAAGCGAGGTGGGCAATAGACAGCAGCCAGAGTGAGAGCACCGTTATGGCATTGGAGGTTTATAGAGGTACATTAGGTTAGGTTATATCGGCAGGCCCCCTAATGGGGGCCTCACATATGGTAGATCAGTATGATCCTTAGTGCGGCCGATAAGTGATGGAGGCTGTTAATTTCTTAGTTTAATTATCCCAGTCTGGTATGCTGGTAAGTTTGGCGAAAGCCAGGAGTTTTTGGGGTGCCAGGCCCGCTGCTTCTTCTAGTGATGCAAGCAGGGGGCGTCCCAGGTACTTCGCTCTCGAGGTCATGAGAGCGGGGCAGTCGCAGATGAGGTGCTCCAGAGTTTCTCTTACATCTGGTTCCCTGCATTTCCTGCATTCGTCATTGTCGGTGATGCACAGCTTTTTAGCATGAGTTGCGGTCAGGCAGTGGCCCGTGAGTATGCCCATCATTGTTCTACAGTCTCTTCTCGGGAGCTGAATGACATAATGGGCTAATTTCGCGTTTGCGTTGTTGCACATAGTGCGGGTTATTTTGCAGTTTTTTGTGTTGTGCCATCTTCTTCCTGCTATTACCGCAGCGCCTTGTTCTAGGCTGTGGCTTATTGGTCGCAGAGGTGGCTTCAGATCTTCAACTGTCAGCTGTCTAGATTCGGCACCCTCTTTCGCTAGCCTGTCTGCCATCTCGTTTCCGTCAATGCCCTGGTGGCTGGGAACCCAGAAGATGCGCACCTTCGATCGGGTGCTTAATGCATCTAATGCTTCCCTGCTTGCCAGTACACTTTCGGAGCTGATGACGTAGGACTGCAAAGATTTGATAGCCGCCTGACTGTCGACTAGGATGTTGACCCGATTTTTGTTGAGATTTGTCGCAAGTTCTGCCGCCTTCCTTATAGCAAAGACCTCCGCCTGGAAGATGCTACAGTAATCCGGCAACTTGTACGACACTTGGATGAGCGGATCTGCACAGTAGACCGCGGCGCCCACGCCGGCTTCCATTTTAGATCCGTCCGTAAATAGCTTTGTTGCGTTTTCGTCCATGCCGATTTTCCAATCTTCATGACCCATTAGAGTGGGCGTTCTGGAGAAGTTGTTTATTGGGGTCATATAGTCCGTGCTATTGAATGACTCTCCTCCCACTTCGCTATGCCCATAGTTTGCGAAGGCCATGTGTCCCGTAGCACGAAGGCGTTGCGCGGTCTTCTGTGCTATTAGTTTGGCCTGTATGTCAATTGGGAGAACTCCGAGTATCACTTCCAAGGCCTTTGTTGGAGTAGATCTCAGTGCCCCAGTAATGCACATCAATGCACGTCTTTGTACCCTTTCCATTGTTAGGAGGTATGTGGATTTCTTAGTGGCCCTCCACCATACTAGGATACCGTAGAGTAGTATTGGACGAACAATTGAGATGAAGATCCAGTGCATTAGTCTGGGAGACAAGCCCCACGTGCTACTTAGCATCTTTTGCGATGCATAAAGTGCATTTGTGGCTTTCTTAACCCTTTCCTCGACATTGGGTTTCCAGCTCAGTTTGCTGTCCAATACTATTCCTAGATATTTTACGCTCTTTTTGGCTCGAGCATGGCACCGTTTATAGATGGCGGAGTCCATTGCGGTATCTTGTATCTCTTGGTAAAGAGAATTAGATCCGTCTTGTCCGCATTGATACTGAGTCCGACCTCCATCGCCCACTTCAGTATTTCTTTTAGTGTATTGTCCATGACAGAGCTGATTGTCATTGGACATTTGCCCACGATAATTATGGCTATGTCGTCTGCATAGGCGGTTATCTTGGGGGCTTTCCGTTTAAATTTCCTTAAGACGTCGTTTACCACTAAATTCCACAACAGCGGCGACAGCACTCCGCCTTGTGGCGTGCCTCTGTGTGCTGCTTTAGTTATGGTCGTGGTTCCCCATTCGGCTCTTACTCTTCTGCAGCTCAATAGATTGCATATCCAAGAGTTAGCAGCTTCGTGGGTTTCTGCGGCTCTCAAGCTCCGCATGATCGCTTCCGTAGATACATTGTTGAATGCACCTGAGATATCCAGGAACGCTCCTAAGGCAAATTCCTTGTGGTGTAGGGCTTTTTCGATGGTGGCTACTAGGGAGTGTAGCGCCGTTTCCACCGATTTCCCTTTTGTGTATGCGTGTTGGTTGGATTCTACGAGTCGGTCCATGCCTCCTCTTATGTGTAGATCCAGAAGTTTCTCGAAGGTTTTTAGCAGGAAGGAGGTGAGACTTATCGGTCTGTAATCTTTCGGCTGCATGTGACTGCATTTTCCTGCTTTTGGCAGGAACACAACACGTGCTGTCCTCCAGGGTACCGGTACATATCCCTGCCTCAGACATGCTTTGAATATCGATTCCAGCCATGGAGTGACCTTTTCTTTGGTCTTCTGTAGCATGGCTGGTATTATGCCATCCAAGCCAGGGGATTTATAACTTTCAAACGAGTCTATGGCCCACTGGATTTTATGTGGTGTGATTATGTTCCCAGGTACGTCGGACACTGGGTTCGTGTGCATTTGTTGTTGCGGATCGAGTACATCTGTGCATCCGGGGAAGTGCTCGCATAGAAGAGCATTAGTCGCTTCCCTGCTGCTACTCGTCCATTGGCCATCGCTGGTTCTTAGTTGGCTCTGGATTGCCGGTTGGCTCGACAGAAGCTTCCTAAGCCTAGCGGTTTCTGTGACCTTCTCTATGCCGGAGCAGAAGGATCTCCAGGAGTTCCTTTTGGCTGTCTGGACCTTTTTCTTAAAGTCGCGGAGCCTTATTTTGTATTCTTCCCATACAAGATCTTCATCCGCTTGTTTGGCCAGTTTGAAGATTTCTTGTATGTCTGTGCGTTGTGCCTTCAATTCTGGGTTCCACCAGGGTGGCCTATGCTTCCTTCTTACACTTGAGGTTTTGCACGCTGCGTTGAAGGCCGAGGTTAGGTGGTGACAGAGAGTCTTCACGGACTTCTCAGTGTCTGCCGTTGATATGATCGGTGATGGTGCTGGGAGTGTCCTTGTCACTTTGGTCTTATACATATCCCAGTTGGTATTCCGGGGGATTCTTGTAAAGACTTTTTGTCACTTTGCACTCGAGTTGAACTTTGAACTGGATATACCTGTGATCAGAGAAGGAGGGTTTGCTGAGAACCCTCCACTCAGTGACTTCGGTATTTGTTCCAGACGCGAGTGTTAAATCTATAACGCTTGATGAGGTGGGACCCACGTAGGTGGGTTCCTCCCCCCTGTTCGCGATCTTAAGATTATATTTAAGAATAAAGTCTAGAAGCGACTCACCCCTATTGTTTGCGTCCTTGCAGCCCCAATGGGTGTGATGGGCGTTGGCGGTGGCGCCAGGACGCCATAAGGAGTGGTTCGTCCCTGCAACCCTCTAGCGCTATCACCGTGATGTCGTCAGTGCTGTAATTGGACATAAGATAAGCGTAGATGCCTTTTCTTACAAGAATTGCAGTTCTAGCTCTACTTACGGTGGTCGGGTAGAAGATGGAATAGTTGCTAGACCCTAGCCCAGCGATCTTGTTGCCCGACGCGATCCAGGGCTCCTGGACTAGGGCCACGTCGACGGACTCCTCCTCCAGGGTTAGAAGGAGCTCCGCCGACGCCAACTTGCTCTTATGGAGGTTTAACTGAAGGATCTGTAGCTTCATGGCTATTTTCAGATTCCTTCTGCTTAGATGGGTTGGCTATGATAGTCAGGTCACCATCCTCCTCCGTTTCATCGTCGATATCGAGGCTGTTGGCCGCGTCGGTCAAGGCTTCAAGGTCCTTTTCCACCTCGCCGGCCTCCAGCGTGTTGGCGTTGGCATCGTTCGTGAGTCGTAGGTATACATTGCCTACTCCCCACGCCATCTTCCCGAACCTTGGGTACAACAGATCCTCGGCCTCCTTATTGATCTGGAGGACCATCTGTTGGCCGTTGCCTTACGGCTTGCCAACGTGTAGTACCGTCCAGTCAGCGGTAGGCACGTCCGGATTCTGCCATCGGAGCAGTTTGAGCGCCTGTTCCTTAGGTACGACCCTTGGGAAGAGTACCTTCGCTTTTGGTACTGACGGAATACAGGTTCTGTCAACTACCTCCAGCTTAGCACCTTCCCAGGGAGCGTCCATCTTGGATACAGTCTCGGTGACCCACTTCAGGGTGAGGTCATCCTTGCAGCTCAGTATCTTTACCCCGTTGAGCCACCCCGCTCCGTCAAAGGTGGTAGGCTGAGACTCTGGCTCCTCCATTCTTTTGAATAGGGCGTCCAACAGCCTCAGCTCTACCATCTTCCACTTCTCGGGTGTCATTTTGCCGTTGGGGTTACTGCGGTCGATGAGCGCGACGACTAGGTGCCGTCGCGCCACATCGCTAGCAGTCTCCCTTTTCGGCAGTGGCTTCCTGGGGGCTTTCTCCACCTTTTGGCGCGGCCGCTTGCTTGCGGGCACATCCGCCTTGTCTTGGTCTTCAGACCGCTGCCTTTTGGTGAGCAGCAGCTCCTCGACCTTGTTGGCATATTGGCTTGAAGTTGCCTTCATCGCCGATTTGGGCCCTTCCCTACTAGGGGAGTTGGAACCCTTGACAGGGGAGCGCAGGAGGCTTTCTTCCATCTCAGCGCTTATCTCGTTGCCTTGAGGGTCGCTGTCCGAGTCTGCATGGACTTTGGTACTGCGCCGCATCCTGGCGTTCTTTGATGTTGTTGTTGTTGTTGTTGTGGCAGTCGTAGTGCAACTGTCCTGGCCTGCTCCCACCAGTACAGAGGTGTGACCGCTGGCGACACGTAGAGGGGTTTTCACCCCCCCGTGCCCGCCGGTGGTAGCAGTCACGCCTTCCACCGACGTTTGGGCTGACATCCCAGCCCGAGTTGACCCTGTTATTGGCTCCATCTACTTCTTCAAGTTTTGGTTAATTTTGTTCTTGGGAACCACCCCATAGCATTTTAGGCCTATCTGCCAGGCACCTCTGACCATGGCTCCGGACACAGCAGCACCAGACTTTGATTGTCCGCATGTTGTTGTGTCCTTGCCTTAGCTGGACCGTGTATTGGCCCAAGCAACAGGACAGTGCCTGACTCTGAGGTTTGAGTCAATACACAGCCCATTGCCCAGCCGGCACCCTCGTGGAGGGTTCAGTTAGAGGATTTGTGCCAGCCCTAGAGGTACATTGTAAGCAGTCTTCTTCTTCGTAAAGTAAAATTTATATCCTGGTATTTGGAAGTTGTACTTTTCGGTAAGGTGAGTCTCTGAGAGTAGCATAACGTCAATGTTTCTGTCGGATAAGAACTGAGCAAGTTCTAGCTTGTGCCGCGAAACGCCATTAGCGTTCCAGATAGCTATTATTAAGGGAGTCATTATCCTGTTTTAGAAGAAACGAGCATTTGAATAAGGATGTTTTGGTTCCTCATAAGCTCTTGCATAGTTGCTTGCATGAAGGTCATGAAGTCTATCATGCTTTGCTGCATCGAAATCGCATAATCGCTTCAACGCCAATTGGCTGCTGTTGCATGTTCTGTATGTTTATTTATGTTTATTTGGTGAATTTTATGCTGGACGCTGGAAGTGACTGCTGTTGGTAATTGGATACCTGATTTTAGTACACTTGCAAAGGAAGAATTTGGCATTGTTCGGTGGCTGGCAGACGAACGGATGTTAGTTGTAGTCGGTTCCATTACTTTGTGAATTGTTGTTGTGATACGATCTCGAGCTGAATCCACTCGTTTGTTTAGGCGACTCTTGAGTTCCTTGTAAACAATGACAGTAGCTTATATATGGGATGTACTTAATTTTTGTTGGTTCTGACTCGATGGCTCCAGTTCGACTGCGGCCAAAATCAAAAACGATACCAGTGGGACCTTCGACCTATGTTGCCGTAAAAAGTATATAGCTATATAATTCTCTCTACCTTTGAATATAAGCATATTTAAATTTTATATATACTACATAACGTAACGTAGCTTATATAAACTATTGTCGCCGCTCGAATTCGCTACTTATTATATATACATATATATAAATAAATTTAAAAATTCAATTATATGTGCGTTCATATGATCAGTACCCAGGGAATACCACGGGGAGGCCATTAAAATAATAATGGGGTCATATAACAAAACAAACTTGAGCTGGTATAAAAAAACTCCAAAGTACACAAAAAAAAATTAAAAATTGCTACCTGCTTACTTCATCTACAGGAATTGCAACAAGTAAAAGAAAATAACAATAATTAACAAAACAAATTTTCCATTCCAAAAATCTTAGCACTAATCTTTTCATTATCTAATATATTTGAAATCGGCCAATCAACATGTGTATTCATATTGGCAATGGACGTTTTAAAATCTAATCTTAAATCTAACTCTCCTAAAACTAGCAAACTATATCCTAAATCACCTAAACGAGAAAATTGCTGAATTATCTCCTCAAATTCTATTTTAAATGCAGACAGAAGAGTCTGGACTTTTATGTTATATAAGAAAACTTATGGTATGAAACCTAAATATGCCGAACTCAAAAACTACTGAGCCAAAAGTTTTTCTACTGCTAAAGGAATGAGAAACTCTATCTACTAGCTCGCTCGATTGATTCAAGTTGATGATTCAAGTTGAGCCACAATAGTGAACCCAGGTACTTCTACAGTTTTATTGCTTTTGGAAGTTTCTATGAAGCATAATATTGATGACTGAAGCATCAGCTTGTCCGATCGCATATCTTTAAGATGGGAATTCAAGCTTTGAGTATTAAGGAAGAAAATGTTAAGGGCAGAACAAGTAATTAAATAATCGTAATGAGTACGCAGTAGTTTTTCAGTCCACAATTTCTCCAATTGGGCTTTCACTTTATCATTGTTTTGGGGAGACTTAGAGGAGGAACAAAGTTCCCAATAATGAACTATCCTAAAGCAGTAGTTGCTCTACTGCAAGCTACGAATAATGCAGCACGCTGCATTCTAGAATTAGTATGGATTACCACTTTACTATACGTAGCTCTCTGACTCATGAGTTGTGATGCCGTCAGCAGGGACAATTGGAAACTGCGTACGGTCAATGTTAACTTGTGCGTTATTTGAATATTGAAAACTTTGAAAAATTTTTTGAATAGGTGTCCATGAAGGCTCTGTACGATGTGTACAATACGAATGCGCAGATTCTCCTACATTTTCCTCTGTAAATTTCATCCATACAATGGTGGGAATGTTGGATGTATTGAAATCTATTTGTATCAACATACCTAATGCCCCGTTTGCTAATCCATCCCCTGTGTCTACATTGGCCGTCATCATGTACTTGGCAGTATTTTTCATGAGAAGAGACGTACAGAGACTCTGTGTAGCAGAAGTTTTACAACCGTTCACTTCTTCTAATATTCTTTGTTTCATAGCTGGTTCCAAATGGCAATGGATCCAGCAATAGAGAAAAATTGGTCAGTAGCAATTGAGTTAAGTTTCGTTATAGCGTGCTAGTTGCATCGTAGCTTTTACTGGACATCTGGATCGACTTAGTATTGCAGTGTCATCAGCGAATGTGGATGTCGTTAGCTGCTAGTTTGTTGGAATGTCCGCCGTGTATAGGGTGTATAGAATTGGGCCCAGAACATTTCCTTGGAGCACTCCAGCTTCTATAGTATTGTACAATCGCTTGAAGTGCTTGAACTGCATCTAACCGCAAAAACTCTTTTATATAGGTTAGACTTTAGAAGCTTATGTATGTTTTGAGGCAGCAGTTTAATTATTTTAAACATAAGTCCATCCAGCCGTACTCTATCCAATGTTTGTGCAACGTCTAAGAATAGAGCTGTGCAATATTCACGCTGTTCAAAGGCAGTGCGAATTTCTGTTGTTAACCTGTTCAATGGCTCCATGTTTTGCCCGAAAACCAAATTGGTGCGATGGGAGTATATTGTGTGTTTTGATTGGGGACTGATGCGTAGCAGCAGCACTTTTTCAAATAACTTGGAGAGACAAGTAAGTATGATTATTGGCCTGTATGATGATGGCTGTGTTTTGTCTTTCCCAAGCTTAGGGATCATAACTATAACTGATTTCTTCCACTTTTGAGGGAAGTATCCAATTTTAGTAATTGCGTTGAAGAGCAAGCAGATTCGTAGAACTGCACACATTGGGAGCTCGATGATCATTTTCGGGGTTATTAAGTCAGGCGATTTTCCAGTCTTCAGTTGTTCTTTAATGACTTTCGTTATCTCGCTTAGCCGAAATTCTACAGGATCTTGTGGTGCTAAGTCAGATGCAGTTAAAGGCGGGAGAGTAAATGAGTTAGTCGCTGGATTTGGTTGAAATACTTTTTTAAGATGATCAGCGAAGACTCTTGCTCTGTCCGTGTCACTGCGAGACCAGTTTCCGGTAGAGTTACGGAGAGGTACCGTTTCTGTTGGTGCCTGTAGGTTCCAGTGGTCTTTCCACAACGAGTTCTTTGTGCCTGTGGGCGTAAGATTTTCGATGTACCTTAGTTGTGCGTCCGCTTCTCCTTTCTTAAGCGCTTTAGTAAGTCTGCGAGAAGCTGCTATAAATCTACTCTTTCCTTGTAAGCCTATACGGTCACTCGATGTGTTGTAGCTGGTACAAAAGATGAAAGAGCACCGGACAGTGATCAGATGAGAGTTCTGGAAGTGCCTCAGCTGTAATCATTGATTGGGATATCCGTTTTGTGATGGCAAAGTCAAAATCTGGAAGCTTCATGGGATCTGCTGGCCAGTATGTTGGCGCTCCCGGGGAAACATAGTTAAGTTTGCGTTGCGGTTTGATGATTGCGTTGTACAGCTGTTTTCCTTTAGGGTTCGTTATCCGAGATCCCTAGTACATGTGCTTGGCATTCCAATCGCCAACTGCAACAAACCTTCTTTCACCAAACGAGTCAAAAAGTGTTGTGAATTTTTCCTCAGAGATTGTGAAGCGAGGTGGGCAATAGACAGCAGCCAACATACTGGCCAGCAGATCCCATGAATGATTACAGCTCCAACCCCCTGATCAGTCTTTGACCCGTCGGTATACCAATGTATACCATTGGGGTCTCTGATGGGGTTGCCAGCATCCCAGTCCTACTGTCCGGGATGATGTTTAGGCGACTCTTGAGTTCCTTGTAAACAATGACAGTAGCTTATATATAGGATGTACTTAATTTTTGTTGTTTTTCTGACTCGATGGCTCCAGTTCGACTTTAAAGAGTGGCTGCGGCTCTTTGTTCCTGTTGAGAATGTTGATCACCGTTTTATCGCTCTTCTTTTGTTTTGAAGTTCTTCTCCTTTAGTGCCGCGATAATTTCGGATGAGGTCACTGATGACTCTATTCCTTTAATGACAACCTGTAATCCTTTGGCACTTTTTAGCTGGAAGGTATAGTAACTCTTCCCAGCTTCGTCCAGGTACTTGGTCACTGATCGGTTGCTAGACTCATCCTGAGTCTGCACTTTCGTTTCTTGTATGTTGCCCTTAGTAAGAGGTACAACATGGAACTTGTTTTCTCCGATAATTGCAGCTAGTTTGTTAACCAGCCCACTTGAGGTTTTCACACTTATATATATTGGTGGTGGCTTTATCTTCTTCTGAATAGAGCAAACCTATTTGAACTTGAGTCATTGGCAGCGTTGGCTCGATTTATTTTCGGCTGATTACCAGCCTGCTTGTGTTGTGGGCTTAGCTTTCGCTTTATCGTTTTCGCGATCCAGCCCTGTTTGACAAAGTTTTCTGGTTTGTTTTGGTTCTTGTCCGCTTTCGCTTCCAAGAGTCGGTGTGAGTGCTCTTGCTTTCGTTATTGTTGGTTCAGCGGAGTTGTACACCGCTGTCGGTATTGAGCATAGAGTTGATGTTGATGTTGTTGCAGTTGTTGTTTCTAAAGGTGCAATTGCAGTAGATATCGAGATTGCAAAATGTTTAAAAACGAATTAATTGCAAAATGTTTAAAAACGAACTTAAAACAATCAAAACGACTTTCGACAAGTCATACATGTTCATAAGCCAAAATAGAGATGTGCAACAATACCCTCTGAATAAGCAAGCACGAATGTTGGTAGAATGCCTTAATGAAGCACGCCAATTATATCAAACCGAAGGGAAAAGTTTGACAAGAAGTCACCTAACACGGGCAGTAAAATTTCAAAATAGGTTCCGCGAGAACTTATTAAATGTCAAAGTCAGACATAATTTGAACTTAAGAATATCCGCTATATTCAACACACCTGTTGAAATAAGTCAAAATATTGAAAGCATAGAAGATTCTGATTTGGATATCATGATCTTTCAAATCCAGCGGTAATATCATTACCCGAATTGATAGAAGAAGAAAGCTTAAAACAAAATGACTGACTCTGCTGCAACCTGCGGCAAACTGCGGAAAAACAGCAGCGCGGCAAAACAGCAGCGCAATATACCACAGAGATTGAAAAACTACGAAGGTCGATTGAGGCAGCCTATATAGATGATGGTCTAAATTCCAACAATGCAAACAAATTCGCTACAAAAGAAGCAATCTGTGCTATAATAAAGAATTGTGTGAACGATAAGCTCAAGACAATACTGGAAGCAGGAAATTTCAACCCCATGAATAGCGTGATTGAAAAATATATACACTGATGTACCGAAATGACCAGCAACTCGAATAGTGTGTTATTCTACTACATAAGTAGACATCTTCAAGGAAATAATAATCGAGAATCTTACCAAAACAGAGGTAATGGGCGAGATTATTATAACAACTATAATATTAATAATAATAATTATAGAAGACCAAGACGAGTAACCAAAACAATAATAGAGGTGGAGGTTACTATAGGGGTAACCAAAACCAAAATCAGAAACGATACCAGTGGGACCTTCGACCTATGTTGCCGTAAAAAGTATATAGCTGTATGATTCTCTCTACCCTTGAATAAAGGCATATTTAAATTTTATATATACTACATAACGTTACGTAGTTTATATAAACTATTGTCGCCGCTGGAGTTCTTTGTGCCTGTGGGCGTGAGATTCTCGATGTACCTTAGTTGTGCGTCCGTCAGCCGTCAGAGGCAGCAAGGGGAGCTACATGTAACCCTAGCTTTGGCTGAGGTACGTGCCGTCCTTGCTCCTACTGCCGGAAGTGCGGCTATACTCTCCACGTGAGGGTGGCTGGAAGCAGGCCCCTAGCACGGTCATGTCTCTGCTAGGGGTGCTGACTAATTGTAGTCGGGCGAAGATTGTGATTCTATAAATCACCCCAATCCAAGGTGGAACAGCATACGTCAAGGGATGCATGGCCGGGGGGTAGCCCGGTGGTTAGTATGCGGACTCTGGAAACCTGTCGCCCTCCAGTTTCATCTAGACTTCCCACGGTATGCGGGCTATGCCGTGGGCGACCTTCCCTTCCCGCCTACTCGTGGGTCCAAAACTTATGGATAACTTTTTAAAACAAGATAAGTCTGATGTGACTTTAACAGCATTCACCCAGGGCGAAGCCTTAACGGCCGACCCCATCAACAGCACTGCAGAAAGTGGGCTGCTGGCTTCCACCCCCAATACCACGGGTCTTGGCGCTGGTACTCTAGGGGAACCGGACATACCACGGACTCCCTTGGACGATGAGTTCGTTAGAGCTGCTTTCTCGTCCAATAGCTGCTCAGGCAGGCAGCAACTCGTCGAGGTGATGTCCTCTGACGCGGAAGCTGATGCTGACCTGATCAGCCTTGTTGACGACGCTTCCGTGGCCTCTCAGAGGTCGGGTCTCACGGAAGCAGGCTCTCAGATCCAGAAGCTGCGACTGGAATCTGAGAACGCCTTCGTGAAATTGAAGACACGCGAGAATAGGCTATTCAAAGCCGCACTCGCGAAGGGTTCGAGCAGAGCGGAGGCTCTAGCTATCGCCACCGTGCCCCCCGTGGACACCAAGGCCAAACGGCCGCGCGCTGACGATACCGTCATCGAACCCCAAGGGTCTTCAAAGATGCCCAAAAAGACTCATGTGGAGTCCACAAAGCCACCTCACAGCCAGGTTGCAAGTAGCGTGAAACTGGCTTCACGTCGGCTGACCCTAAAAATCCGCTTTCACCGGAGCAGGTGGCTATTCTGGGTTACCTTGGCATCCAAAATGCGGACTGCTTCTCAACGAAGCAGGGCGGGTGGTCCAGCACAGCCTCAACGGCACCACGACTCACCTCGCGATGTTGGTCGACGAGGAGTCGTATAAGGCTCTGACGGAGTGCAACGGGAAGGTGAAATTCGTCTTTGGACGAGTTAAGCTTCTCCTGAAGAACTCCATCCCCAGAGCCTTCCCCTCTCCTGCCCGCCCCCCTTCCCCTTCTCAAACCATTCCCCACCAACCGACGCCCCTCCGGAAGCGACGAAGGTTGCCCCCACCTACGCGACGGCAGTAGCTGCCGCCTCGGTGGCGTCCACCAGCGCTGCAGCCGCAGTGGCGCGGCAAGCCCCCCTCCCCAAACCCCCGACCATCCGGGTCTCCGCCCCCAACCTACCAACGGGCCGCACCAGACCTGTGGCTGACAGCGGGCGCTTCCTGGCCCCTGCCCGACCCACAATAAACGCTGGGCGCAAGGTACCCGCAAGGGTACCTCCCGCGAATGGGGTCGCTAGGCGACCTCCCCCGAGCAGCTCCGCCAGAATGCCGAAGGGCATCCGTGGCAATGACTCTCGGGGTGGCAAGGCATGTGGCCTTGTCACTAAGGCGCTAAGAGAGGATGCGGAGCGCAATTAAGGTGCTCCAGGCGAACCTGCACCACGACAGAGGAGCGTCAGCCACCCTGTGCAGGGTCGTCTGTAAAGACGAGATTGACCTGGCTCTCGTCCAAGCGCCATGGGAAGTAGTGATCGCCTCTGCTTACTTCCCGGGCGATGTGGATGATGCACCCCCCGCACAGGTTCAGCGGCTTGTGGACTTCTACCGCCTCCACAACAAGCCGCTTGTGAACGGCTGTGATGCCAACGCCCACCACACAATCTGGGGGAGCAGCGATGTCAATAAACGTGGTAAGTCTCTCTTAGATTATCTAATGTGTTGTCATTTAGATATAGCCAACGTAGGGTGTAAACCCACGTTTATAAACTCCATTAGGGAAGAGGTTTTAGATCTCACCCTAGTCAACAACTCAATTGCGAGTTCGCTTGTTAACTGGCGGGTCAATGACGAAGCCACCCTGTCGGACCATCAGCACAAAGGCTCTTAGACATGCACATTCGGTGCTCTCTGCAGAAAAACAACCCTATGCACCCCACGCAGTTCGCGTATATAGCCGGTAGATCGACAGAGGTCGCTCTCCACAAAATAGTGGGAAAAATTGAAAAAGCCTTCGTATCAATGAACATTGCTTTGCGCTCTTTTCTTGATATAAAGGGTGCTATCGATAACACCGGCTACGGGTCTATCTCTGCTGCGCTTGAGCGCAGGAATATTGCCCGTCCCATAATCCGGTGGATTGACGCCTTGCTCAAACACCGGACTATCTCCTCTACCCTGGACACGACGACCGCCCATATTAGTGCGGTTAAAGGGTGTCCCCAGGGAGGGGTCCTATCCCCTTTGCTCTGGTCCCTAGTAGTCGACGAACTACTAATTATACTTGCAAAACAGGGCGTGGAAGCGATTGGCTATGCCGACGACCTGGCTCTCGTAGTGAACGGGAACTTTGCCAACACCGTGACAGAGTTGATGCAATCAGCTCTGAACACGGTCAGTAGGTGGTGTGATGATGTAGGTCTTAGCTTCAACCCACAAAAGGCAATCATTGTTCCCTTCACTAAGCGTTACTCTGTTGACGTTGGTCAATTATACATTGGCGGCTCTCTCGTGGACCTTTCCAATGAAGTCAAATATCTAGGGGTAACCCTTGATAAACGACTAAATTGGAACTCCCACCTACATAACACTCTATCAAAGGCTACTCATGCCATGTGGGTATGCAGAAGACTCTTCGGTAGAGTCTGGGGTCTCAAATCCTGCACCATCCGGTGGCTATTTGAGATGATGGTAAGACCGATCGTAACCTACGCTGCTATTGTTTGGTGGCCTAAGGTTACGCAGGTCACTGCCATCAACAAATGCACGAAACTGCATAGGCTGCTGTGCCTCTCCTTGACGGGTGCACTTCGCACCTGTCCCACCGCAGCTATGGAATCAATTTTGAATCTGACTCCGCTGCACATCCGCATTAAAGAAGTTGCTGCTATGAGCCTTCTTAGAATCAAGCTTCAATCTGGGCTTCTAGCTACTGAATCAAAGATATTCCTGGCCTAGAGATCTGCACCATATCAGATTCTATGACCAAGGAACTCTTCTTTGGTGCTAAATTCAGAACCCTCATCCCGGACCGTAGGACTGGGATGCTGGCAACCCCATCAGAGACCTCCATGGTATACATTGGTATACCGACTGATCAGGGGGCTGGAGCTGTAATCATTGATTGGGATATCCGTTTTGTGATGGAAAAGTCAAAATCTGGAAGCTTCATGGGATCTGCTGGCCAGTATGTTGGCGCTCCCGGGGATAGTTAAGTTTGCGTTGCGGTTTGATGATTGCGTTGTACAGCTGTTTTCCTTTAGGGTTCACTATCCGAAATCCCCAGTACATATGCTTGGCATTCCAATCGCCAACTGCAACAAACCTTCTTTCACCAAACGAGTCAAAAAGTGTTGTGAATTTTTCCTCAGAGATTGTGAAGCGAGGTGGGCAATAGACAGCAGCTAGAGTGAGAGCACCGTTATAGCATTGGAGGTTTATAGAGGTACATTGTAAGCAGTATTCTTCATCGTAAAGTAAAATTTATATCCTGGTATTTGGAAGTTGTACTTTTCGGTAAGGTGAGTCTCTGAGAGTAGCATAACGTCAATGTATCTTTCGGATAAGAACTGAGCAAGTTCTAGCTTGTGCCGCGAAACGCCATTAGCGTTCCAGATAGCTATTATTAAGGGAGTCATTATCCTGTTTTAGAAGAAACGAGCATTTGAATAAGGATGTTTTAATTCCTCATAAGCTGTTGCATAGTTGCTTGTATGAAGGTCATGAACTCTTTCATGGTTTGCTGCATCGAAAGCATAATCGCTTCAACGCCAATTGGCTGCTGTTGCATGTTCTGTATGTTTATTTATGTTTATTTGGTGAATTTTATGCTGGACGCTGGAAGTGACTGCTGTTGGTAATTGGATACCTGATTTTAGTACACTTGCAAAGGAAGAATTTGGCATTGTTCGGTGACTGGCAGACGAAGGGATGTTAGTTGTAGTCGGTTCCATTACTTTGTGAATTATTGGTGTGATACGATCTCGAGCTGAATCCACTCGTTTGTTTAGGCGACTCTTGAGTTCCTTGTAAACAATGACTGTAGCTTATATATAGGATGTACTTAATTTTTGTTGTTTTTCTGACTCGATGGCTCCAGTTCGACTTTAAAGAGTGGCTGCGGCTCTTTGTTCCTGTTGAGAATGTTGATCACCGTTTTGGCGTTGAAGTTCTTCTCCTTTAGTGCCGCGATAATTACGGATGAGGTCTCCTTTGGCACTTTTCAGCTGGAAGGTATAGTAACTCTTCCCAGCTTCGTCCAGGTACTTGGTCACTGATCGGTGGCTAGGCTCATCCTGAGTCTGCACTTTCGTTTCTTGTATTTTGCCTTAGTAAGAGGTACAACATGGAACATGAAGCGTGAGAGAGACGCTCTCAGTGCGTTCGGGTTCACTTCGTGCAGTCATAAGCATTGGTGAGCACGACCGCGATCGTTTGCTTTCTGCAGGTGCTAGGTCATTGACCGGGTGGATGATTTGGCACTCGCGGGCGTCAGACACGACGGTGAAGTATGCATTGTTCCGCTGGAAAGAGAGTAGGCGCTCGTCTTTCTCTTTTTGGCGCTGAGCGCGCAGTTCGTGTTGGCTCATTTTAGAACGATCGATTTGTTCGTTGTCTATTTGTTTTTAGTTTTACTTTATTATTCCACACACAGAACATTTTGTAGGATAGCAATTTAACATTGCCAATAGCGTCTTTTTCGCTTTCGCTTTCGATTTATTTATTTATTTTATGTTATTAACTATTTACTTCACTAAAATCAAGTGATTTTATACGGAGCTCGATGAAACACGTCTGTACACGTCCACGAACAGCCAAAAGTGAAACACAAAATGTGAACCTGCCCACCCGGGGAATCGAACCCCCATTCGACGGCCGCATGAGTTTTTCAGTGATTAAATGAACTATGTCCCGGACTGATGTCGACCGTATTCGGCGACCACTCTAGCCACTCAGCTATTGACTCTTCTCTTGCTTAGTCGTCAAGGTTGCATGGTAAACCATTTCTATTACCACCGGCCGATAGCAAATACAAAGTTTTATTGCTGTGTGCCTGAGTACTGTATATCCGTTCAAAACGAATTTAATTCTTATCATATCTAACTTATTTATAGTCCAATTTAAATAAAATTCACTATTTTTGTTGATTTTTATACCTTTCGAGAAGGCGGCGTCGGAGAGCCCATAAAGTATATATTCTTGCTCAGGATCACTAGCCGAGTCGATTGAGCCATGTCCGTCGGTCTGTCTGTCTGGATGAACACGCCGATCGCAGCTATTATAAAAGCAAGGGACACCAAATTCAGCGTGAATATTCCTGTATACCATACGCAGATCATGTTTATTTGTAAGTTGGAATAACACGTCTACCGCCCCCGTAAACCGATAATTTTGTTTTTCATTGCGATTTACATTCGAAGTACTCATTTCTTAACGTTCTGCTTTAGCATTTATAAAGATAAATACTATATGAACTTATCCTCCAAATTGCACAATATCGATTGGACAATAAACACTGAAGTTATTAGATAAACCATTTCGCCCCTCCGACCAGCAAACTAGTTGTTGATGACGTCATAACTATATTACTTGTGCAAGAATGAAATGGACGAACAAAGCTAGCGCGTAGCGCGAGAGTTACCAACCGTGGCTTGGAGGGTAATAATGTTTCAACTAAATACATACATATTTTGTCTGCGAAACTATTAAGTGATAAAACGTCTACTCAAGATGAACTCAACAATAAGAATGTTTTTTATTGGCATATGTACGAGTATATGCTTCATTATATGTATGTATGCTGTTCGCAGAGAGCTTTTATATATATGTATATGTATATGCATGTGTGTATGTGTGTGTGTATGTGAGTATGTATATCGTTTCTGTTTTGCTCCGTTTTTCCGCCAAAAATGCCTCTTCTGTGTGTTGAATGCCAACTCCGTTGTAATGAGTGTTGCTGCTGTCCAGCTTCCAATGGGGTACATGGAACGCATGGCGGATCGAATTGCGGTGTAGCTAGTGTACTTATAATTAAGTGTTCGTACTAAGTATAAATATTATTATTAACATTATTATAATTATCCTTATATACTAGTCCTTATATATATATAAATGCAATATACTCGTGTTGTGTGTTTCGTTTTCGTGTTATTTATGGAAATGTTCATTTGCTTGTACTTATTACTATCTTTTTGTTTCGACTTAAACTGTTTGCCTATCTTTAATTTTCACTTTTATTTTTTCTTAATGAACTTTTTGTCCTTTCTTTGATTCAAAAGTTATTCTGTGATCTGCTCTAACTAAGTGTTTTGAAAATCTTGGCTTCATCTTATTTCTTCGGTTATCTTTTCTAAATACTATGTCTTCTGCTGTTAACGGTATTGGATCTGTTCCATTCAGATTCTGTATTCTTTCTTTGGCTTTTGCTGTCATTCCTGTCTGTACTTGGGTGTATTATTTTGTTTTTTGAATAAGGATGTTTTGGTTCCTCATAAGCTCTTGCATAGTTGCTTGTATGAAGGTCATGAAGTCTTTCATGGTTTGCTGCATCGAAAGCATAATCGCTTCAACGCCAATTGGCTGCTGTTGCATGTTCTGTATGTTTATTTATGTTTATTTGGTGAATTTTATGCTGGACGCTGGAAGTGACTGCTGTTGGTAATTGGATACCTGATTTTAGTACAATTGCAAAGGAAGAATTTGGCATTGTTCGGTGGCTGGCAGACGAAGGGATGTTAGTTGTAGTCGGTTCCATTACTTTGTGATATGTTGGTGTGATACGATCTCGAGCTGAATCCACTCGTTTGTTTAGGCGACTCTTGAGTTCCTTATAAACAATGACTGTAGCTTATATATAGGATGTACTTAATTTTTGTTGTTTTTCTGACTCGATGGCTCCAGTTCGACTTTAAAGAGTGGCTGCGGCTCTTTGTTCCTGTTGAGAATGTTGATCACCGTTTTGGCGTTGAAGTTCTTCTCCTTTAGTGCCGCGATAATTACGGATGAGGTCTCCTTTGGCACTTTTCAGCTGGAAGGTATAGTAACTCTTCCCAGCTTCGTCCAGGTACTTGGTCACTGATCGGTGGCTAGGCTCATCCTGAGTCTGCACTTTCGTTTCTTGTATTTTGCCTTAGTAAGAGGTACAACATGGAACATGAAGCGTGAGAGAGACGCTCTCAGTGTGTTCGGATTCACTTCGTGCAGTCATAAGCATTGGTGAGCACGACCGCGATCGTTTGCTTTCTGCAGGTGCTAGGTCATTGACCGGGTGGATGATTTGGCACTCGCGGGCGTCAGACACGCCGGTGAAGTATGCATTGTTTCGCTGCAAAGAGAGTAGGCGCTCGTCTTGCTATTTTTGGCGCTGAGCGCGCAGTTCGTGTTGGCTCATTTTAGAACGATCGATTTGTTCGTTGTCTATTTGTTTTTAGTTTTACTTTATTATTCCACACACAGAACATTTTGTAGGATAGCAATTTAACATTGCCAATAGCGTCTTTTTCGCTTTCGCTTTCGATTTATTTATTTATTTTATGTTATTAACTATTTACTTCACTAAAATCAAGTGATTTTATACGGAGCTCGATGAAACACGTCTGTACACGTCCACGAACAGCCAAAAGTGAAACACAAAATGTGAACCTGCCCACCCGGGGAATCGAACCCCCATTCGACGGCCGCATGAGTTTTTCAGTGATTAAATGAACTATGTCCCGGACTGATGTTGTAGTATGTGCGTTGAAACGTCTTTGACCGAGTATTACGTATAAACACTTGGGCTTTTCATCGAAAGGAAATTCAACTTGTGTAGGACTGACTAGGCTTCGTGCACTTCTTGCTCCGGGCTTTCTGCTCGCCGTATGGGGCGGGGTTCTTTCATAATCTCGTCCTACGGGCTCATAAAAACAAAGATTAAGTGCACTTCTACTTCTCTGACTAAATGATAACAAAAAAGGAAAGGTGTTTGCATAAGTCGGTTTGATCAATGAACTGGGTTATGGGCGACTGATTTCGGAATAGGATGGTTGGGATGCACTAGATGTTACATGTGCCCCCTTCTTTACCCACCCTGCCTTGGTGACGCCGTTGTATAGCTTGGGTCACCCCTAGTATAATTTACATATTATTTACTGCGCTGCGGAACTACTGCATACCTATTGTTCCGGCGACGAACCATTGAGAGACTATTAGAAGTGGGTGGTGTGATTCATTTTGCTCACTGACTTCATTTATTACAAAGATCCAATTCAATTTCAAGGTAAAACATGATTAGGTTTCACAACGTATTTAGGGCTTTAAGATATTAAGAAAATTTCTATGCGCACGGGGAACTAATTCATATCATTCTTTTAAAAGATAACTTAGTCGCAAAATCTACTCTCTCTCACATGACGGTACGTGGACGTTATTGACTGTCCATAATCATCTTAATTTATGCATACGGTTTCGATAGTTACTCACTCACAAAATCCGCTTCATGCTGTCGTAAAGCCCTCCGATGCAGGAGCTGTTGAGCTGTCGGTCCAAGAATTATTTAAATGATTATGGTAGATTCATGCGTGAGCGAAAGGAAAATTATAGATGACTGTGATAGTTCCTCATGCGCACATTTTTACAATGTTCAAGCTTTATGTAGGAAATACAAATTAATTAATACTATTGTTTAAAGGTAACTTTTAGAAATTATATCAACTGGGCGAACGATACTAAATTTTATGGCATTGCCATGTCACCTGGGCGTGCATTGCACGTTGATCGAAATTGAGTTGAGCGCTACGACACTACACGCGAAAAGGTTAGGTACAGCCACACGGTGCGAAAAGTCTAGCGCCGTCTCTCAAGGCAATAACCGAGCGTGGTCTCACTGTGCAATGATTTTAGCGCAATCGTACTGTGAAGAAATATAGCAATACTCCAGAAAGTGTGTTTGCGTTTAACCAGTTGCAGATCTCCGTTTATTGGACACCAAGTTGACCAATCTCACGGAAATCTGGCAACGAGTGGTGTTGACCCAAAGAAATCGTAGTCGCTGTATAAAAAATTACCGCAATTAGCTTACAAAATTGCAAGTGAAAAGACACAAATATCACCTTTTTGTTTTGTATCGAATTTCATACACCGGCTATTATGACTATCGGATTACGATTCCTTGACGCCTTTGGCATATATTTTTATATTGTCGGCGTGGGTATAAGTTGTTTAACAAGACGATGTGGACTTACAATTTATTTTGCCACGTGTATTATATTTTTCAATAATTTTATATATTTCTGCTGTGCGAGCTTCACTATCGGAGCCAATTATTATACAGAAATGCGCACTCAGCATCTATTTATAGACAGAAGGTGGCGCTGTCGAAAATTCTCGAAGCAACTCTAACTGTTTAATGGTGTGATATTCTTGATTCTCTTTTGAGACCATTCTTTCGCGAGAGGAATTGAGAGCGCCTTTTACATAACAGTTGTTTTGAATTCGCTCTCTGTTAACTCTTAACAGAAAGCGTGCAGAGGAGTCCTAACGGATGACCATCAACTTTGGCACACTACATCCATCTGTTCATGATTCGAGAGTCTTACACAAGAATTCATAAACAGAAAAAAAGGGGACTTAAAGTTGATTTTTAGAGTTTGATGTCTTTTAAATGGTATACTCCGATTGATTTTCTTTGATCGTTTTGTAGCTCATAATATACGTTGCTATGCTTTCGCAACACTTTGGCTTGCAAAAAGACAGGTGCTAACTTATGATTAAATCTCTTTCCAGCGTTACTCTGTGCAAAATTTCTGGCGTAAACAGAATCACCGGGTTTAAGCTGAACTGATCTGCTGCGTTGATTATATCTTCACGCGTTATCATCATGTGTGTCTGCTACTTTCTCTTTTGCTTTGGCGCGTGCCAACTGCAATACATCGGCCCGTGTCAAATGCACATCGTCAGCCAATGCATTCAGTTTGCGCAAGAAGTCATAGTCTTTACCATTACACATCATGTTCTGACCGAAACAGGGGTAATAGGGAGAGTATCCCGTACTGCGATGGATAGTAGATCTAAATGAACCACTTATTTCATTCAAATTCATATCCCATTGGGCATGATCTTTTCCTATATATGCTCGAATTGCAGCAAGTACTGAGCGATTGAGACGCTCGCTGGCGTTCGCCTGCGGAGAATAGATTGCAGTGCAAATTTGCGTAATGCCAAAGCGTGTTAGAAATGATTTAAATTCTCCTGATTTGAATTGAGAACCATTGTCAGACAGAATTACTTCTGGAACACCAAATGTATAGAAGACTGAAGTTTCCAAGAATTCACATATCTTGATGGACGTAAATTTCTTTAAAGGTTGTAAGAAATGAAATTTGCTAAAGTGGTCAACTATTATAAGTAATCCTATGTTTACTTTCTTGGACCTTGTGTATGGGCCTAGTAAGTCAATATATAATTTTGGAACGGTCTATCCGAAGTCATGGGTTTTCCCCTAGGCGGTCTCAGAACTGTATTGGGGTTTTTGGTCATTCGGCAGGATGAACACTGTGCAACGTACTTTCGAATCGCAGTTACCATGCCAGGCCAATATATATATCTTTTTAATTTTTCTATCATCTTGCTGGTACCACAATGTGCTGCGTCTGGCGGGTCGTGTGCTCGACTCAACACTTCTGCTTGTAGTCCCTTCGGTATCCAGAGTTTCCATGATTCGGATTCTTGCATAAAGTCTCCTGTTGAAAACTCGGTACGTTTATAAATAAGGTTATCTACAATTTTTAGATCTGGAAGTCTCGCTATATTTTCTGATATTTGGTTCTTTAGCTCTACATATTCTGCAGAGGTGAATTCTTTTGATGACAAATCAACAATTGGGCCAAAACTTGAGAATTCACTAACTTCATCTTCATCACGACGGGATAACGCATCGGCTACCACATTTTGTGATCCGCGACGATGTAGAATTGAAAAATTGAATCCCTGCAGTTTAAGTGACCAGCGCGCCAGTCGACCTAACAAATCTTTCTGATTCATCAACCATTTAAGCGCGGAGTGGTCAGTAACTACCGTGAATTCTTGTCCTTCAATATAGGAACGAAATTTATAAATACCTTGGATAACTGCTAAGCATTCTAATTCTGTGACGGAGTAGTTGCGCTGAGCTTTAGTGAGTTTAGTGGACATGTATGCTATCGGCATTTCTGCTCCGTCATCATTGGCTTGTGCAAGGACACAACCAAGTCCGTATTGACTTGCATCGCATTGTAATAAAAACGGTTTAGAAAAATCAGGTGTACTTAATATAGGTGTGGTACTTAGCTTTTCTTTGAGCTTTGAAAATGCATTATCAGCTTCATCGCTCCAACAGTACCTCTTGTTCTTTCTTAACAAATCGGTGAGAGGCATTGAAAGTGTGGCGTATCCGTCGACGATTCGGCGATACCAACCGCACAGTCCCAAAAATCTCCGCAGTTGTTTAACTGTAGATGGTCTCGGAAACTGTTTGATTGCAATTACCTTGCCTGGATCAGTTTTAATTTGCCCATCGCCTATTATAAAACCTAAGTACTTAATTTCTTTCATACAGAATTTAGATTTAGCGATATTTATAGTAAGATTTGCGTGTCGAAGATAGGTTGCTATCTCGCTTAAAAGTGACATATGTGAACTAAAATCATCTGACAGGATTAACAAGTCATCTAGGTATACGAATACTCTCGTACGAAGATGTGCTGGTATGACTTGATCCATTAATCGGCAGAGAGTCTGTGCTGCATTACAAAGTCCGAAAGGCATAACCTTGTATTGGTAAAGTGGACGATTCGGTACAGTAAATGCCGTATACTGGCGTGAGTTTTCCTCTAATGGTATCTGCCAAAAGCGTGCTTCATGTCCAACCCTGTAATATAGCGGGCTGGAGGAAGACGACTCAAGATACCATCCACATGAGGAAGTGGGTATGCATCTTTCCGTGTGTGTTTGTTTACCTCGCGTGAATCGAGACACAATCGAGTCTTGCTTCCTTTTTGTACCAAAACACAATTGCTGCTCCATGGACTTTTCGATAACTCGATTACATCCATGGCCAACATATTATCTATCTCATACGCAGATCATGTTTATTTGTAAGTTGGAATAACACGCCTACCGCCCCCGTAAACCGATAATTTTGTTTTTCATTGCGATTTACATTCGAAGTACTCATTTCTTAACGTTCTGCTTTAGCATTTATAAAGATAAATACTATATGAACTTATCCTCCAAATTGCACAATATCGATTGGACAATAAACACTGAAGTTATTAGATAAACCATTTCGCCCCTCCGACCAGCAAACTAGTTGTTGATGACGTCATAACTATATTACTTGTGCAAGAATGAAATGGACGAACAAAGCTAGCGCGTAGCGCGAGAGTTACCAACCGTGGCTTGGAGGGTAATAATGTTTCAACTAAATACATACATATTTTGTCTGCGAAACTATTAAGTGATAAAACGTCTACTCAAGATGAACTCAACAATAAGAATGTTTTTTATTGGCATATGTACGAGTATATGCTTCATTATATGTATGTATGCTGTTCGCAGAGAGCTTTTTATATATATGTATATGTATATGCATGTGTGTATGTGTGTGTGTATGTGAGTATGTATATCGTTTCTGTTTTGCTCCGTTTTTCCGCCAAAAATGCCTCTTCTGTGTGTTGAATGCCAACTCCGTTGTAATGAGTGTTGCTGCTGTCCAGCTTCCAATGGGGTACATCCGAAGTGGTAACACCTCACCTCCTAGAATAAAGTGACAGCCAGAGAGATGGAACGCATGGCGGATCGAATTGCGGTGTAGCTAGTGTACTTATAATTAAGTGTTCGTACTAAGTATAAATATTATTATTAACA
This sequence comes from Zaprionus ornatus, assembly GCA_018904035.1. NCBI lineage: Eukaryota > Metazoa > Arthropoda > Insecta > Diptera > Drosophilidae > Zaprionus > Zaprionus ornatus. The sequence continues at coordinate 114,446 of JAEIFZ010000236.1, forward strand.
TTATTATAATTATCCTTATATACTAGTCCTTATATATATATAAATGCAATATACTCGTGTTGTGTGTTTCGTTTTCGTGTTATTTATGGAAATGTTCATTTGCTTGTACTTATTACTATCTTTTTGTTTCGACTTAATAAACTGTTTGCCTATCTTTAATTTTCACTTTTATTTTTTCTTAATGAACTTTTTGTCCTTTCTTTGATTCAAAAGTTATTCTGTGATCTGCTCTAACTAAGTGTTTTGAAAATCTTGGCTTCATCTTATTTCTTCGGTTATCTTTTCTAAATACTATGTCTTCTGCTGTTAACGGTATTGGATCTGTTCCATTCAGATTCTGTATTCTTTCTTTGGCTTTTGCTGTCATTCCTGTCTGTACTTGGGTGTATTATTTTGTTTTTTGAATAAGGATGTTTTGGTTCCTCATAAGCTCTTGCATAGTTGCTTGTATGAAGGTCATGAAGTCTTTCATGGTTTGCTGCATCGAAAGCATAATCGCTTCAACGCCAATTGGCTGCTGTTGCATGTTCTGTATGTTTATTTATGTTTATTTGGTGAATTTTATGCTGGACGCTGGAAGTGACTGCTGTTGGTAATTGGATACCTGATTTTAGTACAATTGCAAAGGAAGAATTTGGCATTGTTCGGTGGCTGGCAGACGAAGGGATGTTAGTTGTAGTCGGTTCCATTACTTTGTGATATGTTGGTGTGATACGATCTCGAGCTGAATCCACTCGTTTGTTTAGGCGACTCTTGAGTTCCTTTTAAACAATGACTGTAGCTTATATATAGGATGTACTTAATTTTTGTTGTTTTTCTGACTCGATGGCTCCAGTTCGACTTTAAAGAGTGGCTGCGGCTCTTTGTTCCTGTTGAGAATGTTGATCACCGTTTTGGCGTTGAAGTTCTTCTCCTTTAGTGCCGCGATAATTACGGATGAGGTCTCCTTTGGCACTTTTCAGCTGGAAGGTATAGTTACTCTTCCCAGCTTCGTCCAGGTACTTGGTCACTGATCGGTGGCTAGGCTCATCCTGAGTCTGCACTTTCGTTTCTTGTATTTTGCCTTAGTAAGAGGTACAACATGGAACATGAAGCGTGAGAGAGACGCTCTCAGTGCGTTCGGGTTCACTTCATGCAGTCATAAGCATTGGGGAGCACGACCGCGATCGTTTGCTTTCTGCAGGTGCTAGGTCATTGACCGGGTGGATGATTTGGCACTCGCGGGCGTCAGACACGCCGGTGAAGTATGCATTGTTTCGCTGCAAAGAGAGTAGGCGCTCGTCTTGCTATTTTTGGCGCTGAGCGCGCAGTTCGTGTTGGCTCATTTTAGAACGATCGACTTGTTCGTTGTCTATTTGTTTTTAGTTTTACTTTATTATTCCACACACAGAACATTTTGTAGGATAGCAATTTAACATTGCCAATAGCGTCTTTTTCGCTTTCGCTTTCGATTTATTTATTTATTTTATGTTATTAACTATTTACTTCACTAAAATCAAGTGATTTTATACGGAGCTCGATGAAACACGTCTGTACACGTCCACGAACAGCCAAAAGTGAAACACAAAATGTGAACCTGCCCACCCGGGGAATCGAACCCCATTCGACGGACGCATGAGTTTTTCAGTGATTAAATGAACTATGTCCCGGACTGATGTTGTAGTATGTGCGTTGAAACGTCTTTGACCGAGTATTACGTATAAACACTTGGGCTTTTCATCGAAAGGAAATTCAACTTGTGTAGGACTGACTAGGCTTCGTGCACTTCTTGCTCCGGGCTTTCTGCTCGCCGTATGGGGCGGGGTTCTTTCATAATCTCGTCCTACGGGCTCATAAAAACAAAGATTAAGTGCACTTCTACTTCTCTGACTAAATGATAACAAAAAAGGAAAGGTGTTTGCATAAGTCGGTTTGATCAATGAACTGGGTTATGGGCGACTGATTTCGGAATAGGATGGTTGGGATGCACTAGATGTTACATGTGCCCCCCTTCTTTACCCACCCTGCCTTGGTGACGCCGTTGTATAGTTTGGGTCACCCCTAGTATAATTTACATATTATTTACTGCGCTGCGGAACTACTGCATACCTATTGTTCCGGCGACGAACCATTGAGAGACTATTAGAATTAACATTATTATAATTATCCTTATATACTAGTCCTTATATATATATAGTAGCATAATATGCTTCTCATATTACGCTTACAACTTAAATCTAAAAGAATGCGCATACAATCTTGCGTACATAAATACACAACATAACGTAACGAAACTTGAAACCCACAACAAAGTAAAGCGCATGATTGTTGTATAACTTCATCATTCTTTTTGCATGCACTTAAACACAAATAAATAAAAATGCTGACAAATACATTTCCGTTTCTCGCGACTCACTTTGAGCCGATCAAAACTCTGTATATTTAGTCTTAAGCTGACAGTTTTAAAATAAAGACGTTCACCGAAATCGTTCGTGTTTCAATTTATACTTGGCTTCAGCGTTGATCTTTGTCTTCGTTACAGACGGATCATTTATTTGACTCAAAAATAGTAACTACGTAAGTGGCGCAGCCGGTAGGATGAAACATTGTTGATGCGATAGAAACCCTATTCAATTCTTCAATCATCATCCGCTAAAGAACTTTCGCAAATCGCGTCGGTAATATCGGTACGATCGGTTCACAACAAAAGTGCCAACCAACGGTGTACCTAATCCCACAAAGTGATTGTGAACGTGAAACAACTTAAAATTATAAAAATTTTAAGAAGACGCCTTTGAATTCGCTGAGTAGTAAATCCACAAAAGGTTACTCAAAAAGAGCGAAATAGCTAAGTGCGCAACAAAACATAAACCTACAGCTAAGTGAACAACATAAACATTTTAAGTAACAAAGTAAAACAAAACCAAAAACAGAAACTAAAAACTAAGTGAACAACATAAATATTTTAAGTAACAAAATAAAACAAAACAAAACATAAACTTAAAACTAAGTGAACAACATAAACAGTTTAAGTAACAAAGTAAACTAAAACAAAACATAAAACAAAAATAAGTGAACAACTTAAACATTTTAAGTAACAAACAAGTAAAGTAAAACAAATGCAAAACATAAAACAAAAATTAAGTGAACTAAATTAACAACAATAAGTGAACAAATAACAAAGACATATCGGCAAAACACAGACATAAAGCTTGAGAAAAAAAAAAAAAAAAACACACCAATCAATAGTGAAGATATAAACCAGCAGTGAATACACAAACCTACAATAAACAATAATGGCAGTATCATCACCAGCACCCGTAATACTGAACGACTCGAATATGAGTCAAGTCGAAAGGCAGATACACGCTGTCGAAAACTTCAACGGAGATCCGAGCACCCTGCATACATTCATCACTCGTATTGACTTTATTCTGGCTTTGTACCAGACCACAGACGAAAGGCAGAAGCTGATAATTTACGGACATATAGAGCGTAATGTCAGTGGCGACGTCATCCGCACTCTGGGAACCAACAACTTCGCCAGCTGGATCGAGCTAAGGACAAGGTTGATTCTCTACTACAAACCGCAAGCACCGAACCATCAACTTTTGGAGGAGTTCCGGAACACCCAATACAGAGGCAATATCAGACAGTTTTTGGAAGAAGCTGAGAGAAGACGACAAGTTTTAATGAGTAAGTTAGAGCTAGAAAACAACTCTGCAGAAACCGCCTTATTTACTAGGCTCATCCAAGATAGTATAGAGAACTTAATTCAAAAACTTCCTAACAATATTCACATAAGAATTGTCAAATGCCATATCCCAGATTTGAGATCCCTAATCAATATCTTACAAGAAAAAGGCCTTTACGAGACGCCAATACCTAACAAAGATAATTTCAAACCAGCCCCTAACACTAATAGGACACCAACTAATCCACAAAACAGACAAGTTAATAGCCAGAATAAGCCTATCACACCCTTCCAACCCTTTCATAATAATGCCTTTCAACCTTACCATCAACCATACCCATACACACCAGCTCATGCACCCAGGTTTAATCAAAATCCTTTTCCCCAATATCAACAAAGACCAATCCACCCACAATCTAACATGCCCTTAATGCAACAACCCAGACCGAACCCAGCTTTTAACAGACAGAATATCTTTGATCAAAATCGTTTCGGACCTAATCAGACTGGTATACAGACTAACTACCCTTCAACTGGAAATGCACAGACCAATAATCCTGTAAAAAGACAAAGACCATCAGACAGCGGACAGTCTAAAATGAGTATAGAAGAATTAAGATACCAGGAAATGGTATCAAATCAACCCGAATACCCATACTATACTTATTACCCATATTACCCATATTACCCAGATAATTTCCAACCTCAGCCCTACCCTTGCCAAATGGGTTACATCCCAAATCCAATTCAGGATCCTCCTGAACAAAATTATGATAATTCGGACGGAACACAACAAGAGCAAACAGTACCGAACGATGACGAACCAGACAATAATGAGCAAGCAGAAAATTTTCGGCTAGCTGCCCCGGATCAAGCCAATATGTAACTATTAGACATAATGACGGCGAATTAAAATGTCTAATCGACACCGGATCCACTATAAATATGCTCACTCGGAATATCTTTCAAACACCCATACAACAAACCAACCACCTAATCCACACTAGTAATGGCCCGTTAACTATTAACGAAGCTACAACTATACCACCAAATAATTACTTTCCTATTGCTCAAGAGTTCTTAATTCATAAGTTCTCAGAACATTACGATATGCTGATTGGACGCAAATTGTTGTCCAAGGCTAAGGCAGTAATAGATTATCAAAAGGGAACTGCTACCCTTTTTAATAAAGTCTACAAGATAAAAGATACTAAGAACACTACAGAACAGAATCATGTTCAAATAGATCCTCCATTCCCACAAGACCCCACCTTTTTAGAAACCTCCACTCTCCAAGAGAATTTATTCCGACTAGACCACTTAAATGCAGAGGAAAGACATAAACTAACAAACCTATTGATTAAATTCAAAGACATCCAATTTCATGAAGGCGACAAACTTAGTTTTACGAACCAAGAAAAACACACTATCAACACCACGCACAATATTCCCGTTTATTCTAAACTGTATAGTTTCCAACAGACGTATGAAAAGGAAGTAGAAAAACAGATCCAAGACATGTTAGAGCAGGGTATCATTCGAGAAAGCAACTCACCGTACTGTAGCCCCATTTGGGTCGTACCCAAAAAGTTGGATGCTTCTGGACAACAAAAACTTCGCATAGTAATAGACTACAGGAAATTAAATGAAATAACAATAAATGACCGATATCCTATACCAAATATAGACGAAATATTAGGAAAATTAGGGAGGTCTAATTACTTCACAACAATAGATCTTGCAAAGGGTTTCCACCAAATAGAGATGGACCCAGAATCAATAGCCAAGACCGCTTTTTCAACCAAATATGGACACTACGAATATACAAGAATGCCATTTGGGCTTAAAAATGCCCCCGCTACCTTCCAACGCTGTATGAATAACCTACTCCGTCCGCTCCTCAATAAAAACTGTCTAGTATACCTAGACGATATTATCGTTTTTTCCACCTCTTTGGAGGAACACCTTCAGTCTCTTGAAGCAGTGTTCGAGAAACTATCCCAAGCCAATCTGAAACTACAGCTAGATAAATGTGAATTCCTAAGACAAGAAACTACCTTTCTAGGACACGTTATCACTAAAGATGGGATTAAACCGAATCCTGAAAAGATTAAAGCTATACAAAAATATCCACTTCCGACTAAACCCAAGGAAATCAAAGCATTTCTTGGAATCACAGGTTACTATAGAAAATTCATACCTAACTTCTCCGATATAGCCAAACCATTGACTAAATGTCTAAAAAAAGGAGTCAAGATAGACGTACATCAAAGGGATTATATAGAGGCATTCCATAAACTAAAATTGCTTATTTCCGAGGACCCCATACTAAAAATACCGAACTTTGAAAGGAAATTTGTGTTAACAACTGACGCAAGCAACGTAGCATTAGGCGCTGTTCTATCTCAAGATGGACATCCTGTTAGCTACATTAGTAGGACTTTAAACGAACATGAGGTTAATTACAGCGCTATAGAAAAGGAATTATTAGCAATAGTTTGGGCAACCAAAACTTTCAGACATTATCTATTAGGGCGACACTTCGAAGTAGCTTCTGACCATCAACCATTGTGCTGGCTACACAAACTTAAAGAGCCTAACTCAAAGTTGACTAGATGGAGGATTAGACTATCGGAGTACGACTTCGACATAAGGTACATCAAAGGGAAAGAAAACCATGTCGCGGACGCACTGTCTAGAATCAAAATAGAACAGACATTTTTCGGAGAATCCACGCAACATAGCGCGGAAGAAGATAGTAGCGGACTAATAGGACTATCTGAAAAAGCAATAAACTACCATAGAAGACAAATCATTTTTTCGAAAGGCCCCAATAATAATACAGAATATGAAACCTATTTCAAGAAACAAATAGTACGTATCTCCTATGCAGAAATGACCTTCGAAACAGCCAAACAATACTTACTAAACCACTTTTGTTCGAAGAATAGCGCCCTTTACATCGAAAGCGATGCAGACTTTGAAGTGATTCAAAGCGCGTACACAGAAACCATGAATCCAAAGTGTACAAAGATTTTCCGAAGTCTCGTCCTATTAAAAAACATTCCTACTTATGCAAAATTCAAAGAATTAATCCTAAACACACACGAAAAGTTATTACACCCAGGAATTCAAAAAACTGTAAAACTCTTTAGCGAAACTTACTACTTTCCTAATAGCCAACTCCTTATTCAAAATATAATCAATGAATGTCAAGTTTGTAACTTAGCCAAGACAGAACACCGCAATACAAAAATGCCAATGAAAATTACCCCTAAACCCGAACATTGCCGCGATAAGTTTGTAATAGATATCTATTCTTCTGAAGGGAATCACTATTTGAGCTGTATCGATGTTTACTCCAAATTCGCCACTCTCGAACAGATAAAGACAAAGGACTGGATAGAATGTAAAAACGCCTTAATGCGTATATTTAATCAGTTGGGGAAACCTAGACTTCTTAAAGCAGACAGAGACGGCGCATTCTCCAGCCTAGCCCTTAAACGTTGGCTCGAAACCGAAGACGTAGAATTACAACTTAACACCACGAAAACAGGTGTCGCTGACATAGAGAGGCTACACAAGACTATAAATGAAAAAATTCGCATCATAAAAAATTCTGACGACAACGAGACCAAGTTAAGTAAAATCGAAACAATCCTTTACATCTACAATCACAAGACCAAACACGACACTACTGGACAAACCCCCGCTCACATATTCATTTATGCCGGACAACCAATTCTAGATACACAACACGATAAAGAAGTTAGAATTAACGAAATAAACAAAAACAGAACCGAATACAATGTTGACACTAGATACAGAAAGGGACCATTACAAAAAGGCAAATTAGAAAACCCTTTTAAATTAACAAAGAACGTCGAACAAACCGACGAAGACCACTACAAAATCACTAATAGAAACAGAGAAACATATTATTACAAGACCCAATTCAAAAAACAGAAAAAAATTAATCAACTTCCCATTCTACAGGACCCTGGTTCACCCTAATACTCCTCCTCACCTTTACGAAACTATGCCAAACCCAGCAACTTCAAATCAACAACATTGATACCGACCACGGATATCTCCTATTCTCTGACAAGCCCATACAAGTCCCCTCAGAATACGAACACCATTGTCTCCGCATAAATCTCACCGATATAGACAACTTAACTCATTACTTTAACGTTAGAGTAACAAACTATACACATATCCCTCAAATTACACTTCTCCACAATAAAATGCTAAGAGAACTTAACGCTATAACATTACACCAGACAAATAGACAGAAACGCGGACTAATTAACATAATGGGATCTGCCTTTAAATACCTTTTCGGAACATTAGACAATAATGACCGAATACAAATCCATAACCAATTAGAATCAGTAACAAGAAACTCAATTAACCTACATGAAATAAGTGACATAGTTCAGCTAATTAATAGTAATATGCAAAAGGTCAAGGAATTTGAAGACGAACATAATAACAGAGAACAAATGCTATACGAACTAATCCAATTTACTGAGTACATCGAAGACATTGCAATGGGAATGCAACTCTCGCGATTAGGACTGTTTAACCCCAAATTACTCAACTATGACAAATTAGAAAACGTTGACAGCAGTAACATATTACAAACTAAAACTTCAACCTGGATTAATACTAACCAACTACTTATCATAGCTCATATCCCTATTAAACAAAAAACCATCCATACCATTAACATAATACCCTACCCAGATAGTAATGGCTATCAACTTGACCACGTAGATAAAGAAACTTATTTTGAAGAACATGGTAAAATCTATAATCAAAATTACATAGAAATAAACAACGAATGTATTAAAAATATCATAAAAAGAACAAATCCGATATGCAATTTCGTCCCTACAACAGTTAACCAAATAATTAAATATGTAGAACCTAATAGTATCCTCACTTGGAATATAAATGACACTGTTATAGAACAAAATTGCCAGGAAATAAACAAAAATATAACGATTAATGGCAACAAAATAATAACAATAAAACAGTGTAAAATCAAAATTGGAAAAATAGTTCTGAATGAAAATCAGCTAAGTCCCGAGATAAACCTTACTCCATTGTACACACCCTTAAACCTAATAAAAATAAAACCAATAGAACATAAGGACATTGTACAATTAATATCAAATAATAATATCACAGTTTGCATAATGGTATCAATCATAAGCCTCACGTCTTGTATTGTTTGTATCTACCTAAAACTTAAAAACAAAATAACCATTGAAACACAAGATACAAACCCAACTGCATCACCAAGATTGCAAGCATCAACCCCAATAGAAGAAATAGAAGCATAAGCTTCCTTTTAAGGGAGGGAAGTAGCATAATATGCTTCTCATATTACGCTTACAACTTAAATCTAAAAGAATGCGCATACAATCTTGCGTACATAAATACACAACATAACGTAACGAAACTTGAAACCCACAACAAAGTAAAGCGCATGATTGTTGTATAACTTCATCATTCTTTTTGCATGCACTTAAACACAAATAAATAAAAATGCTGACAAATACATTTCCGTTTCTCGCGACTCACTTTGAGCCGATCAAAACTCTGTATATTTAGTCTTAAGCTGACAGTTTTAAAATAAAGACGTTCACCGAAATCGTTCGTGTTTCAATTTATATTTGGCTTCAGCGTTGATCTTTGTCTTCGTTACAGACGGATCATTTATTTGACTCAAAAATAGTAACTACGTAAGTATATAAATGCAATATACTCGTGTTGTGTGTTTCGTTTTCGTGTTATTTATGGAAATGTTCATTTGCTTGTACTTATTACTATCTTTTTGTTTCGACTTAATAAACTGTTTGCCTATCTTTAATTTTCACTTTTATTTTTTCTTAATGAACTTTTTGTCCTTTCTTTGATTCAAAAGTTATTCTGTGATCTGCTCTAACTAAGTGTTTTGAAAATCTTGGCTTCATCTTATTTCTTTGGTTATCTTTTCTAAATACTATGTCTTCTGCTGTTAACGGTATTGGATCTGTTCCATTCAGATTCTGTATTCTTTCTTTGGCTTTTGCTGTCATTCCTGTCTGTACTTGGGTGTATTATTTTGTTTTTTGAATAAGGATGTTTTGGTTCCTCATAAGCTCTTGCATAGTTGCTTGTATGAAGGTCATGAAGTCTTTCATGGTTTGCTGCATCGAAAGCATAATCGCTTCAACGCCAATTGGCTGCTGTTGCATGTTCTGTATGTTTATTTATGTTTATTTGGTGAATTTTATGCTGGACGCTGGAAGTGACTGCTGTTGGTAATTGGATACCTGATTTTAGTACAATTGCAAAGGAAGAATTTGGCATTGTTCGGTGGCTGGCAGACGAAGGGATGTTAGTTGTAGTCGGTTCCATTACTTTGTGATATGTTGGTGTGATACGATCTCGAGCTGAATCCACTCGTTTGTTTAGGCGACTCTTGAGTTCCTTTTAAACAATGACTGTAGCTTATATATAGGATGTACTTAATTTTTGTTGTTTTTCTGACTCGATGGCTCCAGTTCGACTTTAAAGAGTGGCTGCGGCTCTTTGTTCCTGTTGAGAATGTTGATCACCGTTTTGGCGTTGAAGTTCTTCTCCTTTAGTGCCGCGATAATTACGGATGAGGTCTCCTTTGGCACTTTTCAGCTGGAAGGTATAGTTACTCTTCCCAGCTTCGTCCAGGTACTTGGTCACTGATCGGTGGCTAGGCTCATCCTGAGTCTGCACTTTCGTTTCTTGTATTTTGCCTTAGTAAGAGGTACAACATGGAACATGAAGCGTGAGAGAGACGCTCTCAGTGCGTTCGGGTTCACTTCATGCAGTCATAAGCATTGGGAGCACGACCGCGATCGTTTGCTTTCTGCAGGTGCTAGGTCATTGACCGGGTGGATGATTTGGCACTCGCGGGCGTCAGACACGCCGGTGAAGTATGCATTGTTTCGCTGCAAAGAGAGTAGGCGCTCGTCTTGCTATTTTTGGCGCTGAGCGCGCAGTTCGTGTTGGCTCATTTTAGAACGATCGACTTGTTCGTTGTCTATTTGTTTTTAGTTTTACTTTATTATTCCACACACAGAACATTTTGTAGGATAGCAATTTAACATTGCCAATAGCGTCTTTTTCGCTTTCGCTTTCGATTTATTTATTTATTTTATGTTATTAACTATTTACTTCACTAAAATCAAGTGATTTTATACGGAGCTCGATGAAACACGTCTGTACACGTCCACGAACAGCCAAAAGTGAAACACAAAATGTGAACCTGCCCACCCGGGGAATCGAACCCCCATTCGACGGACGCATGAGTTTTTCAGTGATTAAATGAACTATGTCCCGGACTGATGTTGTAGTATGTGCGTTGAAACGTCTTTGACCGAGTATTACGTATAAACACTTGGGCTTTTCATCGAAAGGAAATTCAACTTGTGTAGGACTGACTAGGCTTCGTGCACTTCTTGCTCCGGGCTTTCTGCTCGCCGTATGGGGCGGGGTTCTTTCATAATCTCGTCCTACGGGCTCATAAAAACAAAGATTAAGTGCACTTCTACTTCTCTGACTAAACGATAACAAAAAAGGAAAGGTGTTTGCATAAGTCGGTTTGATCAATGAACTGGGTTATGGGCGACTGATTTCGGAATAGGATGGTTGGGATGCACTAGATGTTACATGTGCCCCCCTTCTTTACCCACCCTGCCTTGGTGACGCCGTTGTATAGTTTGGGTCACCCCTAGTATAATTTACATATTATTTACTGCGCTGCGGAACTACTGCATACCTATTGTTCCGGCGACGAACCATTGAGAGACTATTAGAAGTGGGTGGTGTGATTCATTTTGCTTACTGACTTCATTTATTACAAAGATCCAATTCAATTTCAAGGTAAAACATGATTAGGTTTCACAACGTATTTAGAGCTTTAAGATATTAAGAAAATTTCTATGCGCACGGGGAACTAATTCATATCATTCTTTTAAAAGATAACTTAGTCGCAAAATCTACTCTCTCTCACATGACGGTACGTGGACGTTATTGACTGTCCATAATCATCTTAATTTATGCATACGGTTTCGATAGTTACTCACTCACAAAATCCGATTCATGCTGTCGTAGGGCCCTCCGATGCAGGAGCTGTTGAGCTGTCGGTCCAAGAATTATTTAAATGATTATGGTAGATTCATGCGTGAGCGAAAGGAAAATTATAGATGACTGTGATAGTTCCTCATGCGCACATTTTTACAATGTTCAAGCTTTATGTAGGAAATACAAATTAATTAATACTATTGTTTAAAGGTAACTTTTAGAAATTATATCAACTGGGCGAACGATACTAAATTTTATGGCATTGCCATGTCACCTGGGCGTGCATTGCACGTTGATCGAAATTGAGTTGAGCGCTACGACACTACACGCGAAAAGGTTAGGTACAGCCACACGGTGCGAAAAGTCTAGCGCCGTCTCTCAAGGCAATAACCGAGCGTGGTCTCACTGTGCAATGATTTTAGCGCAATCGTACTGTGAAGAAATATAGCAATACTCCAGAAAGTGTGTTTGCGTTTAACCAGTTGCAGATCTCCGTTTATTGGACACCAAGTTGACCAATCTCACGGAAATCTGGCAACGAGTGGTGTTGACCCAAAGAAATCGTAGTCGCTGTATAAAAAATTACCGCAATTAGCTTACAAAATTGCAAGTGAAAAGACACAAATATCACCTTTTTGTTTTGTATCGAATTTCATACACCGGCTATTATGACTATCGGATTACGATTCCTTGACGCCTTTGGCATATATTTTTATATTGTCGGCGTGGGTATAAGTTGTTTAACAAGACGATGTGGACTTACAATTTATTTTGCCACGTGTATTATATTTTTCAATAATTTTATATATTTCTGCTGTGCGAGCTTCACTATCGGAGCCAATTATTATACAGAAATGCGCACTCAGCATCTATTTATAGACAGAAGGTGGCGCTGTCGAAAATTCTCGAAGCAACTCTAACTGTTTAATGGTGTGATATTCTTGATTCTCTTTTGAGACCATTCTTTCGCGAGAGGAATTGAGAGCGCCTTTTACATAACAGTTGTTTTGAATTCGCTCTCTGTTAACTCTTAACAGAAAGCATGCAGAGGAGTCCTAACGGATGACCATCAACTTTGGCACACTACATCCATCTGTTCATGATTCGAGAGTCTTACACAAGAATTCATAAACAGAAAAAAAGGGGACTTAAAGTTGATTTTTAGAGTTTGATGTCTTTTAAATGGTATACTACGATTGATTTTCCTTGATTGTTTTGTAGCTCATAATATACGTTGCTATGCTTTCGCAACACTTTGGCTTGCAAAAAGACAGGTGCTAACTTATGATTAAATCTCTTTCCAGCGTTACTCTGTGCAAAATTTCTGGCGTAAACAGAATCACCGGGTTTAAGCTGAACTGATCTGCTGCGTAGATTATATCTTCGCGCGTTATCATCATGTGTGTCTGCTACTTTCTCTTTTGCTTTGGCGCGTGCCAACTGCAATACATCGGCCCGTGTCAAATGCACATCGTCAGCCAATGCATTCAGTTTGCGCAAGAAGTCATAGTCTTTACCATTACACATCATGTTCTGACCGAAACAGAGGTAATAGGGAGAGTATCCCGTACTGCGATGGATAGTAGATCTAAATGAACCACTTATTTCATTCAAATTCATATCCCATTGGGCATGATCTTTTCCTATATATGCTCGAATTGCAGCAAGTACTGAGCGATTGAGACGCTCGCTGGCGTTCGCCTGCGGAGAATAGATTGCAGTGCAAATTTGCGTAATGCCAAAGCGTGTTAGAAATGATTTAAATTCTCCTGATTTGAATTGAGAACCATTGTCAGACAGAATTACTTCTGGAACACCAAATGTATAGAAGACTGAAGTTTCCAAGAATTCACATATCTTGATGGACGTAAATTTCTTTAAAGGTTGTAAGAAATGAAATTTGCTAAAGTGGTCAACTATTATAAGTAATCCTATGTTTACTTTCTTGGACCTTGTGTATGGGCCTAGTAAGTCAATATATAATTTTTGGAACGGTCTATCCGAAGTCATGGGTTTTCCCATAGGCGGTCTCAGAACTGTATTGGGGTTTTTGGTCATTCGGCAGGATGAACACTGTGCAACGTACTTTCGAATCGCAGTTACCATGCCAGGCCAATATATATATCTTTTTAATTTTTCTATCATCTTGCTGGTACCACAATGTGCTGCGTCTGGCGGGTCGTGTGCTCGACTCAACACTTCTGCTTGTAGTCCCTTCGGTATCCAGAGTTTCCATGATTCGGATTCTTGCATAAAGTCTCCTGTTGAAAACTCGGTACGTTTATAAATAAGGTTATCTACAATTTTTAGATCTGGAAGTCTCGCTATATTTTCTGATATTTGGTTCTTTAGCTCTACATATTCTGCAGAGGTGAATTCTTTTGATGACAAATCAACAATTGGGCCAAAACTTGAGAATTCACTAACTTCATCTTCATCACGACGGGATATCGCATCGGCTACCACATTTTGTGATCCGCGACGATGTAGAATTGAAAAATTGAATCCCTGCAGTTTAAGTGACCAGCGCGCCAGTCGACCTAACAAATCTTTCTGATTCATCAACCATTTAAGCGCGGAGTGGTCAGTAACTACCGTGAATTCTTGTCCTTCAATATAGGAACGAAATTTATAAATACCTTGGATAACTGCTAAGCATTCTAATTCTGTGACGGAGTAGTTGCGCTGAGCTTTAGTGAGTTTAGTGGACATGTATGCTATCGGCATTTCTGCTCCGTCATCATTGGCTTGTGCAAGGACACAACCAAGTCCGTATTGACTTGCATCGCATTGTAATAAAAACGGTTTAGAAAAATCAGGTGTACTTAATATAGGTGTGGTACTTAGCTTTTCTTTGAGCTTTGAAAATGCATTATCAGCTTCATCGCTCCAACAGTACCTCTTGTTCTTTCTTAACAAATCGGTGAGAGGCATTGAAAGTGTGGCGTATCCGTCGACGATACGGCGATACCAACCGCACAGTCCCAAAAATCTCCGCAGTTGTTTAACTGTAGATGGTCTCGGAAACTGTTTGATTGCAATTACCTTGCCTGGATCAGTTTTAATTTGCCCATCGCCTATTATAAAACCTAAGTACTTAATTTCTTTCATACAGAATTTAGATTTAGCGATATTTATAGTAAGATTTGCGTGTCGAAGATAGGTTGCTATCTCGCTTAAAAGTGACATATGTGAACTAAAATCATCTGACAGGATTAACAAGTCATCTAGGTATACGAATACTCTCGTACGAAGATGTGCTGGTATGACTTGATCCATTAATCGGCAGAGATTCTGTGCTGCATTACAAAGTCCGAAAGGCATAACCTTGTATTGGTAAAGTGGACGATTCGGTACAGTAAATGCCGTATACTGGCGTGAGTTTTCCTCTAATGGTATCTGCCAAAAAGCGTGCTTCATGTCCAACCCTGTAATATAGCGGGCTGGAGGAAGACGACTCAAGATACCATCCACATGAGGAAGTGGGTATGCATCTTTCCGTGTGTGTTTGTTTACCTCGCGTGAATCGAGACACAATCGAGTCTTGCTTCCTTTTTGTACCAAAACACAATTGCTGCTCCATGGACTTTTCGATAACTCGATTACATCCATGGCCAACATATTATCTATCTCAGCGAACATAAGTTTCTCCCTAGCCGGTGAAACGGGCCAGTGTCGTTGTTTTATGGGCTTGGATTCCCCAACATCGATACTGTGTTCGACAACCTGTGTTCGCCCCAGCCCTTCTTTCTCATAGGAGGGAAGTTTTCGAACGACTGAGTCTAACTCTCGCTGCTGTTGTTCGGAAAGAATATGAATTTTCGGTGGGTCGTCTAAGTTGTTGTCTTTTCCGACATCTAGTTCTGATATGTTGTTAGAAGTTCTCATGATATTCTTTAGAAGACCAAAATCGCGCCAAAAATCAATTCCAAGATAAACATCTTGTTTTAGGTCAGGAATAATGTAAAATTCGATTGTCTTACTGATTCCTTGATATTTGACATTAGTTGTTAGCTTGCCTAGAACTTGACATTCTGCATTATTGGCTGTTCTAATACGACCGGAACATCTTTTTGTTTTCGGATGCATTAACAGTTGAGTGGCGGCTTTGCCTCCGAGACAGCAAAGGGTTGCACCTGAATCAAGAAGTGCCGTGTATTCCTTATCTTCTATATTTATTTCGGTGTATAAACGGTTGTCTGAATTGGTAAATATAGACGCTATCATCTTTTTACGGCACGAGCGAACTTTCTTCCAAAATTCTCGCATGCGTAATGTGGAACGACTGGTTTTAGGTTTTCTGTCTAAGCTGTCAATTTTATCAAATATACGCTGTCGTGCTGACAGATAATTTGCGTATCGAGCGTGAAAAGGTAGACGCCTATATGATGAGGTTTGGTCTTTATTATCAGAATATTTCTGAGTGGACAGACTTTGTGATGGAGTTTCAGTCTGAATAGCATTGTAAAGTTTTACTGGGTCGGATGCGCCGGAATTTTCCGCGCATCCGACGGAGGGTTTTCCGAAGGATTGCATGATAGGCAGTTTGGCTTGTAAGTGTCTTTCTTACCACAGCCGTAACAAAAGATAGACCGTGGCTCAAAACAAACATCATAACGATGCCCAGATTTACCACAGTTCCAACATTTGATGCTTTTGTGCTGCATAGCTGCTATTTCCTAAGTATCATCTAGTTCGGAAACAAACTGTCTATTGAATCTAGGTGTTTGTGTTCTGTTCTGTTTACAGAATTGCTCATGTGTACGGATTTCTTCTCGTAGCCTAGCCGAGGTAAGTATATTCAAGTGCATTAGCTCGTAGCGAAGAGATGGCTTGGAATGCCGAATTAAAAGTCGCACTAGAAATTCTTCTTGTATGGGACTTCTTAACCGAGCAACAAGTTTCTCGACTTCAAATTGAAATTTTTCAAAAGACTCTTTTTCACCTTGTCGCCTAGAATTTATGGATTCCCAAATATCCATATCTGTTTCTATATCCTCAAATTTCTTCCTAAATTCTGCGCAAAATGTATTCCAAGTAAAATGTGGATATGTTTTGTGGAATTTCCAGAACCATTCGTTAGCCTTGCCTACCAAAAGTAGATGTAAATGGTCACACAATAGGCTGTGATTACCGTATAACTTCTGGTTTGTCATAGAGCGTACTCTATATAAAAAATCTTCCGTAGCCAAGCCACTTTTGGAACCATCGAACTTTATATGCCAGTTGTGGATAATGTTCGACACCTTTTCTGATGGTATTAAAGTACTGTTGTTCAAGGATCGATTACTACTATCATTTTGACTCTGATTCATGTTAATGTTACGACGGAGATCAACGCTTGCAATGAGCGGAGGTGAGATGTGTTGCTCCTTTTGTATATGGATATTTGCTAATTGATTCTTTATTAACTCTGCGACGTTTTGCATGATCTGTTGCTGTTGATTTCGTAAGGCATTTTGTAATATGGAATCAAAATGGACCGTACTTGTGGTCGGGTAGGGTACTGCATTCATAGGTTTTTGAGCGTTATTGGTGGTGCAGTGTTGGTTTTGACCACTTCTATTGGTGGACCTGGTTGACATTCCGCGTCGAGGAGTACCTCCTTCTACCTACTGATCGGTTCCCTATAGAAATATTAACGTTGTCTAGGTTATCATTTAGGCCAAGCGTTATTAATTCACGTGCTTGTTCAGCTGCATCTAATTCAGCAGCCAAATTGTTATTCGATAGCGACAATTGTCTAACTGTACACGGATTTTTACAAACGGGACAGCTTCTATTGTTCTGGAGGGATCTTAATATGCATTGGTTGTGAAATCTGTGCTTGCATGGTGAGACTGCTGTTAATTCTTTAGAATTCATAGGTTCGTGACAACTGCCGCAAAATGGGTCTTGCTGTTGCAAAGCGTCGCTTAAATCTTCGTGTCTGTGTCTAACAGCCATTTTGTTTAGTTTGTAATTTTGTAATAGTTTATATCACTTTCATTAAATCTTTGGTTCGTCGCTTTCCCAAAAGGATGTTTTCGTTCAGGTCAGTAAATAATCCTATTCCTCAAAAAGTTACTAGTTGTTGCTTAAAAGAATACTATAGAACTGAAATTGATTTCTTTGAATTGTAGAGGTCGAGCTTCCAATGTATATACTATAGTCGCTCGCGATTCCTTTTCCAATTCTAGAGAAATCAATTGACAGCTTTTATTTTGCGGACCGTTAAATTTATCAAAAATATGATAACTGAAAATGGGTTTGATTCGGTCGACCACTAGTTAATTACCAGCTACTATTCGCTATTCCAGAAATCAAAGTTCCATTCACACTCTCACACATTGGTAAATTGCAGCATCCGTTTTACAAACTCGAGAATTAAAGCTTTAAGCTAAGTGATCATGCAGGTCCATGTAGGTCGATCAATCCTTTTGGAATTTATAGTGGATGAAAAAAAATATGAATAAGAATATGAAGCTTTCTTGCAATAGAGTTTTATTATTGCTTATGGTGTTGTTTGCTTCTTTTTAAATATTTGATTCAAATTGCTTTTCTTGGCTTTTTGTTCTGGGTGCCAGTAATATACACGCAATTTGTATTGGAGCCTTTGCCACGATATGTACACCAATACCTCTACTTTCGGGAAACAATTATTAATATAATTGAATGATATGATTTTAATTAATAATTGCAGAAAGAGATTATCTTTATTGGTGATAACATCTCGTTCGGGCTCCACGTTTGGGCGCCATTTATTTTTATGTAGTATGTGCGTTGAAACGTCTTTGACCGAGTATTACGTATAAACACTTGGGCTTTTCATCGAAAGGAAATTCAACTTGTGTAGGACTGACTAGGCTTCGTGCACTTCTTGCTCTGGGCTTTCTGCTCGCCGGATGGGGCGGGGTTCTTTCCTAATCTCGTCCTACGGGCTCATAAAAACAAAGATTAAGTGCACTTCTACTTCTCTGACTAAATGATAACAAAAAAGGAAAGGTGTTTGCATAAGTCGGTTTGATCAATGAACTGGGTTATGGGCGACTGATTTCGGAATAGGATGGTTGGGATGCACTAGATGTTACATGTGCCCCCCTTCTTTACCCACCCTGCCTTGGTGACGCCGTTGTATAGCTTGGGTCACCCCTAGTATAATTTACATATTATTTACTGCGCTGCGGAACTACTGCATACCTATTGTTCCGGCGACGAACCATTGAGAGACTATTAGAAGTGGGTGGTGTGATTCATTTTGCTCACTGACTTCATTTATTACAAAGATCCAATTCAATTTCAAGGTAAAACATGATTAGGTTTCACAACGTATTTAGGGCTTTAAGATATTAAGAAAATTTCTATGCGCACGGGGAACTAATTCATATCATTCTTTTAAAAGATAACTTAGTCGCAAAATCTACTCTCTCTCACATGACGGTACGTGGACGTTATTGACTGTCCATAATCATCTTAATTTATGCATACGGTTTCGATAGTTACTCACTCACAAAATCCGCTTCATGCTGTCGTAGGGCCCTCCGATGCAGGAGCTGTTGAGCTGTCGGTCCAAGAATTATTTAAATGATTATGGTAGATTCATGCGTGAGCGAAGGGAAAATTATAGATGACTGTGATAGTTCCTCATGCGCACATTTTTACAATGTTCAAGCTTTATGTAGGAAATACAAATTAATTAATACTATTGTTTAAAGGTAACTTTTAGAAATTATATCAACTGGGCGAACGATACTAAATTTTATGGCATTGCCATGTCACCTGGGCGTGCATTGCACGTTGATCGAAATTGAGTTGAGCGCTACGACACTACACGCGAAAAGGTTAGGTACAGCCACACGGTGCGAAAAGTCTAGCGCCGTCTCTCAAGGCAATAACCGAGCGTGGTCTCACTGTGCAATGATTTTAGCGCAATCGTACTGTGAAGAAATATAGCAATACTCCAGAAAGTGTGTTTGCGTTTAACCAGTTGCAGATCTCCGTTTATTGGACACCAAGTTGACCAATCTCACGGAAATCTGGCAACGAGTGGTGTTGACCCAAAGAAATCGTAGTCGCTGTATAAAAAATTACCGCAATTAGCTTACAAAATTGCAAGTGAAATGACACAAATATCACCTTTTTGTTTTGTATCGAATTTCATACACCGGCTATTATGACTATCGGATTACGATTCCTTGACGCCTTTGGCATATATTTTTATATTGTCGGCGTGGGTATAAGTTGTTTAACAAGACGATGTGGACTTACAATTTATTTTGCCACGTGTATTATATTTTTCAATAATTTTATATATTTCTGCTGTGCGAGCTTCACTATCGGAGCCAATTATTATACAGAAATGCGCACTCAGCATCTATTTATAGACAGAAGGTGGCGCTGTCGAAAATTCTCGAAGCAACTCTAACTGTTTAATGGTGTGATATTCTTGATTCTCTTTTGAGACCATTCTTTCGCGAGAGGAATTGAGAGCGCCTTTTACATAACAGTTGTTTTGAATTCGCTCTCTGTTAACTCTTAACAGAAAGCGTGCAGAGGAGTCCTAACGGCTGACCATCAACTTTGGCACACTACAATATCGACCGTATTCGGCGACCACTCTAGCCACTCAGCTATTGACTCTTCTCTTGCTTAGTCGTCGAGGTTGCATGGTAAACCATTTCTATTACCACCGGCCGATAGCAAATACAAAGTTTTATTGCTGTGTGCCTGAGTACTGTATATCCGTTCAAAACGAATTTAATTCTTATCATATCTAACTTATTTATAGTCCAATTTAAATAAAATTCACTATTTTTGTTGATTTTTATACCCTTCGAGAAGGCGGCGTCGGAGAGCCCATAAAGTATATATTCTTGCTCAGGATCACTAGCCGAGTCGATTGAGCCATGTCCGTCGGTCTGTCTGGATGAACACGCCGATCGCAGCTATTATTAAAGCAAGGGACACCAAATTCAGCATGAATATTCCTGTATACCATACGCAGATCATGTTTATTTGTAAGTTGGAATAACACGCCTACCGCCCCGTAAACCGATAATTTTGCTTTTCATTGCGATTTACATTCGAAGTACTCATTTCTTAACGTTCTGCTTTAGCATATATGAAGATAAATACTATATGAACTTATCCTCCAAATTGCACAATATCGATTGGACAATAAACACTGAAGTTATTAGATAAACCATTTCGCCCCTCCGACCAGCAAACTAGTTGTTGATGACGTCATAACTATATTACTTGTGCAAGAATGAAATGGACGAACAAAGCTAGCGCGTAGCGCGAGAGTTACCAACCGTGGCTTGGAGTGTAACAATGTTTCAACTAAATACATACATATTTTGTCTGCGAAACTATTAAGTGATAAAACGTCTACTCAAGATGAACTCAACAATAAGAATGTTTTTTATTGGCATATGTACAGTATATGCTTCATTATATGTATGTATGCTGTTCGCAGAGAGCTTTTATATATATGTATATGTATATGCATGTGTGTATGTGTGTGTGTATGTGAGTATGTATATCGTTTCTGTTTTGCTCCGTTTTTCCGCCAAAAATGCCTCTTCTGTGTGTTGAATGCCAACTCCGTTGTAATGAGTGTTGCTGCTGTCCAGCTTCCAATGGGGTACATCCGAAGTGGTAACACCTCACCTCCTAGAATAAAGTGACAGCCAGAGAGATGGAACGCATGGCGGATCGAATTGCGGTGTAGCTAGTGTACTTATAATTAAGTGTTCGTACTAAGTATAAATATTATTATTAACATTATTATAATTATCCTTATATACTAGTCCTTATATATATATAAATGCAATATACTCGTGTTGTGTGTTTCGTTTTCGTGTTATTTATGGAAATGTTCATTTGCTTGTACTTATTATTATCTTTTTGTTTCGACTTAATAAACTGTTTGCCTATCTTTAATTTTCACTTTTATTTTTTCTTAATGAACTTTTTGTCCTTTCTTTGATTCAAATGTTATTCTGTGATCTGCTCTAACTATGTGTTTTGAAAATCTTGGCTTCATCTTATTTCTTCGGTTATCTTTTCTAAATACTATGTCTTCTGCTGTTAACGGTATTGGATCTGTTCCATTCAGATTCTGTATTCTTTCTTTGGCTTTTGCTGTCATTCCTGTCTGTACTTGGGTGTAGTATTTTGTTTTAAATTCGTTAAGTTTTTGTATATAATCATGTTCGTCTGATTATTCGATCGTTCTTGTTCAGGCACCAGCATGAACATGTGATAATACTGAACTAAACTGCACTGCACAGTACCGCTGTACAGTGCAAGTGCTAGCAGGCACAAGATTTTGTCCCATGCAGCGATCCCTTACCTGTGCTTACGACCGGCTACAATATTTTATGACCTCACGTACACACATGTTTACGATAACTAAGAAGGGATCTCAACTATTCTATTCTTGTCTAGAATAATAATTATCCCCCGCTGCGTCTTTCAAGTGCAGCATATATAAATAGACATAAGTCAAATAACCACCACCGCGGTTTCTTATAACACCGCATTAGATTCTAAGATCAGTTCTAAATAAACTTGCAAAGGGTAGAGACATACAATCTTCTACATAGGCGTTGAAATAAACTCATTAAAGTGTTTAGAAGTGTACTTTCTTTACATTTTTTGGTCCTTCGAGCCGTCCGCGGGTGTATCAAGTAAAAATCTAGTGAAAATTCTGACATACAATCTTCTACATAGGCGTTGAAATAAACTCATTAAAGTGTTTAGAAGTGTACTTTCTTTACATTTTTTGGTCCTTCGAGCCGTCCGCGGGTGTATCAAGTAAAAATCTAGTGAAAATTCTGTTGCATTCTTTTGTATTCTTGGCTAACATCAACAAGTTGTGAGTCGAGGCACAGCTAGATCAACCAGGCGATCAAACAAAAAATACCTCTAACGGTTAGCCAAGTTAATCCAAAAGTTTAAAATAAAAAGCAAATCAGAATGATGTCCGAACAAACGTTGGCACTGCTAAAAAGGCAAAATGAAGTGATACAAGAAATCCAGGAGCAACTAGCGGAGAGAGGAAACTCATCGAGAGTGAGGGAATTAAGCGCTAAATTCAAGAGCAACCACACGGCGCTGGTAAGGATTGGGCCTGTCGATCATCAATACTTCAACGAGAAGATTTATGAGTCTAAAATGGCTGAAGTCCGTAGTTACTTGGATTCGGAAATTAAGGTTGAAGAAGCCACGATAGGCGAAGAACCGTTTCACCTAGAGGAAACTGGACAAAGGGAAGTGCTGAATACCAGGCCAAGTACCTCTAAAGAATTAGGGGCAAGAGCAAGTGTACCACGAAGCACCCCTGTCCCGGTTCCCTTGGGAGATACCTCGGACAGACTAACTAATATGTTAACGAAGAAAATAGCTGAAGTCAAAGCCGGCATTAATCAAACCGATGTGACTATCTTGGAAAACCAAAAGTACCACTTAAACTGGCTCTGGTCAAAATTGCAAGATATGTCAAAGCTTGTAGAAATGGATTGCGATGTCCATGTGTTATCTGACCTACTCGAAAGGAAGATACACAACGTACATAATAGAGAGGACGACAGACCAGAACTTCCGAAAACGACTCTGCCTACATTTAGCGGAGATCCGAAGGAGTGGCAATCATTCTACAAGAATTTCTCACTAACAATTGATTCGAGGTAAGATATCAGCGATACTAGGAAGCTGAACTACCTACGGACTTACCTCACGGGTGACGCGAGATTAGTCGTTGGACACCTATTAAATGGGTCCTCGGCCAATTACAATTTGGCATGGGAGCTGATATGCAAGCGCTATGCAAATAAGCGCAAAATATTTGCCGATCGCTTCAACCAGCTGATGGACTTGGAACTCCTGAAGAATCATAATGAAGGCAGCATCCGCTTGTTCCTGGATACAGCGATACAGCCCAAATATTGATTCGACGTTTCTCTACAGAGGTCTTACAACTATACGAACAACACGTAAGGAAGGCCAGAGAGATTCAGTCTCTGCAAGATGTGCTGGGTTTTATTGAACAGCTACATATTTCAATAGACTCAATGCAGAATAATGCCCTCTATAAAGAAGTCAAAAGGACAAGCAATAAGAAATGTCGATTTTGCCAAAAAGAGGGGCATGAGATAGGTAAATGCTTGAAATTTAAAGCGGAGCCTATTGGAAAGCGTAGAGAGTTTGTATACAAAAACTCGCTTTGTTACAAATGCTTAGGAGCACACAACATAAAAGATTGTAAAAAGACCTGGACATGTGAACGGTGCCCTAAAACACATCATAACTGGCTTCACGACGATGGAACCAAAAATCAGGTCGTAACTAGCAATTGCCTTAAACTGAATAAAGGGCAAGATACGTTACTGGCCACAGCTCGTGTTCTACTAAAAAACAAAACTGGAAATTATGAGCAGTTGAGAGCCTTTATTGATGGAGGCTCACAAAAAACTCTAATATCAGAGGAAGCAGTACAACTTCTGAAACTTCGGCGGACGAAAAGCAATATGGAAGTCCAGGGGATTTCAGAAGGCGTGGACGTAGTGAAAAATAGTGTGCGACTGGAAATAAAACCAAGGTTTGCAAGTAATTTTGAAGCGCCAACGCAAGCCTTGGTTCACCCAAAGCTGCGAAGAGCTCTACCAAACAAACAAATAACTATAAACGTTGCCAAGGACTGGAAGGGCTGCGAGCTAGCCGACCCACACTTCAACGAGCCTAGCAGGATCGACCTTATAATAGGAGTTGACCTGGTGCCGTCGATCATGATTGGGAAGATTAAAAAAATCAAACAGATCTTGGGACAGAAAACCAACCTTGGATGGATAGTCTCTGGGCAATTATCCAGAGAGTGCAATAACAAGGGGATCAGCGCAGCTACAACAAAACGGTTGGACGATCTCGTGCGCTGCTGAGAATTGGAAAGCGATACCAATGAACGAGAAGAAGACCTAGAGTGTGAAGAACACTTCCAGAAAACCACTACGTGGGATAATGAAGGTCGGCTTGTGGTTTCCATACCATTTCGCAAAGAGTGTGAACTCGGAGACTCTAGGAAACAAGCCATGGCTTGACTCCTTCAAATGGAGAAACGGTTCAAGAGAAGTCCACAGATCTTCAGCGATTATTGTGCCTTTATGGAAGAGTACGTAAGAATGGGGCCCATGGAACCGGTCAACACAAGTGGAAAAGGAAAATACTACTTGCCACATCAGGCAGTCATTAGACCGAAAGGTCTAACTACCAAACTTAGGGTAGTGTTTGACGCCTCTGCAAAAACCTCCAATGGATTGAGCCTCAATGATGTGATGCTCGTCGGTCCTAGAATACAAAAGGACATTTTTGATATCTTGCTAAAATGGCGACAATGGCAATATGTGATGACAGCTGACATCGAGAAAATGTATCGCCAAGTTAAAATAGCCAAAGAAGACCAAGAATATCAGTATATTCTATGGCGAGATAATCCCAAAGCAGAAGTCAAAGAATTTAAGCTGACTACAGTAACATATGGAACTTCAGCAGCACCATTTTTAGCCGTCAGTTGTCTTCAAGAGTTGGCAAACCGATACTGCAAAGACAATCAACGATTGCTGACAACCCTAAGAGAAGACTTCTACATGGATGATCTTATTACTGGTGGGGACTCCATCGATCAAAATACAAGTCGAGCTCCGAAGCATTAAGGAGAAGGCTGGCTTGCACCTGCGCAAATGGGTCTCCAACGACGATCGAATCATTGCTGGAATTCAAGGTGGCGACTCGACTGAGAAGATTACTATCCAGGAGGACGAGTCAATTAAGACTCTAGGCTTGCAATGGGACCCCAAAAATTATGTCTTTTCCTTTATGGTCGATTGCCCTAAACTAACACGCATTACAAAACGTTTAGTTCTTTCGCAATTGGCAAGGATCTTCGACCCACTCGGATGGCTTACACCAGTGACTCTGCAAGGAAAATGTTATATTCAGGAGCTCTGGAAATTGCCGCTTGCATAGGATACTGAATTGGATCCAATCTTGCACGGATCTGGCAAGAATATGCTAGCGAGCTACCAAGTCTGGGAAATATAAGCATACCTCGCTGGTCTAAAAGCTCATCTGCGGACGACATAGAAATTCATGGGTTTTGCGATGCCTCGGAAAAAGCATATGCAGCAGTGGTGTATGCCAAAATTGGAGCTAAAATAACCTTGCTGGCTGCAAAAAGCAAGGTAAATCCAATAAAAAATAAGAAAACTATTCCTAAATTGGAACTTTGCGCCGCTCATCTCCGAAGCAAACTACTATATAGAATACAAGACATAGTGGGAGATCGGATCAAATCGCAAGCATGGAGTAACTCTCAGATTACACTGGCTTGGATTCAAAATATGTTGGATGTTGAATACAATGAATGTATTAGCAAGTGGTCCAAACGACACCAAGCCGATGCTTGTTGCGCGCGGAACCCAGACGAAGTCCACCTCCCGCCTGACCGACCGAGAGGCACCGTCGCATAACGGACGACACGGAAACGCGGTAAAAATGCGAGTAGAAACGCGAGAGAAAGAAAATTAACGCGATAGGGAATAAAAAGTCGAATAGAGGATACACGCGACAAGCAAGTGAAGAATGAAAATTAAAAAAAGAAGATAGAATGCCGAGGAATACTATTAGGAGGATACTATTACTAATTAATACTAATACTAATTACGTGCTAGATAGACAAGAATTAAAGACTTCATAGCGCGATAGAGTTAGTGCTAGCTATGACGTGTTGAAGTTTATTGTAGTCTGAACATAATACCCTGAACGGATCGTGCAGTGCATAATTCGATCTACAATAAGGAAGAGTTAGTGGAAGGTAATTACATGTAGTTCTGCAAGGGACAGAGAAGTTTAGCTGCCTTACCAGGGTCTCACTGTCAATGTCACCTTGCATAAGGTTGTTAATAAATAAGACACCTAGCATGGTTCTGCGATTGGTTAGGGAAGGCAGGTTTAATAATAGAAGTCTATTAGTATAGGAAGGCAGTCTTAAATTTTCATCCCAGTTAAGGCCACGTAAGGCAAAAAGTAAAAAGGATCGTCAAATTCCTTAGACCATCTCTTAATAAAGCCTAAGACACCCATGGCTTTATTGACCATATTAGAAATATGATTGGAAAACTTAAGTTTTCGGTCCAAAAGAACCCCCAAATCATCAACTAGGGTGATTCTTTCCAAGGCACAACCACAAAGAGTATAAGAAGCATACATGGACTGGCTCGAGAGAATGTCATCAGCTTGCATTTAGAGCTGTTCAGGTTTAAAAAATTGGCACAAAACCAAGAATAAAAACTATTTTGGTCGGCTTGTAAGAGTGACAGTGGTCGTCTTTAAATTGGTAACAAAGCTTTACATCATCCACATACATGAGAGTACGGGAGTTACGTATGACCAAAGGAAGGTCATTGATGAAAAGCGTAAAAAGTAGGGGACCGAGGTGACTCCCTTGAGGAGCCCCACATGTGGCATGAAGTGGGTTTGAAAGGGTGGTTTTAAAGAGGACTCTTTGAGTTCTGTCAGTCAGATAGCTAACAATCCAGCTAAGTATTTTTGGTGAAAAACCTAGAAGGTCAAGCTTATGTGCCAGAAGGGAGTGATTCACTGAGTCAAAAGCTTTACTGAAATCAGTATAAATAACATCAGTTTGAAGATTTTCCTGAAATCCTTTTACCACAAAGGATGTCAGCTCAAGTAAATTTGTCGTAGTTGAACGACGCTTTATAAATCCGTGTTGAAAAGGAGAAATAACGGACCTACAGGAATGTTGCAATTGAGGAGTTATAACATTCTCGAAAAATTTAGGTATAGCCGACAATTTAGAGATACCTCTATAATTGCTTGCATCAGACTTGCTGCCCTTTTTATGAAGGGGAATAATAAAAGATTCTTTCCAAATAGAAGGAAAGAGTGAAGTTTCTAAGGACAGCGAAAATAGTTTGAGCAATGGCTTACTTAAGGAGTTGGCACAGAACCGAAGTATACAAGCGGGAACACCGTCAGGGCCTGGTGAGAAAACTGGCTTAACTAAATAAAGATCCTTGACAAGTGAGCTTTCGTTTAGAAAGGGAGTGAAGATACCATTCGAACTTGGAATGTTGTATGGATAAAAGTGAGTGTGATGTGTAGAAGGTGAATATGTCGTTTGAAAAAACTTTGGAAACAAATCGGCCATGGTTTGGTCGGTATCTGCACAAGCATTTTCAAACGTTAATTTCGTTGGAAATGCGGGAGACTTGCGCTTCGTGTTAACAAAACTATAAAACTGTTTGGGGTTCTGAGTAAACTGAACCTTGCAACGAGTTAAATAGGTCTTATAACATTTCGCGTTTAAGACTGTAAAATCTGACCGCGCGCTTAAGTAGCGAGAAAAGGCTGAAGGCGAATTATTGTTTTTATACTTTTTAAATAGACTCGACTTTAAATTTTTTAACCGTGACAACTCTCTTGTGAACCATGGCGGCTTACTCGAGGAAGTTGGATAAAAGCACGGAACACAAATATTAAAAAATGAATTAATTGTGTTATAAAAAATATTGGTCGCTACTGAAATATCTGTAGACAAATATAGTTCCGACCAATCAAAATTGGAAATTAACGAATTTAATAAGTTAAAATCTTACACAGTTTTTCATGTTTATCCATACACGCGACAAACTCAAAAGTAACTTCAAGAGTGGGATGGTACGGATCTTCAGGAAGAGAAAGTGGTTGTGTCCTGTTTAGACTCACTCTAGATGGATCGGAGACAAAGCATAAATCTAACGATCTGTTACTACAGTTTAAGATATGATTGACCTGTGACAATGACATATCAAACAGACCGTCGAAAAGGTCATGTTGCCGTGAAGGCAACAGAGTATTTGAGTCAACACTTGTTGTCCAATTACAATTAGAAATATTAAAGTCCCCAAGGACTGAAAAGTGATCTCTGTCTGATAACAGATTAAATATAGTCTTTATTGCCGACAAATGTTGCAAATAGACTGATAACTCCGATGACGGCGGAATATAAGAACAGGTTATATAATGAAAGAAGCTGGGGAAGTGTAATTTTACACAGAGTAATTCAATAGCAGATTGAATCTCCGGTTGTAAAAGTTCCGAATTGATGGTGGAATCAACTGCAATAAGAACTCCACCACCACGACGGTCAGGTCGATCACACCTGTAGGTTGTGTACTTATTTGGAAAGACTTCAGAGTTAAGGATCTCCGGCTTTAACCAAGTCTCAGTAAACACAACAACTTGAGAAGAAAAAGAGAGACTGTTTAAATATAAAGTTGAAAGTTTAGTACAAAGACCTCTAACATTTTGATATGAAAGAGCTAAGAAGCTTGTTAGTTTTTTTTGCTCGGATTTTTCTTGGCAGATGCTAAAGAAGGCAAAGGAAGTTTAATCGGTGGGCGATTTTTTTTCTTCTTTGCTTCGAACTCTTTAAAAATTACGTGTTCCGGCCAAAATTGTGCGGAACATATAATGCCAAAGAGTTCGTTGGGGACACTTATTTTGAAGGACAATATGTCCCTCTCATAAGAAAACTTAAATTTTTCCACTTTTATATCCAAGGCTTGAATTTTTGCTTGAATATAAGCAGTAACATCGTTTGATGTGAGTTCAGGGGCAAGCCTGGAAACAAAAATTTTTTTCTTTTGTGGAACACCTACAAGCTTTTTTGGCGCCTCCGGTATAATACCAGAGCAGAGGTTCTCTTCTGGTAATCCAGAACTTGAACACGCCCTATGAAAATCTAATAACTGTGGCACAGGCAAAGAGACCACAGCAGACATATCGGATGGTTTAGGCGTCACTGATTGCACACCCCCAATGACATTCTCTAGAAGAACCGCAGATCTCGTTACCATCGGAGGATTGGTGAACGGCATCAGCGGCTGTGTCATTGGCGTACCTGGCTGGTCAATTAGAGGGAGCTGGGTGGCGCTAACAGAAGACTTCTCTATCCGTGTGGATTTCTTACGCTTTGGGGATTCATTCAATAACTTAAGGTTATTGAAAGAAGAATCCAGCGGCGAGAACTGGTCGGAAAGTTTACGAAAACTTCCAAGCAGTTCCTTAAATCCAGTCTTCGTTTAACGCATAAACGAACACATGTCGTTCTCCACCTCCCTAAACACATCACAGCAATAACGCAAACCAGTGCGCTTGGCTACGGCGTCAGCCGTCGGGCCAGAAAATCCGGCACACTTCGCGTGTACTACGTTGGTACATAGCCAGCACGAAATGCTTGCCTGGGCGGCAGTCACCTGCTTAAGGCAGGATTTTTTGAAACAGATTACCCCGTCCATTATAGTGGGCACCTACTGTAAAACGAGAAATGCCAAAAAGAAAACAAACAAAAAACAAGAAGAGGTATGTGCGCGAGAGAAAGAAATTAGCGCGCGTAAAGAGCAGTGAGCACAGAGAGCAGAAAGATAGAGCAACAACAGTGCAGCAAAGAGAGCGGAAAGCGTGAGAGCTGCTTAGGCGCACTCAAAGAATTAGGAGAGATAAAGAGGGAGCTATAGCGGTGAACTAACTACAACAACGTCGCTTACCGAAAATAAGAAGACAAAAACAAAACACTGGACAAGCAGAACCAATGCACAACAAATGTAAAAATAGCAAAGTTTAGTTTGACTAATCTACAATATAAGGCATGCACACGCGTCGTGAACGGGCTAGCAAAAGAGATATTTAAATTTAGATATTTAAACAAAACACCGGTTGTTTTGAATTCAAATCAAAAAATCAAATCGAAGCGCACAAAAAAAACACGTCCGATGTTCGAACGGAACAGGTCAAAAGACTTTCAAAGGATATATAGTGACATATTCATTCTCCATATGAATTATTTAAACTTCATTCTTCATAACTTAAACCAATCTTTTGAAAAGCTTCACTCTTCAAAAGCCTTAGTTCATTCTCCATACGAAAACTTAAACCGATCTTTTGGAAAGCTTCACTCTTCAAAAGCCTCATCATAAAAGTTCTCTCAAGACACCAAACGATAAGAAGCTTAAGTCACTGATAAACAAAGATGTAAAGCTCTGTAGAACTTTAAGGTTTGCTGGTCCATAAAAATCATTCTGCAAGCCAGTTTTATGAGTAACTCTGGTGTAATAAGTAACGAATCCATCAAATAAAAATTATAAAATAAAAAATATATAATATTTTTTTTATTTTGATGAACACCTAAATACTTTATTGGCGCAGCCGGTAGGATGTTAGTTATTGATGAGGCAAAAATTAATCCAAGCCTTTAACTATCATCCGCAAAAGAACTCACGTGAATCGCGACGGCAACTTCAGTGACATTAGTTGAAAGTATAAACCCAACAGTGTTCAAGCCGAGAAGTGATTGTGAAAAAAAAAAATAAAACTTAAACAGTAGCCCACTTAAACAAATACAGGTGTGACCGCTACATAAGTTAAATCCAACAATCAGTGAAGTGAACAGGAACAGTAGCCCGCTTAAACAAACAAGTGTGACCGCTACATAAATCCAACCCCACAAATTGTGAAGTGAACAAGAACAGTAGCCCGCTTAAACAAAACAAGTGTGACCGCTACAAAACAAAAAACGTTCAAAAAGAAAATTAATCAAAAATGGCATTATCAAATGATAATCTATCGCAACTGCTACGACAAATACGTCAAGTGCCGCAGTTCTGTGGAGAGCCAAACAGCCTCAGTTCGTTTATCAGACGTATTGAATACCTGCTCAACCTATACCCGACGAATGACCCTCTTCAGAAAGCCATCATATATGGAGCCATCGAACTACAGGTCATCGGAGATGCTGAGAAGGTCTGCCAACTCGGATTTCACAACGAATGGTCAACCCTAAAGGAAGCTCTGATCGTCGAATTTAAAACTCAAACCCCCCTGGAGGAACTTTTGCGACGTTTGTATTGCACGCCCTACAAAGGTAATTTACGACAATTTTGTGAAGAATTAGAAAATAAGTCAACTATTATTATTAATAAGTTAGCCTTAGAAAACAACCAAAATAACACATTAGTTTATTCACAAGCAATGGCAACTACAATAAAAAATACTATTCAACGCTCACTCCCTGATAGGCTGTTCATGACCCTAGCGAGGCATGACATTTCAACTATCCAAAAGTTAAGACAAATTGCCCAACAAGAAGGTCTTTACGAAGACCCAATTTCTAAGAAATCAGATTACTGTCCAAAACTTAATACAAACTCACTAAATTTAAACACTAATACCAACACAAATAAAAACAAAAACTCTCATATCAATCAACAATTCGCGACCCCCTTCAACCCATTAATAAATCCCACGCAGATCCAAAACCCAAATGTAAACAACCAAACCCCTCATAAACAAGCTTTTCCGTCTAGACAACAACAATTCGATCAGAACAGACCATTGTTTAATGAACTCAGAGCAGACTTAATTCGCGACCGACAGAACGACACCCGAAACTATTATCAGTCCCCCCAACAACCAAGAGTGCCGAATAAGCGTTTTAAAGAAGGCAGCGGACAATCACGTATGGAGACAGATGAAAGTCACCATCAATACGTGTTAGATTACAATAACATTGCTGACCAAGATAATAACAACGACGAACAGTTCCACGACG
Source organism: Zaprionus ornatus (assembly GCA_018904035.1). Classification (NCBI taxonomy): domain Eukaryota; kingdom Metazoa; phylum Arthropoda; class Insecta; order Diptera; family Drosophilidae; genus Zaprionus; species Zaprionus ornatus. The sequence continues at coordinate 146,881 of JAEIFZ010000236.1, forward strand.
ATCAATTACAAGACACACAAAACGAGACGTATACAAATCAGCAAATTCAACAAGCCGAAAATTTTCCAATACCAGCCTGGGAACCCACCAATACATAGAGATCATGTTTAATAATCATAGATACCGATGCATAGTCGACACTGGTTCATCAATAAACATGATGAATTCAAACTTTTTCAATCTTCAAGTTCATGATAAACAAATAGTTGTCAGAAGTATGACAGGCTATTCAAAACTAAATAAATTCGTAAATCTTCCGGCCAATGGGCTTTTTCAGCAATCGCAGAAATTTTACATTCATTCATTTTCACCATTTTATGACATTCTATTAGGAAGGAAAGTACTAATGGAAAACAACGGTTGTATAGATTATTTTAGAAAAGAAACAATTATCAATGGAAGGTCATTCCTTCATAAAGAACTTGAACTTTCTGACGGAAATTCGTCAAAAAATTTTGAAGCAATTTTACAAGAAAACCACTATACAGCCGAAATAAACTATGCATTGGACAATGATATAAACTCAGACTACACATACCGACTAGACCATTTAAACAATGAAGAAAAACATAGACTAACACAATTACTAAAAGAATTCAAAGACATCCAGTATTCTGATAAGGAAAACCTAACTTTTACAAGCATCATACGCCATGAAATCAAAACAGTTCACGAAAACCCAGTGTATAAAAGACCCTATTCATATCCTTTTGCTTATGAAGCAGAAGTTAACAAACAAATTGAGGAAATGCTACAACAAGGCATTATACGCGAAAGCGACTCTCCCTATTGCAGTCCCTTATGGATTGTTCCCAAAAAGATAGACGCATCTGGCAAACCAAAATTCAGGTTAGTCGTCGACTATCGAAACCTAAATGAAATAACTATTAACGATAAATTCCCAATCCCGAACATGGATGAAATATTAGGCAAGTTAGGAAAATGTCAATACTTCACAACAATCGACTTAGCGAAGGGTTTTCACCAAATTGAAATGGACCCTAAATCCATACCAAAAACTGCATTCTCAACTAAACACGGTCACTACGAGTATACTCGCATGCCATTTGGTTTGAAAAATGCCCCAGCAACATTCCAACGTTGCATGAACTTCGTTCTTAAAGACCTCATTAACAAACATTGCCTCGTATATTTAGATGATGTTATCATCTACTCAACATCCCTTACTGAACACCTGAACTCACTGAAGAAAGTTTTTCAGAAACTTAAAGAGGCAAATCTTAAGCTCCAGTTAGACAAATGCGAGTTTTTAAAAAAACAAACAACATTCCTAGGTCATACCATAAGTCCAGATGGTAAACGACCCAACAAAGAAAAAGTAAAAGCGATTGAAACATTTCCTATTCCAAAAACCTCTAAAGAAATTAAATCATTTTTAGGCTTACCGCAAGTTCATTCCAGATTTTGCCAAAATCGCAAAACCTCTCACCCTATTTTTAAAAAAAGGAGCCAAAATGAATACAAAAGACGAAGCGTATATTAAATCTTTCGAAAAGTTAAAAACCCTTATCATGAACGACCCCATCCTCATTTGCCCTGACTTTACAAAAACATTTCAAGTTACTACTGACGCCAGCAATTTCGCCATTGGAGCCGTGTTATCACAAGATAATAAACCAATTAGTTTCGCAAGCAGAACATTAAACGACCACGAACAGAATTACAGTACAATAGAAAAAGAATTATTGGCAATTGTTTGGGCAACCAAATACTTCCGCCCATATTTATATGGAGTCCCTTTTGAAATATTAAGTGATCATAAGCCCCTTGTCTGGCTAAATAATATAAAAGAACCCAATATGAAATTACAACGTTGGCGAATCAAACTTAGTGAATACAATTTTAAAATAAAATATTTGGAAGGAAAACTAAATCATGTAGCAGATGCTTTATCTCGAGTTAAAATTGAAGAAAATATGGTAGGTGAAGAAGAAGATATTTCAACAGCAGCAACAATACATAGTGCATCAGAAAGTAACGAAACTTATATTCAAATCACTGAGAAACCCATAAACTATTTCACTAGACAAATAGAATTTATAAAAGATTCCATAGACCAAGTAGACATATCAAAATATTTCACTAAAACTAAAATCACCATAAAATATACTGAAATGACTCTCCCAATAGCAAAAGACTTCTTAATAAAATACTTTCTTAACCATACTAGCGTAATTTACATAGACAATGACAGTGATTTTTCCGTTCTTCAAAATGCATACCATGAAACTATTAACCCACATAGTAACGTAAAAATCTTAAAAAGTATAATTAAACTAAAGGACATTAACTCTTACGCTGAATTCAAGGAATTCATTATTTCTCAACACCTGAAATTACTGCACCCTGGTATCGAAAAAATGACACGACTCTTTAAAGAAACTCACTATTTTCCTGACTATAGTAAATTAATTCAAAATATCATTAATGATTGCGAAGTCTGCAATCTCGCAAAAACAGAACACAGACCAACAAAACTTGCTTTTGAGATAACCAACCAAGAGACAAATAACCCAAGAGAACTTTACGTAATTGACTTTTATGCTATTGACAATGAGCAATATTTATCCTGTATTGACGTTTATTCAAAATTCGCATCACTTATAAAAACAAATAGTAGAGATTGGCTAGAAGCCAAAAGAGCCCTTACTAGAATATTTAACGACATGGGAAAACCACAAAAAATTAAAGCAGACAAAGACTCAGCATTCATGAGCAACTCTCTAAAGATTTGGCTAAATAACGAAGAAATACAATTAGATATCACCACAAGCAAAACAGGAATAGCAGATGTAGAACGTCTTCACAAAACAATAAATGAAAAGATTCGCATTATCAACACTGAAAATAATAGAGAAAATAGGGAAACAAGAATAGAAACAATTTTATACACATACAACCATAAAACCAAACACAATACAACCGGACAAATACCAGCTTACATACTACTCTACGCAGGCACACCTACCTATGACTCTCAGAAAATTAAAGAAAACAAAATTAACAAGCTTAATGAGAACCGACAAATTTACGAAGTTGACACAAAGTATAGACAAGCCCCTATAACGCGCTCGAAATCCAAAAACCCCTTTAGGAAAACAGGCAGAATTGAACAACTAGACGAAAAACATTACAACGAAAATAATCGAGGCCAAAATGTTACACACTATAAAAGTAAATTTAAAAAGAAAAAAAATGTTAATAACAGCAAATATTTACAGCCGACCGACACCCAATCATCGGACTCATAATTATTATAATGACTCTTATGATGACACAAACTACAGCAGGAACAATCGAAGTAAACCCTATTGAAAACAATCAGGGATTCATTCTATTTGAATCAGGAACGATACAACTCCCTATTACTTTCATGCACCACTGTCTTACAGTTAACATAACACAAATTGAAGAAACATTTAGCACTCTTATTAAAGAAAGCCAGAAATTTAATAACATAACACAAATAAATTACCTAATTGAAAAAATGAAAAGGGAAATGAACGGAATACGTATAACAAAACGCAATAAACGAGGACTGTTCAACTTTGTAGGCTCTACTTACAAATACCTTTTCGGTACACTAGACGAAGACGACAGACAAAATTTTGAACACCAAATTTCATCCCTATCCCAAAGCACTGTTCAGACTAGCAGTCTAAATCACGTTATTGATAACCTTAATAACGGTATTCAAATGATAAACACCCACTCAGAATCTATAAAAAAAGAACAAAAAATATCCCTTTTAATATTTAATATCGAACACTTTACTGAGTACATTGAAGACATCGAAATGGGTTCACAATTAACTCGATTAGGAATATTCAATCCAAAACTTCTTAAGCACGACAACCTTGGTAACGTTAACTACAAAAATTTAATGGACATAAAAACTTCTGCCTGGTATAATACAGGTACTAACGAAATTTTCCTAATGTCTCATATCCCCACAAACACAGTTGAACAGCCTACTTTCCTTATCACCCCTTACCCAGACAATAATGGACAAACTATTAACGAAAATTTAGAAGGCAAATTCTATCTACACAATAATAATGTTATAAATACACAAACAAAAAATATTATTAAAGACCATTGTATTGCTAGTATAATCAAACACGAAACACCAACGTGTACTTTCCAAAAATACCGTAAGCCATTTTTCATCCAACACATTAAGCCAAACATACTAATTACATGGAACATGACCAGAGAAAAACTTAACCAAAATTGTAACAATCATGAAATTTATATTGAAAATAACAAAATTATAAAAATATTTAATTGTACAGCAGAGTTAAAAAGAATTTTCAATATCAAATAATATGCATCAATATACAAATCTAATATTCACCGAGCATAATGTCACAAAAGTTGAACCTATGTCACATATTGAAATAAAAGAAATGATTATGCTAAACAATAAGAATTATACAATCTATAAAAATATATTAATAATCCTCATGTTTGTATTAGCTATAATATCTATATTTTACCTATACATTAAATGTAAAACAGCACCTCATAATATTGTAATATCATATCTAAGACCTAAAGCAAACAAATCAGTTGACAAAAATATTGAAACAGTTAAAGAAAATAATACTGAAATAGTAAAAACTGAAAATGCAATTCCACAATTATATCCAGAAGTAAAGGCTTGAGGACAAGCTAAAATCTAAAAGGTGGGGGAGTGACATATTCATTCTCCATATGAATTATTTAAACTTCATTCTTCATAACTTAAACCAATCTTTTGAAAAGCTTCACTCTTCAAAAGCCTTAGTTCATTCTCCATACGAAAACTTAAACCGATCTTTTGGAAAGCTTCACTCTTCAAAAGCCTCATCATAAAAGTTCTCTCAAGACACCAAACGATAAGAAGCTTAAGTCACTGATAAACAAAGATGTAAAGCTCTGTAGAACTTTAAGGTTTGCTGGTTCATAAAAATAATTCTGTCAGTTAGTTTATGAGTAACTCTGGGAGTAACGAATCCATCAAATAAAAATTATAAAATAAAAAATATAATTTTTTTTTATTTTGATGAACACCTAAATACTTAATTATATATGCCTTTTTGTTTGTATGGCAACGAAGGCAATTCATTTGGAAGCAGTCGGCGATCTTTCAACAGAACGTTTTTTAGACGCGGGAAAAGCGAACACCTGTACTCGGACAACGGCACTAACTTCGTAGGAGCAGCCAGAATATTGGACAAGGAGCTTGTAACCGCGCTTAGGAATAATAATCATCTGGCGCCAATTCTCGTTAAGAAAGGCATCCACTGGCACTTTATCCCGCCGGCAAGCCCCCCATTTGGAAAGATTGTGGGAAGCTGGTGTTAAGTCGGTGAAACACCATCTCAGGCGTGTCATCGGCGAAAACAGCTTCACCTTTGAGGAGTTCACAACACTTTGTCAAATCGAAGCAGTGTTAAACTCCCGGCCGTTGTTGAATCTTAATAATGACGACCAAGGAGAGGAGATATTGACGCCAGGACACTTCATCGTGGGAAGACCACTTATTGGAGCTCCAGAACACTTTGATGAAAATCAAAGAGTGGGATCCCTGGATAGATGGCGATATTTGCAGCGCATCAGAGGGGAATTCTGGAGGAAGTGGAAAGAAGATTACCTGGTATCTCTTTAACAGAGGACAAAATGGCGTCAGGATAGGCCAAACCCGGAAGAAGGCCAATTAGCCTTCATTAAAAATGAAAACACGCCTCCAACCAGATGGCCAATGGGGCGAATCGTGAAGACTACCAAGGGACAGGATAATAAAGTCAGAGTAGTCACCATGAAGACCAACAATGTCGAAGTTAAAAGGCCATTGAATAAGGTCTGTCTGCTGCCATCGAATGGAGGGGAACAAAACAGCGGGAAAACGCAAGATCCTGTCCACCAGCCAACCGATGAAAAGAGGCAGCGCAGGAACAAAGCAAAATTCTCACCAGAAAATGCGATTGTGAGCCTTCTGATGATTCTTCAAGTATCGAGCACCGCTGCAACGCCTGCAACCAATGTTAGCAGGCTTAATATCCAAAAGTTAGAGGAGAAATCGACGATAATAATGGGTAAAATTAAGAAAATTGAAGTCGTATCGTCAAGTTGGAAGCTATTATTCTACTACGATATGCAAGCTTACTTAATTTTCCTTCAACAAGCCGATGATTTCCTGGACACAACTACCTCAATTTGTGGAAAATTGGGAGGATTCACGGATTACTGCTCATCAGTTTGCAGTATCATGAAGGCCAAAGTAGACAGCAGAAAAACTAAAGGAAAATATGGAGAAAATTATCAAAAATGAGAAGCAACTGACTGAATATATGGACAGCCAGGCCTCCATTATAAATGCAACTTCCGATCTAGTTCGAATAACCACAGAGGAAGTAAACAAAAACTTCGAACGCGTTACAAGCGAAATAAACAAAATACAAAACACGCTTAAGGATCAACAGGAAAACGGGGATACCTGGTTATGCGAAGGAAGCTGGGCCTGGAAGGATGCAGACGATCATAGCTGTGATATATCTCCGATTAAACAGAATAATAAACAGTCCTGCGAAATGGATGAGTTTACCGAGGACTTGTTCTACAAACGGCTTAATGGAAGAAACCGCTGGCTGATTAAAACCTTCAAGAACATATCAGCCCATATGGCAGGCGGAGACAACCACGAAGTAGTTAAATTGCCAAGCCTGGCAATAATCAATGTACCTGCCGGATGTACTGCTCGGATACAATTATCACAATTATCTCTCCAGAGATAATCACGTCGACTGACACTGTAACCTTCTCACCCCATATTCTAAAGGTCCTAGATGATGGCGAAACTTGGGTACCAACACCCATTAACCACGTCGTGGTTAATAATTCAATTGAATTGTATCACGTACGAAAGAGCCTGAAAGAGCTGGAAGGCAAGGGTACGCATCGAGGATCTGGTTTTCCATACCGTGAACGGACACATATCACTTGGCCTGGTGACTATCGTAATAGCTGGAATATTTGTATATTACAAGAAAAAAAGGGACCAAAGGCGTGAACTAATGGCTGTCGTGCTTCCTGGCCCCGCGCAGAATGTTCAGGCACCAGCATGAACATGTGATTATACTGAACTAAACTGCACGGCACAGTACCGCTGTACAGTGCAAGTGCTAGCAGGCACAAGATGTTGTCCCATGCAGCGATCCCTTACCTGTGTTTAGGACCGGCTACAATATTTTATGACCTCACGTACACACATGTTTACGATAAGTAAGAAGGGATCTCAACTATTCTATACTTGTCTTGAATAATAATTATCCCCCGCTGCGTCTTTCAAGTGCAGCATATATAAATAGACATAAGTCAAGTAACCACCACCGCGGTTTCTTAAAACACCGCATTAGATTCTAAGATCAGTTCTAAATAAACTTGCAACGTGTAGAGACATACAATCTTCTACATAGGCAGTTGAAATAAACTCATTAAAGTGTTTAGAAGTGTACTTTCTTTACAGTTCTATTAAAAATGTGTGTCTTTCCTGTGAATAATTCGTATGGTAGCAGATGATTTTCCTGGGTGTTCCGATATTACAAATAAAAGTTTTGATCTGGTCTATGCGGCAGTAAATTTGGAAAATTTGTCTATTATCGTTAGCATGGTTTTATTGTTGATGAAACACAGATTATGATTGTGTATCTTTGTTTCCAAAAATAAATTTTGTACGTTTTTTGTATTATCTTAAAAATGTCGTTATTCACCATAACCGCTGTAGTTCGTCCAGGTTTGAAGATTTCGTTTAAAATCTTAATAATTTTGTCCTCGGTGAATTCCTTGTCTGTAAACTTTGTCCGAGATTTTGACTCAAATGGGGTCTCTTCAGTTCTATTTATTTTTTCTTCTTTTAAAATCATTCATAGGTTTTTCCGTGGTTTGTATGTTCTCTCTGCTCTTGTCGATTTTGTATCTGCAATGAATATTTCCGGTTGCATTCTACTTAATGCGTCAGCATTCGTGTTAAGCTTTCCTATTTTATATACGAAATCGTACTCATGTCGTACTGTAATCGCCATCTTATTAATTATTTAATTTAATTATTTGAAGTTCATCCATTACGTCTTTATTGGTTCTTTGCGTCATGGTGGTCTGGTTAGTTCGTATTAGAATATTTTCTTCTATCTCTATTTCTCTAGGCTGCAAAAATCTAATCGCCCTTGCTCTTTCCACTGCTCTAGCTAAGCTTTTCTTTATGAGTGTGTTTCTTCCTTGATTAGCTGATGTATCACCAGGATATAAATTTTACTTTACGAAGAAGAAGACTGCTTACAATGTACCTCTATAAACCTCCAATGCCATAATGCTGCTCTCACTCTAGCTGCTGTCTACTGCCCACCTCGCTTCACAATCTCTGAGGAAAAATTCACAACACTTTTTGACTCGTTTGGTGAAAGAAGGTTTGTTGCAGTTGGCGATTGGAATGCCAAGCACATGTACTGGGGATCTCGGATAGAGAACCCTTAAGGAAAATAGCTGTACAACGCAATCATCAAACCGCAACGCAAACTTAACTATATTTCCCCGGGAGCACCAACATACTGGCCAGCAGATCCCATGAATGATTACAGCGCCAACCCCCTGATCAGTCTTTGACCCGTCGGTATACCAATGTATACCATTGGGGTCTCTGATGGGGTTGCCAGCATCCCAGTCCTACTGTCCGTGATGATGTTTAGGCGACTCTTGAGTTCCTTGTAAACAATGACTGTAGCTTATATATAGGATGTACTTAATTTTTGTTGTTTTTCTGACTCGATGGCTCCAGTTCGACTTTAAAGAGTGGCTGCGGCTCTTTGTTCCTGTTGAGAATGTTGATCACCGTTTTGGCGTTGAAGTTCTTCTCCTTTAGTGCCGCGATAATTTCGGATGAGGTCTCTGATGATGACTCTATTCCTTTAATGACAACCTGCAATCCTTTGGCACTTTTCAGCTGGAAGGTATAGTAACTCTTCCCAGCTTCGTCCAGGTACTTGGTCACTGATCGGTGGCTAGACTCACCCTGAGTCTGCACTTTCGTTTCTTGTCTTTTGCCTTAGTACAACATGGAACATGGAGCGTGAGAGAGACGCGCAGTCATAAGCATTGGTGAGCAAGACCGGAATCGGTTGCTTTCTGCAGGTGCTAGGTCATTGACCGGGTGGATGATTTGGCACTCGCGGGCGTCAGACACGACGGTGAAGTATGCATTGTTCCGCTGCAAAGAGAGTCGGCGCTCGTCTTTCTCTTTTTGGCGCTGAGCGCGCAGTTCGTGTTGGCTCATTTTAGAATGATCGATTTGTTCGTTGTCTATTTGCTTTTAGTTTTACTTTATTATTCCACACACAGAACATTTTGTAGGATAGCAATTTAACATTGCCAATAGCGTCTTTTTCGCTTTCGCTTTCGATTTATTTATTTATTTTATGTTATTAACTATTTACTTCACTAAAATCAAGTGATTTTATACGGAGCTCGATGAAACACGTCTGTACACGTCCACGAACAGCCAAAAGTGAAACACAAAATGTGAACCTGCCCACCCGGGGAATCGAACCCCCATTCGACGGCCGCAGGAGTTTTTCAGTGATTAAATGGACTATGTCCCGGACTGATGTCGACCGTATTCGGCGACCACTCTAGCCACTCAGCTATTGACTCTTCTCTTGCTTAGTCGTCAAGGTTGCATGGTAAACCATTTCTATTACCACCGGCCGATAGCAAATACAAAGTTTTATTGCTGTGTGCCTGAGTACTGTATATCCGTTCAAAACGAATTTAATTCTTATCATATCTAACTTATTTATAGTCCAATTTAAATAAAATTCACTATTTTTGTTGATTTTTATACCCTTCGAGAAGGCGGCGTCGGAGAGCCCATAAAGTATATATTCTTGCTCAGGATCACTAGCCGAGTCGATTGAGCCATGTCCGTCGGTCTGTCTGGATGAACACGCCGATCGCAGCTATTATTAAAGCAAGGGACACCAAATTCAGCATGAATATTCCTGTATACCATACGCAGATCATGTTTATTTGTAAGTTGGAATAACACGCCTACCGCCCCGTAAACCGATAATTTTGCTTTTCATTGCGATTTACATTCGAAGTACTCATTTCTTAACGTTCTGCTTTAGCATATATGAAGATAAATACTATATGAACTTATCCTCCAAATTGCACAATATCGATTGGACAATAAACACTGAAGTTATTAGATAAACCATTTCGCCCCTCCGACCAGCAAACTAGTTGTTGATGACGTCATAACTATATTACTTGTGCAAGAATGAAATGGACGAACAAAGCTAGCGCGTAGCGCGAGAGTTACCAACCGTGGCTTGGAGTGTAACAATGTTTCAACTAAATACATACATATTTTGTCTGCGAAACTATTAAGTGATAAAACGTCTACTCAAGATGAACTCAACAATAAGAATGTTTTTTATTGGCATATGTACGAGTATATGCTTCATTATATGTATGTATGCTGTTCGCAGAGAGCTTTTATATATATGTATATGTATATGCATGTGTGTATGTGTGTGTGTATGTGAGTATGTATATCGTTTCTGTTTTGCTCCGTTTTTCCGCCAAAAATGCCTCTTCTGTGTGTTGAATGCCAACTCCGTTGTAATGAGTGTTGCTGCTGTCCAGCTTCCAATGGGGTACATCCGAAGTGGTAACACCTCACCTCCTAGAATAAAGTGACAGCCAGAGAGATGGAACGCATGGCGGATCGAATTGCGGTGTAGCTAGTGTACTTATAATTAAGTGTTCGTACTAAGTATAAATATTATTATTAACATTATTATAATTATCCTTATATACTAGTCCTTATATATATATAAATGCAATATACTCGTGTTGTGTGTTTCGTTTTCGTGTTATTTATGGAAATGTTCATTTGCTTGTACTTATTATTATCTTTTGTTTCGACTTAATAAACTGTTTGCCTATCTTTAATTTTCACTTTTATTTTTTCTTAATGAACTTTTTGTCCTTTCTTTGATTCAAATGTTATTCTGTGATCTGCTCTAACTATGTGTTTTGAAAATCTTGGCTTCATCTTATTTCTTCGGTTATCTTTTCTAAATACTATGTCTTCTGCTGTTAACGGTATTGGATCTGTTCCATTCAGATTCTGTATTCTTTCTTTGGCTTTTGCTGTCATTCCTGTCTGTACTTGGGTGTAGTATTTTGTTTTAAATTCGTTAAGTTTTTGTATATAATCATGTTCGTCTGATTATTCGATCGTTCTTGTTCAGGCACCAGCATGAACATGTGATAATACTGAACTAAACTGCACTGCACAGTACCGCTGTACAGTGCAAGTGCTAGCAGGCACAAGATTTTGTCCCATGCAGCGATCCCTTACCTGTGCTTACGACCGGCTACAATATTTTATGACCTCACGTACACACATGTTTACGATAACTAAGAAGGGATCTCAACTATTCTATTCTTGTCTAGAATAATAATTATCCCCCGCTGCGTCTTTCAAGTGCAGCATATATAAATAGACATAAGTCAAATAACCACCACCGCGGTTTCTTATAACACCGCATTAGATTCTAAGATCAGTTCTAAATAAACTTGCAAAGGGTAGAGACATACAATCTTCTACATAGGCGTTGAAATAAACTCATTAAAGTGTTTAGCAGTGTACTTTCTTTACACTTTCTTTCTTTCGAGCCGTCCGCGGGTGTATCAAGTAAAAATCTAGTGAAAATTCTGACGTACAATCTTCTACATAGGCGTTGAAATAAACTCATTAAAGTGTTTAGAAGTGCACTTTCTTTACATTTTTGGCCCTTCGGCCGCCCCCCGGGTGTATCAAGTAAAAATCTAGTGAAAATTCTGTTGCATTCTTTTGTATTCTTGGCTAACATCAACAAGTTGTGAGTCGAGGCACAGCTAGATCAACCAGGCGATCAAACAAAAAATACCTCCAACGGTTAGCCAAGTTAATCCAAAAGCTTAAAATAAAAAGCAAATCAGAATGATGTCCGAACAAACGTTGGCACTGCTAAAAAGGCAAAATGAAGTGCTACAAGAAATCCAGGAGCAACTAGCGGAGAGAGGAAACTCATCGAGAGTGAGGGAATTAAGCGCTAAATTCAAGAGCAACCACACGGCGCTGGTAAGGATTGGGCCTGTCGATCATCAATACTTCAACGAGAAGATTTATGAGTCTAAAATGGCTGAAGTCCGTAGTTACTTGGATTCGGAAATTAAGGTTGAAGAAGCCACGATACGAACCGTTTCAGCTAGAGGAAACTGGACAAAGGGAAGTGCTGGATACCAGGCCAAGTACCTCTAAAGGATTAGGGGCAAGAGCAAGTGTACCACGAAGCACCCCTGTCCCGGTTCCCTTGAGAGATACCTCGGACAGACTAACTAATATGTTAACGAAGATAATAGCTGAAGTCCAAGCCGGCATTAATCAAAGCGATGTGACTATCTTGGAAAACCAAAAGTACCACTTAAACTGGCTGTGGTCAAAATGGCAAGAGTCACTAAACGCAGATTATGAAAATAATGCCGTTGATATGTCAAAGCTTGTAGAAATGGATTGCGATGTCCATGTGTTATCTGACCTACTCGAAAGGAAGATACACAACGTACGCAATAGAGAGGACGACAGACCAGAACTTCCGAAAACGACTCTGCCTACATTTAGCGGAGATCCGAAGGAGTGGCAATCGTTCTACGAGAATTTCTCACTAACAATTGATTCGAGGTAAGATATCAGCGATACTAGGAAGCTGAACTACCTACGGACTTACCTCACGGGTGACGCGAGATTAGTCGTTGGACACCTATTAAATGGGTCCTCGGCCAATTACAATATGGCATGGGAGCTGATATGCAAGCGCTATGCAAATAAGCGCAAAATATTTGCCGATCGCTTCAACCAGCTGATGGACTTGGAACTCCTGAAGAATCATAATGAAGACAGTATCCGCTTGTTCCTGGATACAGCGAGGGAAAACATATGCATCATAAAAGAGCGAATCGGCCAAGATTTTGATGTATTTTGATTCGACGTTTTCTACAGAGGTCTTACAACTATACGAACAACACGTAAGGAAGGCCAGAGAGATTCAGTCTCTGCAAGATGTGCTGGGTTTTATTGAACAGCTACATATTTCAATAGACTCAATGCAGAATAATGCCCTCTATAAAGAAGTCAAAAGGACAAGCAATAAGAAATGTCGATTTTGCCAAAAAGAGGGGCATGAGATAGGTAAATGCTTGAAATTTAAAGCGGAGCCTATTGGAAAGCGTAGAGAGTTTGTATACAAAAACTCGCTTTGTTACAAATGCTTAGGAGCACACAACATAAAAGATTGTAAAAAGACCTGGACATGTGAACGGTGCCCTAAAACACATCATAACTGGCTTCACGACGATGGAGCCAAAAATCAGGTCGTAACTAGCAATTTCCTTAAACTGAATAAAGGGCAAGATACGTTACTGGCCACAGCTCTTGTTCTAGTAAAAAACAAAACTGGAAATTATGAGCAGTTGAGAGCCTTTGTTGATGGAGGCTCACAAAAAACTCTAATATCAGAGGAAGCAGTACAACTTCTGAAACTTCGGCGGACGAAAAGCAATATAGAAGTCCAGGGGATTTCAGAAGGCGTGGACGTATTGAAAAGTAGTGTGCGACTGAAAATAAAACCAAGGTTTGCAAGTAATTTTGAAGCGCCAACGCAAGCCTTGGTTCACCCAAAGCTGCGAAGAGCTCTACCAAGCAAACAAATAACTATAAACGTTGCCAAGGACTGGAAGGGCTGCGAGCTAGCCGACCCACACTTCAACGTTGAATGTAGCTAAGGGGGAATATCTCCAAAGCAATTGGCAGCATGTGACATCTGGTAGAAAGGACCACACTGGTTGGCAAAACCACCGAGTTAATGGACTCAGCCCGAACTACCGGAAACTATTGCTGTTACAACAATAACAGAAGAGGAAAACACCCTTACTCCGCTCTTATGGAAGTATTCTTCGGTAGACAAGCTTAATAGCGTAATGCCATATGTATTACGCTTTATAGCTAAACTACGAAGAAAAGCACCTCAGTCAACCTACCTTTCCATTGATGAATTGAAGAAGGCCAAAACAGCCGTTGTGAAGTTACACCAACAGCTAGATTTTGGTCGTGAAATTCTGTTGCTTCAAAACGGAGATGGCATCCTTAGAGTAGGTGGTCGGCTTCAAAACTCATTGTTGCCATACGACGCCAAACATCCAGTTATACTTGGAAAGTCACAATTCTCATGGCTTTTAATAAGTAAAGCACATAAAGAAACCCTACAAGGCGGACTGAAGCTAATGCTTCAGTTCAATGAGAATTCTAGATTTTCGGACTGCGGAACCAATTAAAAAAGTATCTTCAAGAATGTGTTACTTGCATAAGATACAAAAAAGATGTAGCAAATCAACTATTATCAGTCCCCCCAACAACCAAGAGTGCCGAATAAGCGTTTTAAAGAAGGCAGCGGACAATCACGTATGGAGACAGATGAAAGTCACCATCAATACGTGTTAGATTACAATAACATTGCTGACCAAGATAATAACAACGACGAACAGTTCCACGACGATCAATTACAAGACACACAAAACGAGACGTATACAAATCAGCAAATTCAACAAGCCGAAAATTTTCCAATACCAGCCTGGGAACCCACCAATACATAGGGATCATGTTTAATAATCATAGATACCGATGCATAGTCGACACTGGTTCATCAATAAACATGATGAATTCAAACTTTTTCAATCTTCAAGTTCATGATAAACAAATAGTTGTCAGAAGTATGACAGGCTATTCAAAACTAAATAAATTCGTAAATCTTCCGGCCAATGGGCTTTTTCAGCAATCGCAGAAATTTTACATTCATTCATTTTTACCATTTTATGACATTCTATTAGGAAGGAAAGTACTAATGGAAAACAACGGTTGTATAGATTATTTTAGAAAAGAAACAATTATCAATGGAAGGTCATTCCTTCATAAAGAACTTGAACTTTCTGACGGAAATTCGTCAAAAAATTTTGAAGCAATTTTACAAGAAAACCACTATACAGCCGAAATAAACTATGCATTGGACAATGATATAAACTCAGACTACACGTACCGACTAGACCATTTAAACAATGAAGAAAAACATAGACTAACACAATTACGAGTACTAAAAGAATTCAAAGACATCCAGTATTCTCATAAGGAAAACCTAACTTTTACAAGCCATACGCCATGAAATCAAAACAGTTCACGAAAACCCAGTGTATAAAAGACCCTATTCATATCCTTTTGCTTATGAAGCAGAAGTTAACAAACAAATTGAGGAAATGCTACAACAAGGCATTATACGCGAAAGCGACTCTCCCTATTGCAGTCCCTTATGGATTGTTTCCAAAAAGATAGACGCATCTGGCAAACCAAAATTCAGGTTAGTCGTCGACTATCGAAACCTAAATGAAATAACTATTAACGATAAATTCCCAATCCCGAACATGGATGAAATATTAGGCAAGTTAGGAAAATGTCAATACTTCACAACAATCGACTTAGCGAAGGATTTTCACCAAATTGAAATGGACCCTAAATCCATACCAAAAACTGCATTCTCAATTAAGTCACTACGAGTATACTCGCATGCCATTTGGTTTGAAAAAAGCCCCAGCAACATTCCAACGTTGCATGAACTTCGTTCTTAAAGACCTCATTAACAAACATTGCCTCGTATATTTAGATGATGTTATCATCTACTCAACATCCCTTACTGAACACCTGAACTCACTGAAGAAAGTTTTTCAAAAACTTAAAGAGGCAAATCTTAAGCTCCAGTTAGACAAATGCGAGTTTTTAAAAAAACAAACAACATTCCTAGGTCATACCATAAGTCCAGATGGTATACGACCCAACAAAGAAAAAGTAAAAGCGATTGAAATATTTCCTATTCCAAAAACCTCTAAAGAAATTAAATCATTTTTAGGCTTATGCGGATATTACCGCAAGTTCATTCCAGATTTTGCCAAAATCGCAAAACCTCTCACCCTATTTTTAAAAAAAGGAGCCAAAATGAATACAAAAGACGAAGCGTATATTAAATCTTTCGAAAAGTTAAAAACCCTTATCATGAACGACCCCATCTTCATTTGCCCTGACTTTACAAAAACATTTCAAGTTACTACTAACGCCAGCAATTTCGCCATTGGAGCCGTGTTATCACAAGATAATAAACCAATTAGTTTCGCAAGCAGAACATTAAACGACCACGAACAGAATTACAGTACAATAGAAAAAAAAATTATTGGCAATTGTTTGGGCAACCAAATACTTCCGCCCATATTTAGATGGAGTCCCTTTTGAAATATTAAGTGATCATAAACCCCTTGTCTGGCTAAATAATATAAAAGAACCCAATATGAAATTACAACGTTGGCGAATCAAACTTAGTGAACACAATTTTAAAATAAAATATTTGGAAGGAAAACTAAATCATGTAGCAGATGCTTTATCTCGAGTTAAAATTGGAAAAAATATGGTAGGTGAAGAAGAAGATATTTCAACAGCAGCAACAATACATAGTGCATCAGAAAGTAACGAAACTTATATTCAAATCACTGAGAAACCCATAAACTATTTCACTAGACAAATAGAATTTATAAAAGATTCCATAGACCTAGTAGACATATCAAAATATTTCACTAAAACTAAAATCACCATAAAATATACTGATATGACTCTCCCAATAGCAAAAGACTTCTTAATAAAATACTTTCTTAACCATACTAGCGTAATTTACATAGACAATGATAGTGATTTTTCCGTTCTTCAAAATGCATACCATGAAACTATTAACCCACATAGTAACGTAAAAATCTTAAAAAGTATAATTAAACTAAAGGACATTAACTCTTACGCTGAATTCAAGGAATTCATTATTTCTCAACACCTGAAATTACTGCACCCTGGTATCGAAAAAAATGACACGACTCTTTAAAGAAACTCACTATTTTCCTGACTATAATAAATTAATTCAAAATATCATTAATGATTGCGAAGTCTGCAATCTCGCAAAAACAGAACACAGACCAACAAAACTTGCTTTTGAGATAACCCCAGAGACAAATAACCCAAGAGAACTTTACGTAATTGACTTTTATGCTATTGACAATGAGCAATATTTATCCTGTATTGACATTTATTCAAAATTCGCATCACTTATAAAAACAAATAGTAGAGATTGGCTAGAAGCCAAAAGAGCCCTTACTAGAATATTTAACGACATGGGAAAACCACAAAAAATTAAAGCAGACAAAGACTCAGCATTCATGAGCAACTCTCTAAAGATTTGGCTAAATAACGAAGAAATACAATTAGATATCACCACAAGCAAAACAGGAATAGCAGATGTAGAACGTCTTCACAAAACAATAAATGAAAAGATTCGCATTATCAACACTGAAAATAATAGAGAAAATAGGGAAACAAGAATAGAAACAATTTTATACACATACAACCATAAAACCAAACACAATACAACCGGACAAATACCAGCTTACATACTACTCTACGCAGGCACACCTACCTATGACTCTCAGAAAATTAAAGAAAACAAAATTAACAAGCTTAATGAGAACCGACAAATTTACGAAGTTGACACAAAGTATAGACAAGCCCCTATAACGCGCTCGAAATCCAAAAACCCCTTTAGGAAAACAGGCAGAATTGAACAACTAGACGAAAAACATTACAACGAAAATAATCGAGGCCAAAATGTTAGACACTATAAAAGTAAATTTAAAAAGAAAAAAAAAGGTTAATAACAGCAAATATTTACAGCCGACCGACACCCAATCATCGGACTCATAATTATTATAATGACTCTTATGATGACACAAACTACAGCAGGAACAATCGAAGTAAACGCTATTGAAAACAATCAGGGATTCATTCTTTTTGAATCAGGAACGATACAACTCCCTATTACTTTCATGCACCACTGTCTTACAGTTAACATAACACAAATTGAAGAAACATTTAGCACTCTTATTAAAGAAAGCCAGAAATTTAATAACATAACACAAATAAATTACCTAATTGAAAAAATGAAAAGGGAAATGAACGGAATACGTATAACAAAACGCAATAAACGAGGACTGTTCAACTTTGTAGGCTCTACTTACAAATACCTTTTCGGTACACTAGACGAAGACGACAGACAAAATTTTGAACACCAAATTTCATCCCTATCCCAAAGCACTGTTCAGATTAGCAGTCTAAATCACGTTATTGACAACCTTAATAACGGTATTCAAATGATAAACACCCACTCAGAATCTATAAAAAAAGAACAAAAAATATCCCTTTTAATATTTAATATCGAACACTTTACTGAGTACATTGAAGACATCGAAATGAATTCACAATTAACTCGATTAGGAATATTCAATCCAAAACTTCTTAAGCACGACAACCTTGGTAACGTTAACTACAAAAATTTAATGGACATAAAAACTTCTGCCTGGTATAATACAGGTACTAACGAAATTTTCCTAATGTCTCATATCCCCACAAACACAGTTGAACAGCCTACTTTCCTTATCACCCCTTACCCAGACAATAATGGACAAACTATTAACGAAAATTTAGAAGGCAAATTCTATCTACACAATAATAATGTTATAAATACACAAACAAAAAATATTATTAAAGACCATTGTATTGCTAGTATAATCAAACACGAAACACCAACGTGTACTTTCCAAAAATACCGTAAGCCATTTTTCATCCAACACATTAAGCCAAACATACTAATTACATGGAACATGACCAGAGAAAAACTTAACCAAAATTGTAACAATCAAGAAATTTATATTGAAAATAACAAAATTATAAAAATATTTAATTGTACAGCAGAGTTAAAAGAATTTTCAATATCAAATAATATGCATCAATATACAAATCTAATATTCACCGAGCATAATGTCACAAAAGTTGAACCTATGTCCCATATTGAAATAAAAGAAATGATTATGCTAAACAATAAGAATTATACAATCTATAAAAATATATTAATAATCCTCATGTTTGTATTAGCTATAATATCTATATTTTACCTATACATTAAATGTAAAACAGCACCTCATAATATTGTAATATCATATCTAAGACCTAAAGCAAACAAATCAGTTGACAGTTAAAGAAAATAATACTGAAATAGTAAAAACTGAAAATGCAATTCCACAATTATATCCAGAAGTAAAGGCTTGAGGACAAGCTAAAATCTAAAAGGTGGGGGAGTGACATATTCATTCTCCATATGAATTATTTAAACTTCATTCTTCATAACTTAAACCAATCTTTTGAAAAGCTTCACTCTTCAAAAGCCTCAGTTCATTCTCCATACGAAAACGTAAACCGATCTTTTGGAAAGCTTCACTCTTCAAAAGCCTCATCATAAAAGTTCTCTCAAGACACCAAACGATAAGAAGCTTAAGTCACTGATAAACAAAGATGTAAAGCTCTGTAGAACTTAAGTCACTGATAAACAAAGATGTAAAGCTCTGTAGAACTTTAAGGTTTGCTGGTCCATAAAAATAATTCTGTCAGTTAGTTTATGAGTAACTCTGGGAGTAACGAATCCATCAAATAAAAATTATAAAATAAAAAATATAATTTTTTTTTATTTTGATGAACTCCTAAATACTTAATTATATATGCCTTTTTGTTTGTATGGCAACGAAGGCAATTCATTTGGAAGCAGTCGGCGATCTTTCAACTGAACGTTTTTTGGAAGCGTTACGGCGATTTTTCGCTAGACGCGGGAAAAGCGAACACCTGTACTCGGACAACGGCACTAACTTCGTAGGAGCAGCCAGAATATTGGACAAGGAGCTTGTAACCGCGCTTAGGAACAATAATCATCTGGCGCCAATTCTCGTTAAGAAAGGCATCCCGCCGGCAAGCCCCCCATTTGGAAAGATTGTGGGAAGCTGGTGTTAAGTCGGTGAAACACCATCTCAGGCATGTCATCGGCGAAAACAGCTTCACCTTTGAGGAGTTCACAACACTCCTTTGTCAAATCGAAGCAGTGTTAAACTCCCGGCCGTTGTTGAATCTTGATAATGACGACCAAGGAGAGGAGATATTGACGCCAGGACACTTCATCGTGGGAAGACCACTTATTGGAGCTCCAGAACACTTTGATGAAAATCAAAGAGTGGGATCCCTGGATAGATGGCGACATTTGCAGCGCATCAGAGGGGAATTCTGGAGGAAGTGGAAAGAAGATTACCTGGTATCTCTTTAACAGAGGACAAAATGGCGTCAGGATAGGCCAAACCCGGAAGAAGGCCAATTAGCCTTCATTAAAAATGAAAACACGCCTCCAGCCAGATGGCCAATGGGGCGAATCGTGAAGACTACCAAGGGACAGGATAATAAAGTCCGAGTAGTCACCATGAAGACCAACAATGGCGAAGTTAAAAGGCCATTGAATAAGGTCTGTCTGCTGCCATCGAATGGAGGGGAACAAAACAGCGGGAAAACGCAAGATCCTGTCCACCAGCCAACCGATGAAAAGAGGCAGCGCAGGAACAAAGCAAAATTCTCACCAAAACATGCGATCGTGAGCCTTCTGATGATTCTTCAAGTATCGAGCACCGCTGCAACGCCTGCAACCAATGTTAGCAGGCTTAATATCCAAAAGTTAGAGGAGAAATCGACGATAATAATGGGTAAAATTAAGAAAATTGAAGTCGTATCGTCAAGTTGGAAGCTATTATTCTACTACGTGTAGGCGTCAGTAAAAATAGGAAACTGTCCACGCACTGATAATCGAATTAAATATCGCATGCGATAAGATTATTGTATAGGAGACAAAAGCTCAGTCACCTGCACTTCACCTCATTTGCTCTTCTCATTTGCTTGCCCTGTCACTCTAATAGAAGATGAGGTTTAAGATGTTCTATCTCTTACATACACGCTACAATCGAGGCGACGAAACTGAAGGGAAAAGATGAGATAAACATTTACAGTTAGTTATTCCATGAAGAGGTAATGCAAATTGGAAGAGAACTCCGCTACCTTAGCGAAAAATATTGAAGCACATGTTCACTTTGATTTGAACGACCTCAGCTCGCAGATGCTTTACTGCATTCTGAATTGCAAGTACAATTGGCTACAATTAACCTTAAATCTGCAAAGGTTAACACGCGCTAGTTCATATTTTATCTTCTGCAAAGTATATTTAAAACTCCGCGTAAATAAAAGCATTGGATTATTGGGTGCAAGTGGTAAATCCGTAAAAGGTGATAATAATTTTATCATATCTGAAATGTGTGTGTCTAACAAGCGTTATTCCAGGCAGACCAGCATAAATTATATTGTTGCCGGCCGGTCTGCGACTAGTACTATCACGCATCAGTAGCATAGACGTAACGCCGCTGCGCGAAAATCAGCAACCGGTCGGCCAATTGGTATTTAGCCGTCCCCATAACCTAAGTTCTGGGAAGCGCAGACTTGTATATGCTGCAGGGAAGCTGCCTCTTTTTCGTGAAGGGCATCAACAGCCCGGGTTGCGACCTCAAGGTGTATTTTCAACACCGAGAAGCATACTGCCTGCAGTTCTCGAAACCTCCGCAGAACTTTGGCACTGGACATACATAAGAAGACGCGAAATGTTTGTCTCTCACTCTAGCGCTTGGTAGATTTGTACGAACTCATCAGCGCAATCATTTGGATCACGCAAGTTATTGAGTACTTAAAGAAAAACTCTCTTCATTTTTTTTATATAGAAGAAAAAAAAATATATCACATATTAAAGTCAATTTTTCTCTACACAATTAGATTAAGACACTTATATATATAGTAGCATATGTACCATAGCGCACCACTTGTCCACACATACACACACACAAAACACTCCCACTTACATACATACACTTGACAATTGTACTTAGCATATAAGACAAACATTCATGTATTTCACCAGAAACCATCCGCCTGCTTAGACATAAACATTTTATCCCCAAATTCGGCGACAATAACAAGTCAGCCTACTCCGATCATTTGTAAACATTCCCACGAAAGGGTCAAAACTGCTTACGCAGCGCAAATTCTCGGCTGATCCGTTCCCATGCGCAATCCACTCAAGAGAGCGCCCAATATCATGTAAACATAAAAGAGAGCTTTATGTACGCTCAATACAGAAGTAAATGAGACTCAGCCAAAGGTTTGCTAAGCGTCCAGTTTGTAGCTTTAAGATAGATTTAATTCAAACTCCATTAAGGAACGACGCGAATTGTCTCCGGGTTTCGCCTAAGTGTTTATTCGAAATAAAATTATATTTTTTTCATAAATACTAAACGCGAACTTGTTATTGGCGCAGCCGGTAGGATACCGATTAACGTTTTGATCGATATCCGCAAAAGAACCGCGTGTGATCTAAAACCTTCGTTTGCGTGGCCAAATTAAATGCTACAGGAAGGTTGCAATCCGCCTAAATACCGCGTGTGATTAAAAACTTCGTTTGCGTAGCCAACTAAAGGTTACTGGAAGACTATAATCCACCAGAAACTCAGTGCTCTGTGAAACACTTCAACTTGGTAGCCCACTGTAAAAGTGTGACCGCTACTAGAAGTGAACTTTTTATAAAAAAGAAAATCATAACTCAGTGCTGCAGTGAAGACCATTAAAAGACAGTTATCGTCTCAGGTCAAAACCCCGAAACAAAAAAAAATAAAAATAAAACCCTAGCGAAAAGCTAAGCGAGTATAAACAACCAGCAATACAAAATTTAAAATGGCACAGCCACAGCAACAACAACCACATCAAATTCAACTCCTTTCGGAAAGTCATCTGAACCAGGCCCTTGGTCAGATTCGACAAGTGCCAGTATTTAATGGTACAACATCAGAGCTGAGCTCGTTCATACGGAGAATCGAGTTTATCCAAAGTCTCTACCCGACAACCGACGCCCGGCAAGCACACATCATGTTTAGTGCAATCGAGATGCAGATTGGAGGTGATGCCCAGCGTGTGTCTCAGCTAAGTGCAGCCAACACCTGGATTGATCTGAAGGAAGCCCTTATCGCGGAATTCAAAACACAAACCCCATTCGAGGAACTCCTAAGAAGACTATATAACACACCGTTCAACGGATCACTTCGTAAGTTTATCGAAGAGCTAGAAGAAAAATGTTTCATTATAACAAATAAGTTAAGTTTAGAAAACAACCCGTTTAATAACCACATTTATACGAACGGAATGAATAATACCGTCAAAGACGTAATAATTAGAAAACTCCCTGATAGGCTATACATGCAGTTAGCTAGATTCGACATAACAACTGTTAGCAAGTTGAAGCAAATCGCTCAACAAGAAGGTTGCTATGACAGTATATGGTCCGATCGTGCGAAATCACAAAATAGTCAGAACAAAAATAATGATCAAAATAAAAGTTCTAAAAGTAAAAATTATAGTCCAAATTATAATCAAGTGTCAAGTTCAATCAGTCAAAACCAAAATTATAACAATACTAATGATAACAAGAAAAATAATAATAATAGCCAGAACATTGAGCAATTATACCAAGAATTTAAACAGAAACTAGACCAGGCACAATTACAAAATAAAACAAACTATCAAACAAATCAAGCCTCTTCAAGTGCTCCTAACCCAGCCCATAAAAGGCAAAGACCAAGTTCTAGTGGCCAATCAAGAATGGACACGTCCGAAAATTTTCATCAAAATGCCTCGGACGAAGAACAAGAAGAAACCCGTTCATAAATATTGTCATGAACAATATAAAGCTCCGTTGTATTATTGATACCGGATCTACAATTAATATAATAAAATCAAATTTCTTCAATTTCCCCATTAAAACAAATAAGTTGAAAGTTCATACCATTAACGGTATAGTTACATTAAAAGATAGCATTAGTTTGAAACCCAGTAAGCTTTGCCCCACTAAACAAGTTTTTTATATCCATAATTTTTCGGAAAATTATGATATGCTACTTGGTAGAGACTTCTTAGAAGACACCAACGCTCAAATCAATTTTAGCGAACGAAGTGTTAATTTAAACAATTACAACTTCTTAATGCACTATGACAACGAGCAAAAGGTAAATTCAGAAGACGATACCGACTGCACAAACTGTTTAGAGCCACCATCAACTGATGACGAAGCAATAAACTATGCAATAGAAAATGAGTTAAAAGAATCAAATGAATTCAGACTCGATCACTTAAACAAGGAAGAGCGAAATGCTCTGACTAAAATTCTTCACGAATTTAAAGACATTCAGTACAGAGAAGGTGAAAATTTGACCTTCACAAGCACTGTCAAACATGTCATAAATACAAAGCATGAAGATCCTATTTATAAGAAACCTTATAAATATCCCCAAGCCCACGACAAAGAAGTCGAAGTCCAAATCAAAGAAATGATTGATCAAGGCATTATTCGAAAATCGAACTCGCCTTATTGCTCACCTATTTGGATAGTTCCAAAGAAGAGTGATGCATCCGGTAAACAAAAGTTTAGGATAGTAATTGACTATCGCAAACTAAACGAAATTACCGTGGACGACAAGTACCCCATTCCTGTTATGGATGAAATATTAGATAAACTCGGTAGATCTCAATATTTCACTACCATAGATTTAGCAAAAAGGTTTTCATCAAATCCAAATGGATGAAAACTCTATACCGAAAACAGCTTTTTCTACAAAGAATGGTCATTATGAGTACACTCGAATGCCATTCGGACTGAAAAAATGCACCCGCGACTTTTCAACGTTGCGTAAACAATCTGTTAGAAGATCTTATCTATAAAGATTGTTTGGTATACATGGATGACATTATAGTATTCTCCACTTCATTGGAAGAACATTTAATGTCACTTCGTAAGGTTTTTGCTAAATTAAAGGAAGCTAACTTGAAATTACAGCTAGACAAATGCGAATTTCTCAAAAAAGAAACAGAGTTTCTAGGGCACATCATAACAACAGAAGGTATAAAACCTAACCCAACAAAAATAAATGCAATTAAGCATTTTCCCATTCCCAAAACACCTAAGCAAATTAAGTCGTTTCTTGGCCTTTGCGGGTTCTACAGAAAGTTTATTCCCAATTTCGCTAATATTGCAAAACCAATGACGCAAAATCTTAAGAAAGGCGCCAGTATAAATGCCAATGATACAAACTATATATCCGCTTTCGAGAAATTAAAATTTCTCATAATGTCCGATCCTATCTTATTATACCCTAATTTTGAGAAACCATTCTCACTAACTACAGATGCCAGCAACATTGCTCTTGGTGCTGTACTCTCACAGGATCATAAACCTATTTGTTACGCTAGTCGTACACTCAACGACCACGAGTTTAATTATTCGGCAATAGAAAAAGAACTTTTAGCTATTGTCTGGGCCACCAAATACTTCAGGTCCTATCTTTTCGGTCGAAAATTTCAAATCCTTAGTGACCACCGCCCCTTAGTTTGGCTTGAAAATATCAAAGAACCAAACATGAAACTACAAAGATGGAAAATCAGACTAAATGAGTTTGACTACCAAATCAAATATGTACCTGGTAAAGAAAACCATGTTACAGATGCACTTTCACGTGTAAAAATTGAGAACTTCCTCGGTGAAACTTCCACCACCGCTGCTACCATACATAGTAGTCACGAGGACAGTCAAAATTATATACCCATTACCGAAAGACCCATTAACTACTTTACCTATCAGATAGAATTCACTAAAGGTGACACAAATGAAGTAAAGGTATCAAAATATTTCCATAAAACTATAATAAATATAAACTATAAGGAAATGACTTTTGATTATGCAAAAGAGCTTATCAAAGAATACATTTGCACTAAAAACACTGTAATTTATTTCAATAATGATGAAGACTTTACAACATTCCAAAATGCCTATGTAAATATTATTTGCCCAAATAATATTACAAAAGTAATGAGATCTACCTCAAAACTTTCAAATATTCACACATATGCTCAATTTAAAGATATTATAGTTCAAAAACACAAAGAACTTTTACATCCCGGTATTGAAAAAACCATTTCCTTGTTCAAAGAAAACTTCTATTACCCCGATTATCAAAAATTGATTCAAAACATTATAAACGAATGTGATGTTTGTAATGTTGCAAAAACTGAGCATAGAGACACAAAATTAAAATTCGAAACAACTCCTGAAGTCTTCAATCCAAGAGACAAATATGTAATGGACTTTTATATGGTCAACAATAAACAATTTTTATCTTGTATTGATACTTATTCAAAGTTCGCCTCTTTAATTGAAATACAATCCAGAGATTGGCTCGAAGCTAAACGAGCAATACTCTTAGTTTTTACCAATATGGGTAAACCTATAGAAATCAAAGCAGATAAAGATTCAGCATTTATGTGCGCAGCTTTACAACTTTGGTTACAAACAGAAGGCGTGAAAATAGAAATTACAAGCAGTAAAAATGGAATTTCTGATGTTGAGAGATTTCATAAAACTATTAATGAAAAATTAAGAATAATTAATACCGAATCAAACCCTGAAAACAAATTAACTAGTTTTGAAACAATACTTTATATTTATAATCATAAAACTAAGCACAATACGACTGGAAGAACCCCAGCCGATATTTTCATTTATGCAGGAACACCTGCTTATAACACACAAACTAATAAAAGTAACAAAATTGATAAATTAAACGAAACACGTGAAGATTATGAAATAGATACTAGATATAGGCAAGCACCATTAGTCAAATCTAAAACAACAAATCCCTTTAAGAAAACAGGAGAGATCACTCAAGTAGATGAAAAACATTATGAAGAGAAAAACAGAGGTAGAAAAATAACCCACTATAAATCAAAATATAAAAAGAAAAAGAAAATTAATAAAACGAAATATGATAATTCCAGCACAACCCCAAGTGACCAAAGCAGTCCAACATAATCATGCAGTTTTGATGATCAGTTACTATTTCTTACTATGTACGAGGGTCGTTTGATAAGTCCGTGACTTTTTGAATAAAATATATTTTTTTCGTCAAAGAAGCGTTTTATTTCTCAACATAATCTCCTTTTAGCTCTATACATTTAGTCCAGCGTTTTTCCAATTTTTTTATTCCTTCCAAATAATAGGTTTTCTCAAGGCCCTCAAAATAGTCGTTTGTTTCTGTGATGACCTCTTCATTTGACCCGAATCTCTTACCGCCGAGCCATTTCTTCATGTTTGGAAACAAAAAATAGTCACAGGGGGCTAAATCTGGAGAATATGCTGGATGGGGTAGCAGTTCGTAGCCCAATTTATGAAATTTTGCCATGCTGACTACACACGTGTGCACCCGTGCATTGTCCTGATGGAACAGCACTTTTTTTTCGCCAAATGCGGTCGTTTCTGCTTCAAATCAATATCGAATCTGTCCAAAAGCTCTGAATAATATTCGCCGGTGATCGTTTTACCCTTTTCAAGGTAATCGATGTGAATGATACCTTGTGCATCCCAAAAAACTGTGGCCATGACCTTGTTGGCCGACAGACCCACCTTGGCCTTCTTTGGTGCACGTTCACCCGGAGAAACCCACTGTCTTGATTGTTCTTTGGTCTCTGGTGTGGTGTGGTGGATCCATGTTTCGTCTACGGTAACGAAACGGCGCAAAAATTCGTTTGGATTGCGGTTGAACATCGCCAAACACTCCTTTGAAATGGTCACACGGTTGCGCTTATGGTCGTGTGTGAGCAATCGCGGCACCCATCGCGCGGAAAGCTTTTTCATGTCCAAATATTCATGTAAAATGTGATGTACCCGTTCAGTTGAGATGCCTACAGCCTCAGCTACCTCACGCACTTTCATTCTCCGATCATCCAATATCATTCCATGGATTTTGTCGACGATTTCTGGCATGACGACCTCTTTTGGGCGACCTGAACGTTCGGCATCACTTGTACTGGTACGACCACAACGGAACTCAGTAAACCATTTCTTAACCATTGAAATTGATGGTGCAGAGTCCCCATAATATTTATCAAGTCTTTCCTTGGTTTCGGTGATGGATTTTTTACGCAAAAAATAATGCTTAATTAGCACACGAAATTCACTTTTTTCCATTTTCGTTAAAATTCACGAGATCGTCTGCTTTCAATGCCTATAAAACGCAAACTAAGAAACGCAGCTTTCTCAAAATTTTACAGTCAGCTGTTAATCGATAACTGCTGACAGGAGCAGTGTTGTATTTAGAGCAGGTGCGCGGCAAATACAAAAAGTCACGGACTTATCAAACGACCCTCGTATTACCCAATATGTCCAAGGACAAAGTATCGAAGTTAATCCCATTCAAGCCAAAAATGGTTATTTAATTTTCACTACAGGATCAATAACCTTACCAATAAACTATGAATATCATTGTCTAACCGTGAACATCACAAAAACAGAACAAACTTATAATAAATTAATAAAACAATCACAAGAGTTCGAATCTGTATCCCAAGTTCAATATTTAGTTGAAAAGTTAGAAAGAGAAATGAATGGCATAAGAATAGTGAAGCGCAGCAAACGCGGCTTAGTTAATTTTATAGGTACAACGTACAAATACCTTTTGGAACTTTAGATCAATCAGACAAAGAAGAATTAGAACACAAAATTCATAATTTGGCAGAAAACAGCGTCCAAACTAACGAACTTAATGAAGTAATAAGAGAAGTCAATAAAGGCATAGAAATAATAAACTTTTTAAGCACGGTACATGAAGGAGACCGGAGACTTAACATTCTATTATTTAATTTACAACAGTTTACCGAGTATATAGAAGATATTGAACTAGGAATGCAGCTAACAAGACTTGGCATCTTTAACCCTAAATTATTAAAACATGACTACTTAACAAATATAAACTCAGAAAAAGTTCTAAATATTAAAACTTCAACTTGGTTAAAAACTGACACGAATGAAATTCTTTTAATATCCCATATCCCAAAAGATATTATAAAAACCCCAATTTTTACAATAATACCGTACCCTGATAGCAATAAAAATATATTGATTGAAAATATAAACGACAAATATTATGTTCTAGACAATAAAACTTTCCTAGCATCTTCAAAAAAATTATTTTCTAACAAATGCATAGCAGGTATTTTAAACCAAGAAAATACAGAATGTAGATACACAAAAACCCATAAAAATACAGAAATAAGTTATGTCGAACCTAACATTATATTAACATGGAAATTACCAAAGAGCAAACTCAACCAGAATTGCAAAAATCAAGAAATAATAATAGAGGGAGATAATTTAATTAAAGCTTTTAATTGCTCTATTCAAATAGACGACATTTGAATATCAAATACATTACTTGACTACACACAAACAGTATATGTAAATAATAACGTAACAAAACTAGAAACATTAGCATATATTGAAGCAAAAGAAATTTTTGAAATAAAAACAAAAGATACTTTTCAAAATGTATTAATAACGTCAGTAATTGTTGTTGGAATAAATGTGTATGCCTCGATATGTAATGTTAATTAGCATAAGATTAAATCGGCTGTTATCAAATACTTAACGTAATGTTAAATTAACATAATTACTTCTCTTGCTCAAAATATGTACAACGGAATGGAAGTGCACGAAGCACAAACTAAATTAAATAAATAAACATTAAAACTAAAATAAAGAAATCCACTTTATGATTAACATGGTAGCAGAGCAAGGTTGAAAATCCAAAGTCTCTTAACTAAATCCAAGTTCGAGAAAAATAAATGGTGTTCAAGTGAAGCGACAAAAGGAACAAGTGTATAAGACATTGAAAAGAGAAATACAATATTAAAAGTGTGAACTATTAAAAAATACAAATACGCAAACAAGACTATTGAAAAATAATAAACAAATAAACGGAAAAACATTAAAAACATAAACTAAAAGGGTTTGATGGCAACAGATTAAAATCCAAAATCCACGTGCACGCTTTGATAAAAGAAAAGTGTAAAAAAAAAAAGTGTGACTCTATATAAAAATGAGCAAAAAATGAACGAAACAGAAAGAGACATAAAAGAAGTGTACAAACAGATTAATAGTGAAGCGGGAAAAATGAGTGCAAACGCAAAAATTGAAGACATTGTTATGCCCATATTCGATGGGGTAAATTTTGGAAGCTGGAAGTTCAGATTAATGACAATACTAGAATACAAAGAGTGCAAAGAACCAGCAGTGCGAACAAGAACAACGGAAGATAATGTAACAACATGGATGAAAACAGACTTGAAAGCAAAAACAATTTTAATCAGTACAATATCAGACAAACAGTTAGAATATGTTAGTGAGTGCCAAACGACATTACAAATTATGAACAAGCTAAACGAAATGTATTCGGTAAAATCAACAGCCCTGAAAATACTGTGCAGAGGAAAAATCGACGAAATCAAACTAAAAGACTATGAAACAGTGGAAGAATTTTTTATTGAAGTCGAGAAAGCAGTGAATAAATTTAAATACGCTGGAGGCACCATAGACGAAAACGAAAAAATGCGGTATCTGTTAAAAGCGCTACCAACAAGCTACAGTTACATTGGAGACTTCTTAGACGTGATTCCGGAAGCTCAACGAACGGTAGAGTACGTAAAATCAAAAGTGAAAGAAAAAAGCTATAACAGAGGTCCAGCGGACAGACAAAATAACGTAAGCACATTTAACACCAAAACTAAAAAAGAATGCTATGTGTGTGGCAAAACAGGTCATATCCAGAGGGACTGCTGGCATGATGAGCAAAATGCGAGAGGCGAAAACAGACAACAACAACAAGACAACAGGCGGCGATATCAGAATACGAATCAAAGAGGCGGTCGAGGCAGAGGTCAACGTCATGGAAGTGGTCGAGGACGTGGAATTGGACGTGGACATTATTCAGGAGACGGGAACCAAGGAAGACAACAAGAAAACAGCGACGGCGTACAGTCATGGACAATTAGAATGATAAGAAACGAAAAAATAATAAAATGTAATAACAGCGAAAGTAGTAACGAAACTACAGTAAACTGGTTATTAGATAGTGGATGCACTGATCACATCATAAACGATTGTAGACTTTTTTAAGAACTTTGTAAATTTAAAAAATCCGATTTATGTTAAAGTAGCCGATGGCAAACAATTGCAAGCGACAAAGATTGGAAATGTAGAAACATATTTTAGAACATACAACAATGAAAATTTGATCAATATTAAAAACGTATACTTTGTAAAAGGCATAAAACAAAATTTGCTGAGCATATCAAAGATAACTGAAAATAAATGTACAGTCGTAGCCAGAAATAATGATACAAAAATCTACAACGAAAAAAGAGAATTGTTGACAGTTGCAAATAAAATT
This sequence comes from Zaprionus ornatus, assembly GCA_018904035.1. Classification (NCBI taxonomy): domain Eukaryota; kingdom Metazoa; phylum Arthropoda; class Insecta; order Diptera; family Drosophilidae; genus Zaprionus; species Zaprionus ornatus. Next base: position 178,345 of record JAEIFZ010000236.1, read on the forward strand.
GATAGTTTATATAACGTAAAAAGCTTCATGCTAAAAAATAAAACAAATGAAATATACACAAATGTAACAAAATTAACTGAAAAGGAAAAATGGCACAGGGCACTAGGCCACGTAAATTTTCAATATTTGAATAGAATTATTAAGAGTAAAATGCTAGATGGTCTGCCTGATAAAATCGAGAATACCGAAATGAAATGCGCGAATTGTATACAAAGTAAAATGTCAAATGAACCATTCGAGAACAATAGAAAGAAAACTAAAGAAACATTAGAGTTAATACATACAGACTTAAACGGACCACACAGCACAACAGGTTATTGTGGGGAAAAATATTTTTTGACATTTGTTGACGACTTTAGTAAATGCGCGAGAATTTATTGTATTAGAAATAAATCTGAAACTGCGAGCTGCTTAAAAGACTATGTAAATTATGTTGAGAATCAGTTCAGTAAGAAAGTAAAACAAATACAATGCGATAACGGTAAAGAATATATGAATAGAGAAATATCAAACTTTGTAAAATATAAGGGAATTCAGTTAACTACATGTCCACCGTATGTACATGAATTAAACGGCGTAGCAGAAAGATACAATAGATCGGCAATGGATATTGGTAGGTGCTTGATGAGAGAGGCAAACATTCATAGGCGATATTGGCCAGAAGTTATGAACACAGTAGCTTATTTAAAAAATCGAACAATCGCAAACACTGCAGTTAATAAAAGCCCATACGAAATATTTTTCGGCATAAAACCAAATGTAGAAAATTTAAAAATATACGGAAGTAGAGTTTTTGTTAGAGTTCCGGAAGTACGCAGAAAGAGCAAATGGGATAACAAATCGGAATTAGGAGTTTTAGTCGGATATAATACAAACGGATATAGAGTTTTACTAAACAATAGAGTAATAAACGCAAGACATGTTCAAGTTGTAGAAGAGAAAATAAAATTAATTTGCCTAGAGAAAAACAAACAGAATGATAATGAAAGTCAAATAAATGAAAATGAAGAAGATTATGAAGATAACGCTAAGACACACGAACTAAATGACATGGACGAAGTTAATTCAAAAACTAAAGATGAAAGCGAGAGTGAGGAGAACAAAGAACATTTAGCAGTGCAGAGAACATCAAATAGAAAGAAACGCCCAGTAAATCTATACGGTAACCCAGTAACACATTTTATTTATATCAATTATGTAAATGCAATTGTACCAAACACTTATGAAGAGGCGATGAATAGCAATGAAAAAATAGAATGGCTCAAAGCAATGAACACAGAAATGCAATGCTTAAATAAAAATAATACGTGGCAAATTGTAGAAAAACCGATAAACAAAAAGATTATAGATGTTAAATGGGTGTACAAAAAGAAAAGTGATGGGACTTACAAAGCTAGACTAGTAGTAAGAGGTTTCCAACAAAGAGAACGACTAGAAAACGTATATTCACCAGTAGGAAAAATGCAAACATTAAAAGTATTACTATCATATTGTTGTAAAAATGGTCTGTTTATAAATCAGATGGATGTCGAAACAGCCTTTTTAAATGGCTATGTAAAATCAGAAGTTTATGTAAATGAACCGAAGGGTTACGAAACAGGAGAAAACAAAGTTTATAAATTGATTAAGGCATTATATGGATTGAGAGAAAGCCCAAGAGCATGGTACGAATGTTTACATAAATATCTCGACAAATTAAATTTTAAGAGAAGCAATTACGATTATTGTTTATATGTAAAAAGAGCGGATAAAGATGAAGTATATATCTTAGTATTCGTAGATGACATCCTGATATGCAGTAAGAACAAAACAAAAATAACAGAAATAAAAGACAGTTTAATGAACAAATTTACAATGAAAGATTTAGGAAAAATCGGCAGTTATATTGGAATAGAAATTAATTATAGTACTGAAAGTAAGAAAATGACGTTAAATCAAAAAAGATATATTGAATCACTAGCAATGAAGTATGATCTCGAAAATGCTAAACTGTACGAAACTCCAATGGAAACAAACTTAAAATTAGATCAAGCAACTGAATGTGATGAAAAAATTAAATACAGAAACTTGATAGGTGAATTATTATATATAAGCGCAGGTACAAGACCAGATATATCATATTTCGTAAATTATCTAAGCAGATATCAAAGTTGTTATAATTCAACACACTATAAATACGCGTTAAGAGTATTAAAATATTTATATAAGACAAGAGATTTGAATTTAACTTTTGAAGAGAATAAAAATAATGAAATACTAGATTGTATGGTAGACTCAGATTATGCAGGAGATAATGTTGATAGAAAATCCACAACGGGATTTATAATAAGAATGTATGGAAATATAATATATTGGAAAACTCACAAACAACACACTGTAACAAAATGCTCAACGTTTGCAGAGTACATTGCCCTGTCGGAAGCAGTAACAGAAATATTATTTGTCAAAAACATGCTATGTGAAATATTTAATATTAATAACGAAAAAGCGATAAAGATTTATGAAGATAATTCAGGCGCAGTAGCGATTGCTAAATTTGGTAATTTTACAAAAAATTCGAAGCACATTGAAGTGCAGTATCACTATGTAAACGAAAATTATGAAAAAGGTATTATAGACATTGTAAAGATTGAATCTAGACTTAATATAGCAGACATGTTAACCAAAGCGTTAGACAAACAAAAATTTATAAGAAATAGAAATGCTGTAAAGTTAAAGTAATGTAAGATAAAACGAAGACAACAAATTTAAGAGGCGTGTTGGAATAAATGTGTATGCCTCGATATGTAATGTTAATTAGCATAAGATTAAATCGGCTGTTATCAAATACTTAACGTAATGTTAAATTAACATAATTACTTCTCTTGCTCAAAATATGTACAACGGAATGGAAGTGCACGAAGCACAAACTAAATTAAATAAATAAACATTAAAACTAAAATAAAGAAATCCACTTTATGATTAACAATTGTATTAATTATAATTATAATATTATATTTTGTCTACAAATATAAGAGTATACCTAAGAAAATCATTATTAAATTTAAAAAACAAGTTCCCACTCCCACAGAACCACCAAATATTGTAAACAATCAAGTAATTGAAAATGATAATAATTTAAACCCTGTATTGTATCCTAACTTATCCGCCTGAGGGCAGGCCAATTTTTTAAGGATGGGGAAGTAGCATATGTACCATAGCGCACCACTTGTCCACACATACACACACACAAAACACTCCCACTTACATACATACACTTGACAATTGTACTTAGCATATAAGACAAACATTCATGTATTTCACCAGAAACCATCCGCCTGCTTAGACATAAACATTTTATCCCCAAATTCGGCGACAATAACAAGTCAGCCTACTCCGATCATTTGTAAACATTCCCACGAAAGGGTCAAAACTGCTTACGCAGCGCAAATTCTCGGCTGATCCGTTCCCATGCGCAATCCACTCAAGAGAGCGCCCAATATCATGTAAACATAAAAGAGAGCTTTATGTACGCTCAATACAGAAGTAAATGAGACTCAGCCAAAGGTTTGCTAAGCGTCCAGTTTGTAGCTTTAAGATAGATTTAATTCAAACTCCATTAAGGAACGACGCGAATTGTCTCCGGGTTTCGCCTAAGTGTTTATTCGAAATAAAATTATATTTTTTTCATAAATACTAAACGCGAACTTGTTATTATATATATGGTGCACATCATTCATTTGTAAATGCAAATGCAACATCATCGACTGTTTTCAACATAAATTTAAAGATTTTTAACAGCATCATCACCTGCATCTTCGAAGGGCCCAACGAACGCGCAAGGGAGGAATGTGTGTGAGTAAATGAAATAAAAACATTATTATTTTATACAAAACAGTAAATTTTTGAAACACCGTCTCAGATGTTGCACTAGTGCATATAATTTGGCGTTCCTAAATTAGTTAATTAAAAAGAAAACATGTATTGCCCATTCTTTTTGCCGTTATTGAATACCATGTTACTGTAGTTGTCATTCAACATATATACAATATATATATATATAGCCTGTCAGTAGTTAAAGTTTGAGGTTACGATGAATTTATATGTATTTAGCAAAGTTAAATTTTGAAAAGTTAAACCTATTGTTGATCAAGATGATCAGATAGTTTGTGGATTATGGTCCGTCTAAATAAAGTTATAATGTATCAAACATACTATGAAATTTAAACCAATGTAAATAAACATTTGTTAAGGGGTAACCGCCAAACTAATTCATCGTGTTACCAAGGTCGGGAGGGTACAGACGAGGGGGCAAACATTAGCTCAGCCACCCTTGCAGTCTATTAACAGACGTAACGCGCAATTCAGCAACAATTCACCTTATTTTTATTTGGCCCATCATATAGCTTACAGACAGTGCACTTATTCTTTCTTTCTATCCACAAGAGGCCGTATAGAGCGGGTTAGGAAAAGATCCCACGACATATCCGACGAGCTACGTCAGAGCGACGCTAGAAGTGCACGCCCTCCTACTCTTTCTATGCGCTAGGCATTGATCTCCAGGATCAACGCTCAGTGAGGCCGTAGTATGTTTCCATCTGAATACTACGAGGGTCGTTTGATAAGTCCGTGACTTTTTGAATAAAATATATTTTTTTCGTCAAAGAAGCGTTTTATTTCTCAACATAATCTCCTTTTAGCTCTATACATTTAGTCCAGCGTTTTTCCAATTTTTTTATTCCTTCCAAATAATAGGTTTTCTCAAGGCCCTCAAAATAGTCGTTTGTTTCTGTGATGACCTCTTCATTTGACCCGAATCTCTTACCGCCGAGCCATTTCTTCATGTTTGGAAACAAAAAATAGTCACAGGGGGCTAAATCTGGAGAATATGCTGGATGGGGTAGCAGTTCGTAGCCCAATTTATGAAATTTTGCCATGCTGACTACACACGTGTGCACCCGTGCATTGTCCTGATGGAACAGCACTTTTTTTCGCCAAATGCGGTCGTTTCTGCTTCAAATCAATATCGAATCTGTCCAAAAGCTCTGAATAATATTCGCCGGTGATCGTTTTACCCTTTTCAAGGTAATCGATGTGAATGATACCTTGTGCATCCCAAAAAACTGTGGCCATGACCTTGTTGGCCGACAGACCCACCTTGGCCTTCTTTGGTGCACGTTCACCCGGAGAAACCCACTGTCTTGATTGTTCTTTGGTCTCTGGTGTGGTGTGGTGGATCCATGTTTCGTCTACGGTAACGAAACGGCGCAAAAATTCGTTTGGATTGCGGTTGAACATCGCCAAACACTCCTTTGAAATGGTCACACGGTTGCGCTTATGGTCGTGTGTGAGCAATCGCGGCACCCATCGCGCGGAAAGCTTTTTCATGTCCAAATATTCATGTAAAATGTGATGTACCCGTTCAGTTGAGATGCCTACAGCCTCAGCTACCTCACGCACTTTCATTCTCCGATCATCCAATATCATTCCATGGATTTTGTCGACGATTTCTGGCATGACGACCTCTTTTGGGCGACCTGAACGTTCGGCATCACTTGTACTGGTACGACCACAACGGAACTCAGTAAACCATTTCTTAACCATTGAAATTGATGGTGCAGAGTCCCCATAATATTTATCAAGTCTTTCCTTGGTGTTTCGGTGATGGATTTTTTACGCAAAAAATAATGCTTAATTAGCACACGAAATTCACTTTTTTCCATTTTCGTTAAAATTCACGAGATCGTCTGCTTTCAATGCCTATAAAACGCAAACTAAGAAACGCAGCTTTCTCAAAATTTTACAGTCAGCTGTTAATCGATAACTGCTGACAGGAGCAGTGTTGTATTTAGAGCAGGTGCGCGGCAAATACAAAAAGTCACGGACTCTCAAACGACCCTCGTACATATACAAAAGTGTAGAATAGAAAAGGAAAGTGGCGCCCAACACGTGGAGCTCGAGTCTGACCTGATTAGAAGCAACAACAAGCAGCTGCTATTCAGTCAGACTGGATCGTTATCAGATCGATATAGTTTAGACCTTGTAACCACATATACAGAACAAGCGATTAAACAAGGGCATATATCCACATAGAAATTGCTCCAAGATCCATCCATAATTAACATTTTACACTTTTTTTTTGCCTTGTATTTAATTCAATTCAATTATATGTTTTGGTATTACGTAAGCGTGCTTACAACTCGCTTCAGGAATAACGACCCTAATTCGAATAACCGGATTGGTCGACCGAAACGAAACTAGGTCGCTAGTAATAGGCAGATCATTTAATTGAAAACGTAACTGGAAATTTGGAATATACTTCTTGCTATTAAGTGATAACGGATTTTCGCCATTTAGAATCGCGATTAAATTTCGAGTTCTCACGGAATAGTTGACTAAGGTGAACCGAATCATAGTAGTAGGCGGATCCGAATAATTTCAGATTACAGGTAGCGAAAGTTTGGCAAGATATTCTGTGGAGAATACAAGTTATTGGAGAAGCTTCGATTCTTGACCCAGAAGGAAAAATCTTACTTTAACAACCAACAGTTCCATTAGTTTACAATAAATGCACGTTATGTTTGAAAATAGGCGTTTAAAAATAAAATAGTATGACTTATACTTATACTTCATGAAGACGGACCTATTAAATTATAAATAAATAAAACTAAATTCGTATAACAGTCTAAAAATGTCAGTACGTCACAGCAACGAAGATTTGACAAGCGCATTGAGAGGAGACGAGACATTTTGCAACATCTGTCACCAGCCTTTGAATGAAACTGATCGCACTGCAGTAACACCGTGCAGACATCCATTTCACCTTCGTTGCATAACCGAACACTTAAGAACTTCTCGTAATTGCCCAATATGTAGGCAAACATGCACTTTAGAATCTCAATTACTAGCCAACGATAATTTACAAGCAGAACAATTAGCCACAGGACACACACAAAACGATACAACACCTAGTAATGAACCCAACGCAAACCAGCAACCCGCAAGGGGTAGAAACTCGTCCATTAGAGGCAAAAATCCAGGTAGGCGTAGGGGCATGGTCACCAGATCTCAGCAGCAGCTAAATACAAGCTCGCGTTTAAATAACAGCAGCGCTAGTACGGATAATAATGCCAACGTAAACAACACCAGAATGAATATTGATGACATTAATAATGCAATCCAAACTGCTATGCAGGTTCAGCAACAACAAATGCTGCAAAACTTGACGGCATACATACAAACACAGTTGTCTTCCTTGAGTTTAGGCCATCATATCACTTCTAACGTGCAAGACACTAGAAACGACTTACCGAGTCAGTTACCACGAACAGTACCAATTTATAATACAATTAGTTCGAACCCAAACTCGAATAATAGTCGACATAGTCACATCTCGACTAGGTCTAACACGCAGGTTCAGCCTGAAAAAGTTCCAAACATCATTCAAAGTTGGCGCATCAAATTTGATGGAGTCAAAGATGGTCTTTGTTGGAATAAATGTGTATGCCTCGATATGTAATGTTAATTAGCATAAGATTAAATCGGCTGTTATCAAATACTTAACGTAATGTTAAATTAACATAATTACTTCTCTTGCTCAAAATATGTACAACGGAATGGAAGTGCACGAAGCACAAACTAAATTAAATAAATAAACATTAAAACTAAAATAAAGAAATCCACTTTATTATTAACATGGTAGCAGAGCAAGGTTGAAAATCCAAAGTCTCTTAACTAAATCCAAGTTCGAGAAAAATAAATGGTGTTCAAGTGAAGCGACAAAAGGAACAAGTGTATAAGACATTGAAAAGAGAAAAAACAATATTAAAAGTGCGAACTATTAAAAAATATGAATACGCAAACAAGACTATTGGCAAATATTAAACAAATAAACGGAAAAACATTAAAAACATAAATTAAATGGATTTGATGGCAGCAGATTAAAATTCAAAATCCACGTGCACGCTTTGAGAAAATTACATGGAAGTAGAAAAGTGTGACCCTATATAAAAATGAGCAAAAAATGAACGAAACAGAAAGAGACATAAAAGAAGTGTACAAACAGATTAATAGTGAAGCGGGAAAAATGAGTGCAAACGCAAAAATTGAAGACATTGTTATGCCCATATTCGATGGGGTAAATTTTGGAAGCTGGAAGTTCAGATTAATGACAATACTAGAATACAAAGAGTGCAAAGAACCAGCAGTGCGAACAAGAACAACGGAAGATAATGTAACAACATGGATGAAAACAGACTTGAAAGCAAAAACAATTTTAATCAGTACAATATCAGACAAACAGTTAGAATATGTTAGTGAGTGCCAAACGACATTACAAATTATGAACAAGCTAAACGAAATGTATTCGGTAAAATCAACAGCCCTGCAAATACTGTGCAGAGGAAAAATCGACGAAATCAAACTAAAAGACTATGAAACAGTGGAAGAATTTTTTATTGAATTCGAGAAAGCAGTGAATAAATTTAAATACGCTGGAGGCACCATAGACGAAAACGAAAAAATGCGGTATCTGTTAAAAGCGCTACCAACAAGCTACAGTTACATTAGAGACTTCTTAGACGTGATTCCGGAAGCTCAACGAACGGTAGAGTACGTAAAATCAAAAGTGAAAGAAAAAAGCTATAACAGAGGTCCAGGGGACAGACAAAATAACGTAAGCACATTTAACACCAAAACTAAAAAAGAATGCTATGTGTGTGGCAAAACAGGTCATATCCAGAGGGACTGCTGGCATGCTGAGCAAAATGCGAGAGGCGAAAACAGACAACAACAACAAGACAACAGGCGGCGATATCAGAATACGAATCAAAGAGGCGGTCGAGGCAGAGGTCAACGTCATGGAAGTGGTCGAGGACGTGGAACTGGACGTGGACATTACTCAGGAGACGGGAACCAAGGAAGACAAGTGATGTGTGCAGTTGTGAATGGCCACCAAAAAGTAGACGTTCAACTTCTCGCCTGCGCGCCTTTTGGAAAAATGTAAGAAATAGCCGCCGAAAGCTACTTTCTGCCATTTTTCTCAGCGATAGTGATAACAGATTATACACCAAAATAGAAATCTGTGACAAGAATTATGAAGCGTTACTCGATTCTGGAGCCACAATTAGCTGCATCGGCAACCAAGCGGCAAAAGATCTAATTAAACATCCAAGGCTTCATAAATGTTCCGGACGCATTCGAACTGCGAATAATTCAGAATGTTCCGTAGTTGGCAAACTTATTATCGACATTATTTACCGAAACCAAAAAGCTCCAGTAGAATTCTTTATAATACCAGATTTGAAGCAGGATATCTACTTAGGCATAGGTTTCTGGAAAGATTTTGGTTTGTTGGATAAAATTACCGATATAACGCCAACAATATCTGAACTTGACGTAGGTCGAGAAGACGATTTACCAGACACTTCAAAAAGACGTAAACTCTCAATATCTCAGCAAAATAAACTGAATATAGTCATCAGCAAGCTACCATCTTATGAAAAAGAAGGTTTAGGGAGAACGCATTTGATAGAGCATAGCATCGACATAGGCGACGCTAAGCCCATCAAACAGCGTCATTGGCCAGTATCTCCCGCGAAAGAAAAAGAAATGTTTTCAGAAATTGAAAATATGCTTGCGCTTGACGTAATAGAAGAAAGTAAAAGTCCTTGGAGCAGCAATTGCGTTCTAGTCAAGAAAGGAGAGAAAATGCGGTTATGTTTAGACTCGAGAGAAGTAAATAAAGTGACACTGAAAGACGCTTATCCCTTACCCCATGTGGACGGCATCCTCAGTAGGCTACCTTCAGCACGTTTCATTACGGGACTAGACATGAAACACGCCTTCTGGCAAATTCCACTGGAGCAAAAATCTCGTCAGTATACTGCATTCACTGTGCCAAATCGACCGCTATACCAGTACAAGGTCATGCCTTTCGGTTTGTGTAACGCGGCGCAAACTCTTTGCAGATTGATGGATCAAGTCATTCCTGCCCATCTACGAACCAGAGTATTTGTATATTTAGATGACCTTCTAGTTCTTTCAGACGATTTTGATTCACATATGAAGCTGTTAGAAGAAATCGCATCATACCTTCGCCAGGCTAATTTAACGATTAACATAGCCAAATCCAAGTTTTGCATGTTAGAGATCAAATACTTAGGATTTATTATAGGATACGGTACAGGCGTTTCGTTGAGAATTACGCAACGATCACTTGCCCACTTGCGGATCTTTTAAAGAAGAACAAAATATTTGATTGGAATCAGGACGCGGAAAGCACTTTTAACTTGTTAAAATCCAAACTAACAAGTGCACCCTTGTTAATGACACCTGATTTTTCGAAGCCTTTCGTTCTGCTTTGCGACGCCAGTTTACATGGTCTTGGTTGTGTGCTTGCCCAAAAGAACGAAGACGGCATAGAATTGCCAATCGCATACATGTCCGAGAAATTAACGAAAGCTCAACGAAATTACACGGTAACCGAACTCGAATGTTTAGCGGTCATAAAGGGTATTAACAAATTCAGAGCTTATATAGAAGGCCAAGAATTCATGGTAGTTACAGATCATGCATCCTTAAAATGGCTTATGAAGCAAAAGGATTTGTCAGGACGTCTTGCCAGGTGGTCAATTAGATTGCAGGGTTTTTCTTTCATAATAACACATAGAAGCGGATCGCATAACATTGTAGCTGACGCATTGTCACGGCGTGACGAAGTGGATGTCAGTGAACTTTCCGACATGGGACCAATTATTGATTTGACTTCAAAAGAATTCCGTTCAGATGAATACCTCGATTTAATTAGGCGGATTAAAGAAAACCAATCAAGACTACCAGATTTGAGAATAGTAGATGATTTCGTCTATAAAAGGACCGAGCATCCCACTGGCGATGCAATTCAAGAGTCAGAATCTTGGAAATTGTGGGTGCCTGTCAAATTAAGAGAAACAGTCCTGCATCGCGCACACTATCCCCCTGACTCATCTCATGTTGGCATGAGCAAGTTAGCCGAAAAATTGAAACGATATTTCTATTGGCCCGGAATGATAGTCCAGATTCGTAGTTATGTTGCAAAATGTTCTGTATGCAAGTCAACTAAAAGCCCAAACACCATTCTCAGACCACCAATGGGCAAACCCATGACTTCAGATAGGCCATTCCAAAAACTGTACATGGATCTCCTAGGTCCCTATCCTAGATCTAAACGTGGTAATATCGGACTTTTAAACATCGTAGATCATAACACGAAGTTCCATTTTCTTCACCCCTTAAAGAAATTTACGTCTCATCGTATTTGTGATTATCTGGAGAACCATGTATTTTATACATTCGGCGTGCCCGAAACAATCTTAACCGATAATGGGTCACAATTCCGATCGGGGCATTTTAAAGCATTCTTAACACGTTTTGGCGTATCGCATAGAAGCACAGCTATTTACTCTCCCCAAGCAAACGCGAGCGAGCGATTAAATAGATCCGTTTTAGCCGCCATACGTGCATATATAGGCACAGACCATACGAATTGGGAACAGAATTTAAATGAAATCAGCGGCTCGTTAAGATCAAATTTGCATCGAAGCACAGGTTTTTCCCCATATTTCTTATGTTTCGGCCAAAATATGGTAATGAATGGACAAGACTATGATCTACTGAGAAAATAGAATTTGCTGTCAGAAGACACCAATATTAGTACTACTGATAAGTTGCTCCTAGCTCGAAGTAAAGCCAAAGAAAACATTGGTGATGCTCATGATGTTAATGCCAAAAGATATAACTTACGCAGTAGAACTGTTCATCTGAAAGTAGGTGATACGAGTATTGTGCATGCTCGTAGTTTTGCGCAAAGTAACGCAGGAAAGAAGTTTAGCAGCAAATTGGCGCCAGTATTTAACAAAGCCACAGTAATCAGAAAGATAAGTCCTATTTATTATGAATTAGCTAACGAACAGGATAAGTCAATAGGAATATACCATTTGAAGGACATACAAACCTGATTCTTTTCGTATACTGACCTTTTTCAGTTAACACCTTCTCGAGATGAGACTCTCGCTGAAATTAACTGCGCTGTAGGGGCCAGTAAACAAATCCAATAGGAAACTGTCCACGCACTGATAATCGAATTAAATATCGCATGCGATAAGATTATTGTATAAGAGACAAAAGCTCAGTCACCTGCACTTCACCTCATTTGCTCTTCTCATTTGCTTGCCCTGTCACTCTAATAGAAGATGAGGTTTAAGATGTTCTATCTCTTACATACACGCTACAATCGAGGCGACGAAACTGAAGGGAAAAGATGAGATAAACATTTACAGTTAGTTATTCCATGAAGAGGTAATGCAAATTGGAAGAGAACTCCGCTACCTTAGCGAAAAATATTGAAGCACATGTTCACTTTGAGTTGAACGACCTCAGCTCGCAGATGCTTTACTGCATTCTGAATTGCAAGTACAATTGGCTACAATTAACCTTAAATCTGCAAAGGTTAACACGCGCTAGTTTATATTTTATCTTCTGCAAAGTATATTTAAAACTCCGCGTAAATAAAAGCATTGGATTATTGGGTGCAAGTGGTAAATCCGTAAAAAGGCAGACCAGCATAAATTATATTGTTGCCGGCCGGTCTGCGACTAGTACTATCACGCATCAGCAGCATAGACGTAACGCCGCTGCGCGAAAATCAGCAACCGGTCGGCCAATTGGTATTTAGCCGTCCCCATAACCTAAGTTCTGGGAAGCGCAGACTTGTATATGCTGCAGGGAAGCTGCCTCTTTTTCGTGAAGGGCATCAACAGCCCGGGTTGCGACCTCAAGGTGTATTTTCAACACCGAGAAGCATACTGCCTGCAGTTCTCGAAAGCTCCGCAGAACTTTGGCACTGGACATACATAAGAAGACGCGAAATGTTTGTCTCTCACTCTAGCGCTTGGTAGATCTGTACGAATTCATCAGCGCAATCATTTGGATCACGCAAGTTATTGAGTACTTAAAGAAAAACTCTCTTCATTTTTTTTATATAGAAGAAAAAAAAATATATCACATATTAAAGTCAATTTTTCTCTACACAATTAGATTAAGACACTTATATATATATATGGTGCACATCATTCATTTGTAAATGCAAATGCAACATCATCGACTGTTTTCAACATAAATTTAAAGATTTTTAATAGCATCATCACCTGCATCTTCGAAGGGCCCAACGAACGCGCAAGGGAGGAATGTGTGTGAGTAAATGAAAGTAAAACATTATTATTTTATACAAAACAGTAAATTTTTGAAACACCGTCTCAGATGTTGCACTAGTGCATATAATTTGGCGTACCTAAATTAGTTAATTAAAAAGAAAACATGTATTGCCCATTCTTTTTGCCGTTATTGAATACCATGTTACTGTAGTTGTCATTCAACATATATACAATATATATATATATAGCCTGTCAGTAGTTAAAGTTTGAGGTTACAATGAATTTATATGTATTTAGCAAAGTTAAATTTTGAAAAGTTAAACCTATTGTTGATCAAGATGATCAGATAGTTTGTGGATTATGGTCCGTCTAAATGAAGTTATAATGTATCAAACATACTATGAAATTTAAACGAATGTAAATAAACATTTGTTAAGGGGTAACCGCCAAACTAATTCATCGTGTTACCAAGGTCGGGAGGGTACAGACGAGGGGGCAAACATTAGCTCAGCCACCCTTGCAGTCTATTAACAGACGTAACGCGCAATTCAGCAACAATTCACCTTATTTTTATTTGGCCCATCATATAGCTTACAGACAGTGCACTTATTCTTTCTTTCTATCCACAAGAGGCCGTATAGAGCGGATTAGGAAAAGATCCCACGATAATAGCTGAAGTCAAAGCCGGCATTAATCAAAGCGATGTGACTATCTTGGAAAACCAAAAGTACCACTTAAACTGGCTGTGGTCAAAATGGCAAGAGTCACTAAACGCAGATTATGAAAATAATGCCGTTGATATGTCAAAGCTTGTAGAAATGGATGGCGATGTCCATGTGTTATCTGACCTACTCGAAAGGAAGATACACAACGTACGCAATAGAGAGGACGACAGACCAGAACTTCCGAAAACGACTCTGCCTACATTTAGCGGAGATCCGAAGGAGTGGCAATTGTTCTACGAGAATTTCTCACTAACAATTGATTCGAGGTAAGATATCAGCGATACTAAGAAGCTGAACTACCTACGGACTTACCTCACGGGTGACGCGAGATTAGTCGTTGGACACCTATTAAATGGGTCCTCGGCCAATTACAATTTGGCATGGGAGCTGATATGCAAGCGCTATGCAAATAAGCGCAAAATATTTGCCGATCGCTTCAACCAGCTGATGGACTTGGAACTCCTGAAGAATCATAATGAAGACAGTATCCGCTTGTTCCTGGATACAGCGAGGGAAAACATATGCATCATAAAAGAGCGAATCGGCCAAGATTTTGATGTATTATCGCCCAAATATTGATTCGACGTTTCTCTACAGAGGTCTTACAACTATACGAACAACACGTAAGGAAGGCCAGAGAGATTCAGTCTCTGCAAGATGTGCTGGGTTTTATTGAACAGCTACATATTTCAATAGACTCAATGCAGAATAATGCCCTCTATAAAGAAGTCAAAAGACAAGCAATAAGAAATGTCGATTTTGCCAAAAAGAGGGGCATGAGATAGGTAAATGCTTGAAATTTAAAGCGGAGCCTATTGGAAAGCGTAGAGAGTTTGTATACAAAAACTCGCTTTGTTACAAATGCTTAGGAGCACACAACATAAAAGATTGTAAAAAGACCTGGACATGTGAACGGTGCCCTAAAACACATCATAACTGGCTTCACGACGATGGAGCCAAAAATCAGGTCGTAACTAGCAATTTCCTTAAACTGAATAAAGGGCAAGATACGTTACTGGCCACAGCTCTTGTTCTAGTAAAAAACAAAACTGGAAATTATGAGCAGTTGAGAGCCTTTATTGATGGAGGCTCACAAAAAACTCTAATATCAGAGGAAGCAGTACAACTTCTGAAACTTCGGCGGACGAAAAGCAATATGGAAGTCCAGGGGATTTCAGAAGGCGTGGACGTAGTGAAAAGTAGTGTGCGACTGAAAATAAAACCAAGGTTTGCAAGTAATTTTGAAGCGCCAACGCAAGCCTTGGTTCACCCAAAGCTGCGAAGAGCTCTACCAAGCAAACAAATAACTATAAACGTTGCCAAGGACTGGAAGGGCTGCGAGCTAGCCGACCCACACTTCAACGTTGAATGTAGCTAAGGGGGAATATCTCCAAAGCAATTGGCAGCATGTGACATCTGGTAGAAAGGACCACACTGGTTGGCAAAACCACCGAGTTAATGGACTCAGCCCGAACTACCGGAAACTATTGCTGTTACAACAATAACAGAAGAGGAAAACACCCTTACTCCGCTCTTATGGAAGTATTCTTCGGTAGACAAGCTTAATAGCGTAATGCCATATGTATTACGCTTTATAGCTAAACTACGAAGAAAAGCACCTCAGTCAACCTACCTTTCCATTGATGAATTGAAGAAGGCCAAAACAGCCGTTGTGAAGTTACAGCAACAGCTAGATTTTGGTCGAGAAATTCTGTTGCTTCAAAACGGAGATGGCATCCTTAGAGTAGGTAGTCGGCTTCAAAACT
Source organism: Zaprionus ornatus (assembly GCA_018904035.1). Lineage (NCBI taxonomy): Eukaryota > Metazoa > Arthropoda > Insecta > Diptera > Drosophilidae > Zaprionus > Zaprionus ornatus. The sequence goes on from JAEIFZ010000236.1 coordinate 194,005, forward strand.
CATTGTTGCCATACGACGCCAAACATCCAGTTATACTTGGAAAGTCACAATTCTCATGGCTTTTAATAAGTAAAGCACATAAAGAAACCCTACATGGCGGACTGAAGCTAATGCTTCAGTTCAAGGAGAATTCTAGATTTTCGGACTGCGGAACCAATTAAAAAAGTATCTTCAAGAATGTGTTACTTGCATAAGATACAAAAAAGATGTAGCAAATCAACTTATGGGGAATTTGCCGGTACATCGAGTAACAGGAGAATATCCATTCCAAAATACTGGAATCGACTACGCTGGACCCTTTTAAATCCGATGTTCGAACGGAACAGGTCAAAAGACTTTCAAAGGATATATAGTGACATATTCATTCTCCATATGAATTATTTAAACTTCATTCTTCATAACTTAAACCAATCTTTTGAAAAGCTTCACTCTTCAAAAGCCTCAGTTCATTCTCCATACGAAAACTTAAACCGATCTTTTGGAAAGCTTCACTATTCAAAAGCCTCATCATAAAAGTTCTCGCAAGACACCAAACGATAAGAAGCTTAAGTCACTGATAAACAAAGATGTAAAGCTCTGTAGAACTTTAAGGTTTGCTGGTCCATAAAAATAATTCTGTCAGTTAGTTTATGAGTAACTCTGGTGTAATAAGTAACTTAATTGGCGCAGCCGGTAGGATGTTAGTTATTGATGAGGCAAAAATTAATCCAAGCCTTTAACTATCATCCGCAAAAGAACTCACGTGAATCGCGACGGCAACTTCAGTGACATTAGTTGAAAGTATAAACCCAACAGTGTTCAAGCCGAGAAGTGATTGTGAAAAAAAAAAATAATATAAAACTTAAACAGTAGCCCACTTTAACAAATACAGGTGTGACCGCTACATAAGTTAAATCCAACAATCAGTGAAGTGAACAGGAACAGTAGCCCGCTTAAACAAAACAAGTGTGACCGCTACATAAATCCAACCCCACAAATTGTGAAGTGAACAAGAACAGTAGCCCGGTTAAACAAAACAAGTGTGACCGCTACAAAACAAAAAACGTTCAAAAAGAAAATTAATCAAAAATGGCATTATCAAATGATAATCTATCGCAACTGCTACGACAAATACGTCAAGTGCCGCAGTTCTGTGGAGAGCCAAACAGCCTCAGTTCGTTTATCAGACGTATTGAATACCTGCTCAACCTATACCCGACGAATGACCCTCTTCAGAAAGCCATCATATATGGAGTCATCGAACTACAGGTCATCGGAGATGCTGAGAAGGTCTGCCAACTCGGATTTCACAACGAATGGTCAACCCTAAAGGAAGCTCTGATCGTCGAATTTAAAACTCAAACCCCCCTGGAGGAACTTTTGCGACGTTTGTATTGCACGCCCTACAAAGGTAATTTACGACAATTTTGTGAAGAATTAGAAAATAAGTCAACTATTATTATTAATAAGTTAGCCTTAGAAAACAACCAAAATAACACATTAGTTTATTCACAAGCAATGGCAACTACAATAAAAAATACTATTCAACGCTCACTCCCTGATAGGCTGTTCATGACCCTAGCGAGGCATGACATTTTAACTGTCCAAAAGTTAAGACAAATTGCCCAACAAGAAGGTCTTTACGAAGACCCAATTTCTAAGAAATCAGATTACTGTCCAAAACTTAATACAAACTCACTAAATTTAAACACTAATACCAACACAAATAAAAACAAAAACTCTCATATCAATCAACAATTTGCGACCCCCTTCAACCCATTAATAAATCCCACGCAGATCCAAAACCCAAATGTAAACAACCAAACCCCTCATAAACAAGCTTTTCCGTCTAGACAACAACAATTCGATCAGAACAGACCATTGTTTAATGAACTCAGAGCAGACTTAATTCGCGACCGACAGAACGACACCCGAAACTATTATCAGTCCCCCCAACAACCAAGAGTGCCGAATAAGCGTTTTAAAGAAGGCAGCGGACAATCACGTATGGAGACAGATGAAAGTCACCATCAATACGTGTTAGATTACAATAACATTGCTGACCAAGATAATAACAACGACGAACAGTTCCACGACGATCAATTACAAGACACACAAAACGAGACGTATACAAATCAGCAAATTCAACAAGCCGAAAATTTTTCAACAATACCAGGGCCGGCCCCCCCAAAAAAAAAAATTAAATAAAAAATAAATAAAAACAAAAAAGTAAAAAAAAAAAAAAAAAATATTTTTTTTTTTTTTAATAAATAGTTGTCAGCAAGTATGACAGGCATATTCAACATTGATACCTAAATTTGCATAGTCTATCCAGCCAATGGGCTTTTTAGCAATCGCAGAAATTTTACATTCATTCATTTTTATCCATTTTATGACATTCTATTAGGAGGGAAAGTACTAATGGAAAAAAAGGGATATAAAAAATTATATAAAAAAAAAAAAAATAAAAAAAAAAAATTCTTTCTTTAAAAAAAAATAAAATTTTAAAAAAAAAATAAAAAAAAATTTTAAAAAAATTTAAAAAAAAAACACCAAAAAACCAAAAAAAAATTCATCTTTTTGATTATAGAAGAAAATGAAAAATAATTAAAAAAAAAATGGACAATGATATAAACTCAGACTACACGTACCGACTAGACCATTTAAACAATGAAAGAAAAACACAATTACTAAAAGACTAACACAATTACTAAAAGAATTCAAAGACATCCAGTATTCTGATAAGGAAAACCTAACTTTTACAAGCATTGTTTACGTCGAAACGCAGCCGCCAAGAAGTAGGCAACGTTGCGGCGTAAACAGTGCGAGAGTCACCGAGGGCTCTCGCGCTCTTTTATCCGCTTTTTTCATGTAATGTAATATAATAGTAATATGTAATAACATAAGCCTAGTTGTCAATAAATTCTTGAAGTGAACGGATCACGCGCCCCGAATTGTTCTTTTTTTCATCGAGTTGTTTTATATCGCGTCGGTCAAATCGTTAGTGAATAATAATTATACACAGCGATCCCCAACCCAGGAACTCTACTGTTGCCGCCACTACAAACATTGGTCCTTCGAGCCGGATTTTGTAAAACATTGGACTCACGTCGCTGGATTTTTTCATCCCCTCACACCGCTCGAACCGCTACTTCGGCAACAACACATCGTCAGGAACCCAGATAAGTACCAAATTTTTCTACTTATTCTATTTGGCAGAGGGCTGTGTGTAATTCCTCCTCTGATAAAAAAGAAGAAATTTCTTTTTTGTCATAACCTCGCAATTTGCGCTACCGGCATCTCTATACGTGCGTACATACATACATATGTTGCTGCATTTGTAAGTACATACGTACCTATAGACGACTGCCATATTTGAATGTTGTAAATACATACATACAATTGCACACAGTTTCCTCCACATAAATTATATTTATTAACCTCTGCCATGTATGTACCTTCTCCTACATTTTCTATCTAAGAAAGGTACATACAGAATTGATTTAAATTGTATGTTAATATATGCAAATACATACATACTGACATTATATATTTGCACATATTACATACTTACGTTGCCCATTAAAATACATTGCCAAGGTCCAAACCTCAACCGGCAATTGTATTTCCAAAAAAACTCCAAAAAAGATAACACATAACCTCCTCGTAAATTTCTTTTTATTATCGACTATAAATTTTCATTTACAATATAAATATAGTTATATTATTTACAAATTTATAAATTCTAAAACCTTTGTTTACATTTTTGCCGGACCTTAGTGATCGCAGTCCGTCTTAGTGATCGCAGTTCGATAACAATCGACCGACCACCACTTTTTCCGACCAGCAGTGTTAGCGTTCCAGGGCTGCACTGTCTCAAATATTAAAATATCTTTTCGTGGGCAACCGTGACTTTTAAAAGTCACTTATTTTTGAAAATATCGTCTCATTGTGCACTGTGTTGTGATATTACAAAGCGCTGCAACATTGCAAAGGAATTATCGAATATATTTTCCTCCGTCTGAGAAAATTCATCCTAATAATAAATAATTATTTATTTATTTCATACAATATAATTTATTATATCTAAATAAATTATATTGCGTCTTTTCTCAGAATTTCACGCTGAGTATAATAATTGTTTCGATAATTATTATTACTCAATAAAATATTTCGATTCTTTTAAATAATATTTATATTTTTTTTTTTTGCAACTGTTTTTCCAAAAAGTGTTGCCTTGTAATTTAGCAACATATTCCTCGCTCAATTGATTCGATAAGGTTCCGATCGATTTACCTCATCCTTTCTGTTGTTTATTATTAAAATAATAATAATCAACTTTTGCGTCCAATTTCGTATTTACCTTTCTGGTTCCTTCATCACCATCAATTGCATCTTTCTCGCCTTTTAAAGGTTCGGTTATGCCAATTGATAGCGGTAAAGACACCAAGAAACACCTTATTGTACAAGCGACTCAGCATAGACGTTCAAGTTCTCTTCCAAGTTCCCATCTTGACAGAACATCCTCTCCCGCCACACAAAGGAAAGTTTCAACTCCGGCCACATCCAAGGCTAGTCAGGTACCAAAAATTTCGGTGCACGCTCCTCCAGTCACTCGCTCAGTTGGTCATCAAATTTCCCAGGCAATAAAAATGGCCCTACAAGAGTTCATTAACGCTTCAGATAAGCTCACGCAATTCGAAGCTAGGATTCAAAATTCTCCTACAGCCTCACTTCACACTCACAGAGTGCGTCTTGAGCAGCTTCGCTCCATATGGAGTCTTGTAGAACTCAAATATGAACTCTGTTCCAACGCATTGTCTCAACCAGAGACAAATGCTGAGGACAAAATCGCCATGCAAGCCCGATATGACCACTGCTATTTAGTTTACGAGGAACTTGCCTCTCAGTTAAATGAGAATATAGAGACCGCAACGGCTCCCTCTCCAGCACCTGCAGTAGCACAAGTAGCCTTCCAGCCACGAAGCTACAGGTCACCACCCTTCGATGCTGAAGTTTTCAGCGGTGACTATTTAAAATGGCCAACTTTCCGAGATCTCTTCTCAGCGGTCTACATTTCCGATCCTGGCTTGAGTCAGATAGAAAAACTTTTCCATCTGAATGCCAAAACAAGTGGCGAAGCGAAGGCAATCGTTTCCAAATCCCCTCTCACGAATGAGGGTTTCTCTTCTGCTTGGAAGAATTTGACGGATAGGTTCGAAAATAAGCGACTGTTAGTAAACAGCCAGCTTAGAATCCTCTTCAACCTTCCGTCAGTTCCTCACGAGTCTGGAGCCGCCATCCAAGTCCTTCAAAGCACCATACAAAGTTGCTTAACGGCTCTAGACCACTCCAAAATCAGCACAGAGAACTGGGATTGCCTTCTAGTTTTCCTATGTTCGTCTAAACTCCCAAGGCTGACGTTGTCACTTTGGGAACAGTCCGTACAGAATAAGGCTGAAATTCCGTTGTGGAAGGAAATGTCCGATTTCCTTTCAGAGCGCTATCGCACATTAGAAGCGATAGAGGACGTACACCCTACAACAAGCGCACAGACAAGTTCCAAAACTGCTCGAAAAGAGCCTCCTACAAGGAAGGTCAACTCTTTTGAGGCAAAGGTTGTAGGCAAACCACAAACTTGCAAACTTTGCTCAAAGGAGAACCATCCTATACGTCTGTGTCCGCGCTTTCTCCAAATGGCTGTTGATGAAAGGTCCAATTTCATCAAACAGCAAAAGTTGTGTCTGAACTGCTTCGCAAGAGGACATATCCTCAAAGATTGCACAAGTCAACATAACTGTTTCACGTGCAAGGGTCGCCACAATACACTCCTGCATCGTGGCACCCCTCCTACTGCGCCCTCTTCAGCAGATTCTGCAACAGCTCCCCATAATTCGAATATACAGTCCACTTCTTCTACGACTAATATTCAGAATTACTTCACGGCGAACACACAAGGTGTTCTTCTTGGCACTGCTCTTATAAATGTGTGCCATTTGGGCATGACTTATAAAGCACGTGCACTGATCGATCCTGGATCAGAGGCTACGTTCATCTCCGAACGGATGTTTAACATCATAAAGCCATCCTACCAAGCCGTGCAAGTTAAAGTAGCTGGCTTAAATCAAGCCATCTCAGCCAATCCACAAAAGTTGTGTCATTTCCAGATTGGCTCCCCGATCACTCCCAGGTTACAGCTAGAAACTGCAGCCTTTGTTCTCCCTCAATTGGCAGGTAATCTTCCATCCTACACTATTTCCAAGGACCTTCTAAAGGACCTGCCAAATCTCCAACTAGCTGATCCGCACTTCCACCAGAGCTCTCAGATAGACGTGCTCCTAGGAGCCGATATCCTTCCGTCTATCATAAAGAGTGGCTCTGTATCCCAAATTTGTGGAACCCTGCTCGGTCAAGAGACCATATTCGGCTGGATCCTCACAGGACCAGTAGCCAAGTCGAATCCTACGACAGTTTCGTCCTTCACGACGAGGATAAAGATCAGCAATGAACAAAGGCTTGATGATCTTCTCACCAAGTTTTGGGTTGTGGAAGATCTACCAGCAAAGCTGGTAAATGTTTCTGATTCAGCGTGTGAAAACAACTTTCTTCGCACTACTTCCAGAACAAAAGAGGGCAGATATGTCGTTACGCTTCCTTTCAGAAATCCTGAAATCTCCGAATTAGGACATTCTAGGTCCATCGCACTCGCTCAGTTCCTCAGGAACGAATGTCGTTTAAAGAGGAACTTTCCTTTAAAAGAGCAGTACGACTCGATTATTCAGGAGTACTTAGATTTAGGCCATATGAGGCCAGTCTCCCCAAGTAACGACTGCAACAATTTTTATCTCCCTCATCATGCTGTGTTCAAACCTGAGAGCACCACGACCAAAGTTCGCGTTGTATTCAACGCCTCCAGTCCGTCCTCCAATGGGAAGAGCTTGAATGATATCCTATATCCAGGACCCGTTTTGCAATCCGATCTGACCATGCAGATCTTGAAATGGCGTTTTTTCCGTTACGTGTTCAATGCTGACATCACAAAGATGTACCGGCAGATACTCGTCCACACGAGTCACACGCCATTTCAACGAATCCTTTTCAGGAATCCAAATGGTGAAGTATGTGATTATGAACTTAACACAGTCACTTTTGGAGTAAATTGCGCTCCATTCTTAGCCATTCGGGTTCTTCGACAGCTTTCCCAGGATGTTAGCAAACATTTTCCTCTCGCCAGCGACATCATATCCAACTACATGTACGTAGACGATGTCCTTGCTGGCGCGCACTCCATAAAGCGCGCCACAGTGTCTATTGAAGAGTTACGCAAAGCTCTTGAGACAGCTGGTTTTCCTTTAAGAAAGTGGATATATGTTCTCCAAAAACTAATCCATATATCCACATTGTTCTTTCAGATTAGTGAGATGGCACCACGCAAGGCACAACCACCAGCCAAGCCAAAGGGAGTGAACTCCTTCAGATGCCGCGTCTGCAGAGGAGTCCACGCCTTGAAGAAGTGCCAGAGGTTCCTGCGGCTGGCTGCGGAAAAGCGTCTTCGGGCAGTATTAATCAACAAATACTGCCCGAACTGTCTGGCCCATGAACATTCTAAGGGTTCATGTCGCAGCGGCGGCACCTGCCGCACATGTGGTGAGGGCCACCACACACTGCTCCACCTCCCAGGCACCCCGCAATCCAAGATTAATGCAACCTCGCCATCCGTGACGCCTCTTCCACCTTCGGAATCCCTGGCGACTTCCCCCTCTGTGGCGATCAGCATGATGCCGACCGCCATAGTCAACCTGGACATGGCGGGCAAAATCTTCGAGGTGCGCGTGCTGTTGGACGCGTGCAGTCCATGTAGCCGCATGCCCACCTCACTGGCAAAGGCCTTTGGCCTCTCCGCCGAAAATGGGTTTTGCCGCGCCTTGTTCAGGTCAAGGGCGTCGCCAGAGTTTTCCGTTATAGTAAATCTGAAGATGGAAGATGTGCAGATCAGGACTCCGGCACAGAAGGTCAATAAGGAGCTGCTAACCAGCTATCCGGGCATCACGTTGGCGGACACTCGGTGCCATGTGCCAAGCAGAGTCTCCATAGTTCTGGGGGCCGACGTCTATGGAGACGTACTCCTTCCAGGGCTTGTTCCATCCCACGGTGGACTGCCGTTGGCCCAGAACACTCTGTTTGGCTGGGTCCTATCCGGTGTCTTCAAGACATAGTCCGCCAACGCTCCTAAGGCCCCTCCAGCGGCATCCAAAGGATCCCGTCTCCACCCTCAAGTTGCAATAGTATTGCAAGGGGGGCGGGATGTTTACGTCGAAACGCAGCCGCCAAGAAGTAGGCAACGTTGCGGCGTAAACAGTGCGAGAGTCACCGAGGGCTCTCGCGCTCTTTTATCCGCTTTTTTCATGTAATGTAATATAATAGTAATATGTAATAACATAAGTCTAGTTGTCAATAAATTCTTGAAGTGAACGGATCACGCGCCCCGAATTGTTCTTTTTTCATCGGTTGTTTTATATCGCGTCGGTCAAATCGTTAGTGAATAATAATTATACACAGCGTATATTTAGATGATGTTATCATCTACTCAACATCCCTTACTGAACACCTGAACTCACTGAAGAAAGTTTTTCAAAAACTTAAAGAGGCAAATCTTAAGCTCCAGTTAGACAAATGCGAGTTTTTAAAAAAACAAACAACATTCCTAGGTCATACCATAAGTCCAGATGGTATACGACCCAACAAAGAAAAAGTAAAAGCGATTGAAATATTTCCTATTCCAAAAACCTCTAAAGAAATTAAATCATTTTTAGGCTTATGCGGATATTACCGCAAGTTCATTCCAGATTTTGCCAAAATCGCAAAACCTCTCACCCTATTTTTAAAAAAAGGAGCCAAAATAAATACAAAAGACGAAGCGTATATTAAATCTTTCGAAAAGTTAAAAACCCTTATCATGAACGACCCCATCCTCATTTGCCCTGACTTTACAAAAACATTTCAAGTTACTACTGACGCCAGCAATTTCGCCATTGGAGCCGTGTTATCACAAGATAATAAACCAATTAGTTTCGCAAGCAGAACATTAAACGACCACGAACAGAATTACAGTACAATAGAAAAAGAATTATTGGCAATTGTTTGGGCAACCAAATACTTCCGCCCATATTTATATGGAGTCCCTTTTGAAATATTAATTGATCATAAACCCCTTGTCTGGCTAAATAATATAAAAGAACCCAATATGAAATTACAACGTTGGCGAATCAAACTTAGTGAATACAATTTTTAAATAAAATATTTGGCAGGAAAACTAAATCATGTAGCAGATGCTTTATCTCGAGTTAAAATTGAAGAAAATATGGTAGGTGAAGAAGAAGATATTTCAACAGCAGCAACAATACATAGTGCATCAGAAAGTAACGAAACTTATATTCAAATCACTGAGAAACCCATAAGCTATTTCACTAGACAAATAGAATTTATAAAAGATTCCATAGACCAAGTAGACATATCAAAATATTTCACTAAAACTAAAATCACCATAAAATATACTGAAATGACTCTCCCAATAGCAAAAGACTTCTTAATTAAATACTTTCTTAACCATATTAGCGTAATTTACATAGACAATGACAGTGATTTTTCCGTTCTTCAAAATGCATACCATGAAACTATTAACCCACATAGTAACGTAAAAATCTTAAAAAGTATAATTAAACTAAAGGACATTAACTCTTACGCTGAATTCAAGGAATTCATTATTTCTCAACACCTGAAATTACTGCACCCTGGTATCGAAAAAATGACACGACTCTTTAAAGAAACTCTCTATTTTCCTGACTATAATAAATTAATTCAAAATATCATTAATGATTGCGAAGTCTGCAATCTCGCAAAAACAGAACACAGACCAACAAAACTTGCTTTTGAGATAACCCCAGAGATAAATAACCCAAGAGAACTTTACGTAATTGACTTTTATGCTATTGACAATGAGCAATATTTATCCTGTATTGACGTTTATTCAAAATTCGCATCACTTATAAAAACAAATAGTAGAGATTGGCTAGAAGCCAAAAGAGCCCTTACTAGAATATTTAACGACATGGGAAAACCACAAAAAATTAAAGCAGACAAACACTCAGCATTCATGAGCAAATCTCTAAAGATTTGGCTAAATAACGAAGAAATACAATTAGATATCACCACAAGCAAAACAGGAATAGCAGATGTAGAACGTCTTCACAAAACAATAAATGAAAAGATTCGCATTATTAACACTGAAAATAATAGAGAAAATAGGGAAACAAGAATAGAAACAATTTTATACACATACAACCATAAAACCAAACACAATACAACCGGACAAATACCAGCTTACATACTACTCTACGCAGGCACACCTACCTATGACTCTCAGAAAATTAAAGAAAACAAAATTAACAAGCTTAATGAGAACCGACAAATTTACGAAGTTGACACAAAGTATAGACAAGCCCCTATAACGCGCTCGAAATCCAAAAACCCCTTTAGGAAAACAGGCAGAATTGAACAACTAGACGAAAAACATTACAACGAAAATAATCGAGGCCAAAATGTTACACACTATAAAAGTAAATTTAAAAAGAAAAAAAAAGGTTAACAGCAAATATTTACAGCCGACCGACACCCAATCATCGGACTCATAATTATTATAATGACTCTTATGATGACACAAACTACAGCAGGAACAATCGAAGTAAACGCTATTGAAAACAATCAGGGATTCATTCTATTTGAATCAGGAACGATACAACTCCCTATTACTTTCATGCACCACTGTCTTACAGTTAACATAACACAAATTGAAGAAACATTTAGCACTCTTATTAAAGAAAGCCAGAAATTTAATAACATAACACAAATAAATTACCTAATTGAAAAAATGAAAAGGGAAATGAACGGAATACGTATAACAAAACGCAATAAACGAGGACTGTTCAACTTTGTAGGCTCTACTTACAAATACCTTTTCGGTACACTAGACGAAGACGACAGACAAAATTTTGAACACCAAATTTCATCCCTATCCCAAAACACTGTTCAGATTAGCAGTCTAAATCACGTTATTGATAACCTTAATAACGGTATTCAAATGATAAACACCCACTCAGAATCTATAAAAAAGAACAAAAAATATCCCTTTTAATATTTAATATCGAACACTTTACTGAGTACATTGAAGACATCGAAATGGGTTCACAATTAACTCGATTAGGAATATTCAATCCAAAACTTCTTAAGCACGACAACCTTGGTAACGTTAACTACAAAAATTTAATGGACATAAAAACTTCTGCCTGGTATAATACAGGTACTAACGAAATTTTCCTAATGTCTCATATCCCCACAAACACAGTTGAACAGCCTACTTTCCTTATCACCCCTTACCCAGACAATAATGGACAAACTATTAACGAAAATTTAGAAGGCAAATTCTATCTACACAATAATAATGTTATAAATACACAAACAAAAAATATTATTAAAGACCATTGTATTGCTAGTATAATCAAACACGAAACACCAACGTGTACTTTCCAAAAATACCGTAAGCCATTTTTCATCCAACACATTAAGCCAAACATACTAATTACATGGAACATGACCAGAGAAAAACTTAACCAAAATTGTAACAATCAAGAAATTTATATTGAAAATAACAAAATTATAAAAATATTTAATTGTACAGCAGAGTTAAAAGAATTTTCAATATCAAATAATATGCATCAATATACAAATCTAATATTCACCGAGCATAATGTCACAAAAGTTGAACCTATGTCACATATTGAAATAAAAGAAATGATTATGCTAAACAATAAGAATTATACAATCTATAAAAATATATTAATAATCCTCATGTTTGTATTAGCTATAATATCTATATTTTACCTCATAATATTGTAATATCATATCTTAGACCTAAAGGAAACAAATCAGTTGACAAAAATATTGAAACAGTTAAAGAAAATAATACTGAAATAGTAAAAACTGAAAATGCAATTCCACAATTATATCCAGAAGTAAAGGCTTGAGGACAAGCTAAAATCTAAAAGGTGGGGGAGTGACATATTCATTCTCCATATGAATTATTTAAACTTCATTCTTCATAACTTAAACCAATCTTTTGAAAAGCTTCACTCTTCAAAAGCCTCAGTTCATTCTCCATACGAAAACTTAAACCGATCTTTTGGAAAGCTTCACTCTTCAAAAGCCTCATCATAAAAGTTCTCTCAAGACACCAAACGATAAGAAGCTTAAGTCACTGATAAACAAAGATGTAAAGCTCTGTAGAACTTTAAGGTTTGCTGGTCCATAAAAATAATTCTGTCAGTTAGTTTATGAGTAACTCTGGTGTAATAAGTAACGAATCCATCAAATAAAAATTATAAAATAAAAAATATAATATTTTTTTTATTTTGATGAACACCTAAATACTTAATTATATATGCCTTTTTGTTTGTATGGCAACGAAGGCAATTCATTTGGAAGCAGTCGGCGATCTTTCAACAGAACGTTTTTTGGAAGCGTTACGGCGATTTTTCGCTAGACGCGGGAAAAGCGAACACCTGTACTCGGACAACGGCACTAACTTCGTAGGCGCAGCCAGAATATTGGACAAGGAGCTTGTAACCGCGCTTAGGAACAATAATCATCTGGCGCCAATTCTCGTTAAGAAAGGCATCCACTGGCACTTTATCCCGCCGGCAAGCCCCCCATTTGGAAAGATTGTGGGAAGCTGGTGTTAAGTCGGTGAAACACCATCTCAGGCGTGTCATCGGCGAAAACAGCTTCACCTTTGAGGAGTTCACAACACTCCTTTGTCAAATCGAAGCAGTGTTAAACTCCCGGCCGTTGTTGAATCTTAATAATGACGACCAAGGAGAGGAGATATTGACGCCAGGACACTTCATCGTGGGAAGACCACTTATTGGAGCTCCAGAACACTTTGATGAAAATCAAAGAGTGGGATCCCTGGATAGATGGCGAATTTTGCAGCGCATCAGAGGGGAATTCTGGAGGAAGTGGAAAGAAGATTACCTGGTATCTCTTTAACAGAGGACAAAATGGCGTCAGGATAGGCCAAACCCGGAAGAAGGCCAATTAGCCTTCATTAAAAATGAAAACACGCCTCCAGCCAGATGGCCAATGGGGCGAATCGTGAAGACTACCAAGGGACAGGATAATAAAGTCCGAGTAGTCACCATGAAGACCAACAATGGCGAAGTTAAAAGGCCATTGAATAAGGTCTGTCTGCTGCCATCGAATGGAGGGGAACAAAACAGCGGGAAAACGCAAGATCCTGTCCACCAGCCAACCGATGAAAAGAGGCAGCGCAGGAACAAACCAAAATTCTCACCAAAAAATGCGATTGTGAGCCTTCTGATGATTCTTCAAGTATCGAGCACCGCTGCAACGCCTGCAACCAATGTTAGCAGGCTTAATATCCAAAAGTTAGAGGAGAAATCGACGATAATAATGGGTAAAATTAAGAAAATTGAAGTCGTATCGTCAAGTTGGAAGCTATTATTCTACTACGATATGCAAGCTTACTTAATTTTCCTTCAACAAGCCGATGATTTCCTGGACACAACTACCTCAATTTGTGGAAAATTGGGAGGATTCACGGATTACTGCTCATCAGTTTGCAGTACCATGAAGGCCAAAGTAGACAGCAGAAAGACTAAAGGAAAATATGGAGAAAATTATCAAAAATGAGAAGAAACTGACTGAATATATGGACGATCTAGTTCGAATAACCACAGAGTAAGTAAACAAAAACTTCGAACGCGTTACAAGCGAAATAAACAAAATACAAAACACGCTTAAGGATCAACAGGAAAACGGGGATACCTGATTATGCGAAGGAAGCTGGGCCTGGAAGGATGCAGACGATCATAGCTGTGAGATATCTCCGATTAAACAGAACAATAAACAGTCCTGCGAAATGGATTAGTTTACCGAGGACTTGTACTACAAACGGCTTAATGGAAGAAACCGCTGGCTGATTAAAACCTTCAAGAACATATCAGCCCATATGGCATGCGGAGACAACCACGAAGTAGTTAAATTGCCAAGCCTGGCAATAATCAATGTACCTGCCGGATGTACTGCTCGGATACAATTATCACAATTATCTCTCCAGAGATAATCACGTCGACTGACACTGTAACCTTCTCACCCCATATTCTAAAGGTCCTAGATGATGGCAAACTTGGGTACCAACACCCATTAACCACGTCGTGGTTAATAATTCAATTGAATTGTACCACGTACGAAAGAGCCTGAAAGAGCTGGAAGGCAAGAGGGTACGCATCGAGGATCTGGTTTTCCATACCGTGAACGGACACATATCACTCGATAAGTAAGAAGGGATCTCAACTATTCTATTCTTGTCTTGAATAATAATTATCCCCCGCTGCGTCTTTCAAGTGCAGCATATATAAATAGACATAAGTCAAATAACCACCACCGCGGTTTCTTATAACACCGCATTAGATTCTAAGATCAGTTCTAAATAAACTTGCAACGTGTAGAGACATACAATCTTCTACATAGGCAGTTTAAATAAACTCATTAAAGTGTTTAGAAGTGTACTTTCTTTACAGTTCTATTAAAAATGTGTGTCTTTCCTGTGAATAATTCGTATGGTAGCAGATGATTTTCCTGGGTGTTCCGATATTACAAATAAAAGTTTTGATCTGGTCTATGCGGCAGTAAATTTGGAAAATTTGTCTATTATCGTTAGCATGGTTTTATTGTTGATGAAACACAGATTATGATTGTGTATCTTTGTTTCCAAAAATAAGTTTTGTACGTTTTTTGTATTATCTTAAAAATGTCGTTATTCACCATAACCGCTGTAGTTCGTCCAGGTTTGAAGATTTCGTTTAAAATCTTAATAATTTTGTCCTCAGTGAATTCCTTGTCTGTAAACAATGTCCGAGATTTTGACTCAAATGGGGTCTCTTCAGTTCTATTTATTTTTTCTTCTTTTAAAAACATTCATAGGTTTTTCCGTGGTTTGTATGTTCTCTCTGCTCTTGTCGATTTTGTATCTGCAATGAATATTTCCGGTTGCATTCTACTTAATGCGTCAGCATTCGTGTTAAGCTTTCCTATTTTATATACGATATCGTACTCATGTCGTACTGTAATCGCCATCTTATTAATTATTTAATTTAATTATTTGAAGTTCATCCATTACGTCTCTATTGGTTTTTTGCGTCATGGTGGTCTGGTTAGTTCGTATTAGAATATTTTCTTCTATCTCTATTTCTCTAGGCTGCAAAAATCTAATCGCCCTTGCTCTTTCCACTGCTCTAGCTAAGCTTTTCTTTATGAGTGTGTTTCTTCCTTGATTAGCTGACATGTATCACCTTATATTTGAACTATGTGTATTTAGAAACAAATATATATGTGTATGCGTATTAATATTTGTATATGATGAAAAAAATGTGTCGAAAAAGTAAGGTGAAATTGTATTTTTAAGAAAAAATATTTATTTATTTATCAATATTTATGTTGTCCCCTTCAAAGTAATTTCCCTTAAATACACTTTTTGGTCTTGGCTCACCTGGGCTCTTCCATTGGGACGATTAGGCTTTGGTTTCGATATCATAACCATGATACGTCAGCAGTTATGACCCTTTTGAGTAAATCTGGGTCATCGTTGCTTATAACCTGTACACCTCTCACAACCAAACAAATCATGCCATTCACTTGAATCTTGTTACAGATGTTCGGGAAGAGTGTACCAACATAACAAAATAAAAATAAATAATAAATAAATAAATAATAAATAAAATAAAAAAATCGATAATCGAAAGTAAATTGCCCGCGAAATTTGAAAAGTCACCTTACTTTTTAAACATTAGAAGATGCTTTAAGAAGATGATTTAAGAAGATGATTTAAGAAGATGATTTAAGAGAAAGTCAGCTTGCAATAGGTCTGATGTAGATTTTGCAGGAACGAGTAAATTACGAGGGTCGTTTGATAAGTCCGTGACTTTTTGAATAAAATATATTTTTTTCGTCAAAGAAGCGTTTTATTTCTCAACATAATCTCCTTTTAGCTCTATACATTTAGTCCAGCGTTTTTCCAATTTTTTTATTCCTTCCAAATAATAGGTTTTCTCAAGGCCCTCAAAATAGTCGTTTGTTTCTGTGATGACCTCTTCATTTGACCCGAATCTCTTACCGCCGAGCCATTTCTTCATGTTTGGAAACAAAAAATAGCCACAGGGGGCTAAATCTGGAGAATATGCTGGATGGGGTAGCAGTTCGTAGCCCAATTTATGAAATTTTGCCATGCTGACTGCACACGTGTGCACCCGTGCATTGTCCTGATGGAACAGCACTTTTTTTTCGCCAAATGCGGTCGTTTCTGCTTCAAATCAATATCGAATCTGTCCAGAAGCTCTGAATAATATTCGCCGGTGATCGTTTTACCCTTTTCAAGGTAATCGATGTGAATGATACCTTGTGCATCCCAAAAAACTGTGGCCATGACCTTGTTGGCCGACAGACCCACCTTGGCCTTCTTTGGTGCACGTTCACCCGGAGAAACCCACTGTCTTGATTGTTCTTTGGTCTCTGGTGTGGTGTGGTGGATCCATGTTTCGTCTACGGTAACGAAACGGCGCAAAAATTCGTTTGGATTGCGGTTGAACATCGCCAAACACTCCTTTGAAATGGTCACACGGTTGCGCTTATGGTCGTGTGTGAGCAATCGCGGCACCCATCGCGCGGAAAGCTTTTTCATGTCCAAATATTCATGTAAAATGTGATGTACCCGTTCAGTTGAGATGCCTACAGCCTCAGCTACCTCACGCACTTTCATTCTCCGATCATCCAATATCATTCCATGGATTTTGTCGACGATTTCTGGCATGACGACCTCTTTTGGGCGACCTGAACGTTCGGCATCACTTGTACTGGTACGACCACAACGGAACTCAGTAAACCATTTCTTAACCATTGAAATTGATGGTGCAGAGTCCCCATAATATTTATCAAGTCTTTCCTTGGTTTCGGTGATGGATTTTTTACGCAAAAAATAATGCTTAATTAGCACACGAAATTCACTTTTTTCCATTTTCGTTAAAATTCACGAGATCGTCTGCTTTCAATGCCTATAAAACGCAAACTAAGAAACGCAGCTTTCTCAAAATTTTACAGTCAGCTGTTAATCGATAACTGCTGACAGGAGCAGTGTTGTATTTAGAGCAGGTGCGCGGCAAATACAAAAAGTCACGGACTTATCAAACGACCCTCGTATCTAGAGGCACGTACAAAACGTAGGAATAATTTAGAATTTAGCAAGGTTAGAGATAGTCAACAGCATCGAGTCGGCAGAAGTAATAGAACATTTACGGCCGTTGAGCAATTACCGGACACAATTCGTCACACTAATCTTCGGGCTTCTTCGCAATTCAGATTAGAAGAACAACTTGCCAACACTCGTGTCGTTCGAGGCGCAGGCAAGATGCTGAGTTTCGATCTCAGGAAAGAGGTCAGGATGCAGTTCGTCGCCGTGTACATCGTAGTGATTCTGCAATTAAAACAGACGAACAACTTGCCAACACTTCGCGTCGTTCGAGTCCCAGGCAAGCTGCTGAGTTTGTATCTCAGGAAATGGGTCAGGATGCAGTTCGTCGAACTTATCATTCAACTAGAAATGCCGAACAACTTGCCAATAATTTGCGTCGATCGAGGCGCAGGCAATGTCCACAATTCAGGTCCAATAAAAGCGGACGAGATGCTGTTAGAAGGGCTATTCAGCGACGAAATCAGGAGAGGTGAATTTACAAAGGGCAATAGATAGAAGACAAAGGTCTAAGGTTAGCAGAACTGTTGAGCAGGCACGCAGCGCTCGAATTCGAGCTCAACGTAAGGCTTTTGAAGTAGTTGTACCAATAGTATAGCAGAGAATAGGAGAAACGCGTCCCGCAATAGAGTGGAATGTGCGAATACCCTTCCAGATGATAGGCTATCGCAGGTTTAAACTAGTTTAGATTGCCTAATAGCCAATTTTAATAACACAGTCAAGCAGGGACCCGATCAAGTTTGCATATGTTGCAAAAGTTTGTGGTTTCCACATCAAGTGGACAAAATTTCGCGTGAGGTCATAGAGGAAAAGTGTAGTGAGGTAGTAGTGCAGATATTTTGTATCTTTCCTCTATGTTTCCATCCATAATAATGGGTTTAGCTTTTGCAAAACCTGCAGCCGCGGTATTAAGTGAGGAAAAAAACCAAAGGCTTCTATTACAAATGGCCTAAATGAAGCCGAAGTAGTTCAGATTCATCTTAAGCGTAGGATGGAGTATAACCATGATTTCATGGCTGAAACCACAACGCCCTCAAAGATAGTTGATGCAATTCGGTATTTAGTGAACACAGAACTTTATAAGAAGCACCAGATTACTATCAATGAACAGTGGTTGTCTGCTTACTCTGCTGAGTCTGTACCATTTGTTGCGTCCACAGACGACAGGGACATTGTGTGTCAAATGTTAGGCTGCAAACATAGTGCGCGCTGAGACGAAGACGAAGATGAAGACGAAGCTGAAGACGAAAAACAGTGCAGAACAAATCATATGAATTCGCTCGCCCGCAAGCATAGTGCGTGCTGAGACGAAGACGAAGATGAAGACGAAACGCAAGCAATCAGCTTCAAACGCTGCTGTACTGATTTTGAAGACGAATCGCTTGCTATTTTACCGTTGGTTTTCGATTTGGTCTGACTATGCTTTGGCGCCGAACATGCTAGAATTTGCACAGTTGGTTTTTGTGATTTGACGGACACGCATGTTTTGTGAAAATGTCTGCAATTAACGAAGAATTAATTGCAGCAGTATTTAAAAAACGCTGTTTATGGGACCAGCAAAATAAACTCTACCACAATAGGCAAATAATTGACCAAAATTGGAACGAAATTTCAAACGAATTGAATGTTGATGGTAAGTAATTTAATTAATATTAATCAAAATGAAATACATAATAATAAAATTGAAAATTTAAATACTATCAGCATTTCTATGGCTGCAAACATAAGTACGAAACGTGTCTCTGATGAATCGACCTCTTTTCTTTGAACTTTCCAATATATTTTTTGGTTTGTTGCTTATAAATTTTTCTCCCTCTGTCATGTGCGTGTCCAGATCTTCTAAATCTAACATTGTATTATGCAGTATACAAATGGCTTTAACAATAATTTCTGCGTTAGATGGTATCGTTTCAATTGGCTTCCATAATATTCTCCATTTGGAGTTAATTATACCAAATGCACATTCCACACACCTTCGCGCTCTGGACAAACGACTATTAAAATATTCATTTTCCAATGTTAGATTTCTTCTGGCATATGGTCGAAGGACCCAGTCCAAAAGCGGATAAGCTTCATCTGCAAGCAACACATATGGCATAGATATTGTGGTATTGGGCAAATAAGAATCCTTCGGAAACTGTAAATCTCCAGAATTTTTCATTGTGTAAATCGCTGAGGAAGCAAAAGTTCCACCATCACTCTGACGTCCGTAACCACCAACTTCGATAGTAACAAATTTACATTTTGCGTCAGCGACTGCCTGCAGCACTATTGAGAAAAATTTTTTATAATTATAAAACATTGATCCTGAATTCGCTGGGCATTTGAGACGTATGTGCTTTCCATCAATAGATCCAACACAATTTGGAAATTCCCAAAGATTCCAATACTGATCCGCAACTTTCCTTAAATTTTGTTCTGTGGGCACAGCCATATGTATAGGCTGCAAAACTGTCCATAAAACTAAATATATTTAAAATAATTTCTTACCTTAACGTCACAATTAGCCTTTCAGCAGGCATAATTGGGGTTTTATTAAAATTCGTCCAATTTTTAATGATTAATGGTTCAATTTTTTTTAAAATATAATCAAACGTGCTCATTTTCATTCTGGTGTACTCCACAAATTTTTTCTCATCTTGGCGCAGCTCATCAAACAAATGATGAAATTCGCCAAATGCTTTTCTTCCCAAATTAATGGGATGAATTTGTATACCCTTGGACCATTGAAAATGGTCAAAAAAGGGTATACTAACTTTGTGCAAATGTATGTAACAGGCAGAAGGAGGCGTCGGAGACCCCATAAAGTATATATATTCTTGCTCAGGATCAATAGCCGAGTCGATTGAGCCATGTCCGTCTGTCCGTCTGTCTGGATGAACGCGCCGATCTCAGCTATTACTAAAGCTACGGACACCAAATTTAGCATGAATATTCCTGTATACCATACGCAGATCAAGTTTATTTTCAATTTGGAATAACACGCCTACCGCCCCCGCAAACCGCCAATTTTACATTGCTATTTACATTCGAAGAACTCATTTCTTAACGTTCTGCTTTAGCATATATATAGATAAATAATATATGAACTTATCCTCCAAATTGCAATCCGATCAGACAATAAACACTGAAGTTATTAGATAAACCATTTCGACACTTCGACCAGCAAAGAAGTTGTCGATGACGTCAGAACTAAATTCCTTATGCATGAAAGAAAAGGACAACGATGCGAGCGCGAAGCGCGAGCTGTTTCTCGACTCTTCTTTTCCATGCACATGTCAATTACCGAAAATACATGTACATAAATATATGCTAACACTCAACCAATAGGTGGCGTATATATGAATATGAAGAAAGCAAAGAAGTTGTCGATGACGTCAGAACTAAATTACTTGTGCATGAAAGAAAAGGATAAACGATGCGAGCGCGAAGCGCGAGCTGTTTCTCGACTCTTCTTTTTCATGCAAATGTCAATTACCCAAAATACATGTGCATAAATGCAAACACTTATACATACTTAATTTGTGTTCACACATACATATGTAAAATTATATACAACCAATAGCGTGGTTGATCGACATGCATGAATGCAGGTATTTACTAGATTTCTAATATAGACATATTATTATTATTATTTAATAATTTATATATTAACTTTTTATTAAATAAATATTAATTTAGATTTCACGATATATTATGAGCTATCATATCGATAGCTTTTAATATATATTAAACATATCGATATATATTTCATATGTTTTGCATATAAATTATATTAATATGTGTAAATTATATTATATCCCCACGTCTATTGAAACTATGTTTGAAAAAAATGTACTAACATTTCTTCTACTTTGTTTTTTTAATATATGTATATTTTGTATGTATATTAGATTCTATAGATCATTATTATAAATTTAAGGTTTCGCGCACTTTTTAATTGCGGCGATAAATTATTGGCAACGTATCAAAATTGTTGCAAGGTGGCAGCGCGCTTCAGTGTTATGTTAATTTGTAGTTTGCAATTGGCGTGTTCGGTGTCGTCGTCGATTGTCGATTATCATTTGTATTTTCGATATTAAATATAAAATAATATATAATTAATTCGCGTGTTCGTGATACATTTAACATTTAATGCAAATTAATATAAGTCGAGTATATAATAAGTAAATCCTCGTGTGTGATTGTTATGCGTTAACGGAACATTTTTTATGCGTGTGAATGATTGCGCCCTGCCCGGAACGTGGCGCGCAATTTTAGAAAAGTGCGGTACACAGCGTAACGTATTTTTGTGCATGCATACATATATGTGTATAGACTCTTCTGAAGTGTGTGTGATTGTACGTGAACATCGGTATCGGTTCGTTTCCGCGATTCAAATTGGAATTTTCGCTGGAATTTCTTGCAGGTTTAATTTATTATTCCTTTGATTTATATTTATTCTTTTTCCACATTTTGTTTATTTTTATTTTCCTTATTAAATTTTATTATTATTTGTTCTTTCATTAGATATTTATTTTCATTTATAATATAATTATTTTAAATAATATACATATATTTATTTAAATATATGAATATAATTATAATATATATATATCTATTTAAATATATGAATATATTTATATATATAAATAAATATACTAACTTTATTTTATATATATAACTATATATTAATTTTTGATAAATATATATTCAAATTAAATTAATTTATAAGAATTTTATTTTTAACATAACTATATATTATTTTAAAACTTATATATTAGAAGATGCCTAGACTTAAGAGAAAGTCAGCTTGCAATAGGAGTCAAACACAGCGAAAAAGAAATCGTTTGAATAGGTCAGATATAGACTTTTCTGAGCAGGAACGCGTAAATAATCTAGAGGCACATAGAGAACGTAGGCAAAATTTCGAATTTAGGGAAGCTGAAAGGGTTAGAGATAGTCAACAGCATCGAGTCCGCAGAAGTAATAGAACATTTAGGGCCGTTGAGCAATTACCGGACACAATTCGTCACACTACTCTTCGGGCTTCTTCGCCAATCAGATTACAAGAACAACTTGCTGACACTTCGCGTCGTTCGAGGCGCAGGCGAGATGCTGACCTTCGATCTCAGGAAAGAGAGCAGGATGCAGTTCGTCGCCGTGTACGTCGCAGTGATTCTGCAATTAAAACAGACGAACAACTTGCCAACACTTCGCGTCGTTCGAGTCGCAGGCAAGATGCTGAGTTTCGATCTCAGGAAAGAGAGCAGGATGCAGTTCGTCGCCGAGTACGTCGCAGTGATTCTGCAATTAAAACAGACGAACAACTTGCCAACACTTCGCGTCGTTCGAGTCGCAGGCAAGATGCTGAGTTTCGATCTCAGGAAAGAGAGCAGGATGCAGTTCGTCGCCGTGTTCGACGAACTGATCATTCAACTAGAAATGCCGAACAACTTGCCAATACTTTGCGTCGATCGAGGCGCAGGCAATGTCCACAATTCAGGTCCAACGAAAGCGGACGAGATGCTGTTAGAAGGGCGATTCAGCGACAAAATCAGGAGACGCGAATTTTAGAAAGGGCAATAGATAGAAGTCAAAGGTCTCAGGTTAGAAACAATCCTATTCGTAGGATTGTTGAGCAGGCACGCAATACTAGTGCACGCCGCAGTGCTCGAATTCGAGCTCAACGTGAGGCCTTTGAAGCCCATAGGAATATGTCGCAAAGAGTGAGTCTATATAGGAGTATTTGCACCAATAGGATAGCAGAGAATAGGAGAAACGCGTCCCGCAATAGAGTGGAATGTGCGAATACCCTTCCAGATGATAGGATATCGCAGGTTAAAACTAGTTTAGATTGCCTAATAGCCAATTTTAATAAGACAGTCAAGCAGGGACCCGATCAGGTTTGCATATGTTGCAAAGGTTTGTGGTTTCCACATCAAGTGGACAAAATTTCGCGTGAGGTCATAGAGGAAAAGTGTAGTGAGGCAGATAGTGTTGATATTTTGTATCTTTCCTCTATGTTTCCATCCCATAATAATAGGTTTAGCTTTTGCAAAACCTGCAGCCGCAGTATTAAGTCAGGGAAAAAACCAAAGGCTTCTATTACAAATGGCCTAAATTTTCCGGAGCTTCCGGAATGCCTGAAAGGCTTGACGCCTCTAGAAGAAAGGCTGATTTCTCCCCGTCTTCCTTTTATGATCATAAAGTCTCTTGGATATGGACGTCAAAGTGCCATTAAAGGAGCAGTGATCAATGTGCCAATTCCAGTTGCAAATGTTGTAACTTCCCTTCCCAGGGCATTTAATGAAGCCGAAGTAGTTCAGATTCATCTTAAGCGTAGGATGGAGTATAACCATGATTTCATGGCTGAAACCATAAGGCCCTCAAAGATAGTTGATGCAATTCGGTATTTAGTGAACACAGAACTTTATAAGAAGCACCAGGTTACTATCAATGAGCAGTGGTTGTCTTCTTACTCAGCTGAGACTGTACCATTTGTTGCGTCAGCAGACGACAGGAACATAGTGTGTCAAATGTTAGAAAAGGCAGCACAACGTAATGAGCATAGAGTAGTAGAAGAAGAGGTAGAGTTGAATCCAGGAGGTCAAGAAACCTTCATGGAAAATGTCCCTGTTGAAAACATAGATATTCCTCGAATTGCTATAGCACCAGGAGAGGGTCAGCGACCTCTTGACATGATAACCGATTGTGATTCAGAGGAGCTGGCTTTTCCCACAATATTTGCAGGCATTAAAAGGAAATGTCAGGAAAGTTTTACAACTATAGTTAGATCAGAGCTTAGGAATTTTGATAGAAGAGGTTGTAGAACTGATAAATTATTTCATAACTTCAAAAAGTTAGAAATGATTAGCATTAGGAATAGCACATCAATTTGCTTACGTAAGCACTCTGCCACTCAAGGCATTTCGGCTGCTGATGTGCGTAATGATGAAACTTTAAATAGGTTAATACTTCATGATGATGGCTATAGGCTTTTAAAAGGTATTCGCACGTCTCCTGCTCATTGGGAGGACGAGAAAAAGAAAGTGATGGCTATGATTAGGCAGGTAGGGCTTCCAACTTTTTTTATAACATTTTCCGCAGCGGAAACTAGGTGGCCGGAGCTTTTAGTCTTGCTATGTAAAAATGTAGACAAGCTAGAAGTATCCGAAGAAGAAGCGTTAAATTTGGGGTTTAATGAGAAAGCTCGTCTCATTAGAGCAGACCCAGTGACCTGTGCCAGATATTTCGATTTTCGATATAGACAGGTTTTAAAACTGATGAAAAAGGAAGGCGGTGTCTTTGGTTGTCACCAGGTCATCAAGTTTTATTGGCGAGTGGAGTTTCAGCAAAGAGGCTCTCCACATATACATGGCATGTTCTGGCTGAAAGACGCCCCAAAGCTCGACCTAAAGAATGAGTCCACATTTATGCCTGTGAAGTCCTTTATTGATCAGTTTATTACTGCTGATTCTAGTTGCCCGGACGTTGCTCCATATTTGGAGTATCAACTCCATAGTCACGGGCACTCTTGCAGGCGAGAAATTAGGTCAAAACAAATTTGTAGATTTGGTATCCCATACCCTCCCATGCCTCAAACAGAAATTCTTCTCCCTTTAGAAGAAAATGCTCCAAATTTGGCCGAGCATCGTAGGAATTTCGAAAAAATTCAAAGTCTGCTCGACTTCCCATTTGATCGTGAAAGCGTAGAAAATTTTAACGATTTTAACAACTTAAAATTAATTAAATTACTTACCATCAACATTCAATTCGTTTGAAATTTCGTTCCAATTTTGGTCAATTATTTGCCTATTGTGGTACAGTTTATTTTGCTGGTCCCATAAACAGCGTTTTTTAAATACTGCTGCAATTAATTCTTCGTTAATTGCAGACATTTTCACAAAACATGCGTGTCCGTCAAATCACAAAAACCAACTGTGCAAATTCTAGCATGTTCGGCGGTAAAATAGCAAGCGATTCGTCTTCAAAATCAGTACAGCAGCGTTTGAAGCTGATTGCTTGCGTTTCGTCTTCATCTTCGTCTTCGTCTCAGCACGCACTATGCTTGCGGGCGAGCGAATTCATATGATTTGTTCTGCACTGTTTTTCGTCTTCAGCTTCGTCTTCATCTTCGTCTTCGTCTCAGCGCGCACTATGTTTGCAGCCTAACTGGCAGAGCGGCTCGCAAAATGACGATTGAAGCGGCTGGACTATTGTCGTCGTTGTTGCTGACCTTGCTGCCTTTGCAAGTCATCTTGTTACGCTCATCACTTATTATGCAAAGCTGCAACTACACGTATGTAGGCCGCGTTTATAGGAAAACACCATACAAATTGGAAAAAAATTTAAACGAAATAATCATAACACTGCTTTGCGCTCCCACCTTGCATCAATTTCAATACGTTGCCAATTATTTATCGCCGCAATTTTCGTTTAAATTGTCAAATATCGATAACTCGCAATATATCGAGTAATAATTTACATGCACATGTATTTTCGGTAATTGATATGTAAATAGAAAAGAAGAGTCGAGATACAGCTGGAGCTACGCGCTCGCATCGTTCGTCATTTTCTTTCCTGCACAAGGGCTAAAATGGTTTATCTAATATCTTCCATATTAATTATCCGATCGGATTGCAATTGGATAGGTTTATATAGTATTTATCTATATGTGTGCTGAAGCAGAACGTAAGGACATGAGTACTTCGAATGTTTCCTATTTACAACGTTAAGATATGAGTCCTTCAAATGTTTCCTATTTCATTCGAAGTACTCAAGTCTTAACGTGGGTTTAGAGTTGGGGTTGTCTCATCATAATACTCCTCACTTCTGTAAAACTATGCCCATTTCAAGAACTTCAAATCAACAACATCGATGCTGAAAACGGATACCTCCTCGTCTCCGCTGGCCCAACTCAAATCCCTTCAGAATACGAACATCATTGTTTCCGTATAAATCTTTCCGATATACACAACTGGACCCATTATTTCAATTCTAAAATAATTAATTATACTAAAATCTCACAAATTTAAGTGCTTCCCAATTATATGTAAAGGGAACTTAGTGGCATAACCATACATAAGACAGATAGACACAAAAGAGGACTAACTAATATAATAGGATCCGCATTTAAATATCTATTTAGAATATTACAGGTTAACGATCGCACAAAAATCTAGAATTGGGTAGTGAGCAAACGGCACCGACAAAAATACTTTTTGTAATAATTTGCATTCAGAGCAAAAAGTTTGGTCTTGCAGCATACAGAATTTTTAAAACACCGAGATTTCAAATTTTCCAGCCTTACTAACTCAGATGAAAACCAAAGAGGCCTGTTGGACTTTACAGGAAAAGTAACAGGAACACATTGATCAAAAAATGAGTTCTTAGAGGAATAAAACCAGTCGAGCAATACAGTCTGTTGCTAACTGTATAAGGCCATGGATTATAGTACTATTGTATTTAAAGAAAGCTATTTAATAAAGTTGAATATTATTATTATTAATATTATTTTATTTAAATAACTACTATGGTTAATTCGCTATAAATCCGTAATGAACATTGCGATTTATTTGAATTTAAATTTCGCGTAGTTAAAATATATTCGAACGACACGCACAAATTTAATTGACGGACAGAAAAAAAAGAACGCATAGACAATGCAAAAGCAAATAGACAAGTGTCGTAACCATTAGACTAAATGAGCAATAAGTATTTGTATGCATTATTAGCGCTTTCCAAAATTCGTTACACATGCTTCTTTTTGATTTTTTGGCACTAGTAAAAAGTGCATATTGTGTCTTCTCGCTCTGTCTAATGTCTATATGTATTTATGTCAATATGTACACATGGATGTAAATACTTGCATACATTCAGATCGATCTACCACGTCACCTATACAAATGTACGAGTTTGTATGTACACAAATTAAGTATGTATGAGTTTCAACATAACATTCAACCACGCTCGCATCGTTCGTCCCTGCACAACAAGTAAATTTTATGTCATCGACCATTTGATGCTTGTTGCCGCAATCGACATGTGAAATTTTAGCGCGTGCCAAAATTTGTTACATTTGCTTCTAAGAATGCATATTTTCTTCTCGCTCTGTTTAATGTCTCCACGCATATGTAAATGTCCGGATTTCGAGGGTTGCATACCTCGAAACGAATGGCTGCTCCTGGTGTGCGAGGATAGCACTTGGGATATCTTGGTATCCAAAATGAGGACTGCTTCTCTACGAAACAGTGGCGGGTGGTTCAGCATAGCCTCAACGGCACAACGACAGACCTCGCGATGATGGTCGACGAGAAGTCGTATAAGGCTCTGACGGAGTGCAACGGGAAAGTGAAATTCGTCTTTGGCAGAATAAAACTTCTGAAGAACTCCGTCCCCAGAGCCTCCTTCTCTCCTGCCCGTCCCCCATCCCCTTCTCCAACAATTCCTCCCAGCCAGCGCCCCTCCGGAAGCGTCGAAGGTTGCCCCCACCTACGCGACAGCAGTGGCTGCCGCCGCGCTGCAGCCGCAGTGGCGCGGAAAGCCCCCATCCCCAAACCCCCGACTATCCTGGTCTCCGCCCCCAACCCACCAACGGGCTGCACTAAGCTTGTGGTTGGCAGCGGGCGCCTCCTGGCCCCTGCCCGACCCACAATCAGAGCTGGGGGCAAGCTACCCGCAAGGGTACCTCCCGCGACTGGGTTCGCTAGGCGACCTCCCCCGAGCAGCTCCGCCAGACTGCCGAAGGGCATACGAGGCAATGACTCTCGGGGAGGCAAGGCATGTGGCCTTGTCTCTAAAGCGCTAAAGGAGGATGCGGAGCGCAATTAAGATGCTCCAGTCGAACCTGTACCACGCCAGAGGAGCGTCAGCCACCCTGTGCAGGGGCCGTCTGTAAAGACGAGATTGACCTGGCTCTCGTCCAAGAGCCATGGTTAATAGGTGGCCTCGTCAGTGGACTATCATGCGGATCATGTAAGTTACTATATGACCGTATGGGAGGTGCCCCTCGCACTGCTATATTGGTTAATAACAGTGTGAGACACTTCCCTCTAACTAACTTCATTCACAGAGACCTGGTGGCAACGGCTATAGAGTTAGCCACTGCTGATGGCGTCCGGGAAGTAGTGATCGCCTCTGCTTACTTCCCGGGCGATGTGGATGATGTACCCCCCGCAGAGGTTCAGCGGCTTGTCGAATTCGGACGCCTTCAGTGATCTTGTGATCGGCTGTGATGCAATCTGGGGGAGCAGCGACGTCAATAAACGTGGTGAGTCTCTCCCTCTCTCTCTGGCTTTGAAAGCAGACCTGTTGATCAGCAATCCAAACTCTATCAGTGAGATAGAACTTGCTGCCAACCTGCTCCAAGTTGTGCTTATTACGTCCTTCGAAGTCAGCTCAGTTCGGAAGACTCTAATGGTCAACCGTAAAGTTCCTTGGTGGAATGTAGAGTTGGCTACACAAAGAAGGAAGGTTAGAAGCCTTTTCAACAAGGCCAGATCTAACCGCATAAGTTGGGACGTCTATAGGGACGCTCTCACAAACTATAACAAGAAAATTAGACGCTCCAAACGCGATACGTGGCGCAGCTACTGTGGTAGCATATTAGCCAAAGGGTCGTCTAATGGAATAGGGCTTCTCAAAAGAGCAGATGGCTCTTTCACTCAAGATGGTAGGGAAGCAGTTGAACTTTTACTACAAGTTCACTTCCCAGGTTCAGTGGCGAACCCTGATCTCTCCAGTCACGTTGACGCCACCTTGTCACCTGACTCACGTGGAGCCAGTCTATCTGTAACCATTTTCGATCCTGAAAAGGTCAAATGGGCTGTAGATTCCTTCGCTCCCTTCGAAGCCCCAGGGGGTGATCAAATCTTTCCAGCCCTTCTCCCAAAAAGCCTGGATCATATTCTCGATCCACTGGTCGGCCTTCTTAGAGCTGGTATCACGTGGGGACACATATTCAACTCTTGGAGAATAGTCAATGTGGTATTCATTCCCAAACAGGGGAATCGTCCTCTTGACCAGCCTAACTCATATCGGCCGATCAGCCTTACCTCCTTTCTGCTCAAGACTGCAGAAAGGCTCTTAGACATGCACATTCGGTGCTCTCTGTAGAAGAACAACCCTCTGCACCCCACGCAGTTCGCGTATATAACCGGTAGATCGACAGAGGTCGCTCTGCACAAATTATTGAGTAAAATCGAAAAAGCCTTCGTATCAAAGAACATTGCTCTGTGCTCTTTGCTTGATATAGAGGGTGCTTTCGATAACACCGGCTACGGGTCTATCTCTGCTGCGCTTGAGCACAGAAACATTGCCCGTCCCATAATCCGGTGGATTGACGCCATGCTCAAACACCGGACTATCTCCTCTACCCTGTAAGTAGGGAAAGGTAGTGCGGTAAAAGGGTGTCCCCAGGTAGGGGTGCTCTCCCCTTTGCTCTGGTTCGTAGTAGTCGACGAACTACTAATTATACTTGCAGAACAGGGCGTGGAAGCGATTGGCTATGCCGACGACCTGGCTCTCGTTGTGAACGGGAACTATGCCAACACCGTGACAGAGTTGATGCAATCAGCCTTTCCTTGATGGGTGCACTTTGCACCTGTCCCACCGCACCAATGAAATCGATTTTGATTTCTGACTCCGCTGCACATCCGCATTAAAGTTGCTGCTATGAGCCTTCTGAGAATCAAGCTTCAATCTGGGCTTCTAGCTACCGAATCAGGGCATGCTAGCTTAATCAAAGATATTCCTGGCTTAGAGATCTGCATCAGATCAGATTCTATGACCAAGGAACTCTTTTTTGGTACAAAATTTAGAACTCTCATCCCGGACCGTAGGCACTGGCAACCCCATCAGAGACCCCAATGGTATACATTGGTACACCGACGGGTCAAAGACTGATCAGGAGGTTGAAGCTGGGATATATGGTCCTAACTCCAAAACCTCGATTGCTATGGGCAACTGGCCCACAGTTTTTTAATCAGAGGTTCACGCCATTGAGTTTTGCTGCCGCCTTATTCTTGAGAAGGGGATTAGAGGAGCAAATATATACATCTTCTCGGACAGCCAAGCGGCCATACTAGCCCTCTCTTCAAAAAGAGTAGGCTCTCGTATGGTGGCTGACTGCTGGAACTGTCTCCAGAGGCTGTCGAGAAAGAATAAAGTTACCCTAATTTGGGTGCCTGGACACTCTGGCTTCCAGGGTAACGAGCTGGCGGACGAACTAGCGAGGGCTGGGTCATCAGCTCCCTTGCTTGGACCCGAATCATTCTGTGGCGTGGGGTGGTTAACTATCTCCTCCCTGGTGAAAACCTGGGCTGGAAGATTGACCAAACGCTACTAGTTCTTCCAACTAGGGATGCGGCAGGCTAAAGAGCTCACCAATCCTAAAGTTGATCGAAGGACCAAGCTACTCTCTAGGAGAGACCTCTACCTCCTTGTTGGCTACCTTAGTGGCCACCACTTGGTGAACTATCAGCTTACTAAAATGCGCTTGTCCTCGGATGCAGAGGACGAGGAAACTACTAAACACATTTTATGTGACTGTCCGGTCTTGGTATGGACAAGGAGGAAACATCTGCACGTGGAAATCGCAAGTCCCGAGCATATTGTCCGTTCCTCGACAAAAGACCTGTTATGCTTCATTGGGGAAGCAGAACAGCTTTTGTCATGTTAGGGAGAGCATACTAGGTACAAAAGATCATCATGGTCGCAGTGCCTTGCGCTTTCTCCGCTGGGAGACTCCCTCTTTTATAATAATAATAATAATGTGTAAATGCCTTATGCCATATGTATGTATATTTGTATAAATATATATTTATGTACATTTACTTATGTAATCAAATAAGGGGAAAAATAACAAAAATTATAAAATTAAATATATCAAAATACGAGTATATAAAATAAATATGAAAACACAAAATGTGAACCTGCCCACCCGGGGAATCGAACCACCATATGATGGAAGCAGGAGCTTTTCAGTGGTTAAGTGAGCTATGTCCCGAACTGATGTCAACCGTATTCAGGGTTCGCTTGCTGACTCGATCGAAATGTGAAATGTTTTTGTTGTTAAAATTTATTTAAAAATAATAATTATTTCTATGCACGTAAGTATGTATATATATATATATATAATAATATAATAAACTAATATTAAATGTAAAATAATTATTAAAATTGTTTTGTCTTAAATATATAAATATAATTTAAATATATAAATATAAATTAAAATCAATGAAATCAAATTGAGGAAAACTATTTTGAATTGAAATTTAATTTACAATAAGTAGCGGATTTTTAAGTACATACAGCAAAATCCCCTCGGCTGCTACTTTCGTTTTAGTTTATTAGAATAAAAGAAATAAAAAAGATAATTCATAAAATGGAATAAAATAAGAAATAAATAAGATAAATATAATAAAAATAAAATGGAAGGAATGCAAAGCTGTCGCACATGAGAATCGAACCACAACACACACAAACAAGCCTACAGAATTACGTCGGCCACTCTAACTAGGATGCATAGTAAGCCACACCTGTTACCACCGGCCGATAGCAAAATAAAAAGTTTTATTGCTGTGAGTTTATTTGATTAAGTATATCCGTTCAAAACGAATTTAATTCTTATCATATCTTACTTATTTATAGTCCGATTTAAATGAAATTATCAAAAAACGCTCGTGGCAAGGTATTTGTCATGTGTGATATTCAACTTTGGTTGTTAAGTTAATATTGGTTCATCTAACAGTTATTACTGATTTACAGAGGCGGAAAGAAGCATCTCGCAAATTTGAAAAAAAATTTTTATACACTGCAATATACACGAACGTTGTTACAAAATTTCTGAGATATACGCCTTCATGCAGATAGACATACACGTATGTAGCTCAATCGACTCGTATGTTGATGCTGATTCAGAATATACATATGTATGTAGTTTATGGGGTCGTAGATGCCTCCTTCTGCCTATTACGCACATTTTCGTTCGAACAAACACAATAGTGCATGAATTTTTTTAAAAGCTATGGCCTAAAAACTGAAATAGAATGAATAAAAAAATTTTCAATCATGTTCCAAAATTAAATAATTCATTTTTTCAAAATCGGTCCTAAGGAAACAACTTGATTTTACTTTTGGGGAAACAATTGCAGTTTGCTAAAACCAGGTCTAATGTAGCATGATCTTCGGGAAGAACTAAGCGATTGATTCTAGAGATAGTATAATATATAATGGAATGTCGGAAGACAATTCAAAATCAAGTATTCTACCACTACAATTAAGAACAGTATTTATTGGATAAAGAGTTAATTGCAGAGGGCACCAATATATCAGATTGAGATGACCAAGTAACTTCTGGTGATTTCAAACCAAAAACTAGCAAATAGAAAATCAGATAGTTTGCACGCAACAGATTGGATGGATGAATTATGTAAAGATTGTAGACAGATATATCAGATGAGGCAGTAATATGCGAACAGGTAATGTAAATTTGACACATTGTAATTTTAACACATACAAAGTCTAAGGACGAACCATGGTCTGATGGAACAAGTTCGAAAGATCAAACTTTACAGCAATAAGAACAAACCTCCAATTTGTGATAAATGATCACATCTGAAGGAGGTGTACTTATTAGTGTAGCATATCTACCCTATAAATATACTAAATTAATGGGTACAATTTAGATTCAAAACATTGTGACACTTTGTCATAATAAACATAACATTCAAGTACCCAAAAGACCACCAACAATTATACAAGTATTCCAGCGCTCAAGTAATACGATCTAACGCTTATACATAAGCCGATCACGGAGCGTGGGAATGAAGAGCTTGCACTTTGCAGCTCAAGCGGTCAGGCTATACATAACATATACATGCCTTCTGCATACATATGTATATGTATATGCATGCTTATGAATATGTATATGAAACTATATGTATATAGAATAAGTATTGTATGTACGGGTTAGCTCAGCCCAAGATGAGCGTACAAGAAATATTCGAATAAGGTGACTCTAACAGAGCAGACGCTCTGACTCTCGAAACAACCGAACCTTCTTTGGAACCTCTCTTATATTATATGGCGACCGTGACAGGACGACAGGACATCAGGACTTGAGACTGAGTCTCGCCTCCGTCTGACAGCTAATGCCTTGCCACCTTCCCAGCCAAATCGCCGACAAAATTTGTGTCAAAACAACAACAGCAACCCAGCATCAACGTTGCCCGAGAAACGGAGAGAAAAAGAGAAGAGCCACTCGCCAGTGTATTTGTGTATTATGACGTCATCGCCGCTGTCGACGCATCAACAATAATAAGATGGACCACACCCACTCATAATAGCTGAGTACCGGGCAAGGCAGGAAAGGAAGGAACCAAAGAAGCACAAACGCTCCGGAAAAAGGATACAGCTACTACAACAACGCCGACTGGTCAAGGAAATGACCCAGTTGGCCAGAGACGAGACGTCCCGGCAACGCTACAAAGAGTGTCTTAAAGACATTAAGAACAAGCTTTCGCAAGGTGCGAAACAACGCAAACGGGCTGCATAAATAAATGCCAATGCCCCAATTTGCCTTAATTTTAATTTCTAGATCCAAGCCGAGGCGGAAAACCGCTGCTTGAAAAACACTAATATCTGTTAGGCTTTTTACTAACAATGCGGTTGGACAATTTTTTTTATTGTAAACAAATATGTGAGCCAACCACATTTATTAACAAATAATATTTCCACGTCTCCGGTACTGAGTATATACAATATATATATACTCAAACTGCAAAAAAAAATTTTTTAAATGACAAAATATAACAATTCTTATCTTAATTAAATATAAAAAAAAAATTTTTTTTTTGATTTTCTAGAAGAAGAAATTAATATAAACTCATAAATAGAAAATTTCTTTTTCCTTCAAAAAAAAAAAAAATGTTTCATTGAATATAAACTAAAAAAAGGGATGGTTTAGCGATTCTAGTGAGGCAAAAGACAATACTGTCAACGTAGTTAATAACGTAAAAATTATAGATCACACAGACGATATAAATGCGTTGTGGATTTTATTGCTGATCATTACAATAGTGCTAATTCTACAATTTCTGCTTACA
Organism: Zaprionus ornatus; assembly: GCA_018904035.1. Classification (NCBI taxonomy): domain Eukaryota; kingdom Metazoa; phylum Arthropoda; class Insecta; order Diptera; family Drosophilidae; genus Zaprionus; species Zaprionus ornatus. The sequence goes on from JAEIFZ010000236.1 coordinate 228,445, forward strand.
ATTTATGTTAAGCATAACAAAATTATCAAAAATCGTTATATGAATAGGGCAAATCGTTTAGACCAGATTTAAAAAAAAAATAGATTAGAAGAAACCTTCATAAAAACATTTTTTTTTTTTTAACGACAGGAATGGAATGGAGCGAAATAGCGATATGAATAGAATTTCGCTATAGGTTTGATAAGTCTTATAAATGTATCAATAGAGATGCAGTAATAAAATCTGAAACTTTGAAAAATCATATAGAGATAGTAGTAGGAGAATATAATAATATAGTTATATTAGTAAATAAATATGAAAATAGGCTCACATCTGAACATAATAACAAATGTTTAAGGGTTATAAAATCCCTAAACACAAGATTAAATAATATCAGAAAAAGAAGGCATATTCTGATAGATGTACCTGAAAGTCTAAGTCAATTGGTTGAATTCAACCCAGACCAGTTCAAAGAACTAGACGAATCTGTTCAATCAAACGGCGCTGAATCCGATAGTGACATTGAAACACTAGAAGGAAGCGACCGAATTGAATTTAAATCAGAAACAATAACAATTTCTGAAATGGCACAGACATTGACAGAATTTATCAGGCTAGCCACATCTCTGATACCAGAGTTTGATGGTAGACCAGAAAATCTACAAAGTTTTTTGGATGCTCTAGGTCTATTAGACAGCTTAAAGGGCACACATGAAACGACAGCGATAAGCCTTATAAAAACTAAACTTAAAGGCCATGTAAGAAACCTTATAAGAAATGAGCAGACAATTGCTGCAATCATTACCCAACTGTCAAGTGCAGTAAAAGGAGAATCAGTAGAAGTGATATCTGCCAAGCTTCTCAATCTACAACAGAGAAATAAAACGGCTAACCAATACACCCAAGAGGTGGAGAAACTGACAAAGGCCCTTGAAGGTGCCTATATCAGTGAAGGTCTCAGCCAGTCCTTAGCAAATAAATACAGCACTACAACAGCTGTAAAAAGAATTGCTCCATTGATAAGGTAAAACTTATCATGCAAGCAGGCACATTCACAAACATGAATGATGCCATTTCCAAATTTGTAAACAGTTGCACGGAGATAACAGGTCAAAGTAACAGTGTACTCTATTATCGACGAGGTGCAAATAATAATAATAGAGGAGGCCGAGGTTATAATCGTTGAAGAAATAACTACCACAATAATTACAACCGAGGCAGCAATAACAACAATAATAATAACTATAATAACCGTGGAGGTAGACGAGGCCAAAACCAAGGGAGTGGCCGCGGAAACTACAACCAGGGTAATAATAATAATAACAATGTTAGAATCGGGCAAAATACGTCGGAAAACTCACAGAACCCTTTAGGAAACAACCAATAAATGTAAAAGTTCATTCCATCAATTATAGTCTTAATATATTCGTAACTTTCTATAATCATTCAACTGAAAATAAACTAACATTTCTCATAGATACTGGTGCAGATATCTCACTTTTAAAAGTAAATTCTGATACCTTCAAAATCGAAGGCATAGGCCAAGTTGTGATAAAGTCTCGAGGAACAACCTCAATAGAACTTCAATCAACAAAATATATTATTCCACATGAATTTCATTTGTTAGACCCAAATTTTGCAATACCACGTGATGGAATAATAGGCACTGATTTTATAAAGAAATTCAATTGTCAACTAGATTTCAAACCAAGTGAAGACTGGTTTATAATTAGACCCTAAAATTTAAATTATCCAATATATGTTCCGATAACATATAGCGCTGGCAAAAATACAGTTCTTCTGCCAGCCAGATCACAAGTTATTCGGAAAATAGACATTAATGCTGTAAATGATTACATATTTGTTTCTAATCAGGAAATACATAATGGATTTTATGTTGCAAATACATTAGCAGCATCCAAACATGTATACATTCGACTTCTAAATACAACCAATTTCGACCAATTGGTCAAAGTAAACAAAATTCAATATGAAAATTTTAGAGATTATGACATTCATAATACCAATACTGAAAATAGAAGCGAACAAGTACTTTCAAAACTAAAGAAAAATTTTCCAGACCAATTTAAAAATCAATTAACTGAATTATGCATACTGTGTGCATAATGTGTAATGTGATGTGTTCGGACTGGAAACCGAACCAATATCAACAAACAATTTTTATAAACAAACATTAAGACTTAAAGATGATGAACCCATTTATATAAAAAACTACAGAAGCCCGCATAGCCATTTTGAAGAAAGTCAAAAACAAGCGACAAAATCGTCGAACCGTCTGTATATGAGTAATATAACATCTTTTTCAACGAGCAATGGCTCATATTGCATCACGCGATTACCATTTGGTCTTAAAATGATGATGACTATATCATTCTCGGGTTTAGAACCCTCTCAGGCATTCCTTTATATGGATGACTTAATGGTGATAGGATGTTCCGAAAAACACATGATTAAAAACTTAACTGACGTTTATAATGTATGTAGGAAATATAACCTAAAGTTGCATCCAGAAAAATGTTAATTTTTCATGCATGAAGTGACATTCCTAGGTCACAAATGCACAGACAAAGGAGTATTGCCAGATGACAAGAAATATGACGTCATCAAAAATTATCCTTTCCCTTATGATGCGGACAGCGCAAGACGATTTGTAGCATTCTGCAACTATTATCGTCGATTTATAAGGAACTTCGCCGACTATTCACGGCACATAACTAGATTATGTAAAAAGAATGTCCCTTTTGAATGGTCAAGCGAATGCCAGAACGCATTCGAATACCTTAAAGAAAATCTTATGCACCCCACATTATTACAATATCCTGATTTTCGCAAAGAATTTTGCATTATAACGGATGCTAGTAAACAAGCTTGCGGAGCGGTTCTAACTCAGAACCGTAACGGGATTCAGCTCCCAATAGCTTTTGCATCACGTTCATTTACAAAAGGAGAAAGCAATAAGAGTACAACGGAACAAGAACTAGCGGCTATTCATTGGGCAATTACCCATTTTAGACCATACATTTATGGCAAACATTTCACCATTAAAACGGACCACAGACCATTAACGTACCTATTTTCAATGACTAATCGCAGTTCTAAATTATGCGGTTAGAGCTTGAAGAATGCGACTTCACAGTAGAATACCTAAAGGGGAAAGATAATTTTGTAGCAGACGCACTTTCGCGTATAAATATAACAGAACTCAAAGACATGCAACATAAAGTCCTGAAAGTCACTACCAGGCAACAAAGTAGACAAAATAAAAACTATACAGTAACAAATTACGAACTATTGCCTAGGCAAAGTATCCAAAATGTATCTAAGCCCAACGTACACGAAGTCATAACAAATGATGAAGTACGAAAAGTAGTGACCTTGCGACTGAATCTATTTGTTTACTAAAACGAGGAAATAAAGATATTGCAAGAATTGATGTTCACGATTTATATACCAATGGAAATTTTGATTTAGGTCAGTTCTTCCAAAGGCTTGAAATGCAAGCCGCTATACTAAAAATCAGCCAACTCAAATTGGCACCGAGTGAAAAAATCTTTGAAGCCATTTCAATAGATATTTTCAAAAATATGGGAAATATAAAATTGAAATCATTAAGAGTAGCGCTACTCCAGCCGGTGACCATTATAAAAACTGAAAAAGAGATACAATCAATACTGTCTGCATATCATGACGATCCAATTCAAGGAAGTCATACAGGCATTACAAGAACGCTAGCGAAAATAAAAATACACTAAAATTGGAAAAATATGACTCGTCATATAAAAGAGTACATACGTAGATGTCATAAATGTCAAATGTCGAAAACAACGACACATACATTATTATTATTATTATTATTATAAAAGAGGGAGTCTCCCAGCGGAGAAGGCGCGAGGCACTGCGACCATGAAGATCTTTTGTACATAGAATGCTCTCCCTATAATGACAAAAACTGTTCTGCCTTCCTAATGAAGCATAACAGATCTTTCGTCGACGAAGGGACAATATGCTCGGGACTTGCGAATTCCACGTGCAGATGTTTCCTCCTAGTCCATACAAAGGCCGGACAGTCACATAGAATGTGTTTAGTAGACTCGTCGTCCTCTTTGCAGAGCCTGCACTCTGCATCCGAGGACAGGCGATAGTTCACCAGGTGATGGCCACTAAGGTAGCCAACAAGTAGGTAGAGGTCTCTCCTAGAGAGTAGCTTGGTCCTTCGATCAACTTTAGGATTGGTGAGCTCTTTAGCCTGCCGCATCCCTGGTTGGAAGAACCAGTAGCGTTCGGTCAATCTTCCAGCCCAGGTTTTCACCAGGGAGGAGATAGTTGACCACCCCACGCCACAGAATGGTTCGGGGCCAAGCAGGGGGGCTGATGACCCAGCCCTCGCTAGTTCGTCCGCCTGCTCGTTGCCCTGGAAACCAGAATGTCCAGGTACCCAAATTAGGGTAACTTTGTTCTTATTTGACACCCGCTGGAGACAGTTCCAGCAGTCAGCCACCATACGCGAGCCTACTCTTTTTGTGGAGAGGGCCAGTATGGCCGCTTGGCTGTCCGAGAAGATGTATATGTTCGCTCCTCTAATCCCCTTCTCAAGGATAAGACGGCAGCAGAACTCGATGGCGTGAACCTCTGATTGGAAGACTGTTGGCCAGTTGGGACCATATATCCCAGCTCCAACCCCCTGATCAGTCTTTGACCCGTCGGTATACCAATGTATACAATTAGGGTCTCTGATGGGGTTGCCAACATCCCAGTCCCTACGGTCCGGGATGAGGGTTCTGAATTTTGCACCAAAGAAGAGTTCCTTGGTCATAGAATCTGATCTGATGCAGATCTCTAGGCCAGGAATATCTTTGATTAGGCTAGCATGCCCTGATTCGGTAGCTAGAAGCCCAGATTGAAGCTTAATTCTAAGAAGGCTCATAGCAGCAACTTCTTTAATGCGGATGTGCAGCGGAGTCAGATTCAAAATTGATTTCATAGCTACGGTGGGACAGGTGCGAAGTGCACCAGTGCGTAACCTTAGGCCACCAAACAATAGCAGGTTACGATCGGTCTTACCATCATCTCAAATAGCCACCGGATGGTGCAGGATATGAGACCCCAGAATCTACCGAAGAGTCTTCTGCATGCCCACATGGCATGAGTAGCCTTTGATAGAGTGTTATGTAGGTGGGAGTTCCAGTTTAGTCGTTTATCAAGGGATACCCCTAGATATTTGACTTCATTAGAAAGGTCCACGGGAGAGCCGCCAATGTATAATTGACCAATGTCAACAGAGTAACACTTAGTGAAAGGAACAATGATTGCCTTTTGTGGGTTGAAGCTAAGACCTACATCTTCACACCACCTACTGACCGTGTTCAGAGCTGATTGCATCAACTCTGTCACGGTGTTGGCAAAGTTCCCGTTCACTACAAGAGCCAGGTCGTCGGCATAGCCAATCGCTTCCACGCCTTGTTCTGCAAGTATAATTAGTAGTTCGTCGACCACTAGGGACCAGAGCAAAGGGTATAGGACCCCTCCCTGGGGACACCCTTTAACCGCACTAATATGGGCGGTGGTCGTGTCCAGGGTAGAGGAGATAGTCCGGTGTTTGAGCAAGGCGTCAATCCACCGGATTATGGGACGGGCAATATTTCTGCGCTCAAGCACAAAGAGCACAAAGCAATGTTCTTTGATACGAAGGCTTTTTCAATTTTTCCCACTAATTTGTGGAGAGCGACCTCTGTCGATCTACCGGCTATATACGCGAACTGCCTGGGGTGTAGAGGGTTGTTTTTCTGCAGAGAGCACCGAATGTGCATGTCTAAGAGCCTTTCTGCAGTCTTGAGCAGAAAGGGGGTAAGGCTGATCGGCCGATATGACTTAGGCTGGTCAAGAGGACGAGATTCCCCTGTTTGGGAATGAATACCACATTGACTCTTCTCTAAGAGTTGGGTATGTGTCCCCACGTGAGACTAGCTCTAAGAAGGCCGACCAGTGGATCGAGGATATGATCCAGGCTTTTTGGGAGAAGGGCTGGAAAGATTTGATCACCCCCTGGGGCTTCGAAGGGAGCGAAGGAATCTACAGCCCATTTGACCTTTTCAGGATCGAAAATGGTTACAGATAGACTGGCTCCACGTGAGTCAGGTGTCAAGGTGGCGTCAACGTGACTGGAGAGATCTGGGTTCGCCACGGAACCTGGGAAGTGAACTTGTAGTAAAAGTTCAAGTGCTTTCTTACGATCTTGAGTGAAAGAGCCATTTGCTCTTTTGAGAAGCCCTATTCCATTAGACGACCCTTTGGCTAATACCTTGTGGAGTCTCGATGCCTCTGGGAGTGATTCTATGCTACCATAGTAGCTGCGCCACGTATCGCGTTTGGAGCGTCTAATGTCCTTATTATAGTGTGTGAGAGCGTCCCTATAGACGTCCCAACTTATGCGGTTAGATCTGGCCTTGTTGAAAAGGCTTCTAACCTTCCTTCTTTGTGCTGCCAACTCTTCATTCCACCAAGGAACTTTACGGTTGACCATTAAAGTCTTCCGAACTGAGCTGACTTCGAAGGACGTAATAAGCACATCTTGGAGCAGGTTGGCAGCAAGTTCTATCTCACTGATAGAGTTTGGATTGCTGATCAACAGGTCTGCTTTCAAGGCCACAGAGGCTTTGAAGAGTTCCCAGTTTGTCTTTTTGGGACAGAAGGAGTTCAGGCGAATATCGACTTGGCCAGGAAGGTCGAACCTGATGTGCTGATGGGCGACAAGGTAGCTTCGTCTGTGACCCGCCTGTTAACAAACGAACTCGCAATTGAGTTGCTGACTAGGGTGAGATCTAAAACCTCTTCCCTAATAGAGTATATAAACGTGGGTTTACACCCTACGTTAGCTATATCTAGATGACAACACATTAGATAATCTAAGAGAGACTCACCACGTTTATTGACGTCGCTGCTCCACCAGATTGTGTGGTGGGCGTTGGCATTACAAAGGCGGCAGAAATCCACAAGCCGCTGAACCTCTGCGGGGGGCACATCATCCACATCGCACGGGAAGTAAGCAGAGGCGATCACTACTTCCCGGACGCCATCAGCAGTGGCTACCTCCATAGCCGTTGCCACCAGGTCTCTGTGAATGAAGTTAGTTAGAGGGAAGTGTCTCACACTGTTATTAACCAATATAGCAGTGCGAGGGGCACCTCCCATACGGTTATATAATAACTTAACTTAGTGACAAGGCCACATGCCTTGCCTCCCCGAGAGTCATTGCCACGGATGCCCTTCGGCAGTTTGGCGGATCTGCTCGGGGGAGGTCGCCTAGCGATCCCAGTCGCGGGAGGTACACTTGCGGGTAGCTTGCTTCCAGCGCTGGTTGTGGGTCGGGCAGGGGCCAGGAGGCGCCCGCTGCCAACCACAGGTCTGGTGCGACCCGTTGAGGGGTTGGGGGCGGTGACCCGAATGGTCGGTGTTTCGGGGAGGGGGGCTTTCCGCGCCACTGCGGCTGCAGCGCTGGCGGACGCCACCTTGGCGGCAGCCACTGCTGTCGCGTAGGTGGGGCAACCTTCGTCGCTTCCGGAGGGGCGCTGGTTGGGGGGGGAATGATTGGAGAAGGGGATGTGGAACGGGCAGGAGAGGAGGAGGCTCTGGGAACGGAGTTCTTCAGGAGAAGCTTAACTCGTCCAAAGACGAATTTCACCTTCCCGTTGCACTCCGTCAGAGCCTTATACGACTCCTCGTCGACCAACATCGCGTGGTGAGACGTGGTGCCGTTGAGGCTATGCTGAACCACCCGCCACTGCTTCGTTGAGAAGCAGTCTGCATTTTGGATACCAAGGTATCCCAAAATGGCGGCGGGAGTTAGTTCAGCACTACTGGGGAAGTATCCGGGTTTTTAGAATCAGCCGACGTGAAGCACAGTTTCACGCTGCATGCCACCTGGCTGTGATGTGGCTTTGTGGACTCCACATGAGTCTCTTTGGGCTTCTTTGAAAACCCTTGGGGTTCGAGGATGGTATCGTCAGCGCGCGTCCGTTTGGCCTTGGTTTCCACGGGGGCGCGGTGGCGATAGCTAGAGACTAATTTTAGTCAGGCGAAGATTGTGATTCTATAAATCACCCCAATCCAAGGCGGAACACCATACGCCAAAGGATGAATGGCCGGGGGGTAGCCCGGTCGTTAGTATGCGGACTCTGGATACCTGTCGTCCTCCAGTTTCATCTAGACTTCCCCTTCCCGCCTACTCGTGGGTCCAAAATTATGAATGATTTTCTTAAACAAGATAAGTCTGATGCGACTTTAACAGGGCGAAGCCTTAAACGCCGACCCCAATAACAGCACTGCAGCCAGTGGGCTGCTGCTTGGCCCTGGTACTCTAGAGGACCCGGACAGGCCACGGACTCCCTTAGACGATGAGCAGAGACATGACCGTGCTAGAGGCCTGCTTCCAGGCGCCCTCACGTTGAGAGTATAGCCGCACTTCCGGCAGTAGAAGCAAGGACGGCACGTACCTCAGCCAAAGCTAGGGTTACATGTAGTTCCCCTTGCTGCCTCTGACGGCTGACGGATATCCAGTAACCCATACACGGTGCGATTCAATAAGCTAGTCCGTATAAATGGGCGAGGATCATGAGAAAATCTCGACATAACACATAGCTGTTGCACTCCTTGTTGAACTCTGTCGACTTTACACCAAAAGTCTTTTCTTCTTTTGGAGCAGCTACGGGACTTAAAACGATCGGTATGGTGAAAAAATATGTCATTTTGTGAGTTGTCTTGAAAATTTGTCATATCCGGTGGTAGTTGCGCTGTCAGTTCAGCATTGTTTACTGTTCTGTATTCATGGTTTGATTCTTCTGAACGACCGCTGCTTTCTGTTTGTGCTGGCTTGAGAGCTTTTTGAACACCGACCGCAACTGGGATAGGTATAGGGATAGGTGATAGCCATGCCACAGCCATAACAACAAACTTTTCTTTCGGTGGCCTGCTTCCCTACAGTTCCAACCAGCGTTTAAAAAACTGCCGTAAGTTTCATTTCACATGATTTTGCTTCTGCTTCTGCTTCTGAAAAATCAGAAGTCGCAGTCAAAGCATAAGTAAAAATCACGCAGCGACGAATGTCAAAAATCAGCAGCAGTCGCCGTTTTTCGTTTTTTTGCTTTCTGCTTTGCTGTTGCTTTTAATCGTAGACGTAAGTCGCTGCTACAGCTACCGACGACTTTCGGAAGTCGTCGGCAGTCGCAGCAGCATAAGTCGGTGCTGTCGACTGTTTGCTGCTTTTGATTTTTGCTGCTATTGCTGCTGATGAACAGTCGCAGCAGCCTAAGTCGGTGTTGTCGACTGTTTGCTGCTTTTGATTTTTGCTGCTATTGCTGCTGATGAACAGTCGCAGCAGCCTAAGTCGGTGCTGTCGACTGTTTGCTGCTTTTGATTTTTGAGGCGACAATTTCCTTATATTAAATTTTAGAAACAAAATTAGCAAAAATAAAAATATAATAGTATATGAATTTTGATGAATGATACATAAATAAATTTTCATTGTTTTCTGTTTTAACTATTATTTTATTTATTTTATAAACCACTAAGAGTAAGTTCTTCATTCTCAAAAAGTGGCAAAGTATCAATGGCCATGTCCAAAAGGTGGGATTTAATTTAACTAGTAATATGTTCTCAAGAACATCCTGGCTTAATCGATTGCGGTAGTTGGTAAGCACCAGCCTCAGTGTGGAGAATGCTCGTTCAATCGACACCTGTTATAAAATAAGAAACTATCTAAGAAGGAACCTAAATTATTTATGCCATTTTTATTTACCTGAGTTGGCGGTACGGCATAACAAACGTTACTAACTGCGTATAACTCCTGGTCAGTATACTGCTTTCCTTTCCAGTAAGATAGCACGTCTGTGTCAAATCTTTGATACGCAAGTTGTAGATTTTCAATTTTTGTGTACACGTCTATTGAATTATTTACTTTTGATTGAACGCCTTGCGATAAATAGGCCTCTAACATTGCGTCTTCCTCGTCATAAAAGAAGTTGTCTATTTGATTTAAGCCAGAGTTGGGAGTTGAACACATATTGCCAGTAGGGTTCAGACTATATAGTCTATCCCAAATTAATTTTAAATGATCTATTGCGTCGGTTTTTTGTTGCGGAGACAATATATGTTGAAAGCGGGGATCCAAAAACAAGCATGAAACTACAAATTTATTATTTAACAATGTTTTTGTTCGTGTTTCTATTGAATTTAAAATTTTATTTCCAATAGTTTTTGTTAAATTGTGACTTGAATCATTGACTATTTTTTCGGTCGATATTTTTAGTTTAAGCCATTGGGCGTAAAAATTACTATAATGTAGTTGCTCCTCTTGGAATCTTTGTATAGATTTTTGCAAGGGACTAAAAACATTACAATATGTTTCAATAAAATCCCAAAACGAGGCATCTACATCAAAATTCTCTTCATCCGTTCTGTTTTTAAGTGACTCAATTTTACTTAAAATATCTTTCGCTTCCAACAAGTTTTTTAACATTATGTACGTGGATCCCCATCTTGTTGGACAGTCTAATTGTGGCACTTTTAATTTTTTAAGCTCAAATATTTCGCGGTATCCATTCGATGGTTTTCTAATATATTTAGTCATATTCCTACAATTAATTATGTCCAATGATTTAATTACATCGAGGGCAACCAGCTGTGCTGTGTGTGCAGCACAACGACAAACTTCAATATTTCCAATTAAAACTTTGGGAATTTTTTCTATTAACTCTATTTTATCCAAATAATCGTCGTTGGTGCACTCGTAATCGTTCTCTTCATTATTTTGTTCAGACACAAGTGACAAAATATTAGTTGCCTTAAGCATATTTGCCCCGTTGTCAGAAGTAATGGATACGATTTGATTTAAATTTATATTATATTTATTAAGCACTTTGATCACTTCGGTTGCAAGATTTTTGGCTCCACTTGATCCTGCACCTTTCAACTCAATCATTCCCAAAATAATAGATTTTATTTGACCCGAATTTATATATTGTGCACTTACTCCAAAAATATTTCTGGACATACGCGTTGCACTGTCTATTTTCAAAGATAATAACGTGTTTTTAAGTTCAGCTTTTATATGTGTTCGTATATTATTTGCCACTATTTCCAATGTATTTTTACAGTTTACTGCATTTAATTTCATCATTTTCCCTTCAGCTGTTTTTAGACCTTCACAAATTGGATCAATTATGTTTCTCATATTTTGTGAATTTAAAACATTAAATGGAATGCTATCTTCGGTTACCAATCCTATATATGATCTTATTAATTGTTTTTTATTTACTTCAATTTTAATTTTTTTTTTTCTTATTATTTTACAACAAGAACTTGTTGATGAAGTTTCAAGGTTTTCTAAATTAATCACATTAACATCAATTTTGTGTTGTTTTTTTAAATGTGCTTTTAAATTTGATGTTCTATTATTTTTGAGAGAGCTTTTACATATATTACATACAGCTAAGCCCTCGACTGCCTTATTTTCAAAATATTTCCAAACTTCACTTGGTGCCATGGTTTTCAGAAATATGCAAGTGAGTGGTGGTGTGAATCAAGCAGCAAACGTTTTACAAGTAAAATTAATATAAGGAAATTGTCGCCTCAAAAATCAAAAGCAGCAAACAGTCGACAGCACCGACTTAGGCTGCTGCGACTGTTCATCAGCAGCAATAGCAGCAAAAATCAAAAGCAGCAAACAGTCGACAGCACCGACTTAGGCTGCTGCGACTGTTCATCAGCAGCAATAGCAGCAAAAATCAAAAGCAGCAAACAGTCGACAACACCGACTTAGGCTGCTGCGACTGTTCATCAGCAGCAATAGCAGCAAAAATCAAAAGCAGCAAACAGTCGACAGCACCGACTTATGCTGCTGCGACTGCCGACGACTTCCGAAAGTCGTCGGTAGCTGTAGCAGCGACTTACGTCTACGATTAAAAGCAACAGCAAAGCAGAAAGCAAAAAAACGAAAAACGGCGACTGCTGCTGATTTTTGACATTCGTCGCTGCGTGATTTTTACTTATGCTTTGACTGCGACTTCTGATTTTTCAGAAGCAGAAGCAGAAGCAATTGTTCACTTTCTGATATCGCTCGCAGCAGAAGCAGTGAAAAGCAAAAATATTGCGACTTCTGCTAATTCGACTGCAGCTTTTCAAACACTGGTTCCAACACACCAGAGCTTTTGCCTCTATATCACCCTCACCGTACTCATTTCCGGACAGCTCGTCCGCTTCCGCTAGAAGCTCGGAAACATTTCTTTTAAAGGGCATATTTTGACTGTAATTTTGAGTCCGTTTGACATCTTCCATAAAGGCTTCTCCTCGCCGACAAACTTATCTAAGCTCAGAAACTGTTCCTATTTTAAAATATAAAATTTCATGTCGTATTTCTGGTCGTTAGTTATTTCTGAATACCCTGATTAATTTCCGACTTGACCAAGGCTATTCTAACTGGTCTAACCAACTGGAAATTTGGTTATATAAGCTAGGGAATGACTCATTAGTCTTCTGCTTCCTATTACGAATTCACTTTTCTAGGTCGCTATCATCTCTTTCATTTCTGAATTGTTGACGGAATGCATCACAGAGCCTATCCCATCGGATGTGCCTCACTGTTTTGTGATATCGCCAATAAAATTCAGTTGCCTTTCCTTCGAACAGCACATTGATGTTGGAGCAAAGCACCTCAAAGTTTCCAACTAACGTTTGGTGTGTCAAAGCCTCAACACGATAAATAAAATTATCCACGGGTACTCCAACACCTGAAAACTTCACCTTCCAAGCGTTGAGTATATTACTTTATCTGGCCTTTGCGATAAATCTGACGACGCACTTCCGACAGAGTTCTGTGGAGTGTCCCTGTCTTGCCCTGGATTCTGCCTCGATCCGCCTTGTAAGACGCTGTCATGGGAAAATTCCCTGCTAGAAATTGCTTCCATCTGCGGTAACATTAACCGCTGCATGCACTCGGCTACGGAGTTTTGAACTAAAGTAGCCATTTTCTCCGTTAAGGTTCTAAGAAGGCGAGCCTCCATGTCTGGACAAGCAGCGCTAGGAGTACTTGGATTCTCACACCCCCCGCGACTATCGGGTGCCGGTTCGGATGTACTCTTTTCGCTTGTTAGTCTGCTCTGAGATCGTGTATTATGAGCTACCACCTTCCTTACTTATTCACTCGTTGTAGGCCGACATATAATGTTACAGACCGGACAAGCTTCACTATTCTTAAAGTGTGTGTGTGGCCACACAGTTCCGGTGAAACTCATGACCACAATTGGTCTTATGAACCTCAGTCGGAATTAACCTTTCTTTGCACAAGGCACATCTAACTGCTGCCTCTGCAGCTTCGGGAGAACGATCTAAACCCATATTTCCTGCTTGTGACATGTAAACTTTTTCTTTTTTTATTTCTTTTTTTCTAAATAATAATCAATGGAAACGTAACCAAAAAAAATAAAATATAAAATATAGCATAAACTAAATGAAATTTCACACAAAAAGAAATAAAAGTCTCATAAAAACAATTTTTGGTCTCTCTGCCTAATTACTCGCCGTTAAAGGACTAAACATTTTCTTACCATTTTAGTTTTCGGAAAAAAAGAGTTGAGTTTTAAACTTTATTAACTTGTTATTAACTTGTGATAAGACACAGATTTTATATCATGAAGTGATCAAAATGTTTTGAAAATCTCACTTGGTTAGCTTCGGTAAAAAGCGAAACTATATTCCTAAGAAAAGAAATAACATTACTTTGTGAAGAAAGTTCAATATGGCTTGTATTTTTTCCTGATCTGCCGAAGTTAATAACAACCTAGATTCCTTAGAATTGACACTCGCCTCATTTTTCCCGAACCCTCCAACTGTCGAATTCCTTAACTGTGGGAGAAAGGGAATACTAATATTACACTCTTTCTATTTCCAGGCATTCAAGAAATTTGTAGTTGATATTTCCAGGCATTTAAGAAATTTGCCATTTGTTGGAAGTAGAACCCGAACTTTTTACTCATTTCATACTTAAATGTAAAGTGCCGCTCAACTGAATAGGTTTGACTATTTATTTAGGTTTGAAACGTTGTATCTTAATTATATGCAATTCGATTTAAACGAAATAAATTTTTATGTATGAATAGATCAGTAATTTGTTAAATAGCTAAGTTTCTGATCTCTTAGTTTTGTTTATATCATATTTTTTTTTTTTTTCAAAAACATAACAAAAATCTTCATTTTACTTCAGGTACTAGATTGTTTAAATAATAAAGGACACTGTTAGCACTAATTAGTATTTAGTATGGCCACCCTTGCTTTTAATTATTTCAAACATACGGTTTGGTAAGGAATCATAATATTTTTTAATTTCATTCAGTGAAATTGTTGACCAGGCTCTTTTAATTGCTTCAAATAGGGTCCCAGTGTCACTAAATTGTCTCCCTCCTTCGTACACTCTCCTGTACAAAAGTCCCCAAATGTTTTCAATAATGTTAATGTCAGGGGAGTAAGGCGGCCACTCGAGCAATTTTACGTTTGGGTCTTTAATCCACTGTTTTATAACCCGAGCCGTATGTATGGGAGCGTTGTCATGTTGGTACGTCCATTGAATATGACCATAAATCTCAGAAAACTGAGGAAAAGCCTTTTGAAGCACAGTCTTATACACGTTTGCGTTCATTTTCGAAGTGACAAACTGGAGATCGCATGTTCCATAGAAAGATATGGCTCCCCTTACTATTACACCACCTGCACAAGTGTGATGACGGCTTAAAAAACATTCTTCCTTTCTTATATCATGGAAATAGTAAATTTAGCCATCCGGTCCATCGAGGTTGAACTTCTTTTCATCGGAGAAAACCACCGTCTTCCACTCCTTGTTCCACGTCATGTGTTCTCGGGCAAATCGAAGTCGTGCTTCCTTACGAGCATCATTGAGAGGCGGTTTTTTTTTAATTTTTCAAAATCGGTTAAAGGTTTTCCGCGGCCCATTTTAAAAAAAAATGATAAAAGATGATTTTAATTTTACAATACAAAAGAATTCAACTCTTTTCAATCACGCGGTCAAACAAAAAGTGAAGTCAAAAGTGTAAAACCTATTCAGATGAATAGTGCACACATTGAGCGAATTTCACGATGAAAGCAAAATTCCGAATTACCGTTGCATTTGTCCCGTTACTTTTTTCTTGCACATAATAAAGAAGCAATTGAAGGTTCAAAACAAAAGAATAGAAAAAAACGCAATTGGACCAAAGAAAGAGAACAAAATGTGAGAAAGATTTTTCAAACCTATTCAGTTGAGCGGCACTGTACTTCGCGCCATTGTTTGTTTTAATTACAACTCTGTTATGACTCTGTACATGCGTACAAAAGCTAGTTGCACTAGCACTGATCATTATATATTCTTAGCTAGTAGCACTATCACTGATTCATTACCCTTTTTCTATTCGACCATTAAAGGTGCGACAAGTGAACAATAAAACTAAAATCAACAATTGAACAAGCAAGATCTTTTTTTTTCGGCAATTAGTGCAAAGGTGGACATTTCGGTTTTCCTCTAAACACCATTGATAAGTAGTAAACCAAAAGATGAAACAAAAGAATAGAATTGGAAAATAGTAAAGAAATACTGTATGTCAGGGAGTCGCATTGAATTCGTACTCCTAATTCAATGCAGCCCCACACGTTGGACGTTATTATTATAATTAATTATAACTGTAGCGTGTAACTCGTTTGTATGCTGTGAGGAGTGATGCACGTTTCATTATTCCGGCTCTAACTCGTCGGCTTTGGGGGTGGAGGTCTTTTCCACACAACATAGGGCTATATTGTGTGAACTTTCACCGTGAAGGGACGTGTTTTTTTTTGTGCGGTTCGATTTTCTTTTGGATTATATTCAAAACAACCGGTGTTTTGTTTAAATAACAACTTAAATCTGAACTCCTTTTGCTAGCCCGTTCACGACGCGTGTACATGCCTGATAAATTAGTCAAACTAAACTTTGTTTGCTAATTTTACATTTGTTGTGCATTGGTTCTGCTTGTCTAGTGTTTTGTTTTTGTCTTCCTATTTTCGGTAAGCGACGTTGTTGTAGTTGGCTCACCGTTATAGCTCTCCTTATCTCTCCTAATTCTTTGAGCGCGCCTAAGCAGCTCTCACGCTTTGCCGCTCTCTTTGCTGCACTGTTGTTGCTTTATCTTTCTGCTCTCTGTGCTCACTGCCCTTTACGCGCGCTAATTTCTTTCTCTCGCGCACAGACCACTTCTTGTTTTTGTTGGTTTTTTTTTGGCATTTTTCGTTTTATACAGTAGGTGTCCCCTATAATGGAACAAAAAATCAAAAAATCGTGCCTTAAGCAAGTGACTGCCGCCCAGGCAAGCATTTCGTGCTGGCTATGTACCAACGTAATACACGCGAAGTGTGCCGGTTTTTTTGGCCCGACGGCTGACGCCGTAGTCAAGCGCACTGGTTTGCGTTATTGCTGCGATGTGTGCAGGGAGGTGGAGAACGGCATGTGTTCGTTTATGCGTCAAACGAAGACTGGATTTAAGGAACTGCTTGGAAGCTTTCGTAAACTTTCCGACCAGTTCTCGGCACTGGATTCTTCTTTCATCACCCCCAATGACGCCTAAAACATCCGATATGTCTGCTGTGGTCTCGTTGCCCGTACCACAGTTAGTAGATTTTCATAGGGCGTGTTCAAGTTTTGGATTTAGAGAAGAGAACCTCTGCTCTGTTATTATACCGGAGGCTCCAAAAAAGGTGTTCCACAAAAGAAACAAATTTTTGTTTCGAGGCTTGCCCCTGAACTCACATCAAATGATGTTACTGCTTATATTCAAGCGAAAATTCAAGCCTTGGATATAAAATAATATACATAATTGGATATTAAATAATAAACATAGCTGCACGTACGCATATTATGAATATTATGAATATGTACACAAGCATGTAAGTACTTGCATACATTCATATTCATTTACCACGCCACCTATTGGTTGAGTATTAGTATATATTTATGCACATATATTTTCGGTAATTGACATGTGCATGGAAAAGAAGAGTCGAGAAACAGCTCGAGCTTCGCGTTCGCATCGTTTTTTGTAATAGCTGAGATCGGCGCGACCATCCAGACAGACAGACGGACATGGCGCAATCGACTAGGCTATTATTATAAATACTGCTCTCAATTGCGGCGCAATTGTGAATTGCAAATATGATTATTATTTAATAACTCATATTTTAGGGTCAGTAAAAAATACAAAACTATAAAATGCAATTAAATAAATATAAATTTTTATTACTCGATATATTGCAACTCATCGATATTGGCCAATTCAAAATTTATAAAGAAATACCGATATATACTGCTTGCGCTTGGAAAATTGCGGCGATAAGTTATTGACAACGTATCGAAATTGATGCAAGATGGAAGCGCACTGCAGTGTAATGATTAATTTTTAGCTTGCGATTAGTATTAAACAATTAGATACTTTTTATGGCAACATACGTCCAAGGGTATCCCACTGTCGAGTGCCGCTCGACTGTTGCTCTCGTTATTCTTGGTGTTGTGCCAATTTTTTAAACCTGAACAGCTCTAAATGCAAGCTGATGACATTCTCTCAAGCCAGTCAAAAGTATGCTTCTTATACTCTTTGTGGTTGTGCCTTGGAAAAAATCACCCTAGTTGATGATTTGGGGGTTCTTTTGGACCGAAAACTTAAGTTTTTCAATCATATTTCTAATATGGTCAATAAAGCCATGGGTGTCTTAAGCTTTATTAAGAGGTGGTCTAAAGAATTTGACGATCCTTATATTACAAAGACCCTCTACATCTCACTTGTTCGTCCCATTCTCGAATACGGGTCATGCGTATGGTGTCCCCAGTATACTACTTATAAGGAACGCATCGAATCTGTACAGAACTTTTTACTTTTTGCCTTACGTGGCCTTAACAGGGATGAAAATTTAAGAGTGCCTTCCTATACTAATAGACTTCTATTATTAAACCTGCCTTCCCTAAACAATCGCAGAACCATGCTAGGCGTCTTATTTATTACCTCCCACTAACTCTTCCTTATTGTAGATCGAACTATCCACTGCACGATCCGTTCAGGGTATTATGTTCGGACTACAATAAACTTCAACACGACATAGCTAGCACTAACTCTATCGCTGCTTTGAAGTCTTTAATTCCTGTCTATCTAGCACGTAATTAGTATTAGTATCTTCCTCGTCACTTCGTCTGGGTTCCGCGCGCAACAAGCATCGGCTTGGTGTCGTTTGGACCACTTGTTAATACATTCTTTGTATTCAAGGTCCTCAATATGTTCAATATGTACTATCGATAATAATAAAAAAAACTAAGAATAACGTGCTGCGACAAAAAGGAAGCCGGAAGAGAAAACATACTGTTTAGACCAACAGGACAGGACAAATACATCTAAAATGGTATGTAGCAATTTTAGGTGTTAAGGACGTTTGCTATTGTTAATAATAAAGTGGATTTCTTTATTTTAGTTTTAATGTTTATTTATTTAATTTAGTTTGTGCTTCGTGCAATTCCATTCCGTTGTACATATTTTGAGCAAGAGAAGTAATTATGTTAATTTAACATTACGTTAAGTATTTGATAACAGCCGATTTAATCTTATGCTAATTAACATTACATATCGAGGCATACACATTTATTCCAACACGCCTCTTAAATTTGTTGTCTTCGTTTTATCTTACATTACTTTAACTTTACAGCATTTCTATTTCTTATAAATTTTTGTTTGTCTAACGCTTTGGTTAACATGTCTGATATATTAATTCTAGATTCAATCTTTATAATGTCTATAATACCTTTTTCATAATTTTCGTTTACATAGTGATACTGCACTTCAATGTGCTTCGAATTTTTTGTAAAATTACCAAATTTAGCAATCGCTACTGCGCCTGAATTATCTTCATAAATCTTTATCGCTTTTTCGTTATTAATATTAAATATTTCACATAGCATGTTTTTGACAAATAATATTTCTGTTACTGCTTCCGACAGGGCAACGTTGAGCATTTTGTTACAGTGTGTTGTTTGTGAGTTTTCCAATATATTATATTTCCATACATTCTTATTATAAATCCCGTTGTGGACTTTCTATCAACATTATCTCCTGCATAATCTGAGTCTACCATACAATCTAGTATTTCATTATTTTTATTCTCTTCAAAAGTTAAATTCAAATCTCTTGTCTTATATAAATATTTTAATACTCTTAACGCGTATTTATAGTGTGTTGAATTATAACAACTTTGATATCTGCTTAGATAATTTACGGAATATGATATATCTGGTCTTGTACCTGCGCTTATATATAATAATTCACCTATCAAGTTTCTGTATTTAATTTTTTCATCACATTCAGTTGCTTGATCTAATTTTAAGTTTGTTTCCATTGGAGTTTCGTACAGTTTAGCATTTTCGAGATCATACTTCATTGCTAGTGATTCAATATATCTTTTTTGATTTAACGTCATTTTCTTACTTTCAGTACTATAATTAATTTCTATTCCAATATAACTGCCGATTTTTCCTAAATCTTTCATTGTAAATTTGTTCATTAAACTGTCTTTTATTTCTGTTATTTTTGTTTTGTTCTTACTGCATATCAGGATGTCATCTACGAATACTAAGATATATACTTCATCTTTATCCGCTCTTTTTACATATAAACAATAATCGTAATTGCTTCTCTTAAAATTTAATTTGTCGAGATATTTATGTAAACATTCGTACCATGCTCTTGGGCTTTCTCTCAATCCATATAATGCCTTAATCAATTTATAAACTTTGTTTTCTCCTGTTTCGTAACCCTTCGGTTCATTTACATAAACTTCTGATTTTACATAGCCATTTAAAAAGGCTGTTTCGACATCCATCTGATTTATAAACAGACCATTTTTACAACAATATGATAGTAATACTTTTAATGTTTGCATTTTTCCTACTGGTGAATATACGTTTTCTAGTCGTTCTCTTTGTTGGAAACCTCTTACTACTAGTCTAGCTTTGTAAGTCCCATCACTTTTCTTTTTGTACACCCATTTAACATCTATAATCTTTTTGTTTATCGGTTTTTCTACAATTTGCCACGTATTATTTTTATTTAAGCATTGCATTTCTGTGTTCATTGCTTTGAGCCATTCTATTTTTTCTTTGCTATTCATCGCCTCTTCATAAGTGTTTGGTACAATTGCATTTACATAATTGATATAAATAAAATGAGTTACTGGGTTACCGTATAGATTTACTGGGCTTTTCTTTCTATTTGATGTTCTCTGCACTGCTAAATGTTCTTTGTTCTCCTCACTCTCGCTTTCATCGCTAGTTTTTGAATTAACTTCGTCCATGTCATTTAGTTCGTGTGTCTTAGCGTTATCTTCATAATCTTCTTCATTTTCATTTATTTGACTTTCATTATCATTCTGTTTGTTTTTCTCTAGGCAAATTAATTTTGTTTTCTCTTCTACAACTTGAACATGTCTTGCGTTTATTACTCTATTGTTTAGTAAAACTCTATATCCGTTTGTATTATATCCGACTAAAACTCCTAATTCCGATTTGTTATCCCATTTGCTCTTTCTGCGTACTTCCGGAACTCTAACAAAAACTCTACTTCCGTATATTTTTAAATTTTCTACATTTGGTTTTATGCCGAAAAATATTTCGTATGGGCTTTTATTAACTGCAGTGTTTGCGATTGTTCGATTTTTTAAATAAGCTACTGTGTTAATAACTTCGGGCCAATATCGCCTATGAATGTTTGCCTCTCTCATCAAGCACCTACCAATATCCATTGCCGATCTATTGTATCTTTCTGCTACGCCGTTTAATTCATGTACATACGGTGGACATGTAGTTAACTGAATTCCCTTATATTTTACAAAGTTTGATATTTCTCTATTCATATATTCTTTACCGTTATCGCATTGTATTTGTTTTACTTTCTTACTGAACTGATTCTCAACATAATTTACATATTCTTTTAAGCAGCTCGCAGTTTCAGTTTTTTTTCTAATACAATAAATTCTCGCGCATTTACTAAAGTCGTCAACAAATGTCAAAAAATATTTTTCCCCACAATAACCTGTTGTGCTGTGTGGTCCGTTTAAGTCTGTATGTATTAACTCTAATGTTTCTTTAGATTTCTTTCTATTGTTCTCGAATGGTTCGTTTGACATTTTACTTTGTATACAATTCGCGCATTTCATTTCGGTATTCTCGATTTTATCAGGCAGACCATCTAGCATTTTACTCTTAATAATTCTATTCAAATATTGAAAATTTACGTGGCCTAGTGCCCTGTGCCATTTTTCCTTTTCAGTTAATTTTGTTACATTTGTGTATATTTCATTTGTTTTATTTTTTAGCATGAAGCTTTTTACATTATATAAACTATCAATTTTATTTGCAACTGTCAACAATTCTCTTTTTTCGTTGTAGATTTTTGTATCATTATTTCTGGCTACGACTGTACATTTATTTTCAGTTATCTTTGATATGCTCAGCAAATTTTGTTTTATGCCTTTTACAAAGTATACGTTTTTAATATTGATCAAATTTTCATTGTTGTATGTTCTAAAATATGTTTCTACATTTCCAATCTTTGTCGCTTGCAATTGTTTGCCATCGGCTACTTTAACATCAATCGGATTTTTTAAATTTACAAAGTTCTTAAAAAGTCTACAATCGTTTATGATGTGATCAGTGCATCCACTATCTAATAACCAGTTTACTGTAGTTTCGTTACTACTTTCGCTGTTATTACATTTTATTATTTTTTCGTTTCTTATCATTCTAATTGTCCATGACTGTACGCCGTCGCTGTTTTCTTGTTGTCTTCCTTGGTTCCCGTCTCCTGAGTAATGTCCACGTCCAGTTCCACGTCCTCGACCACTTCCATGACGTTGACCTCTGCCTCGACCGCCTCTTTGATTCGTATTCTGATATCGCCGCCTGTTGTCTTGTTGTTGTTGTCTGTTTTCGCCTCTCGCATTTTGCTCAGCATGCCAGCAGTCCCTCTGGATATGACCTGTTTTGCCACACACATAGCATTCTTTTTTAGTTTTGGTGTTAAATGTGCTTACGTTATTTTGTCTGTCCCCTGGACCTCTGTTATAGCTTTTTTCTTTCACTTTTGATTTTACGTACTCTACCGTTCGTTGAGCTTCCGGAATCACGTCTAAGAAGTCTCCAATGTAACTGTAGCTTGTTGGTAGCGCTTTTAACAGATACCGCATTTTTTCGTTTTCGTCTATGGTGCCTCCAGCGTTTTTAAATTTATTCACTGCTTTCTCGAATTCAATAAAAAATTCTTCCACTGTTTCATAGTCTTTTAGTTTGATTTCGTCGATTTTTCCTCTGCACAGTATTTGCAGGGCTGTTGATTTTACCGAATACATTTCGTTTAGCTTGTTCATAATTTGTAATGTCGTTTGGCACTCACTAACATATTCTAACTGTTTGTCTGATATTGTACTGATTAAAATTGTTTTTGCTTTCAAGTCTGTTTTCATCCATGTTGTTACATTATCTTCCGTTGTTCTTGTTCGCACTGCTGGTTCTTTGCACTCTTTGTATTCTAGTATTGTCATTAATCTGAACTTCCAGCTTCCAAAATTTACCCCATCGAATATGGGCATAACAATGTCTTCAATTTTTGCGTTTGCACTCATTTTTCCCGCTTCACTATTAATCTGTTTGTACACTTCTTTTATGTCTCTTTCTGTTTCGTTCATTTTTTGCTCATTTTTATATAGAGTCACACTTTTTTTTTTTTTACACTTTTCTTTTATCAAAGCGTGCACGTGGATTTTGGATTTTAATCTGTTGCCATCAAACCCTTTTAGTTTATGTTTTTAATGTTTTTCCGTTTATTTGTTTATTATTTTTCAATAGTCTTGTTTGCGTATTTGTATTTTTTAATAGTTCACACTTTTAATATTGTATTTCTCTTTTCAATGTCTTATACACTTGTTCCTTTTGTCGCTTCACTTGAACACCATTTATTTTTCTCGAACTTGGATTTAGTTAAGAGACTTTGGATTTTCAACCTTGCTCTGCTACCATGTTAATAATAAAGTGGATTTCTTTATTTTAGTTTTAATGTTTATTTATTTAATTTAGTTTGTGCTTCGTGCACTTCCATTCCGTTGTACATATTTTGAGCAAGAGAAGTAATTATGTTAATTTAACATTACGTTAAGTATTTGATAACAGCCGATTTAATCTTATGCTAATTAACATTACATATCGAGGCATACACATTTATTCCAACAGCTATTGCCCACCCAAACATGATCACCACCTTTGAATTCATTCAGGCGACCCCTTTAATCCTGTGACAGCGAGCTATTTAGTGTCGAGACCAAAAAACGAAATTCTTACTTCATTATAAGTTTAATTACCCTTCTAAAATATAACATACTAGCTAAGTGGCTAAAGTTAACCATTAAAAATAAAAACAAATTTATATTTATACCTATCGTTACGCTTCATGCAAATTTTCATTAATAGCCCTTAATGGCTTCGGTTAAAATTAAAATTTTTTTTTTTTTGTGTAACATATTTTCGTTAGTAGAATGAGAGATGAGGGATGGAGACTTTACACTAGATTATTATTTACAAATTGTGCCTTTGGCGGTTTTACTCACGGTTTCCGGTGGCGAACGGTGGTAAACGCTGGTGGAAAAATAAAAATAGTGCTAACGTATAAAGTTTAACATAATCTCAAATTCCGCTTTCAAAAATATGTCTAACAAAAGGAACGCATTAACAAAGAAAATAATTAAACTAATCTTATAACTACTTAACGATATTAATAGAGTAACAAAACTCGTGATAACTCCTGCTTGACAATATAAGCTTACTTAAACTTAAGTGAACATAATTGATTCGCTATATATGTATATTCTGGGTCGCTTCCTAAAGTAGGCAAGGGCTGGTTGCCATCAGACTAAATCTTCATTTTTTTTTATCTATTTTGTTTCTTCTGCTTTCTTTTTTTATCAAAAATAGTAGAAGTTTATCCAAGTTAGTTACTAAACTATCGTATTTATTATTTAAGTTTTTATTTTTCCGATGGTCACCTCAGTCGAAATTAACTAATTTAAATTTTAGGATTCGAGACTCATAGTGCCGCCGTTTAGGCGCTTTCTTAAATTGCGACTCCGACTAGCGGAGCCGCAGGGGTTGATTTGGGACTTCGGCTTAGAACATTTTATGTTTTTGTTTGCCTTATTTTCTAGCAAACCGAGACTCCGTGATGTCGATCTCCGGTCATCGCTGTGCCGATTCTTGTTCCACAAAGGTAGTTGTCGAAGAAAGGTCTTTGTGACTATCCCTTCTGGTCAGATTCTGGGAGAAATTGAAAATTGGTTTTTTCTTGTACAAGGAAATACCTCTCAATGCCAACTTTATTTTATTTACATGGCTATTTTTTAATATCTTCCTTTTTTTCCGTTTTCTACTTCCACTTTTCACAAATTTTCAAATTTTATTTTATTTCTTTTATTTTTCAACTTTTATTAATTGCACTAAGGAAATATGTCTAGCTTCGAGACGTTTCCTCCTTTTGGTATCAACTTCCTCTGTACCCTGACTTGCACCTGCCCTTCCGCTCTACTTCTTCCATCTCGATTTGGAGGAGTTTCGGTATTTTTATCCTAAACTATAACTGGCCTTAAAGGTCATCAGGGTAGTTAACTCTTTTCAGTAATAATTTAGTCCGAAGATTATGTTGCCTACTTTTGGGCATCTAAATTTCTTTTCGCCGAGTCGCTGCTACAACCAACAACTGATTTTGAACGATCATTACGTAATTCGTCTTGCTGTGAACTATGACCTTTGTTAAATTCACCATAGCATCGGTAAGCACAGATGCAGCTTCATCGCCAAAAATTTAATTTAAGTTCATTGATGGACTGTTGTTGAATTAACATATTCCACGTCGAAAGTTTTAAAAAAGAATCGCACGAAAATGTTCACGACTTAATTTAAGTTACTGTAAACTACACAAATAGCGCTCGTATGTCAAAACTTTCTGAGTACGTATAACCTTAAAAATGTCAAGATTTACGATAAAGTTGTCATTTGCCTGATTGCAACACCAATCTCTATAAAAGACAACCCTCGTAAATACAACTAGAGCAACAGTCGAGCCGCGCGCTCCCACTGATGCGCGACGTATGTTGCCGTAAAAATTATATAGCTGTATGATTCTCTCTACCCTTGAATATATGCATATTCAAATTTTGTAAATGTTATTATACATAACGTAACCTGCTTATATAATCTATTGTCGCCGCTCGAATTCGCTACTCAGTATGTATACTTAAATATAAATAAATTTAATAATTTAATTATATGTACGCGTGTATATGATCAGTACCCAGGGAACACCACGGAGAAGCCATTCAAATATTAATGGGGTCATATAACAAAACAAAGTTTTGAGGACCTACGAGTCGTCTTGATCTGATATAAAACAACTCCAAAGTTCCCCAAAATTAAATTAAACATTTCCACCTGCTTACTTTATCTACACTAATTGCAACAAATAAAAAAAACTAATAATAATTAACAAACCAATTTTCCATTCAATGGATATACTTAATTATAAGATAAATAAATTAAAGTATTATTAAAATATACCTACATACATATTTACATATATCCTGTCATTTAGATTTCTTAATTTCTAACGTATTCCAAACATTCCAAACTGCAAATAGGATTGTTTCTAACCTGAGACCTTAGACTTCTATCTATATTGTCCTTTCTAAAAATTCGCCTCTCCTGATTTCGTCGCTGAATCGAATCAAGTCCGCTATCGTTGGACCTGAATTGTGGACATTGCCTGCGCCTCGATGGACCCAAAGTATTGGCAAGTTGTTCGGCATTTCTAGTTGAATGATCACTGCGACGTACACTACGACGAACTGCATCCTGACCACTTTCCTGAGATCGAAACTCAGCATCTTGCCTGCGCCTCGAACGACGCGAAGTGTTGGCAAGTTGCTCTTCTGATCTGATTGGCACAGAAGCGCGAAGAGTAGTGTGACGAATTGTGTCCGGTAATTGCTCAACGGCCCTAAATGTTCTATTACTTCTGCGGACTCGATGCTGTTGACTATCTCTAATCCTTTCAGATTCCCTAAATCCAAAATTATTCCTGCGTTCTTCATGTGCCTCTATTTATTATTTATTATTATTTACTTAAATAAATATATTCATTTACTAAAATAAATGTAAGTATATTATATATTACAATTATATTATTGTACAGCATCAACAATTATCAGATAACTTTTCGGTAATCGGCTGTGTTTTGATTTTGCTCCACTTATTTTATTTTAAACTTTAAATTAACGCGATCTGCTGGTTGTGTGATAAATTCTATCACATAAAATGCATCGGGTTAACAGCACTCATTAAAGATTCCCTTAACAACAATGAATCTGGCCTGAAATGGACATGCAAAGTTTGTCGGGTGAAAGAACTAACATTGAGTAAAATGTTTAGGGAGACTAAATTGAAATTGAAATTGATAGAATAAGTAATAATAAAATGTAGTAAAGAAAATAAAAATAAACAAAGTGTGAAAAAAAGAAGAAATATAAATCAAAGAAATAACGAAATTAAAACGAGCAATTCCAGCGAAAATTCACATTTTAATCGCGGACACTTCAAAAGAGTCTATACATACATATGTATATGTATGTGTCGGAGCGCGACTATTCGAATTTTGGGAATGGTTTCTACGATTTCACATTCTGATGAAATTGTAGCATTGTGGTGAAATTCTGACAAGCACTGCAGCAGAGGCGCAGACAGCCTCTGCAGCTGAGTGAGGTCCGATCGGGTTGTCATAAATAGTGTGTTAGAGAGAGATGACAATATAGTGAACCTCAGTGTGTATAGACATTAGAGAATATGAGGAAGAAGGGTAAAGTGAGAAAATCACTTCAGTGAAGTTTGACTGGTGGAATTGATCGGAACTTGATGTGCTGCTGCACCAAAAATGATGAAGCTAATAAAAGAATGGACAAGACACCCCTATTACCGACACATACATATGTATGTATGTATTTTAGTTTACAATTGTTAAAATTTTCTTTTTCAGTTTGATGACAATGATCAACGATTGATTTTGTACCAATTATGGTAACGATGATCAACGATTGATTCCGCCCTTTATACCATACAAGTATGTGTTTTTTTTATGAGCATGTATACATTTTTTATTTGTCGATTTATGTTTATGTAAATTATTTAAAACATATGTACATACATATATTTTATACACATTATGGTGACGATGATCAACGATTGATTGCGTCCCAGGTACATATGTATAAATCATAATGTATTTTGTATGAATATGAATGCCTTTGGAAATGTTGATCATCGATTGATTTCATTCCATTCACATTTTCTTGTACATACACACATGTATACCATTCATGCTCTTAAGTTGCCATCACAATTACTACCCTTTCTTGAATGACAAAGATATTTCCAGTGTCCAATGTAGATTTATTCCGAACCCGGCTGCGCCAGTTACCACCAGCAGAGTTGCTAGTGTTGATCTGCAGTCGTTTAGCCTCTGTTATGAAATTATTAAATTTTAAATGTAACCCGCAAAAATAAACTGCTCTGGTTTAGTGCAAGACAAGAAGTGAAGCTTTTATTTCGTGTTTTCTCTCAGTTGTTGCTTTTTAGTCTGCCCACCGGGGCTGCCAGTCCGAATGAAATAATTGCTCATCATGCAGGGCTGCACAATCCATTTTTTCGTTATTAGTAATATTAATGTTGCGATATTAATGTTGTGCAAGGTTATCGATATGTTAATCGAACATCCAATACGCTGATTCAGAGAGAAGACAGTGGGCCGGATTGGTAACTCCTCTACAAAACGAAGCGGCGGCCATATCCAAAATTTGATCAGTTCCGTATAAAATATTAAGATTATGAAACGCAGTCATATATACAAAATGAATGTTGTTTGATATCTTAAAATTAATTTAATTAAATTATAATTATATTATAAATTAAAATAAATATCTAATGATAGAACAAATAATAATAAAATTTAATAAAGATAATAAAAATAAACAAAGTGTGGAAAAAATAAGAAATATAAATCAAAGAAATAATAAATTAAACCTGCGTGCAATACCAGCGAAAATTCCAATTTGAATTGCGGAAACGAACCGATACCGATATTCACGCACAATCACACGCACTTCAGAAGAGACTGTACACACATATATGAATGCATGCACAAAAATACGTTACGCTGTGTACCGCACTTTTCAAAAATTGCTCGCCACGTGCCGGGCAGAGCGCAATCATTCATACACATAAAAAATGTTCTGTTAGCGCTAACACTCACACACGGGATTTGCTTATTGTATATTCGACTTATATTAATTTGCATTGAATGTTAAATGCAACACGAGCACGCATATTAATTATTTATTATTTTATACTTAATATCGGATATACAAATGTTAATCGACAATCGACGACGACATCGAACACGCCAATCGCAAACTACAAACAAACATAACACTAAAGCACGCTGCCACCATGCAACAAATTTAAAAAAATGATCTAAAGAAACTAATATACATGTAGGATATGCCGACGTTCGTCTCGTTTTCTTTAATTGAAACACTGAGAATTTAGCTTAGTTTTATAACATAATAGTTTATTGCTAATTGTGAAATTAAATGTTGAAATTAAATGCGTTTAAATTGATTCAAAAAATATGGAGCTTGAGCACACAACCGACACAACTGACACTCTCAAATCGACTTCCCTCTTTTTCTATAGATCTTTTTTTATGTATACTGCGATTACAGAGTCGCATCACAACTTGACTTATCCGATAACACTCTGATTTGACGACACGATTGATATCGATATTTAACTAAAACTGTCGGCCACTTCTAGTGTTGCGAACCGATCCCACATTCGGCCATCCTGAATTTTCATTCGGCTCGAATGATGTCTCTTGCGAAATTTCATCTAAAGGTTCCCACTTTTTCATGTACTCAGCTACTGTAAGAGTTTTCCCTGGACCTTCATGGTCACCAATTTTCTCTACTTCATATCTACCATGTGGTAGGACTTTAACTATCTTATACGGACCAAAAAATTTTCCCTTAAGCTTTAAACCTGAACCGTATTGCGTTCTTTTAATAGCAACTAATTCATTCAACTTATATTTTGATTCTTTTTACGATTCTTATTGAACGTTCTTCGATTTTCCTGCTGGATTTCTTTTATATTATTTGCTGCTTCTACACGGAGACTTTCTCTTTCATTCTCGAACTGTTCAATATAAGCATCATCAATATATTTCTGCATATCATCCATTTTGTTGACTCTCATCTCAACACCTGTTAAAAGTCTAAAAGGAGATATTTTTGTACTCCTTGGTGGGGTACTGTTTATCACCTTTTGTATGGCTTCAATATGTTTATACCAACTACAAGTATTTCCTTGGCAGAGCTTCGATAACATCGGTATTACAATTTTATGGACGCGTTCAACCTGGCCGTTTCCCCGAGGAACTCCTGTCGCTATCATTAGATGTTGTATCCCCTCATCTTCGCAATATTCCCTAAACATGTTAGAAATAAAAGCTGCACCTCTATCGGATATAATACGCTTAGGATTTCCGAACACTCCTGCTTGTCTCTTAAGTCTATCTACCACTCCTTCAGCTGCCGTATTTTTAGTTGGATAAAGCCAAGTAAATTTTGAAAATGCGTCAACCACAACGAAGATATAATTGTAACTCTTGCTAGTCTGTTCTAGCGGACCAACATGATCTACGTGATATGTGCCTAAAGGTATATCCTCTTTTTTTATTGGTATTAAGAAACCTTCTTTCTTACCAGCCTTACTGTCCGAAATAATGCACTCAATACAACTTCTGACGATCTTATGCACTTTTGCAGATAACTGTCGAATATAGAATGTTTTTTCAACTGCCTCTTGAGTCCTTCTAACTGCAAAATGTCCTTGCCTATGGATACTTTTGATAATTTCTTCTTCCATCAGCGATGGTACTACTACAAGTTCCTTGATTGGATCTTTATACAAGATACCATGCTTAACATAGAAGTCATCATACGTACTGACGTCTAGCACAGCTAAAATAGCTCTAATCCATTCGTCTTTAGCTTGAGCCTGTTGCAACCTGTGATGTAAGCTATCCTCTAAAATGAAACAATTAACGCGACTTAACGCATCGACATGCTTCATTTTTTGTTCCGCTACGATGCTCGATTTCGTAGTTAAAATCTTGAAGGAATAAAGCCCAACGTGATACTCTTAACGGCATATCACCGCGCTTTTTCATAGTCATTGTGAAAGCATTACAATCAGTAACTATTTTAAATTTGATCCCTAGCAAATACACACGCCATTTCTTTAATGCTTCGACAATCGCTAACACCTCTAGCTCATAAGAATGGTATTTTTCTTCTGCTGGCTTCGTTTTACGACTTAAATACTGAATCGGGTGAAATAGTTGATCTTCTCTAGCCTTTTGAAGTAACACACCGCCATAACCGTACATAGAAGCGTCTGTATGAACCTCAGTCTGCGCCTTTGGGTCATACAACTGCAACACTGGTGCACTCGTTAATGCCACTTGCAACTGCCTGAATGCTGTAAGCTGCTCTTCTTTAAATTCAAATTCTGCGTTCTTTCGAAGTAAGTCGGAAAGTGGTTTCGCTACCAACGCGTACGACTCAATAAAACGCCTAAAATACGATGTCAACCCAAGGAAACGTTGCAAACTCTTACGATTGGATGGAATCGGAAAATTCTGAACAGCTTTTGTTTTTGCCTCAGAAGGCCTAATTGTACCTTCCTCTACGATATATCCCAGAAAGTCTACTTTACTCTGCAAAAACTGACACTTCTTCCACTTGATTTGCAAATTATACTCTGCTGCTCTACTCAACACGTAACTCAATTTCTGGATACCTTCAGTTATGTCCTTAGCGGGGATAATAAGGTCATCCATATACGTGACAACAATATCTTTTTGCACCAAATCGACAAAAATTGCATGAATAAATCGAGAAAATACTGCTGGGGAATTAGATATTCCAAATGGAACAAAAAGGAATTCAAACTGCCCTGCATGTGTGACAAACGAAGTAAATTTTCGGGATTCTGGTTCGATTGGCACATGGAAAAAACCGTTTTCTAGATCAAGAGTGGTGAACACATTATGACCTTGCAACCTTTCGATAACATCATCTAACAAAGGCATAGGAAAGTTGTCTCTTACGATCTTTGCATTTAGCCGACGATAATCACAACATAACCTTTTACTGCCATCTTTTTTTGGTACAAGAACTATAGGAGATGCATATTCTGATGTACTGGTCTGAATTATATTTTCATCTAACCACTTTGCAATTTGAGTATTGACAACACATTTGTCTGCATGCGATATGCGTCTTGGACGTTCAAAAACTGGATACTCGTCATTCAACAAAATTTTCATCTGAATGGGACTTTTCTTATTCATTCCTGGTGAATATTCGCTTATCAGTTTCTCTACTGCCACAGCAGTTGGCTTGTCAAGGTGTGACAAATCAATATCTGATTCGTTTGTTGTTGAAAGCATGCAAATATCACCAAGCTCTTCAAACAATTCTAATTTTGAGTTGATCTCCAAGGTACTATTTGCAATAGTTTCATGCTCTTTCTTTGCCCTAGGGCAAAATTTCACTGATTGCTCAGAAACAATCAGATCAACAACATCCAAAACTGTGTTTCCAATAACAGCTGAATATTTTATATTGTCGTAGTCAACTACATGGAACGAGATATCTAAATAATGTCCGTCAATTTCAACTTTAGCTACAAAGCTACCTAGCGTATGAAGCTCACTGTTGCATATTCCAACAAGACAATGCTTTTCCTGCTTTAACTTCACGTTCCCTAGTTTCTTAAACACATCTGATCTAATCAAACAGAGATCACAGCCTGTATCGATTAATGCTGGAAATGAAACATTCTTGCAGGTTACCTTTTTGAAAATACATTTTCCACCAGAGTCTACTGTATTTACCATTGTGTTCATGCTCTTTTCCTGCTTAATTAAATTTGAACTAACACAATCTGCTGCTTTATGACCTGGTTGACTGCATTTAAAGCATTTTACTGCCTGCTTACAATCTTTTGCCAAATGTGATGGATCACCACATTTGAAACATTTCCTATTTTTCATAGCGTCCTTTTTTTCAGCGTCAACTTTCTTGTCTTTACATCCTTCATCTTTTCCGCTATGAGTTTGATGGCGACTGCTACGAATCTTTTCGTAAATTAAAACTTGCTCTTTCAACTCTTGTACTGTCCTAGCTTGATACAAATTACTCTTATTACTTCTTGAATCGGGAATACCTTCAATAAAGTACTCTATTAAGCTTTTCTCGTCCAAACTTACTGACTTGCCTATTTCCATTAGACTGTATAAATATTCTCTGTAGTCCTCACCTACACGCTTGCGCCGATTTCGTAACATACGATGGACTTCAATTGACGAAATTGATGCTCCAAACTCTGCCAACAATACTTGTTTAAGTGAATTCCAATCAGAAATTCCGTTTTGGCTGCGCATGAATATTTTTGCTGCACCTTTTAGCAATTGCTTTGAATATATAAACTTTTGAAGGTTGTTCCAATGAACTGCTTCTGCGTTATCTTCAAATTCTTGAACCCATTGTTCAACTGATGGCTGCCCTGATCCACTAAACTGAGACAGTGAATCTTCAATATCCCTCAACGTAAACATTGAACGTGTTTCAGGAACTGTAGAGTTATCTATCACCGAATCGTCATCATCAGAGGTATCATCGTTTACATCAACTTGCAATCCAAAACTTTCTAGCAATCGGTCTTGCAATGTTTGCTTTCTGCCTGTGGTAGGTAAGTTACGTTCTACCAACTTTTCTCGCAATTCTCTAACCCGTAATGCTAATATTTCGTCTCTGTTCATGTTGCTACTGTTGTTGCTCGTGCTTTACAAGTATTAAAAATATTTTTAAAACAGAATATTCTTTTCTTGGTGGTAAATACAATTCAATTGTTTTAACTATTTTGCAACTTTAAATAAAACTCAATAACCTACTGTTACCTCACGGTCGTTGCACTGCAGTCCTGTATGTAGAACACGCAGTTGTTAAATTCGTCGCTCCGCTTTGCTTGATATTGATATCACCCTCTGTGATTTTCCCACTGCAACTCAGCCTCTCTGCTAACTGTCTGCTCCAGCGTACTCGAACTCTTTACAAATCTTCGCTTTCAGCCTCTGCCAAGCCAATCCGAACTCCCACGTACACGCACTCCTTACAGATCGTCGCTTCTAGCCTCTGCCAAGCCAATCTGCTCTCTGACGCACACGCACTCTCTTCAGATCGTCGCTTCCAGCTTTTGCCAAGCCGATTTGCACTCGTCGTTCGCTATGTATTACGACAGAATACACACTAGTCGTCTCGCTCTAGCTCACTGCAGACATCTAGCCACTGGCGCCAGTCCGTACAAAAATTTTTAACGGTTCGCCACTTCCAGTGAATTGAATTTCACAATGTCACGCCGCTATTTTGGGATTTGATTTGCACAATATTCGCCACTTTGCCTTATAATTTTAAAGAATTATAATGCAACCAAGTCTTTTCTGTGTCACTGTTGTTCTTATTTTGGCTCTCACAAATCTACTACGCATTAAAAGTATTTCACAATGTTCTTCTCATTTACGTCGCATAAAACGCTATATCCCACTTCTGACACCAAATTTGTAGGATATGCCGACGTTCGTCTCGTTTTCTTTAATTGAAACACTGAGAATTTAGCTTAGTTTTATAACATAATAGTTTATTGCTAATTGTGAAATTAAATGTTGAAATTAAATGCGTTTAAATTGATTCAAAAAATATGGAGCTTGAGCACACAACCGACACAACTGACACTCTCAAATCGACTTCCCTCTTTTTCTATAGATCTTTTTTTATGTATACTGCGATTACAGAGTCGCATCACAACTTGACTTATCCGATAACACTCTGATTTGACGACACGATTGATATCGATATTTAACTAAAACTGTCGGCCACTTCTAGTGTTGCGAACCGATCCCACATACATTTATTGAAAAAAATAAAGATAAAATGTTAGTAAATTTTTTTCAAACAAATTTAGTCGCCGGGCTTATCGGCGATGAATATGTAAATATATTAAAAGGCACAGCTTTAAATATTATAATCACTTTTTATTAGATCAAGTTCTTTTCCTTGTGCACGGGCGCAGCGTCAGGTTAAGAATGACATGTTCACTAACATCAGCTGTTAATGTTAAGCTGTGTCCGTATACATGTGAATGGCAATGTACAACACTAGAGCTAGACCGGCACACTACAGTTCGGCCGTCCTGACACTCAAATTGCCCTCAATTTGCCGACAGTATTAACTAATTTAAGGTATACAATATTTTCAAAGTAAAAAAAATTCTAAAATACAAAATCTTATTCTAGATACTCAACATCAGTGTACAAAGGTTCAATTTCTAATCTTATCAGTGTTTCTTCAGATTCTCATCAATAATTAAATCCGCAGATTCTGACACCCATTTTTTAAGTTTACTAGCCTCGAGTATTCCATTATACGGCATTTGCGTAATTTGACAACCATCCACATCACGCACTACATATCGGTCATGGGGCAATAACATCAATAACATATGGCCCACGATATTTCGGTTCTAATTTTTTGTTCATTCCTGGAGTTGTGCTGATATGTCTTATTGTAACGTACTCCCCTTTTTCAAAGGTTTCCGCAGGTGAATTATACTTCAGAAACTGAGTCATATTTTGCTCTTGTGATTTTAAAATATTCTTCGACGCTTGTTTCCTAACCTTTTGAAGGTCCCGATCAACCACACTATTTCGTTCATCAAGATGTTCAGCAAGTTCATCAATTATATTGCCGCGTTGTGCTATTCCAAACAAAAGTACCGAAGGTATATTTTTAGTCGTAGTTTGAATTGTATTGTTTAAAATATATTCTGAGCTTCTTATCGTTTCTGTCCAGTCTAAATGATTCGCACTGTCACACAATTTCCCCATCATAGGCGTAAGTACACGATTAATACGCTCTACTTGCCCATTTGCTTGTGGCGAACTAGTGGCATTCAGGATATGCTGAATATTTCTCTCTTTCAAGAACTTTTCAAATTCTTCTGAAGTAAATGAGGTTCCACGGTCACTTATTAACCGACGGGGGCGACTGTAATGGTCAAAGTAATGTTGAAGGGCTACACAAGACTCTTTGGATCTTGTTGAATTTGTCGGGTATAATTTAACAAATTTTGTGAACGCATCAATAATAACTAGCAAATGTTTCTTTTTCGACAAAAGGGAAGGCAGCGGGCCTAAATGGTCAATATGAATCGTATCTAAAGGCACAGGTAGCTTCGGGATACTGTACATATTACGTTTATTCGTGCGCGCTGGGGCTGAATATACTATACACTTCAAACAGTTACGTATGAAATTATGTACACGTGTCTTCATCAATGGGAACCAATAATGTTTCTTAATTTCCGAACAACACTTATCAACCCCTAAGTGACCGATTTTTTCATGCGTCCATCGAATCAGATTATTGATCATCTCTTTGGGCACATACATTTGTCTGTTACCCGAAGGCGATTTTTGATACACTACCTCACCAATCAGTTCATAATCATCATTATCCGCTGTTTCTAATTGCTCTCTAAGGTCACAGATTTCTTTGTCCCGGCTTTGTGCCACCCGAAGTTGGAAGTCTACCTATATCTAAGTCACTAACCGCACCCACATGCTCTATTCGACTAAATGCATCTACATGGCTCATAAGTTTCCCAGGCCGATGTTGTATCGTGTAATTGAACTTCTCGAATGATAATGCCCAACGCTCAATTTTGTCTGATCCATTTTCATTGGCCAAGGTTCGTGCTAACGCATCACAATCAGTTATAATCTTAAAGGGTCTGCGATCTAAGTAAGTACGGAAGCGCCGAAGGGCATAATAAACAGCAAGCGTCTCCAGTTCGTAACTATGTAACCTCTTCTCAGTGTCCGCAGTTGATTTCGAAAAGTACGCTACAGGGTGGAATTTAGAATCATTTTGTTTCTGCATAAGTACAGCACCAAACCCGCGTGCACTTGCATCACAATGTAATTCAGTCTCTCGCTCTGGATCAAAAATGGCTAATACCGGAGCTTGTATTAGACTCTGGCGTAAAGTAAAGAAAGCCTCATGACACTCATCACCCCTCAACAACTGACTTAATGGGAATGCTATCTTCGAGAACAACGGTACAAATCGGCGGAAGAATGAGAACACTCCAAAACAAGATTCCAATTGCTTTCGGTTCGTAGGGACCGGGTATCTCTGTATAGCTTCAATGTGGCGGTCACTGGGACATATACCCTTTTCACATGATCGTAATCGTTTGATAGCTTCCAAAATAGTTTTAATATGGCTTGAAAGGTCAGGCGAAGCTATTAAAATATCTTCCATATACACAACTACAAGTCTCGCTTCGATCAAATCTCGTAACCCCTTATTCACAAATCGCTTAAATACAGCAGGCCCATTTTTCAGTCCATAAGGTACGCGTAAGTATTCGTATTGTCCGTCAGGTGTAACAAAGGCAGTTAATTTAACCGAATCTTCATGCATCTTTATTTGATTAAAGCTGCTCTTAAGGTCCATCAATGTAAAATATTTTATATTTCCTAAATGTTCTAAACAGTCATCAGTTAAGGGCATCGGGTGGTTATCACGCAAAGTGATTTTGTTCAAAGGCCTATAGTCTACACATTTACGCATTTCTCCTGATTTCTTGCGTACTGGTGCAATGGCGGAAGCGTAAGGCGAAGTACTAGGTCTTATAATACGAGTATTTCTCTTCAATAAGTCATTTATTATTTCTCGAACTTCAATTCTCTCTTGGTATGATAGGCGTCTGGGTCGTCGGTAAATAGGAATCGTATTTGTCGTTTCTATTTTCATACAGTAGTCGTCAGGATAAGGCGCAAGTGGCGTATTGTAATAAGCCTCACAAATAGATGACAGAAGCGTGTTATATTCATCGGCAGGAAGAGCAGTGTTAATGTTAAACAATTCCTCAGTTTCTGAAGTGACATCAATCACACATAATCCATAATACAATTATCAACATTTCCGATCGGCGGTACAGAAGTCTGGCTATCAATTATTAGGCCGCATTTAGCCGCAATACTCTTGGCAGGTATGTCAGAATTGCTTAAATGATTATCAAGGGACCGAAGTATGCCAAGGTTCACTAATTTACATCTTAACATATTACTTATTGTTCCGGGTTTATTACAATATAACAAATCTTTATTAATATAACGCTTTTTATCGCAAAACAAGTTAATATCTGCTTTTTCAAGTAAGTCTCTACCAATGATCATAGGTACAAAAATAGATTCATCGGGGACTACAATAAACTCGTGTGTAATAATTTTATCGTTAAGCTTAATACTGCTGGTAACTTCTCCGAATGACATCAAACGTTTCTTTCCTATTCCGCAATACTGACTCTTCGTTAATGGCCTATTGACAAAATTAGCTACACGCGCTCGCTGCACAAAACTTCTAGGGCTACCGGAGTCAAAGAGTGATATAATATTATCAAACTTGGCATACTTCAAGTCATCCATAAAAGAAACACTTACCAATTGGAATGGCTCTCTCTTGGTAATGCCCGTAACCCGAGCAGTTGAAGCAGCGGACCGAAGTGTCTGGACTGGACGCAGTAGTCATCATTCTAGTTGCTGGAGCCGTCGACACCATCGTGTCTTCAGTTCACGCATCGTCTTGGCAGCAAATAAAATGAATCTCGCGCTGGATTGATCTCCGAGGCCTTCAATGACCATGTAAATCAGTTCGCTCTCAGCTACACGGCCGCGCGCCGCAATTTCCTGCATCGTCAACACGAACCGATGCACTGTCTCGTCTGGCCGCAAACGTCTGGCACGTAGTTGAAGAAAGACTTCGTCCGCAGAATATTGGCGGTTAAACTCCTCCGTTAATGCGTTGCGCAACATGTCATACGTGTGAGCATGCACCGTTCGCGCAAACAGCTTAGCCGTTCCACTTAACATGCGCCGCATGCCAACGAAGCGTGCGCGGTCGTCGAATTGCAACATACCGAAGGCATCCTCTAAGTCCTCAATCCACTTCATCACGTCGTAGCTGTCGTCACCCGTGAACAATCGGCACCATTGATTCGATGGTGTTGACGTCCATTCTCAGCGGCGGTGGTTCCTGCTCCGTTCGGTGAGACAACGCGCGTAGTTCCTCTACTTCTCGCCGCAGTAACAGCAGCTTCCTCTCCTGGCGCAATAGCGTAAGCTGCGCTTCCATATCCCTGGTACCATCAGGGGCAGAAGCACTGGGTGTAGCAGGCGCCACTGCCGCAGTTGCATTGTCGCCTGGCGACAACTGTCTAAGTACAGAAGGTACAGATGGTACGGATGGTACAGATGGCACAGATGGTGCAGAAAATGCAGATGATATAGATGGTGCAGAAGGTACAGATGGTGCAGAAGGTACCGATGATGCAAAAGGTACAGATGGTGCAAAAGATACAGATGATATAGATGGTGCAGAAGGTACAGATGGTGCAGAAGGTACCGATGGTGCAAAAGGTACAGATGGTGCAGAAGATACCGATGGTGCAAAAGGTACAGATGGTGCAGAAGGTATCAATACATTGCTGCTGAGGAAATCACCAATACCAGAGGGCGACCGACTAACGGCTTGACTATCCGTTATAACGGCACCTGGTGCCGCTAAATTTTTCCCGCCATTTCCGTTCCCGCCTTTTCCCGTGTCTTCCTCGGTGTTTCCAAACGGCATCTGGCCGCCATTTTCCTCGGCCAGCTCCTGCTCAGCAAACTCCCTAGCTGCCGCAGGCAGCAAATTATACAGCTCCCTTATTTGAGACAACGTCGCCGTTGCTGGCACCTCCATTTTGTGCGCACGCAACAGGCACAGCATCGAGTTTTTTGATGGCCGCATCTTGGCAATTGTTTCCAATTTCGAGGTATCCCACTTCTGATATGTAGTCGCCGGGCTTATCGGCGATGAACATGTATATTAAAAGGCACAGCTTTAAATATTATAATCACTTTTTATTAGATCAAGTTCTTTTCCTTGTGCACGGGCGCAGCGTCAGGTTAAGAATGACATGTTCACTAACATCAGCTGTTAATGTTAAGCTGTGTCCGTATACATGTGAATGGCAATGTACAACACTAGAGCTAGACCGGCACACTACACAAAGAATCAATAGACGTGAGGAGATAATATAATTTACACATATTAATATGTTTAGCATATAAATTATATTAAGTATATATCGATGTATTAGATATATATATTAAAAGCAAGTTTAATATCGATAGCTCATAATATATCGATAAATCTAAATTAATATTTATTTAATAATACCAAAGATATTAATTATTAAATAAAAATATGTCCACGTACGCATATGTATATATATATGTATATATATACTAGGGTGTCCCTTAAAATTCAACTTCAATATATTTTTATGCATACCGATATAGCACGCTATTGGTTTTTTTTTACGTCATCGAGAACTTGTTTGCTAGTCGAATGCTCGAAATGGTTTTTCTAATAACTTCAGTGTTTATTGTGAGGAAAAGTTCATATAGTATTTATCTATATATGTGCTAAAGCCGAACGCAAAATTGGCGGTTTGCGGAGGCGGTAGGAGTGTTATTCCAAATTGAAAATAAACTTGATCTGCGTATGGTATACAGGAATCTTCATGCTAAATTTGGTGTCCCTAACTTTTGTAATAGGTGAGATGAACGCGCCTTATCCCGACAGACGGACATGGCTCAATCGACTCGGCTAGTGAGCAAGAATATATATATTTTATGGGGTCTCCGACGCCTCTTTCTGCCTGTTACATACATTTACACAATGTTAGTAGTATACCCTTTTTTGACCATTTTCAATGGTCGAAGGATATACACATTTTTTCGTTTATATACCACAAAGACAACTAACCGCAAAGAAGCGGCTTATAGACCATTTAAAAGTATATAGCAAGACAAAACTTAAATTTCAGACATAAGTCGGTATTTTCGATTGGTATTTTTACTCCCCTATTGAACAAAAGCTTATTTCTTAGCAAACCTTCATTTGATTAAACCATTTCTTTCGGCAGGACCCGGCGGTATTCTTGCTTGCGTACTTCGTTACTGTGCAAACTCACTTAATAAGCCACTGCTCAAACATTTTTTCGCTGTTATTAGAAAGTGCCTCTTTTTTATCCATTTAGAAGAAATCATTTATTCCTTTGTTCAAAAAGGGTAGCTAGTTTATTGCTAGACAATCTTCAAACTGACGTCATTTATATTGAATTCAGAAAAGCATTTGACTCAGTCAACCATTCCCTTATTGCACATAATTTTCAACAAAACTTCTTAATTGGATTATGTTCTATATGTCTGACAGAACTCAAATAGTCCTCTTTAAATATAATCATTCTTTCTATTTCATGACACATCTGGGGTTCTTCAGTGGGGCCACTAGGGCCCTCTTTACGCATTACCATTTTATGCTTTTCATCAATGACCTTCCGTTGCTCAACATTAATTACGTCCTTTTATGCATGCGGTTAATGTTAAGATTTGTTATCATTTTAAAGACGACTGCTGTTATTTTCACTTTCAAGACGACCTAGATAGCTTTTATTTATGGTGTAGTGAACAGCTCCAAATCTAAGCCGATGACATTTTCACGTGTTAATCCGAAGCTTGTATCTTACACTCTTTATGGATGGTCTTTGAAAAGAATATCCCTTGTAGTTGCCCTGCACGAGACTTTCAAAAAATTTTACTGTATTATTTCTAACTAACTCTAAAATATATAATTGTGTCCCTCTTATCTAGTAATTAAACTAACTTTCCTTGAAACACCTTTATTAAACTTATATTCTGTCCCAATCGTTCCCTCATTTTCGGTTGGTTGGAATACTCGTTTCGAGATGTTATTGTGAAAACAGATCGCTAAACTTATGCTTTGTCTTTGTTTTTAAATAAAGCTTTACCGCTTTTTCTACCTAAAAATCCATCTTTTGAAGTAAAAATAGAAATGAAAAAAAGTGTAAGCGTGTACGTTGCTTAAGAAAAAAAGTTTTGCAAAGTCAAATAACAATAAATATTTTTTTAAACTCAATTAGCTCTTTCTTTTATACTCATTTTTCATTTATCTATTGGACATGCTGTAATTAAACAGTTTTATTATTTTGTTAACATGAAGCGTAAGTCTGTGGTTTTTGCTTCAAATAATCGTTTTAAATTGCTGAATATTATTTCTACTTATTTCAATAAACTATTTGACTTAGAAAATTATTCCCTTCTTGCACATAAATTAACAAAACTTTTTAGTTGGATCTGTGAATTTTTCGACTGACAGAACTTAATGAGTCCTCTGATCTTCACGCTTTTCATCAATAACCTTCCGTCTGTAATAGGTAACTCCTGTACTCTCATATACGCGGCTGATGCTGTTTGGTGAAGCTGTTTTAAAATCGCTTTACCTAACTTGTTCGTCCAATTCTTGAGTACGGATCATGCGTTTGGTGTCCTCAATACTCTGTTCATAAGGACCGCATTTAATATGTACACAATAATTAAATTTAAGACTCCCACCCTATGCCTTAAGTTCCTTAATCCACCATATTTATCTAAAATTAGAACAATACATGATGTAGTATTTAAACCAAACCTTACACAAGGTTTTGTTGACTTTGTTGCCGGTTAAATTTCTCTGTCCTTTGTAGAATAAGTCGTAACATTTCACCACTAACATGGATCGTAGATCGAATGCCTTGAGCGAGCCTTTTCTGGGTATTGTGTTTGGAATACACATCTGCATTATGTATTATTTTTATCACTCTGTAGCATCTTTAAAACTTTTAATTCCGTCTCACTAATCTAGCAATTGTAATAACTTTCCTCCAAACACCTTTATTACACTTATCGCGGGATTGTTCTTATTTTAGACATAGGGTAGAAATCGATGCGATTTAAATGTCCAAAGCAAAGAGAAGTTTGGTGAACGAATAAGTTTTTCATCTCTGCGCTTTCCAACCAGACACTGATGATCAAAGTTGGCTACTTTGTAAAACATACTCCTTGTCTTTTGACAAATTTTGTTGTTGCTTTGGGAGTACTTTTTCGCTTAAATGTTAAAAGCAAATTCTAGCTAAAAATACTGGTATTACATGGATAGGTCGCCCAAGCATGAACGTAATGTAAAAAGTTTAATTCGAAATAAAATTCAGTCGAATAATATCTGAATTTCAGTTTCTAAACAATATATGATGTGTTCCCGTGTCGCAAATCCTTTAGACTTAGTGGTATTTGCAAAAAATACAAAAATAAACAACATGTTTCCTAACGTTAGCTTGAAAAAAAAATTAATTAATAAATTAATTAATTAATATTCGACATATATGTACTCGTATTTTTAATTATTTAGGATCATTAGAAGAAGAATATTGCAAAAATTTGTGAAGTATCTTATTTTCGGGATACCGAATGTAAAATATATTATTTAAATACTTTTAATTACATATATTTTAAAATTTTTGTAGTGATGAAGTAAAACGGCATCGTTCAAAATTATTAGAAATAAATTCGTTCATTGAAATGATGA
The DNA here is from genome assembly GCA_018904035.1 of Zaprionus ornatus. Classification (NCBI taxonomy): domain Eukaryota; kingdom Metazoa; phylum Arthropoda; class Insecta; order Diptera; family Drosophilidae; genus Zaprionus; species Zaprionus ornatus. The sequence continues at coordinate 271,294 of JAEIFZ010000236.1, forward strand.
CTGATGACATGGCGACTTTGCCACATGAAATTCGAGAAGAATTAATGGCTGAAGAATATGGTGTGTAAAATAACTGAAATGTAAATAATTGTATTTTGTCTTCTGTTAAAAATAAAACTTTGAATGCGAATTCAATTTTAGTAATTTATATATCGGGCTCATTTAAGAAGGTTAGCCAAAAAAATAATTTTTTTTTTTTTAAATATAATAACTAAAAGGGCCATGAAAAGTTGTGTTGCTTTCAATAATAGACTTACAAAATACACTGCGCGACAACCGACTAGCACACTCTCTAACCTATCAGTTTAATGGAAAATAACTCTCTACTCTGAATATGTTTCATGCGCATTCTATTTTTCCTTTTATTCTGTATAATTTTCGCTCATTCTAAGTATAACTGTGAGCTCTGGAAGCATACCGTTATTTTGCTTTGCTTTTTTCTTTGAAGTGCGACGAAAATGCATGCGTCTTTTCTGCGACAGCCGATTATCACATTTTCGCTTTCATGTCACTTTTTGCGTGTAAGCTGCCTTGATTGGGTGTTTAAGTTTATTATTTATTTATTAGGACTAATTATCAATAAAATAAAGTAATAATGGGCAAAGGAAAACCGTTGGACGAGTCTGAAAAAGGCAAAATAAAGGCTTACAGGGAGTGCGGGCACTCTATTCTTCAAATATAAAAAAATATTAATCGCAGCCGTAAAGTTATTAGCGCATATTTAAGCAATGAGGATCATCAGTAATTACAGCAACTGACAAGCGAATCATACTACGACAAGCATCTAATTCCCACGACTCAGCCGCCAAAATAATGGAAAAAACTGGTGTTAAAGCGTGCGTTCGGACTGTGCAAAGAATTATTTCGAATGCTGAACATATAAAGAATCTAAAACTAAAAAAAAACCACCTCTAAACCGACTTAGAAAGATGCAACGAGATGAGGGTGCAGCTTTACATTTATCTGAAATGCAATATAATTAGTACAAAATAAGGCGACAATTACGATTGCGGAGACTTACTTTGCAAAAACTTGTCCGTACTGTTTAGAAACCGACATGAAAGTAAGAGGGTCACAGCACACAGCTTTTGTTTAATATGTCGATTATGAAAAAACCATCGATGGTTTCACAAATTCTCAACCATCGATTATATCGATGGCACCATCGATGTTTTTGCAGCTCTAGTATGTACGAGGTGTGTTCAAAACGTAAGGTGACTTATCAAATTTCGCGGGCAATGTCCTTCGATTGTCGTTTTTTTGTTTTGTTATGTTGGCACACTCTTCCCGAATATCTGTTCCAAGATTAAAGTGAATAGCATTTTTTCTTTTACACCAAAAGAACCGTCGCATGAGATTCGCTCAAGAGCTGTTGAATGACGTCAACGATGACCCAGATTTACTCAAAAGGATCATAACTGGTGGCGAATCATGGGTATATGGTTATGATATCAAAACCGAAGCCCAATCGTCCCAATGGAAGAGCCCAGGGGTGAGCCAAGACCAAAAAAAGCACGCCAAGTTCGATCAAATGTCAAAGTTTCAGTACCGAAGCTTGTATCTTACGTTCTTTGTGGATGTGGTTAAATGCCCTTACTCACTCATCTTTTCTTATGAGAGATTTTTTGGCCAAAAATAACACCATAATCATGCCTCAGCCACCATATTCACCGGAATTGGCCCCATGTGACTTTTTCTTGTTCCCAAAACTAAAGAAACCTATGAAAGGACGGAGATTTGCAACGATTGAGGAGATAAAGACTGCATCGCTGGAAGAGCTCAAGGCTATACCGAAAAGTGCTTTGAGGATTGCAAAAACCGTTGGCTTAAGTGTATTGTATCTGAGGGGGATTACTTCTTCAAACAGATCTTGATTTGTTTTTGGAATAGTGCAGCCAATCTGCTGCATCTTAACTGTTTGAAGTGCAAGGTTATGTCATTTTACAGAAGTAACTATCATGTCATCAATTACAATCTTAACCTAACCCCACTCTTAAGAATATCTGAAGTAGCTGATTTAGGTATCCTCTTTGATCATAACTTGAAATTTGATCGTCACATTACACAAATTGTCAATAAGTTATTTCGACTACTCGGGTTCATCAAAAGATGGGCCAAAGAATTCGACGATCCTTACACGACAAAGTTGCTTTACACTTCTCTTGTTCGTCCAACTCTTGAATATGGGTCTTGCGTGTGGTCGCCACAATACCATATTCACCAAGATAGAATTGAGTTTGTTCAAAAGCAGTTTCTACTCTTTGCCCTGCGCAGTTTTAATTGGGTTCCGGGTGTAGACTTACCACCATGCTCTAGTAGACTCCTCCTAATTAATCTACCTTCTTTATCTAACCGTCGTATTATGTTAGGCGTTATGTTTATTGTAAAGCGAATAAAGTACAATATAGATTCTCCTACTCTGCTTACTCAAATTAATTTCTTCTAGAGTTACTCGTAATTTTATGCCTCTATCCTTGGCCTTTTGTAATACTAACTACAGCTTGCATGACCCTTTCCGAGTTCTCTGTGCTGACTACAACAGACTGTCTAGAGTTTTCAACTCCGAGTCCTCCCTTTACTCTGTTAAACTGTCAATTCTTAATCAATTAATTCTACATACTAACAACTAATAACAATCTACCGATCTGATTGGGTTTTACTGGGTTTTCCCCAATTCTTTGCAGCAAATGTTGGATCGGGAATTCTCGTTTAGTTATCCCCAGCCTAAATTTAATAATATCTATTTTTAATCAATATTTTTAATTAATTTTAAATTTTTGATTTATTGCAAAATTTAATTTTAAAATCTTAATCGGAAACTTATATTTTATTCTATTTTATTTTTTTTAATTTTAATTTAAAATATATAATCTAATTTTAATTTCAGTTGACAAATTGTTTTCTGGTGGGACGGTCGAAATGGTTTATCTAATAAATTCAGCCAAAACACAGACATTTCCGCCGCTTTAACTGACCTTCAAATAGATTGAGATACTTTTTCAAGATCTGCTTGAAACTCACTAATTGGCCACTCAAAAACAAAAAAAAAGAAGACGTGATATTCCTAATCTAGGTTTTCGTGTCATAAATGAACCAACCAAATCAGCGCCAAAACAAACAAATATTTCAAACTAGCAAGTACTAGAAACAATTCCATAATAGACTATTTAATAATAGACAAAAAAATATAAAAGCCCTCAGTATTAATTGAACTCTGTCCTATTTATACCCTTGGACCATTGAAAATGGTCAAAAAAGGGTATACTAACTTTGTATGTAACGGGCAGAAGGAGGCGTCGGAGACCCTATAAAGTATATATATTCTTGCTCAGGATCACTAGCCGAGTCGATTGAGCCATGTCCGTCTGTCCGTCTGTCTGTGTGTCTGTCTGGATGAACGCGCCGATCTCAGTTATTACAAAAACTAGGGACACCAAATTTAGCATGAAGATTTCTGTATACCATACGCAGATCAAGTTTATTTTCCATTTGGAATAACACGCCTACCGCCCCCGCAAACCGCCAATTTTTATTTACATTGCGATTTACATTCGAAATACTCATTTCTTAACGTCCTGCTTTAGCATAAATATAGATAAATACTATATGAACTTATCCTCCAAATTGCAACCCGATCGGACAATAAACACTGAAGTTATTAGATAAACCATTTCGACCCTTCGACCAGCAAAGAAATTCTCGATGACGTCAGAACTAAATTACTTGTGCATGAAAGAAAAGCACAAACGATGCGAGCGCGAAGCGCGATCTGTTTCTCGACTCTTCTTTTCCATGCACACATGTCAATTGCCGAAAATACATGTGCATAAATATATACTAATACTAATACCAACAGGTGGCGTGGTAAATGAATATGAATGTATGCAAGTACTTACATGCTTGTGTACATATTCATAATATTCATAATATGCTTACGTGCACATATGATTATTATTTAATAATGCATATTTTAGGGTCAGTAAAAAATACAAAACTATAAAATGCAATTAAAGAAATATTAATTTTGATTACTCGATATATTGCAACTCATCGATATTGGCCAATTCAAAATTTATAAAGAAATACCGATATATACTGCTCACACCGCTTTTTGCAGTCTTGCGCTAGGAAAATTGCGGCGATAAGTTATTGACAACGTATCGAAATTGATGCAAGGTGGAAGCGCACTGCAGTGTAATGATTAATTTTTAGCTTGCGATTAGTATTAAACAATTAGATACTTTTTATGGCAACATACGTCCAAGGGTATCCCACTGTCGAGTGCCGCTCGACTGTTGCTCTCATTGTCCCTTGATGTGTGTCTTAACCCGTATGTATAATTGTTCTCCGTCGTTTTACTTGTTTATAACAGTGTTAAGTGAACGTTTCGTACGTGTAATAAAGCATTATAAAATCGAATGTCTGTCTTTCATGTTTTTAGACAAGATAACAGAATTTTAACTTGATCACATGGAAATGCGACTCTAAACAAACAGCAACAATACAGCAACCATTAAATGAGAATCTGGCAATTGTGAACATCAGACCGAGAAATTGCTGCATTCACTTATGTCAATCCATTTTAAATATTAAACTTCCTTCTTTCCTCACCCAATTGAATAATTACTCTGTCATACAGCTGTCTTTTATCTTAGTATTTTTACTCAAATATGATCTTGTCTTCTTCCTTGTTCTCATGTCTAAATACTGATATATACATACATGTTTGTGAAGATTTACTTGGTTCAATCAACGCCTCTGAGTGGACTGTTTTTGTTTTTTTCGCTTTAGAATGAACATAAACAGAATCTTAAATCGCAATACTGCCCGAATAGACAAAACCAATAGTGCCGAGTCTGACCATCCCCGTGCCCGTACCCACAGCACTCCGAGCAACCGACCGACAGGAACCAGAATGCTTGGAAGGATCCGAGCGACACGACAGCATGACCCTGGCCCACACAGCGGACCGCATGCGCAGATGGGGAATCACCTTCGACGGCAAATCAGACCCCCTGCGTTTCATCGAAAGATTGGAGGAACGAGCAACGACGTACAGGATCGACACCAGAGACATTCCACAGGCCCTCCCAGAGTTGTTAACGGGTACCGCCGAGGATCAGTTCCGGACAAGCGGACTGCAAGGAGAGACGTGGACCGTTTTTTGGAAGGAATTCCTCGGTTTTTTCCTGCCGCCTCGTTACTTCCAGCGACTGGAGGACGAGATCCGACTGCGCTATCAAAAGGCGGGGGAAGCATACAAAACATATATGGTCGACATTCGCCTGATGATGCGCAGAGCCGGATACACGGAGGCCCAGGAACTGGAGGGGGTTTACGAAAACCTGCAACCCCAATACCAACTCTTCGTAAGGCGGACCGACTTCCAGACACTCCGGGAATTGTCGGCCCTGGTAATAAACTACGAAGTCTCCAGGGAGCGGGAACAACAGCAACAACTGTGGAGTTCGTACCAACAGCAGACGAGGGGGACAGGTAATGCACGGAACGGCGCTCAACGAGGGGCATCGTCGCAACCCAACCTCAACGTACCACCGGCCCCGACGTCTTCAGAGGAACAGGGGAAGATCAACGTCCGAGAGGCCTGCCGGAACTGCGGGGAAGTAGGACACTTCAGTCGGGAATGTCGGGGGCAGAGAATCTTTTTCTGCTGGACATGCGGCAAGCGGGGAGTGCGCACCGTGGACTGTTGCCCGACCCAAACGTCGGGAAACGGACAACCGCCCCCACTGAAACTGGATGCAGCGATGGCAGCGACCACAACCATCCAGAAGTAGCAAGATTATTGCGAGTCCACGGCGGACGCATCTCGGCTCGAATTATAATCGAGGGATACGTGGTGTGGGCAACCGTCGACACAGGTGCAACGAGGAGCTTCATTGGAGAACGTCTGGCACAGAAGATCGAGAACCCAGAGAACCAATGCCAGGTGAAGACAGTGGTCGCCTTAGCAGATGGCACCCGTAAGGAACTCACGCGAGCAACATGGGCGGACATACAACTGGGAACATCTTGCATCCAGGTGCAGATGTTAATATTACCCGTTGTATTGGACGACGTGTTGCTGGGACTGGATTTCCTTGGGGCACTCAACACGACTCTAACCTGCGAGGGAGTAACATTGCGCCTGGGAACCCGAACCGCCACACCAATGAAGAGCCAGGACCCGGAACACAGGAATTAAATGTAAATCCATTTTTTGTGCTGAGCAGAAATCACGGAATGCGGAACTAGCAAAACTACGACCTTGATCAGCGATAAGTCGGGAGGGGACATCGAATAATGATATAACAGAGCTCACTGCCTTAATGCAACTATCAGTGTCTAACTTCGTATAATGAGAGAGATAGACAAATTTGGTAAATGCGTCTATCAACACAATTATATACCCCTTCTGGTCGCTTTTTCCACTAAGCTTACCTGTAATATCCACACGAACCGTACGCCACGGGATGTCGATTTTAGGAATGGGATGGAGTTCAGATTGAATTTTGCCAGACGGAGGTTTAGACAATCTACAAGTGATACAGTTATCCACAAATTGGCGAACATATTTAGACATTTTATCGAACCAATAGAACTCGTACATTTTCTCAAGAGTTTTCTCCCACCCGAGATGCATAATTGACTCGTGTACGTTGTTGACAGCGGACCACCTAAACTGCTTTGGGATTATGGGCAGACATCAAATCTTACCATTTTTTTGAATTTTTCGGTATAGAGTTCCAGACCGTATTTCGTAAGTTTTGGCCAAATCCTCGGACAATTCATCATTACGAAATTTAGAGATAATAGAAGAAGTTTCTTCGTCTCTTTGCTGTTCAGCCAACAACCAGTTGTCGGATATTTCTGTCAGATTGATATGTCTTTCGACTACGCCCATAGAATTCTTAACAATTTTTGGAACCAGATTCCGAGACAGAAAGTCAACATGAGCCATACGCTCATCTGGTCTATACTGAATATCAAATTCAAAAGAATGCAAGTACGAGCACCACCTATGAGCTCTAGGGGTCCGCTCTACCTTTTATAGAATTGTAGACAGCAAGTGTCTCCAGTTCATATGAATGGTAACGTGATTCTGCTGAAGATGTCATCCTACTAAAATATTCGATAACTCGAGGCTTCTGTTCAATTCGGTGCAGCAAAATAGCGCCGTAGCCGACAGAACTCGCGTCTGTATGGAGCTCGATAAAAAATTGTGGGTCGAATATAGTAAGGACGGGTTCATTAGTTAAAATACGTGTAGCTATTAGTTTTTGCCGTATTTGCTCATTCTCCAATTCCCACAAAAATGACTTGCTCTTTGAAGTAAGGCGTAAAGAGACTTCATCAGTTGTGAAAACTTAGGTACAAATTGTCGAAAATATGAGACTAGCCCAATAAATTGTCTCAATTGAGTGACGGACTGCGGGGGTGGCAAATTCAAAAGGGCTCGAATTTTCGTGGGATTCGGTCGAATCTCAGTTGCCTTAACCTCGAAATCCAAATATTCAACACAAGACTTTAGAAAGGAACATTTTGTAATATTAAAAGAAAATCCAGCATGCTTAAGTGTTTGCAATATTATTCGCAATCTACCAAATGCTTCTTCTTTTGTACGTGCAATTATCATTACGTCATCCATATAAACAATGGCATATGAATGGGTAAGATCACCTAATGCACGATTAATAGCTCTTTGGAATACGAAAGGTGCATTTTTAAGCCCCAATGGCATAGTCAAGTATTTGTACTTAATTCAGGTGAATTGGGATCTGGTGAAATCCGCTTGCCATGTCTATACAGCTGAAAAACCTAGCACCACTCGGCGTAGCTATTGTATATGATCAGAAATTAGCGGCAAACGGAACTTGTCAGAAACGGTATTTACATTTAGCTCTCTATAATCAGAGGCGGTCAGTACCATTTTTTTCGGACAAGTAACATTGGGCTTGCAAGGGGGTAGGAACTGGCCATAGTCACACGGCTTTGTGGAATTCCATTTATGAATGACACTAAATATTCTTGTAGTATTGACAACAATTGGTCTCTATCCGATCCATGCAGATCGGTTTCAACATTAGCTCCGAGACCATTAGCGAAGCGGGGGCCACTAGACCCATTTGTTGGCCGTTGCGCACGATTTTCAACGACACACACACGCTGCAAAGTCGGCCATGCCGGCTCAGCGGGACACCACGTGTTCGTCTCTGCGATAACCCCAGAAGGTCACTCTCTTGGTTTCGGCTCGGGTCTCAGCAAATTTTACAAATTATTCCTGTAAAATGGCCCTGGCGCGACTGAGCGCACCCTAGCCTTCAGACGCTACCTTACAGGTGGCGCCCGAGCAGGGACCCTGAGACGAAAAAGACGAAACTAGGAGAGGCTGTGGCCTAAAGAACCACGAGACCGACTGAGGAGCCGGGGAAGAGGGCGTTGAGGCAGAACACGTGGCCTAACGGCAGACACGCGTCAAGTCAAAATGTTAATTAAAAGGAAAAAAAGGAAACATATAGTTATCAGTTGGAAAGGCGATGGGGAAAAGGGGAAGGCACGTGACAGACACCAGCGAATACACGATCGAGGGAATATACATATATATAGGAAACAAGGGTATTCAGGGGTTAATAACAGACAAGGGCAAAAAGTTAAAAGGGGTGCGCACTTTCGCAGACACGAGGCCCGTAGGAATACGCCTAACACCGCACCTCTCGCCCCGAGATGACTTGACAGGAGAGAGGGGACCTGCCGAAGTCGCCATCGGGGGGTGAGCGAGCCGAGTTTCACCGCGTTTTCCGATCGGGGCGCCCGAAGCCCGATCATTTTGTATATAAGGCGGGCTGCTGGCTAGCAAGTGGCAGTCAAGCAGCAGCAGCCCAAGAGTCAAGCACCGGCAGTCAAGCAGCAGCAGCCCAAGTGAGCACATCGGGACCAAGCTAAAGAAAACAAGGACAATAAAAATTTAAAGAAAGAAAGAAAAGGAGATCTCCAAGAGAATCAAAAAAAAAAAAAGTGCCAAGTGGAAAAAAAACCCCGCCGCGTACAACAAAACATATGTCTTTCGACTACGCCCATAGAATTCTTAACAATTTTTGGAACCAGATTCCGAGACAGAAAGTCAACATGAGCCATACGCTCATCTGGTCTATACTGAATATCAAATTCAAAAGAATGCAAGTACGAGCACCACCTATGAGCTCTAGGGGTCCGCTCTACCTTTTATAGAATTGTAGACAGCAAGTGTCTCCAGTTCATATGAATGGTAACGTGATTCTGCTGAAGATGTCATCCTACTAAAATATTCGATAACTCGAGGCTTCTGTTCAATTCGGTGCAGCAAAATAGCGCCGTAGCCGACAGAACTCGCGTCTGTGTGGAGCTCGATAAAAATTTGTGGGTCGAATATAGTAAGGACGGGTTCATTAGTTAAAATACGTGTAGCTATTAGTTTTTGCCGTATTTGCTCATTCTCCAATTCCCACAAAAATGACTTGCTCTTTGAAGTAAGGCGTAAAGAGACTTCATCAGTTGTGAAAACTTAGGTACAAATTGTCGAAAATATGAGACTAGCCCAATAAATTGTCTCAATTGAGTGACGGACTGCGGGGGTGTCAAATTCAAAAGGGCTCGAATTTTCGTGGGATTCGGTCGAATCTCAGTTGCCTTAACCTCGAAATCCAAATATTCAACACAAGACTTTAGAAAGGAACATTTTGTAATATTAAAAGAAAATCCAGCATGCTTAAGTGTTTGCAATATTATTCGCAATCTACCAAATGCTTCTTCTTTTGTACGTGCAATTATCATTACGTCATCCATATAAACAATGGCATATGAATGGGTAAGATCACCTAATGCACGATTAATAGCTCTTTGGAATACGAAAGGTGCATTTTTAAGCCCCAATGGCATAGTCAAGTATTTGTACTTAATTCAGGTGAATTGGGATCTGGTGAAATCCGCTTGCCATGTCTATACAGCTGAAAAACCTAGCACCACTCGGCGTAGCTATTGTATATGATCAGAAATTAGCGGCAAACGGAACTTGTCAGAAACGGTATTTACATTTAGCTCTCTATAATCAGAGGCGGTCAGTACCATTTTTTCGGACAAGTAACATTGGGCTTGCAAGGGGGTAGGAACTGGCCATAGTCACACGGCTTTGTGGAATTCCATTTATGAATGACACTAAATATTCTTGTAGTATTGACAACAATTGGTCTCTATCCGATCCATGCAGATCGGTTTCAACATTAGCTCCGAGACCATTAGCGAAGCGGGGGCCACTAGACCCATTTGTTGGCCGTTGCGCACGATTTTCAACGACACACACACGCTGCAAAGTCGGCCATGCCGGCTCAGCGGGACACCACGTGTTCGTCTCTGCGATAACCCCAGAAGGTCACTCTCTTGGTTTCGGCTCGGGTCTCAGCAAATTTTACAAATTATTACTGTAAAATGGCCCTGGCGCGACTGAGCGCACCCTAGCCTTCAGACGCTACCTTACAGGTGGCGCCCGAGCAGGGACCCTGAGACGAAAAAGACGAAACTAGGAGAGGCTGTGGCCTAAAGAACCACGAGACCGACTGAGGAGCCGGGGAAGAGGGCGTTGAGGCAGAACACGTGGCCTAACGGCAGACACGCGTCAAGTCAAAATGTTAATTAAAAGGAAAAAAAGGAAACATATAGTTATCAGTTGGAAAGGCGATGGGGAAAAGGGGAAGGCACGTGACAGACACCAGCGAATACACGATCGAGGGAATATACATATATATAGGAAACAAGGGTATTCAGGGGTTAATAACAGACAAGGGCAAAAAAGTTAAAAGGGGTGCGTACTTTCGCAGACACGAGGCCCGTAGGAATACGCCTAACACCGCACCTCTCGCCCCGAGATGACTTGACAGGAGAGAGGGGACCTGCCGAAGTCGCCATCGGGGGGTGAGCGAGCCGAGTTTCACCGCGTTTTCCGATCGGGGCGCCCGAAGCCCGATCATTTTGTATATAAGGCGGGCTGCTGGCTAGCAAGTGGCAGTCAAGCAGCAGCAGCACAAGAGTCAAGCACCGGCAGTCAAGCAGCAGCAGCCCAAGAGTCAAGCACCGGCAGTCAAGCAGCAGCAGCCCAAGTGAGCACATCGGGACCAAGCTAAAGAAAACAAGGACAATAAAAATTTAAAAAAAGAAAGAAAAGGAGATCTCCAAGAGAATCCAAAAAAAAAAAAAGTGCCAAGTGGAAAAAAAACCCCGCCGCGTACAACAAAACATCCTGGAACCAGGTTAATCCCCGCCGAGTCGCGCCCGAGGCCGCCCGAGGAGTTAAAACCAATAGTGCCGAGTCTGACCATCCCCGTGCCCGTACCCACAACACTCCGAGCAACCGACCGACAGGAACCAGAATGCTCGGAAGGATCCGAGCGACACGACAGCATGACCCTGGCCCACACAGCGGACCGCATGCGCAGATGGGGAATCACCTTCGACGGCAAATCAGACCCCCTGCGTTTCATCGAAAGATTGGAGGAACGAGCAACGACGTAAAGGATCGACACCAGAGACATTCCACAGGCCCTCCCAGAGTTGTTAACGGGTACCGCCTAGGATTGGTTCCGGACAAGCGGACTGCAAGGAGAGACGTGGACCGTTTTTCGGAAGGAATTCCTCGGTTTTTTCCTGCCGCCTCGTTACTTCCAGCGACTGGAGGACGAGATCCGACTGCGCTATCAAAAGGCGGGGGAACCATACAAAACATATATGGTCGACATTCGCCTGATGATGCGCAGAGCCGGATACACGGAGGCCCAGGAACTGGAGAGGGTTTACGAAAACCTGCAACCCCAATACCAACTCTTCGTAAGGCGGACCGACTTCCAGACACTCCGGGAATTGACGGCCCTGGTAATAAACTACGAAGTCACCAGGGAGCGGGAACAACAGCAACAACTGTGGAGTTCGTACCAACAGCAGACGAGGGGGACAGGTAATGCACGGAACGGCGCTCAACGAGGGGCATCGTCGCACCCCAACCTCAACGTGCCACCGGCCCCGACGACTTCAGAGGAACAGGGGAAGATCAACGTCCGAGAGGCCTGCCGGAACTGCGGGGAAGTAGGACACTTCAGTCGGGAATGTCGGGGGCAGAGAATCTTTTTCTGCTGGACATGCGGCAAGCGGGGAGTGCGCACCGTGGACTGTTGCCCGACCCAAACGTCGGGAAACGGACAACCGCCCCCACTGAAACTGGATGCAGCGGGGGCAGCGACCACAACCATCCAGAAGTAGCAAGATTATTGCGAGTCCACGGCGGACGCATCTCGGCTCGAATTATAATCGAGGGATACGTGGTGTGGGCAACCGTTGACACAGGTGCAACGAGGAGCTTCATTGGAGAACGTCTGGCACAGAAGATCGAGAACCCAGAAAACCAATGCCAGGTGAAGACAGTGGTCGCCTTAGCAGATGGCACCCGTAAGGAACTCACGCGAGCAACATGGGCGGACATACAACTGGGAACATCTTGCACCCAGGTGCAGATGTTAATATTACCCGTTGTATTGGACGACGTGTTGCTGGGACTGGACTGGACGACTCTAACCTGCGAGGGAGTAACATTGCACCTGGGAACCCGAACCGCCACACCAATGAAGAGCCAGGACCCGGAACACAGGAATCAGGACACGCACAAGGACCAGCACATAGAACAGGGAGATGCAGCCGGCAACCGCGCGGCCGAAATCTCACATGAAAACCAGGACTCAGAACACAGGAACCAGCACGCAGAGCAAGGAGATGCAGCCGGCAACCGCGCGGCTGGCATCTCACACAGGAATCAGGACGCAGAGCAAGGAGATGCAGCCGGCAACCGCGCGGCTGGCATCTCACACAGGAATCAGGACGCAGAGCAAGGAGATGCAGCCGGCAACCGCGCGGCTGGCAGCTCACACAGGAATCAGGACACAGAGCAAGGAGATGCAGCCGGCAACCGCGCGGCGCGACCGCCATCAAACCCCCGGAGCAATACACAGAGGGACCAAATGTGACAGCCAACCACCAGAACCAGGACGACCCGAGACACACAGAACGGATGGAGGACCTGCTAGGACCCAAGAACGACGAGGCAGTCCGGAGGAACCCGTTCCGGAAGAGGGAGGATAAAGGAGGCGTTACCAACGGGCAGGAAGAGTCAACCCCGCCCATCACAGGACTTGCCCCCGCGAGCACCCTGCCCGAGGAACAACCACCGACACCCATCTTGGAACCATGGATCTCGGATTACCTAGAAGAGGAACTCTCCAAATTTGATGGACTGTCCGGCGTCTCCACGATCACGGAACACGTGATCGTGATGAAGGACGACTGACCCATCAAGCAGCGTTATTATCCAAAGAACCCCGCAATGCTGGAAATCATCAACGCCCAGATCGACGAATTGCTCAGGGAAGGATGCATCGAGCCTTCAAAGAGCCCACACAGCGCCCCGATCGTCCTGGTAGGGTAAAAGACCGGCGAATTGCGGATGTGCGTGGATTTTCGACAGCTAAACGCACGCTCGATCCCCGATGCATACCCCCTCCCACGAATCAACTCCATCCTGGAACGACTCCGAAACGCCAGATACATCAGCACGTTGGACTTAAAGAGCGGATACTGGCAGATCCCTATGGCCAAAAGGAGCCGCGAGTGTACCGCATTTACGGTACCCGGAAGGGGTCTGTTCCAGTGGAGAGTTATGCCCTTTGGACTACATTCCGCCCCCGCGACATTCCAACGCGCCCTGGACCAGGTAATAGGACCGGAGATGGAACCCCACGCGTTCGCCTAATTAGACGACATCATCGTCATAGGTACTTCAATGGAGAATCATGTCCAGAACCTACGCGAAGTATTTAGAAGGTTGAGGGCAGCAAACCTTCGCCTCAACCGGAAGAAGTGTCACTTCTTCCAACGCAAGCTGGTGTACCTAGGCCATGTCGTCAGTGTGCACGGGATCCACACCGATCCAGACAAAATAGCAGCGGTACGGAAATTGCAACCCCCGTCGAACCCAAAGGAACTACGCCGGTGCCTAGGAATAGCCTCCTGGTACAGACGGTTCGTCCCGAACTTCGCCACCGTCGTACAACCAATGCCGTTATTACTGCGTAAAGGACGCCGCTGGCAATGGAGGGACGAACAGCAGGAAGCATTCGACCGACTCAAGGCCCTCCTCACCGAAGCACCAGTGCTCGCATGTCCGGACTTCAGCCGAAAGTTCGCACTCCAGACCGACGCGAGTGATTACGGACTGGGAGGCGTCCTCACCCAGGAGACGGAAGAAGGGGAACGGGTCATCGCCTACGTGAGCCGTCGCCTTCTCAAGGCAGAGGAGAACTACTCGGCGACGGAGAAGGAGTGTCTGGCGATCATTTGGGCTATTCGTAAGTTACGTTGTTACCTGGAGGGGTACCGTTTCGACGTAATCACGGACCACCTAGCGCTGAAATGGCTCAACACCATCGAAAACCCAACGGGTAGGATCGCTCGATGGGCCCTCGAGTTACAGAAATACCAGTTCGACGTGCACTACCGGAAGGGGAAGCAAAATGTAGTAGCAGACGCCCTCTCCCGACAGCCGATGGACACCTTACTTCAGGCCGTGACCGAAGTTGACCCGGACCCGTGGATACAACGCCGATGCAAACAGCTGGAAGAGGAACCCGAGAAGTACCCCGATTACGCCATACAAGATGGCAGACTCTATCGACACCTAGGATTTAAACCCGACGAAGAGGACAACATCCCATGGAAGCTGTGCATCGGGAAAGAGACGAGAGGAAGGATTATGCAGGAGTGCCATGACGCGCCAACCGCCGGACATCTGGGAATCAGGAAAACTACGACAAGGGTTGCCCAGAGGTACTACTGGCCAGGGATGTTCCGAGACGTCGCGCGATACGTTAAAAGATGCATCTGCCAAAAGTTTAAAGCTGAGCAGTGCAAGCCGGCCGGGAAAATGCGGACGAGACGAGTCCAGGAACCATTCGACACCCTGTGCGCAGACTTCGTGGGACCATTACCGAGGTCCAAACAAGGGAACACGGTGCTATTGGTTTTCTTCGACCTGTTCTCCAAGTGGGTCGAACTTGTCGCATTACGCAAGGCTACCACTGCACACCTGGAGAAGGCGTTCAAAGAGAGGATCCTCGCACGTTTCGTAACACCTAGGACGTTTGTTTGCGACAATGGGACCCAATTCACCAGTCGCGCGTTCAAGGCTTTTAGCAAGCGAGTGGGCATGCAGTTGGAACATACGGCACCATACAGTCCCCAGCAGAACCCCACGGAACGAGCAAACAGGACCATCAAAACTATGATTGCTCAATACATTGACGGGCCGCAGAACACATGGGACGTTCTACTTCCGGAGATATCACTCGCCATCAACAGCAGCGTCTCAGATACTACGGGGTTCAGCCCCGCCTTCCTGGTACAAGGACGCGAACCACGACTACCGGGAGCATTTTACGACGAAGTTACCCCTGGCACAGGACAAGACAGTCGTGACCCCATCAAGCGAGCACAACAAATGGAGCAATTATTTTTGGTGGCACGGGAAAATGCGCAGCGGGCATCGGCCGAACAAAGTCGCCATTACAACTTACGGCGACGGGAATGGCGACCAACCCTAAAAACACTGGTGCTACTCCGTCAGCATTTCCTCTCGAAAGCGGAGGATGGTTTCGCGGCCAAATTAGCGCCAAAATACGAAGGGCCCTATAAGGTAATCCGTTTCCTCTCCCAAAACAAAGTTCGACTCCAGCGCGAAGGGACCCGAGAGCGCACTGCCCACATAGCTGACCTGAAGCCGTTCCAACAAGAAGAGGAAGACCCACGAGACAGCAGCGAGGGACAACTTAGGCCAGTCGACAAGGCCATCTAGCTCTTAAGATTTATTTTTAATTTGTTCTTTCCCATTTCACACAAACACCGTCTCACCGTTCCGTAGGGCTTGGCTAGGTAGGGTTAGATTTCTGGGGTATAACCGCGTTTATATCCCACAGAGACGAAAGACAGCAATGGCCGGAAGACACCAGTGGGACGAGAACCGCCGGGAAGTGGAAGACTGGCTCGAGGGACTGCCCGCCGCGATGGCTGCCGGCGAGGAACACCCCCCACGTGCAGACGTGAACGTGGCTCATGACATGAGGGTGATAGACGACGACGACGCCAGCACCATCATATTCCCCAGCATACAGCCCGTCTCCATTCCCATCCTGAGCTCAACCACCAACACCCCCGAGATGTCCTGCGCCCGTCTAAAGGTGATCGGGGACGAAGGAGGGGTGTCCTCTACCCGTCCAGGGAGAGCTCTTCGCTGGGTCGACCCGGAGACACCCACATCCCCGGAGGAGGCGAGTGAGCGCGCGGCAGCTATTCTCGCCACCCTCACACCCCCCGACCCGCTTAGCGAGTGGGAGGAGAAGTTCTTGTTCTCCCCCGATGAGGTTTTGTAGATGCTGGACCCGGAGTGGGAGGCCCCGAACGCGCTACTCGCACCCCGCGCAGACTGGGTCGAAGCCCCACCCGCTTGGCGAGTCGCCACCCCTGGACGCCGGCTGCCCGAATCGGTGGTAGACCAGATCCAGACGCAGCACACCGAGAGTGCCCGCTACCGTGTACGGTTCGCCGTTCAGGTGGATTGGGCAATCTTCCGAGTGACCCTGAGACATGGAAGTAAGCCGGTCGTTGCCTTTCACTGGCATAGTAAGGGGGGGGGTGTGAGGACTCAAATCAGAGCCCCACATTTTTTTTGTTATTTTCTTTTATATTATGTAAATATTTCTTTTCTTTAGATATAAGTACTAAATAGGTTTAAGTTTATTTACCAATGAAGGTCAATTTTTAGTTAAAACCAAGAAAACCCGGCGTTTTAGTCGAGTCGGACTACCCTAAGAGTAGGTATAAGTGGTTACAGGGTATAGGCTCGCTCACCACGCGGACGTCAAACACCAGCAGAGAGAGCAAGCGCAGCTCGATAGCAACGGGAAAAAAACAACAGACGCCGCCGAATAACGGAAGAAGACGCAGCCAAAACAACGGACAGAGCGAGCGCAGCTCGAAAGTAACGGAAAAACAACATGTGCAGCCGAAAACCAACGGAGAGATCAAGTACAGTCAGACAATGGGAAAAGGCGAGCGCAGCCAAACGACAGAGCGAGCGCCGCAGCAGAGCGAGCGTCGAACGACAGAGCGAACACCAGCCAAACGACAGAGCGAGCGCCGCAGCAGAGCGAGAGCCGAACGACAGAGTGAGCGCAGCCAAACGACAGAGCGAGCACCGCAGCAGAGCGAACGTCGAACGAAAGAGCGAACGCAGCCAAACAACAGAGTGAGCGCCGCAGCAGAGCGAGCGCCGAACAACAGAGCGAGCGCCGCAGCAGAACGAGCGCCGAACGGCAGAGCGAGCGCAGCCAAACGACAGAGCGAGTGCCGCAGCAGAGCGAACGTCGAACGAAAGAGCGAACGCAGCCAAACAACAGAGTGAGCGCCGCAGCAGAGCGAGCGCCGAACGACAGAGCAAGCGAGCGCCGAACGACAGAGCAAGCGCAGCCGAACGACAGAGCGAGCGCCGCAGCAGAGCGAGCGGAACGACAGAGCAAGCGCAGCCGAACGACAGAGAGCGCTGCAGTCACCGCAGCCGAGAGAGCGCTGCAGTCGCCGCAGCCGAGAGAGCGCTGCAGTCACCGCAGCCGAGAGAGCGCTGCAGTCATCGCAGCCAAGAGAGCGCTGCAGTCACAGCAGCCGAGAGAGCGCGGCAGAGTGCGTGGATAGCTTATGCTTGGCGACTGCGCTGCTGATATTAACGCCGGCACATGGAAGGGGAATTTAATTGCGGCACGCGCCAATTTTGGCAGGTCGTGCGGAAGCAAAAAGGAGGACAAGCAGAAACATATAAGTAAAGACGCGTGGACCAAGGTGAGCGAGCCGCTAGATGGTTGATTTTAGGCAGGGCCCGGGTTCCCGGTCAGAGGAGAAGGTGTTTAGGTAGGGCAAGGGTAGGCATAGGTAGTTTATTAGTTAGTTTTTTATACCCTTGGACCATTGAAAATGGTCAAAAAAGGGTATACTAACTTTGTGCAAATGTATGTAACAGGCAGAAGGAGGCGTCGGAGACCTCATAAAGTATATATATTCTTGCTCAGGATCAATAGCCGAGTCGATTGAG
The DNA here is from genome assembly GCA_018904035.1 of Zaprionus ornatus. Classification (NCBI taxonomy): domain Eukaryota; kingdom Metazoa; phylum Arthropoda; class Insecta; order Diptera; family Drosophilidae; genus Zaprionus; species Zaprionus ornatus. Next base: position 289,499 of record JAEIFZ010000236.1, read on the forward strand.
CCATGTCCGTCTGTCTGTCCGTCTGTCCGTATGTCTGTCTGTCTGGATGAACGCGCCGATCTCAGCTATTACAAAAGCTACGGACACCAAATTTAGCATGAAGATTCCTGTATACCATACGCAGATCAAGTTTATTTTCAACTTGGAATAACACGCCTACCGCCCCCGCAAACCGCCAATTTTGGTTTACATTGCTATTTACATTCGAAGAACTCAATTCTTAACGTTCTGCTTTAGCATATATATAGATAAATAATATATGAACTTATCCTCCAAATTGCAATCCGATCAGACAATAAACACTGAAGTTATTAGATAAACCATTTCGACACTTCGACCAGCAAAGAACTTGTCGATGACGTCAGAACTAAATTCCTTATGCATGAAAGAAAAGGACAACGATGCGAGCGCGAAGCGCGAGCTGTTTCTCGACTCTTCTTTTCCATGCACATGTCAATTACCGAAAATACATGTGCATAAATATATGCTAACACTCAACCAATAGGTGGCGTATATATGAATATGAAGAAAGCAAAGAAATTGTCGATGACGTCAGAACTAAATTACTTGTGCATGAAAGAAAAGGATAAACGATGCGAGCGCGAAGCGCGAGCTGTTTCTCGACTCTTCTTTTTCATGCACATGTCAATTACCCAAAATACATGTGCATAAATGCAAACACTTATACATACTTAATTTGTGTTCACACATACATATGTAAAATTATATACAACCAATAGCGTGGTTGATCGGCATGCATGAATGCAGGTATTTACTAGATTTCTAATATAGACATATTATTATTATTATTTAATAATTTATATATTGACTTTTTATTTAATAAATATTAATTTAGATTTCACGATATATTATGAGCTATCATATCGATAGCTTTTAATATATATTAAACATATCGATATATATTTCATATGTTTTGCATATAAATTATATTAATATGTGTAAATTATATTATATCCCCACGTCTATTGAAACTATGTTTGAAAAAAATGTACTAACACTTATTCTACTTTGTTTTTTTAATATATGTATATTATGTATGTATATTAGATTCTATAGATCATTATTATAAATTTAAGGTTTCGCGCACTTTTTAATTGCGGCGATAAATTATTGGCAACGTATCAAAATTGTTGCAAGGTGGCAGCGCGCTTCAGTGTTATGTTAATTTGTAGTTTGCAATTGGCGTGTTCGGTGTCGTCGTCGATTGTCGATTATCATTTGTATTTTCGATATTAAATATAAAATAATATATAATTAATTCGCGTGTTCGTGATACATTTAACATTTAATGCAAATTAATATAAGTCGAGTATATAATAAGTAAATCCTCGTGTGTGATTGTTATGCGTTAACGGAACATTTTTTATGCGTGTGAATGATTGCGCCCTGCCCGGAACGTGGCGCGCAATTTTAGAAAAGTGTGTATAGACTCTTCTGAAGTGTGTGTGATTGTACGTGTTAGTTATTTTTTATGGCAACATAGGTCGAAAGGTATCCCACTATCGCGTGCTGCTCGACTGTTTCTCTAGTTCCCTTTACGAGGGTCGTTTGATAAGTCCGTGACTTTTTGAATAAAATATATTTTTTTCGTCAAAGAAGCGTTTTATTTCTCAACATAATCTCCTTTTAGCTCTATACATTTAGTCCAGCGTTTTTCCAATTTTTTTATTCCTTCCAAATAATAGGTTTTCTCAAGGCCCTCAAAATAGTCGTTTGTTTCTGTGATGACCTCTTCATTTGACCCGAATCTCTTACCGCCGAGCCATTTCTTCATGTTTGGAAACAAAAAATAGTCACAGGGGGCTAAATCTGGAGAATATGCTGGATGGGGTAGCAGTTCGTAGCCCAATTTATGAAATTTTGCCATGCTGACTACACACGTGTGCACCCGTGCATTGTCCTGATGGAACAGCACTTTTTTTCGCCAAATGCGGTCGTTTCTGCTTCAAATCAATATCGAATCTGTCCAAAAGCTCTGAATAATATTCGCCGGTGATCGTTTTACCCTTTTCAAGGTAATCGATGTGAATGATACCTTGTGCATCCCAAAAAACTGTGGCCATGACCTTGTTGGCCGACAGACCCACCTTGGCCTTCTTTGGTGCACGTTCACCCGGAGAAACCCACTGTCTTGATTGTTCTTTGGTCTCTGGTGTGGTGTGGTGGATCCATGTTTCGTCTACGGTAACGAAACGGCGCAAAAATTCGTTTGGATTGCGGTTGAACATCGCCAAACACTCCTTTGAAATGGTCACACGGTTGCGCTTATGGTCGTGTGTGAGCAATCGCGGCACCCATCGCGCGGAAAGCTTTTTCATGTCCAAATATTCATGTAAAATGTGATGTACCCGTTCAGTTGAGATGCCTACAGCCTCAGCTACCTCACGCACTTTCATTCTCCGATCATCCAATATCATTCCATGGATTTTGTCGACGATTTCTGGCATGACGACCTCTTTTGGGCGACCTGAACGTTCGGCATCACTTGTACTGGTACGACCACAACGGAACTCAGTAAACCATTTCTTAACCATTGAAATTGATGGTGCAGAGTCCCCATAATATTTATCAAGTCTTTCCTTGGTTTCGGTGATGGATTTTTTACGCAAAAAATAATGCTTAATTAGCACACGAAATTCACTTTTTCCATTTTCGTTAAAATTCACGAGATCGTCTGCTTTCAATGCCTATAAAACGCAAACTAAGAAACGCAGCTTTCTCAAAATTTTACAGTCAGCTGTTAATCGATAACTGCTGACAGGAGCAGTGTTGTATTTAGAGCAGGTGCGCGGCAAATACAAAAAGTCACGGACTTATCAAACGACCCTCGTATATTAGATTCTATAGATCATTATTATAAATTTAAGGTTTCGCGCACTTTTTAATTGCGGCGATAAATTATTGGCAACGTATCAAAATTGTTGCAAGGTGGCAGCGCCCTTCAGTGTTATGTTAATTTGTAGTTTGCGATTGGCGTGTTCGGTGTCGTCGTCGATTGTCGATTATCATTTGTATTTTCGATATTAAATATAAAATAATATATAATTAATTCGCGTGTTCGTGATACATTTAACATTTAATGCAAATTAATATAAGTCGAGTATATAATAAGTAAATCCTCGTGTGTGATTGTTATGCGTTAACGGAACATTTTTTTATGCGTGTGAATGATTGCGCCCTGCCCGGAACGTGGCGCGCAATTTTAGAAAAGTGCGGTACACAGCGTAACGTATTTTTGTGCATGCATACATATATGTGTATAGACTCTTCTGAAGTGTGTGTGATTGTACGTGAACATCGGTATCGGTTCGTTTCCGCGATTCAAATTGGAATTTTCGCTGGAATTTCTTGCAGGTTTAATTTATTATTTCTTTGATTTATATTTATTCTTTTTTCCACATTTTGTTTATTTTTATTTTCGTTATTAAATTTTATTATTATTTGTTCTTTCATTAGATATTTATTTTCATTTATAATATAATTATTTTAAATAATATACATATATTTATTTAAATTTATGAATATAATTATAATATATATATATCTATTTAAATATATGAATATATTTATATATATAAATAAATATACTAACTTTATTTTATATATATAACTATATATTAATTTTTGATAAATATATATTCAAATTAAATTAATTTATAAGAATTTTATTTTTAACATACCTATATATTATTTTAAAACTTATATATTAGAAGATGCCTAGACTTAAGAGAAAGTCAGCTTGCAATAGGAGTCAAGCACAGCGAAAAAGAAATCGTTTGAATAGGTCAGATATAGACTTTTCTGAGCAGGAACGCGTAAATAATCTAGAGGCACATAGAGAACGTAGGCAAAATTTCGAATTTAGGGAAGCTGAAAGGGTTAGAGATAGTCAACAGCATCGAGTCCGCAGAAGTAATAGAACATTTAGGGCCGTTGAGCAATTACCGGACACAATTCGTCACACTACTCTTCGGGCTTTTTCGCCAATCAGCAATTAAAACAGACGAACAACTTGCCAACACTTCGCGTCGTTCGAGTCGCAGGCAAGATGCTGAGTTTCGATCTCAGGAAAGAGAGCAGGATGCAGTTCGTCGCCGTGTACGTCGCAGTGATTCTGCAATTAAAACAGACGAACAACTTGCCAACACTTCGCGTCGTTCGAGTCGCAGGCAAGATGCTGAGTTTCGATCTCAGGAAAGAGAGCAGGATGCAGTTCGTCGCCGTGTTCGACGAACTGATCATTCAACTAGAAATGCCGAACAACTTGCCAATACTTTGCGTCGATCGAGGCGCAGGCAATGTCCACAATTCAGGTCCAACGAAAGCGGACGAGATGCTGTTAGAAGGGCGATTCAGCGACAAAATCAGGAGACGCGAATTTTAGAAAGGGCAATAGATAGAATTCAAAGGTCTCAGGTTAGAAACAATCCTATTCGTAGGATTGTTGAACAGGCACGCAATACTAGTGCACGCCGCAGTGCTCGAATTCGAGCTCAACGTGAGGCCTTTGAAGCCCATAGGAATATGTCGCAAAGAGTGAGTCTATATAGGAGTATTTGCACCAATAGGATAGCAGAGAATAGGAGAAACGCGTCCCGCAATAGAGTGGACCGTGCGAATACCCTTCCAGATGATAGGATATCGCAGGTTAAAACTAGTTTAGATTGCGTAATAGCCAATTTTAATAAGACAGTCAAGCAGGGACCCGATCAGGTTTGCATATGTTGCAAAGGTTTGTGGTTTCCACATCAAGTGGACAAAATTTCGCGTGAGGTCATAGAGGAAAAGTGTAGTGAGGCAGATAGTGTTGATATTTTGTATCTTTCCTCTATGTTTCCATCCCATAATAATAGGTTTAGCTTTTGCAAAACCTGCAGCCGCAGTATTAAGTCAGGGAAAAAACCAAAGGCTTCTATTACAAATGGCCTAAATTTTCCGGAGCTTCCGGAATGCCTGAAAGGCTTGACGCCTCTAGAAGAAAGGCTGATTTCTCCCCGTCTTCCCTTTATGATCATAAAGTCTCTTGGATATGGACGTCAAAGTGCCATTAAAGGAGCAGTGATCAATGTGCCAATTCCAGTTGCAAATGTTGTAACTTCCCTTCCCAGGGCATTTAATGAAGCCGAAGTAGTTCAGATTCATCTTAAGCGTAGGATGGAGTATAACCATGATTTCATGGCTGAAACCATAAGGCCCTCAAAGATAGTTGATGCAATTCGGTATTTAGTGAACACAGAACTTTATAAGAAGCACCAGGTTACTATCAATGAGCAGTGGTTGTCTTCTTACTCAGCTGAGACTGTACCATTTGTTGCGTCAGCAGACGACAGGGACATTGTGTGTCAAATGTTAGAAAAGGCAGCACAACCTAATGAGCATAGAGTAGTAGAAGAAGAGGTAGAGTTGAATCCAGGAGGTCAAGAAAGCTTCATGGAAAATGTCCCTGTTGAAAACATAGATATTCCTCGAATTGCTATAGCACCAGGAGAGGGTCAGCGACCTCTTGACATGATAACCGATTGTGATTCAGAGGAGCTGGCTTTTCCCACAATATTTGCAGGCATTAAAAGGAAATGTCAGGAAAGTTTTACAACTATAGTTAGATCAGAGCTTAGGAATTTTGATAGAAGAGGTTGTAGAACTGATAAATTATTTCATAACTTCAAAAGTTAGAAATGATTAGCATTAGGAATAGCACATCAATTTGCTTACGTAAGCACTCTGCCACTCAAGGCATTTCGGCTGCTGATGTGCGTAATGATGAAACTTTAAATAGGTTAATACTTCATGATGATGGCTATAGGCTTTTAAAAGGTATTCGCACGTCTCCTGCTCATTGGGAGGACGAGAAAAAGAAAGTGATGGCTATTATTAGGCAGGTAGGGCTTCAAACTTTTTTTATAACATTTTCCGCAGCGGAAACTAGGTGGCCGGAGCTTTTAGTCTTGCTATGTAAAAATGTAGACAAGCTAGAAGTATCCGAAGAAGAAGCGTTAAATTTGGGGTTTAATGAGAAAGCTCGTCTCATTAGAGCAGACCCAGTGACCTGTGCCAGATATTTCGATTTTCGATATAGACAGGTTTTAAAACTGATGAAAAAGGAAGGCGGTGTCTTTGGTTGTCACCAGGTCATCAAGTTTTATTGGCGAGTGGAGTTTCAGCAAAGAGGCTCTCCACATATACATGGCATGTTCTGGCTGAAAGACGCCCCAAAGCTCGACCTAAAGAATGAGTCCACATTTATGCCTGTGAAGTCCTTTATTGATCAGTTTATTACTGCTGATTCTAGTTGCCCGGACGTTGCTCCATATTTGGAGTATCAACTCCATAGTCACGGGCACTCTTGCAGGCGAGAAATTAGGTCAAAACAAATTTGTAGATTTGGTATCCCATACCCTCCCATGCCTCAAACAGAAATTCTTCTCCCTTTAGAAGAAAATGCTCCAAATTTGGCCGAGCATCGTTGGAATTTCGAAAAAATTCAAAGTCTGCTCGACTTCTCATTTGATCGTGAAAGCGTAGAAAATTTTAACGATTTTAACAACTTTTTGTCCCACGATCAACTTAACCTTAGTTATGAGGGCTACATTAATGCTATAAGATCAAGTATAAAGAAACCAAAAGTTTTTTTGAACCGATCTTTTGCAGCAATCAAGCTTAACGCTTATAACAAGCACTTCCTTTTGTTGCAGCGAGCAAATATGGATATTCAGTTTATTTTAGACCCCTATGCTTGCTGCAGCTACGTCGTTAATTATATTAACAAGTCTCGGAGAGGTATCTCAATGTTGATGCGTTAGGCAATCAATGAGATTAAAGACAATAACAACGTAACTATTAAGCAAAAGTTACAACATTTAGGTAACAAATTTATATTTGGCACTGAGATATCCACTCAGGAAGCCGTCTACTGCTGTTTAGGTATGCATTTGTCCGCCAGCAGTAGTGCCAGTGTGTATATTAATACACACGTTCCAGAAAAACGGGTCAGAATGCTGAAATCTAGACAGCAACTTCAAAATCTGCCCGAAGACTCTAGGGAAATTTTTTACTTAGGACGTCTAGATCATTACGAGGGTCGTTTGATAAGTCCGTGACTTTTTGTATTTGCCGCGCACCTGCTCTAAATACAACACTGCTCCTGTCAGCAGTTATCGATTAACAGCTGACTGTAAAATTTTGAGAAAGCTGCGTTTCTTAGTTTGCGTTTTATAGGCATTGAAAGCAGACGATCTCGTGAATTTTAACGAAAATGGAAAAAAGTGAATTTCGTGTGCTAATTAAGCATTATTTTTTGCGTAAAAAATCCATCACCGAAACCAAGGAAAGACTTGATAAATATTATGGGGACTCTGCACCATCAATTTCAATGGTTAAGAAATGGTTTACTGAGTTCCGTTGTGGTCGTACCAGTACAAGTGATGCCGAACGTTCAGGTCGCCCAAAAGAGGTCGTCATGCCAGAAATCGTCGACAAAATCCATGGAATGATATTGGATGATCGGAGAATGAAAGTGCGTGAGGTAGCTGAGGCTGTAGGCATCTCAACTGAACGGGTACATCACATTTTACATGAATATTTGGACATGAAAAAGCTTTCCGCGCGATGGGTGCCGCGATTGCTCACACACGACCATAAGCGCAACCGTGTGACCATTTCAAAGGAGTGTTTGGCGATGTTCAACCGCAATCCAAACGAATTTTTGCGCCGTTTCGTTACCGTAGACGAAACATGGATCCACCACACCACACCAGAGACCAAAGAACAATCAAGACAGTGGGTTTCTCCGGGTGAACGTGCACCAAAGAAGGCCAAGGTGGGTCTGTCGGCCAACAAGGTCATGGCCACAGTTTTTTGGGATGCACAAGGTATCATTCACATCGATTACCTTGAAAAGGGTAAAACGATCACCGGCGAATATTATTCAGAGCTTTTGGACAGATTCGATATTGATTTGAAGCAGAAACGACCGCATTTGGCGAAAAAAAAAGTGCTGTTCCATCAGGACAATGCACGGGTGCACACGTGTGTAGTCAACATGGCAAAATTTCATAAATTGGGCTACGAACTGCTACCCCATCCAGCATATTCTCCAGATTTAGCCCCCTGTGACTATTTTTTGTTTCCAAACATGAAGAAATGGCTCGGCGGTAAGAGATTCGGGTCAAATGAAGAGGTCATCACAGAAACAAACGACTATTTTGAGGGCCTTGAGAAAACCTATTATTTGGAAGGAATAAAAAAATTGGAAAAACGCTGGACTAAATGTATAGAGCTAAAAGGAGATTATGTTGAGAAATAAAACGCTTCTTTGACGAAAAAAATATATTTTATTGAAAAAGTCACGGACTTATCAAACGACCCTCGTATATTCAGCGCCCAGACGCTTTAGAGAACTTATGCCTAGCCGATATTGCAGCTTTTTATAGCTACAGCAAGTCAGAACGAGGAGCTCGCCAAGAAAATGCAGATGACTTTGACGATGATGTGCCTAGGGCTTCTGAATCAATAGTTTACGCTCTTCGCGATAATAGTGGCTTCATCAGAAAGAGGACCACTGCGTGCATAATTAGGTATAGGAGATTTAATGTCAATACAGAAACAAGTGACTATTTCAGAGAGCTAAAAATGCTTTACGCCCCATGGCGAGATGAGCATTTGGATTTAGTCACACATGACTGAATTGTTCTGTAGGGAAAATTCGGAGTTAGTATAGTACAATCGCAGAAAATATAATTTACTAGATGATAGGGAACTAGAAGATTCTCTGAGCCACTTAACAGAGGAAGCAGAAAATGAGAATAATCAAGTAGGAGAACAGGAAGTGGTAGATGATGGCTTCACAGTTTTAGGATTGCCTGAAATAGATCCACATCTAAATGTTTTAAATGTGGATAGAAATATTGATATGAATGATGAAGATAGTAATGTCCGTTTCATCAAGCTTCCAGCCTTAGTTTCTCAGGAAAGCTTAGCTAATATAGTTAGATCTCTTAATTTAAAGCAGAAGCTATATTTTACACATGCTTTGCATAATGCCAAAATCAATACAGTCTTTTATGAATTTGTTGGAGGCGGCGCCGGAGTCGGAAAGAGTCGACTTATATCAGCAATTTTTCAGTCATTATCCTAATGTATAACAGTATACCAGGAGCTGATCCGACATCTGTTAAAATCCTCTTATGTGCACCAACAGGAAAAGCAGCATTCGGAATTAGTGGTTCGACACTGCATTCCATGTTTTCACTTCCTGTTAATCAATCTCGCTCAGCACCTCTAAGGGCCTTAAGCCATGATTTAGTTAATAGCCTTCATTCAAGGTTAATCGATCTTAAATTAATTATTATTGATGAAATATCAATGGTTAGCTCTCTAATGTTTTCTTATTTAGATTCTCGTTTGAAGCAAATTTTCAAAAATACTTCTCCTTTTGGTGGTGTTTCTATCATCGTATTCGGTGATCTTAGACAGTTACAGCCCGTAGGAGGTAGTTGGATTTTCAATCCAAATACCACTGACCCTTACCATGAAATATTTGGTACGTATCTCTGGGACCTTTTTTTGTATTTTGAGCTCACAGAGATAATGCGTCAACGTGACGATCAGCTTTTCGCTTCTGCCTTAAATAATATGGCATCGGGTTGTATGACAGCCGATGATATTGTCCTTTCCAATCTAGAATATGCGAACCATCGGCAGTGCCCGATGATGCAATTCATCTGTTTAGTAATAATAATGAGGTTGATTTATTTAATGTAACGAAACTTAACTCAATTGCTACTGAGCAATTTTTCTCTACTGCTGAAGATTTTATTAAGGCGGGCCATTTGGAACCAGCTAGGAAACAAAGAATATTAGAAGAAGTGAAGGGTTTTAAAACTTCCGCTACACAGGGACTCTGTACGTCTCTTCTCCTAAAAAATACTGCCAAGTACATGATGACGGTCAATGTAGACACAGGGGATGGATTAGTAAACGGGGCATCAGGTGTGTTGATGCAAATAGATTTCAATACATCCAACACTCGCAACATTTTATGGATGAAATTTACAGAGGAAACTGTAGGAGAATCTGCGCGTTTGAAGTGTACACATCGTACAGATCCTTCATGGACTCCTATTCAGAAAATTGTTCGCAGTTTTCAATATTCAAATAACGCACAAATTAACATTGACCGTAGGCAGTTTCCAATTGTGCCTGCTGAAGGCATCACAATTCATAAGAGTCAGGGAGCTACGTATGGCAAAGTGGTAGTCCATGCTAATTCCAGAATGCAGCGTGCTGCATTATACGTAGCTTGCAGTAGAGCAACTACTGCTTTAGGATTATTCATTATTGGGAATTTTGTTCCTCCTAAGTCTCCCCAAAATAATGATAAAGTGAAAGCCCAATTGAAGAAATTGCGGACTGAAAAACTACTGTGTACTCATTAAGATTATTTAATTAACAGTTCTGCCCTTAACATTTTCTTCCATAATACTCAGAGCTTGAATTCCCATCTTGAAGATATTCGATCGGACAAGCTGATGCTTCAGTCATTATGTTTCGTGGAAACTTCCATAAGCAATGAAACTGTAGAAATACCTGGGTTTACTATTGTGGTTCAACTTGAATCAATTAGGCCTTTAACAGGCATCATAATTTATGTAAAGAACGAGCTAGTAGATAGAGTTTCCCATACCTTTAGCAGTAGAAAAACTTTTGGCTCAGTAGTTTTTGAGTTCGGCATATTTAGGTTTGATGCCATAAGTTTTCTTATATTATATAAAAGTCCAGACTTTCCTCTGCCCACATTTAAAATAGAATTTGAGGAGATAATTCATCAATTTTCTCGTTTAGGTGATTTAGGGGATAGCTTGCTAGTTTTAGGAGATTTTAATTTGTGCCTCAAAACCTTTAACAGGTGTAAGAGTATTTATAATTTTTTGATTAGCAAAGGATTAAGGAGTTTGTTAGATTTGAAAACGTCCACTACCAATATGGATACACATATTGATTGGGCGTTTTCAAATATACTAGATAATGAAAAGATTAGTGCTAGGACTTTTGAGGTTTTGCATAGCCATCACAATGGGATATCTGTTAGTATTCAGGCATGAGTTTGTAATGTTTGGAATAGGTTAGAAATTAAGAAATCTAAATGACAGGATATATGTAAATATGTATGTAGGCATATTTTAATAATTTAAATTTAACTATCTAATAGTTAAGTATAACCATTGAATGGAAAATTGGTTTGATAATTATTATTTTTTTATTTTTATACCCTTGGACCTTGTTATCGATATTAACCAATTTAAAATTTATAAAGAAAAACCGATATCTACTGCTCACACTGGCAAAATATCGAAATTGAAGCAAGGTGGCAGCGCACTCCAGTATTATTATTAATTTATAACTTGCAATTAGTATTATACAATTAAATACTTTTTATGGCAACATACGTCCAAGGGTATCCTACTGTCGTGTGCAACTCGACTGTTGCTCTTGTTTTAGGCTAAGTTAATAAAATAAAGACGATGTTTACCAATGAAAGTGCGCATGTCTGCTCAAGGGAACAAAAGGGCGCGTGAATGTGTCAGTGTGTGAGTGTATTAGTGTGTGCATGTGTCGGCGCAGGCGGCGAACGCGAGACCACGTGGCCAAACTGTTCCGGAGTTCCACTGGTGTGCAGCACATACAGTGGAACCTCGAGAACAGCCGCGAGTCGGTGAATCCCGGAACACGAGGTAAATACCCGGTTCCGAGATAAACCCAATCTCGCGGGCGGCCACTAGTCATGCGTCGCCACACAGTGTGGGCGTGCACAAAGGCGGACAGGCGTCCACGTGGCCTCACACTGCTCCGTGGCTCCACTGACGTGCAAGCCGGTAAATACCCAGCACGTACAGTGGAACCTCTGGAGCAGCCGCTAGTCGATGGTCCCAGAGGTTTGAGGTAAATACCCGGCTCCGAGACCATTAGCGAAGCGGGGGAGGGCGGCCACTGGACCCATTTGTTGGCCGTTGCGCACGATTTTCAACGACACACACACGCTGCAAAGTCGGCCATGCCGGCTCAGCGGGACACCACGTGTTCGTCTCTGCGATGACCCCAGAAGGTCACTCTCTTGGTTTCGGCTCGGGTCTCAGCAAATTTTACAAATTATTCCTGTAAAGTGGCCCTGGCGCGACTGAGCGCACCCCAGCCTTCAGACGCTACCTTACAACATCAACAGGCAATATTGATTTTTCGTTAAACATAGTAAGAGATTTTTATGATATTGTCACACCGACTCCCTGACTCAAAATATCTCGACCAATCAGAGCGTCATACTTAATATAATTGTCTAACACTACATGAAACAATATTTAATTTGAACGTTCACATATCAAAACATTGGCCAATATCTGCAAAGTGCTACAAATAGTATTGCTACCAAGACCGCTTAAAATAACTACGTTGCCCATTCTGGATCCAGATAGTCTCTGCGAAGTAGCCTCCTTGATGAGTGAACACTCGGCTCCAGAATCAAATTGGAACGACTCTCCAGATTGCGAAAATGTTCCTCCAGGCTCAAAAACGGTACAGATGTTGACAACATTTACAATGTTGTTTTTGCTAGACGAACGCTCCTGACGATCACGATCACGGTCTTTCCCTGATGGTTGCTTTCCGGGTTGCTGAACGTGCACTGCCACTGTTTTTGATCGACAATCCGCCTTTTTGTGACCAGGCTTTCCGCAGTTGTGACACTTGAAATAGGGCTTAGCTCGTTTTCCTGGCGGCTCTGATGTACCATCGTTTGAAAGATGGCTCGGTCTAGTGTCAAATGAATAGGCCTTTAGTTCTTGGTGTAGCTCGTTCCGAGTGTTGATGTCAGAAGTGAAAACTAAACGCCGCAAACGCCTGTCAATTCCAGCTGCATGCGCCAGTGTAATGAACACTGCGATTCCATTTGGCCATAAGCGAAGTAACCATTCGGCTTCCATATAACGAAAGGCACTCGCCTTCCTCAGAGCGTCTATTTAGCAGATTCATAACTGCTACCGCTAATGTTTCTGTTCCCGCAAAATGTTGCAGAAACAATTCTCGGAATTGTGTCCATGATATACCATAAAAAGCAAGTCTGTGACAGCCAATCAGACGCGCTTCCTTCTAGTGATTGGCTGAGGGTTATCTCAAGAGCGCTGCCCTCCAGTTAGTTTTCAGACAAGATGTAGTCCACCGTTGAACATCAGGATTGCGCGTCTGATCTCGCACGTTCAGGATTAAATCTGGGCAATACCACAGCACTCTCTTTGTGAGTGTTGCATTGTTTCAAAAGTTCAAAAAAATTTCGATTTTGGAACTCCAAAATTGTTAGCAAACAATTTTCATTGTTCAAAGTAGGTATAAGCGATCCCACTTCTGATGTCGAAGAGTCATCAGGATGCCCTTCTTCCTCTTCACTACTTTCGTTATTGTTTGCGCAACGTTTTCTAGCGCGTGAGAGAGGCATGTCTGTTATGCGCAATGATCGAAAACTGACTGATCAATCGCTTTACTCTTCAATACCAACACATTTTGGAGACTTATTCTAGTCCGCAAACACCAATACTAATGCAGACTGCATTTTTCTATATGCTTGTCGTTTTCGTGCAGACATCTACTTCCCCCCGCTCCTACCTGTGACCAGACTACGTTCGGCAGAAATTCTAACTGTCTAGAGAATAGATAAGGCATGGGGCGTGCCAAGCAGAAGCACGAAATTGCTAGAAATGTCGTTAAATTTAAGTGATTTGCGACATATGTGTATATGTATGTGTGTAAACAAAATAAGTATGTATGAGTGTTAGCATATATGAACATGTATTTTCGGTAATTGACATGTGCATGGAAAAGAAAAGTCGAGAAACAGCTCGTGCTACGCGCTCGAATCGTCCGACCTTTTCTTTCCTGCTCAAGTAATATATTGTAGTTATGACGTCATCGACAACTTGTTTGCTGGTCAAAGGGTTAAAATAGTTTAGTTTATATAATAACTTCAGTTCACGACGATAAGTTCATAAAGTATTTATCTATATAGATATATATATCCTAAAGGAGAACGTTATGAAATGAGTACTTCGAATGTAAATCGCAATGTAAATGAAATTAACGGTTTGCGGTTGGTGATTTGCGTATGGTGCTTTTGTAATAGCTGAGATCGGCGCGTTCATCCAGACAGACAGACGGACATGGCTCAATCGACTCGGCTAGGGATCCTGAGCAAGAATATCTACCATGCCTCCTTCTGCCTGTTATATACATTTGCACAATGTTAGTATACCCTTTTTCACCATTTTCAATGGTCGAAAGGTATAAAAATCTGTTTATAACCTTAATTTCAATTATTAAAAATAAATAAAAAATTAAATTTAACATCTGATTTTTATAAAACAAAGAACAAATAATAATGAGAGTAACAGTCGAGCTTACAGTTGGATACCCTTCTTTTTAAAGAGTACTCAAATACCGGATAGTACTAACTGTATTAGATATTATATATACTACGTAACATAACCTGCCTATGTAATATTTTGTCGCCACTGGAATTTAATTACTTTAAACGTAATCAACAATCGACGAGGTTGCCAATTATTTATTGTCTAGTGATCAAAAGCAATAGCTGTTCAGGCAGGCAGCAACTCCTCTAAGTGATGTCCTCTGACGCTGACCTGATCAGCCTCGCTGACGCCTCTCAGAAGTCAGGCCTCACGGAAGCAGGCTCTCAGATCCAGACGCTGCGACTGGATTCTAAGAACGCCTTCGTTAAACTGAAGACCCGTAGGAAGAGGCTTTTCAAAGTCGCACTCGCGAAGGGTTCGAGCAGAGCGGAGGCTCTAGCTATCGCCACTGAACCCCCGTGGAAACGAAGGCCAAACGGACGCGCGCTGACGATACCGTCCTCGAATTCCAAGGGTCTTCAAAGACTCAAGGGCCCAAAAGACTCATGTGGAGTCCACAAAGCCACTTTACAGCTAGGTGCCAAGCAGCGATAAACTGGGCTTCACTTCGGCTGACGCAAAATATCCGCTTTCACCGGAGCAGGTGCAAGCTAACATTATCAAGGCTTTGCTGGTACACCCCACACCTGAGGTCAGTCCAGGTTTCTTTGGATGCATACCTCGAAATGAATGGTTGCTCCTGGTATGCGACGATAGCAGTACTGTCGACTGTGTCAGGGGAGCCGTTGGACATATTAGGTCCATCAGCTCTCTTGATCTAAAACTACTGGAGGAGTCTGAGTTTCCTAAAGCTCACCTCATTAGAGGATACTTCCCCAGTAGTTGTGAATTCTCGACGAAGCTGTGGCGGGTGGTACAGCATATCCTTAACGGCACCACGACTCACCTCGCAATGTTGGTCGACGAGGAGTCGTTTAAGGTTCTGACGGAGTGCAACGGGAAAGTGAAGTTTATAGTCAGCAACTCAATAGCGAGTTCGCTTGTAAACAGGTTGGTCACAGCACGGTAGCATTGAATCGCGAGACTCCACAAGGTGTTAGACAATGGAATTGGGCTTTTTAAAAGAGCAAACGGAGCTAGTCACACGTGGGATACAACTCTTGGAGGAGAGTCAATGTGGTATTTATTCCCAAACAAGGGAATCGTCCTCTTGACCAGCCTAAGTCTTCTCGGCCGATCAGCCTTACCTCAATTTTGCTCAAGACTGCGGAAAGGCTCTTAGACATGCACATTTGGTGCTCTCTGCAGAAAAATAACCCTCTGCACCCCATGCAGTTCGTGACGCCATGCTCAAACACCGGCCTCCTCTACCGTGGAGACAACAACCGCCTATATTAGTGCGGTAAAAGGGTGTCCCCAGGTAGGGGTCCTATCCCCTTTACTCTGGTCCCTAGTAGATGACGAACTACTAATTATACTTGCAGAACAGGGCGTGGAAGCGATTGGCTATGCCGACGACCTGGCTCTCGTAGTGAACGGGAACTTTGCCAACACCGTGACAGAGTTGATGCAATCAGCTCTGAACATGGTTAATAGATGGTGCAAAGATGTAGGTCTTAGCATCAATCCCTTCACTAAGCGATACTCCATTGACATTGGTCAATTACACATTGGCGGCTCACCTGTGGGACTTTCCAATGAGATCAAATATCTAGGGGTAACCCTTGATAAACGATTAAACTGGAACTCCCACCTACACAACTCTCTATCAAAGGCTACTCATGCCATGTGGGCATGCAGAAGACTCTTTAGTAGAATCTGGGGTCTCAAATCCTGCACTATTCGGTGGTTATTTGAGATGATGGCAAGACCGATCGTAACCTACGCTGCTATTGTTTGGTGGCCAAAGGTTACGCAGGTCACTACCATCAGTGAATGCATGGAACTGCATAGGCTGCTCTGCCTCTCCTTGACGGGTGCACTTCGCACCTGTCCCATCGCAGCAATGGAATCGATTTTGAATCTGACTCCGCTGCACATCCGCATAAAAGAAGTTGCTGCTTTAAGCCTTCTTAGAATTAAGCTGCAATCTGGGCTTCTTGCTACCGAATCTGGGCATGCTAGTATAATCAAAGATATCTCTGGCTTAGAGATCTGCACCACATCAGATTCTATGGCCAAAGAACTCTTCTTTGGTTCAAAATTCAGAACCCTCATCCCGGACCGTGGGGACTGGGATGCTGGCAACCTCATCAGACCCCAATAGTGTACATTGGTACACCGACGGGTCAAAGACTTATCAGGGGGTTGGAGCTGGGTTATATGGTCCCAACTCAAAACCCCGATTGCTATGGGCAACTGGCCCACAATCTTCCAATCAGAGGTTCATGCCATTGAGTCCTGTGCCGTCTTATCCTTGAGAAGGGGATTTGAGGAGCGAATATCTACATCTTCTCGGACAACCAAGCGGCCATATTAGCCCTTTCCTCAAAAAAGTAAGCGTATGGTGGTTGACTGCTGGAACTGTCTCCAGAGGCTGTCAAAAAAGAATAAAATTACCCTTCTTTGGGTTGACCGAACGCTACTGGTTCTTCCAAACAGGGATGCGGCAGGCTAAAGAGCTTACCAATCCCAAGTTGATCGAAGGACCAAGCTACTCTCTAGGAGAGACCTCTACCTCCTTGTTGGCTACCTTAGTGGCCACCACTTGGTGTACTATCACCTCACCAAAATGCGCTAGTCCTCGGATGCGGATGCAGGCTCTGCAAAGAGGACGAAACAACCTAACTCATTTTATGTGATTGTCCGGCCTTGGTATGGACAAGGAGGAAACATCTGCACGTGGAAACCGCATTTCCCGAGCATATTGTCCGTTCCTTAAAGAAAGACCTGTTAGGCTTCATTAGGGAAGCAGAACAATTTTTTGTCAAGATAGGGAGAGCATTTTAAGTACAAAAGATCATCATGGTCGCAGTGCCTCGCGCCTTTTCCGCTGGGAGACTCCCTCTTTATAATAATAATAATAATAAATAGGGCCGTTGAGCAATTACCGGACACAATTTGTCACACACTACTCTCCGGGCTTCGTCGCCAATCAGATTAGAAGAACAACTTACCAACACTTGGCGTCGTTCGAGGCGCAGGCAAGATGCTGAGTTTCGATATCAGGAAGGAGGTCAGGATGCAGTTCGTCGCCATGTACGTCGCAGTGAGCAGGTACGCAATACTAGTGCACGCCGCAGCGCTCGAATTCGAGATCAACGTGTTGCCTTAGAAGCCCATAGGAATATGTCGAAAAGAGTGAGTCTATATAGGAGTAGTTGCACCAATAGCAGAGAATAGGAGAAACGCGTCCCGCAATAGAGTGGAACGTGTGAATACCCTTCTAGATGATAGGTCATCGCAGGCCAATTTTAGCCAATTTTAATAAGACAGTCAAGCAGGGATCCGATCAGGTTTGCATATGTTGCAAAGGTTTGTGGTTTCCACATCAAGTGTACAAGTGTAGAAGTGAGAAGTGTAGTGGAGAAAAGTGTAGTGAGGCAGATAGTGTAGATATTTTGTGTCTTTCCTCTATGTTTCCATCCCATAGTAATAGGTTTAGCTTTTGCAAAACTTCCAGCCGCTGTATTAAGTCAGGGAAAAAACCAAAGGCTTCTATTACAAATGGCCTAAATTTTCCGGAGCTTCCGGAATGCTTGAAAGGCTGGACGCCTCTAGAGGAAAGGGTGATTTATTCCCGCCTTCCTTTAATGATCATAAAGTTTCTTAGATATGGACGTCAAAGTGCCTTTAAAAGAGCAGTGGTCAATGTACCAATTCCAGTTGCAAAAGCTGTAACTTCCCTTCCCAGGGCATTTAGTGAAGCCGAAGTAGTTGAGATTCATCTTAAGCGTAGGATAGAATATAATCATGATTTCATGGCTGAAACCATAAGGCCCTCAAAGATAGCTGATGCAATTCGGTATTTAGTGAACACAGAACTTTATAAGAAGCACCAGGTTACTATCAATGAACAGTGGTTGTCTTCTTACTCTGCTGAGACTGTACCATTTGTCAGCAGATGACAGGGACATTATGTGTCAAATGTTAGAAAAAGCAGCAGAGCCCAATGAGCATAGAGTAGTCAAAGAAGAGGTAGAATTTTATCCAGGAGGCCAAGAAACCTTCATGGAAAATGTCACTGTTGAAAACTTAGATATTCCTCAAATTGCTATAGCAGCAGGAGAGGGTCAGCGACCTCTTGACATGATAATTGATTGTGATGCAGAGGAGCTGGCTTCTCCCACAAAATTTGCAGGCATTAAAAGGAAATGTCCGGAAAGTTTTACAACTATAGTTAGACGAGAGCTAAGGAATTTTGATAGAACAGGTTGTAGAACTGATAAATTATCTCCGCTACCAATATGGATACACATATTGATTAGACGTTTTTAAATATATTAGATAATGAAATCTTTATTAGTGCTAGGACTTTTGAGGTTTTGCATAGCCATCACAATGGGATATCTGTTAGTATTCAGGAAAGCTTGAGTTTGTAATGTTTGGAATAGGTTAAAAATTAAGAAATCTAAATGACAGGATAGATGTAAATATGTATGTAGGTATATTTTAATAATACGTTAATTTTTCTATGTAATAATTAAGTATATCCATTGAATGGAAAATTGGTTTGTTAATTATTATTTTCTTTTAAATGTTGCAATTTCTGTAGATGAAGTAAGCAGGTAGCAATTTTTTTTTTTTTTTTTTGGGAACTTTTAAGTTGTTTTATATCAGCTCAAGTCGACTCGTGCTTCCTCAAAACTTAGTTTTTTTATATAACTTCATTACTATTTTAATGGCCTCCCCGTGGTATTCCCTGGGTACTGATCATATATTATTGAATTTTTAAATTTGTTTATATATATGTATATATAATGAGTAGAGAATTCGACCAGCGACAATAGTTTATATATTTTTTCTCCTGGTCCTGACGGAATTCCAGCATGCGTACTTAGATTTTGTGCTGATTCGATTTTGAATCCAATTCATAAGCTATTTGACTTGTCACTATCCAATAGTTATTTCCCACCTATTTGGAAAAACTCTTGTTGTCCGCAATTCCTAAGATTTTTTGAAAAAAATTTTACGGCCCAGTTAACTTTTATGTGTAAATCTATAATTTCACCCCATCAACATGGGTTTATAAAGGCAAGATCAACAGCTACTAATCTTTTAGAATTCTCATCTCACATAAATCTAGGATTTCGGAACAAAATGCAAACTGATGTGGTCTATACTGACTTCAGTAAAGCATTTGACTCCGTAAATCATAATCTCCTAATTCATAAGTTAAATTTGATTGGTTTTCCTCAAAAGCTCCTTCTGTGGATATCCGATTATTTAACTAACAGGTCTCAACGAGTTCTTTTTAAAGAATGTCTCTCTAAGCCGATCTTAGTTCCTTCTGGTGTTCCTCAGGGCAGCCACCTTGGACCATTGCTATTTAACCTTTTTATTAACGATCTTCCTTCAATACTCCGTCACTCTAACATTCTTATGTATGCTGATGATGTGAAACTCTGTTTGACACACAATGATCCAGCAAATAACCTTCTTAATCTGCTGTATCTTAACTGTTTGAAGTGCAAGGTTATGTCATTTTACAGATGTAACTATCATGTCATCGATTACAATCTAGTAGCTGATTTAGGTATCCTCTTTGATCATAAATTGAAATTTGATCGTCACATTACACTAATTGTCAATAAGGCATTTCGACTACTCGGGTTCATCAAAAGATGGGCCAAAGAATTCGAGGATCCTTACACGACAAAGTTGCTTTACACTTCTCTTGTTCGTCCAACTCTTGAATATGGGTCTTGCGTGTGGTCGCCGCAATACCATATTCACCAAGATAGAATTGAGTCTGTTCAAAAGCAGTTTCTACTCTTTGCCTTGCGCAGTTTTAATTGGGTTCCGGGTGTAGACTTACCACCATACTCTAGTAGACTCCTTCTAATTAACCTACCTTCCTTAACTAACCGTCGTATTATGTTAGGCGTTATGTTTATTGTAAAGCTAATAAAGTACAATATAGATTCCCCTACTCTGCTTACTCAACTTAATTTCTGTATTCCTTCTAGAGTTACTCGTAATTTTATGCCACTATCCTTGGCCTTTTGTAATACTAACTATAGCTTGCATGATCCCTTCCGAGTTCTCTGTGCTGACTACAACAGACTGTCTAGAGTTTTCAACTCCGAGTCCTCCCTTTACTCTGTTAAACTGTCTATCCTCAATCAATTAACACTACATGCTAACAACTAATAATAATCTACCGATCTGATTGGGTTTTACTGGGTTTTCCCCAATCCTTTGCAGCAAATGTTGGATCGAGAATTCTTGTTTTGTTATCCCCAGCTTAAATTTAAAAATATATACTCTTAATTAATTTTAATTCTAAACTTATTGCAAAATTTTTAATTTCAAATTCTAAATTATTTTCTTTTTTTTTTAAAAATCTTCATTTTTAATTCGATTGTAATCTAATTTTAAATTTTAATTTTAAGTCGACTGTTTTAGTTGACGTTAAATAAATAAATAAATAAATAAAAAAAAATAAATAAATAAATAAATAAAAATATATGCAGGTTACGTTATGTAGTATATACAAAATTTAAATACTGTCGCGTGCCGGTCGACTATTGCTCTCGTTGTTAACTGAAGTATTAGAAGATGACAGGAATACGAAAAAGCCGTTTACAAGTAACCGATCGTTCAAGTATTGTCATGAAGATATACGCAAAATGCCAGATGTAGAAATTCCAAATGAGTTGAATAACGAGAATGTAGAGAGAAGCCCGCCAATGAGTTTTGTTCTGAATGAGAGTTATCCGTCCAACAGTGACGATGAGTTGTGAGTTCCCCGTTAAAGTGTGACGTCGAAGTGTGAGCTATCCAGTACTGGGAAATGATGAATAACAAAGAGTAGGAATCAAAGAGTTATCCGTCGAGCGAGACGAAGAGATATCTGTGTCACCCGTTGTTTGTAACAAGAAGAGATCCGTCCGAAAGAGACTATGTGTTTAATTTAAATAATAATTAAGAAGTGTGTACGGCGGAAATTCCAGCTTCGAATAAACCTACCCTATACTTACAATATATGTAAGTGTACTTTAATCACTAATAAAAAAAAGTAAAAAAATAAAATAAAACAAGAAAATAAAATAAAAGTTAACTTAATAAAATAACAACATCAACAAGTTGTAAATTCGACAAACAGTGAACTCGAAACCAAAACGCGAAGCAATTAAAAACCCAAGACATACAATGGCAGTAGCAGCACCAGCCCCAATAGAACTGTCTGTCTTCAACATGATTTAGGTCGAGTGACAAATACATTCTGTGAAAGTTTCAATCCGAGCAGTTTATACTCGTATACTCGTACATTCATCCGCCGAGTCAAATTCATCTTGGACTGACTACAATCCATTCCCCCAGTACCTACCTAAGCCGGTCGAAGGGTATAATGAGTATAGATACTAAGATACCAGGAAAAAACGTCAGGTCATTCAGAATATTTATGTGGTTACTACTATCCTTGTTACCCTGACTACTTTCAATTTCAGCGTTATCCCGAACTTATCCCATATCCCGAACAAAACTCAGCACAGAATGACGACGAAGCGGATAATACCGATCAGGCAGAAATTTTTCAGTTAGTAGCCCCGGATCAAGCCAAACGCAAAATAAAGGTGTACATTGACCATTTGCTAACAAAAGATCAAAACATCCAATACCACGAAGGTGACAAACTCAATTTTGCTAACCAAGAAAAGCACGCCATCACCACGACAAAACTTTACAGTTACCCACAAACCTATGAAGAAGACGACAGCAGCAACCTAATTGGACTATCAGAGAAAGCTATCAACCACCATAAAAGACAAACTATATATTCTAATATATAATACCAGCTAACTTCGTACCGCCTAACAGTCAATGAAAGTCGTGTTACTTTTTAGCTGAACTAACTTAGGTTTTGATGAACGTAAAACAAAGATACAAAATACTCTATTTATATAGATAGAAACAAAAAAGTATTTTATTATGATGAATGATGATGAAAACATACATACAGAATGAAAATAAAAATAAAATAAAAAATAATAATTAGTACTTCAAACTCATGTCAGAAAATAATGATTGAAAACTATGTTGTGCAGATTGGGAAAAAAACTCGGATTAATTCATTAATAGGATTTTCATTCAAGCACTTTGTAGTAAACGACATTGGCCAGGCGCAAGAACAAATAAAGCGGAAGGTTTACCGACACGTGAGCATGCCACGTACAATTGACCATGAGAAAAACATGAATTTTCTAGATTGAGGCCACAAATAGTCAAGGATTGGCCCTGTGATTTGATCGTCTTGGCGAAGGCAAGACGATTCGGGAATTGAATTGGTTTAAACTGAAAGGGCATATCCGTTGGGATCATCGGAATCCTTGGACTAAGAACTTCCTCATCTTTAAATTTTCCTTTAAGTATCACATTGCTCATCTGTTTTCTTATCACCAAACGCTTTCAATAACACAGTTTTGGTTTGTTTAAATTTCTAAGCATGACGACTACCGAGCTAACTTTAAGTTTGAAATTGTGTGTTGGTAAGCCAGGCACATCCAAGGAGTTTAAAAATTCAGTTGGATAATTAGTGGCTTCTTCTTCGTTTGTTACACAGTCGATAGATTTGAATGAATACAGAGTACCTACGATTTGATTTTGAATTATAAAATTGAGGTCATCTACATCTTTATTTTTATTGCTCGCTCACTTAACCATTTAGTATTTTTGCGGTTAGCAATGATAAGCTCGTCTTTTGATGATACGAAATTGCAGAAATTTGGAAGAAATGAAATCAAACCGCTTGATTTGTCAACAGGAACACGGCCATTACCGATAGTCAGCAATTGCTTAGAGAAATCATCAGCCGGTAGATCGTTCAATAATGCAATTCTCATATTTACAGACAGTTGAAGTTTCTTTTCATATCGCCACAGATTTGATGCTTTGACGTAAGCGTTGATTTCGTCGGCAGCAGTAGATCTTGGAATGACTGGTAGTGTTTGTCGGAAATCGCCATATAATAAAATCATTGCACCACCAAAACATCTCGAGTCATTGCGCAGATCTATTAATATTCGGTGTAGTGCATAGAATGCGCGTTTGTGCGCCATTGTGCATTGGACCCATATGATGATTTTTGATGCTACTAAAACTTTGGCCATTGCGGAGTGTTTCGAAATGTTACATGTCGGTTGTTCAGTAGTTTGAAGGTTAAATGGCAATTTTAAGAAGCAATTCCTACCGCAATTTCGGATCTCGCACGTACAGTGCTAAAATTAATGACATGAGGAATGTCTTCCCAGTTCCACCGGGGGCATCCAAAAAAAATAAGCCGCCATTTCCATCATCAATTGCATTAATCAGTGTATCATAGACTTCCCTCTGCTTAGGATTCAACAAAGGTACATTCGTTTGAACTGATTTGATTAGTTCATGTGGATCATATTCACGTTCACGTTCCAATTCTCTATTAAATGCGTCATTCATTCCACGATTTGGCGCTGGCATTCCTAACCTAACTAACAAACTGCCGCACATGAGGTAACACATATCTTCGATCAAGAGCAAAGTCTGGTTATGGATCTCCTCATTCACATAAAGATCGGAATTTCTTGAGCTGAAGCGATTTTGATGTAAAATATCTACTGACATGTTATCCTTGTATTTGTTCCACAAGTCACGTGTGTTCGATGGGAAGCATGTTGAAATCATGATTGCTCCATACTAACGCGGCGCTGTTCTCGTGCAATTTCTCATTCTCCATCAGATAGTTGAATCACGATATTCCGTTGCCCAATTGCATTACGGCTTCGCTGCGAAAGACTAGATCTTCTAGGACGCGGCATTGTTATTAAAATGCGCACTCGCATAAAACCACCAAATATAATAACAGTGCCTGAACTTTCATAGACAACCTATAAAAAGACATTTACAATTTTGTTAACCAGTAAATTTTTTTTCCTTAATCTTAACCTTTACCAACTGATTTTTTATTCCTTAAATTCTGTTTCTTTCCGATGATTTTATGTTTTTACTGCAGAATAAATCTTAGGTATTATTTTCGGGAAATAAAAATTAAATAATTAATTAATAATTGGTTTCGCGCCATCTGGCAGCACCAACAGCTGTTACAGTGACATTATATCATTGAGAAGTACGGCATCACTGCTTGCCAGACTTTCTATCGGGCTGTAATCCATATATCACCGAGTTTTACATTCGACATTACCAATGCGTTCATGAGCTTTTTGTCTCGTCTTCGCACGACACTTCGCCTCCGCCGCCTTCGCCTTTCCATCGTACTGACATGTAATAAACAAATCAGCATCTAATGAATAGAGAAAGGAGAAATAATATTTGTTCCCGAACAGTTTTGTGGTTTTTTAAATAGAGAATTTTTTCGTTTGTGATTAAAACCAATTAAATATGAGGTTTCAAAAAATTTACTTTTACTTTTTTTTCATAGTTTCTCTATACGCAGTTTGAATAATTCAAAGTCGGCGTCGCTGTCAATGTATAGAGGGCTACTTCTTTTTGAACAAAAGTTGTCGAGTAAATGTTGCATGGCTCCTTCTATGATCATTTCTTTGTAGGAGATGTGTACGATCTGTTTTTTGAAATAAGTTTCGTGTTGTATACTGAAAATAAATATTATCTATCTATCTCTATCTTTCTATCTATATAAAATAAAGTCGTGTTTGTTACAGCACTTATAACTCGAGAACGGCTGGACCGATTGCCATGATTTTTGATTTGTTTGATTTGTTTCCGTCCCCAATAGCAGAATACATCAAAATAATGAAAACTCTATATGTGTAATGAATACTTAATCATTTGTATACGTCGAAACGTAGCCGCCTAGAAGTAGGAAACGTTGCGGCGTAAACAGTGCAAGACTCACCAAGGGCTCTCGCGCTCTTTTATCCGTAATGTTAAGTTAGGTTTAAGCTCCTCCATTGTAACAACATAAAGTAAGTAAAAAATACATAGTGGAAGTGAACAGACGCGCCCCGAGTTGTTCTTTTTTTCGAATTGTTTTCTACCGCGTCGGTTCGAAAATATACACCCTAAAGAAGCCATTGGCCTCACCACATTCATCTAGCGGCATCCAAAAAAAAATCCCAGCTCCATCCGAATACTTGCAATAGTATTGCAAGGGGGGCGGGATGTTTACGCCGAAACGTAGCCGCCTAGAAGTAGGCAACGGTGCGGCGTAAACAGTGCGAGAGTCACCAAGGGACACACATATAACATATAACACACATATAACCTACTCGTAAATTTCGTTTTTAATATTCACTAAAAATTTTCGTTATAAATATAAATATATTATTATACAAATATATATATATTATTTTACATTTGTTTACCTTCTGCCGGCTTAAGTGATCGCAGTTCGATCACAATCGACCGACCACCACTTTTTTTTCACTTTAAGTGTTATCGTTCCAGGGCTGCACAAGCTTGAATATTTTAAAAATAATCACTTAGTGGGCAACCGTGATTTTTCTTAGTCCGTGCTGCCTTGAATTTAACAACATATTCCTTTGCACAATAATTGCGATAAATTTCCTATCGATTTGCATAATATTTTTGTTTGTTATTTTATTGTTTTTTTTTGCATTCTTTCTCACTTTTTTGAAAGCTTAGTATGCCCATTGATAGTGGTAAGGACACCAAGAAACACCTTGTTGTACAAACGACTCAGCATAGTTACTCAGGTACCAACAATTTCGGTGCGCGCTCCTCCAGTCACTCGTTCAGTTGGTCATCAGATCTCCCAGGCGCTAAGAATGGCACTCCAAGAGTTCATTAATTTGTCCGCGCTTTCTCCAAATGCCTGTTGATGAAAGGACAAAGTTCATCAAACAGCAAAAGTTGTGTCTGAATTTTTTCGCAAGAGGGCATATCCTTAAAGATTGCACGAGTCAACACAACTGTTTTACGTGCAAGGGTCGCCACAATACACTCCTGCATCGTGGCGCACCTCCTCCTGCGCCCTCTTCGGCAACTTCTGCACCAACTACCCAGAATTCTAATATACAGTCCACTCCTCCGACGACTAATATACAGAATTACTTCACGGCGAACACACAAGGTGTTCTTCTTGGCACTGCTCTTATAAACGTTTGCCATTTGGGCATGGCTTATAAGGCACGTGCTCTGGTCGATCCAGGATCAGAGGCTACGTTCATCTCCGAACGGATGTTTAACATCATAAAGCCCTCCTACCAAGCTTAAATCAAGCAGTCTCGGCCAATTCACAAAAGTTGTGCCACTTCTAGATTGGCTCCCCGATCACTCCCAGATTACAGCTAGAAACTGCAGCCTTTGTTCTTCCTCAATTGGCAGGTAACCTTCCGTCCTACCCAATTTTCAAAGATCTTCTAAAGGGTCTGCCAAACCTACAACTCGCTGATCCGCATTTCCGCCAGAGCTCTCAAATAGACGTGCTCTTAGGAGCCGACCTTCTCCCATCTATTATAAAGAGTGGCTCTGTGTCCAAAATCTATGGAACTTTGCTCGGTCAAGAGACCATATTCGGCTGGGTTCTCACAGGACCAATAGCCAAGTCGAGTCTTTCGACCGTTTCATCCTTCACCACGAGGATCAAGATCAGCGAAGAGCAAAGGCTTGATGATCTTCTCACCAAGTTTTGGGTTGCGGAAGATCTACCATCCAAGCTTGTAAAAGTTTCTGACGCAGCGTGTGAAAACAATTTCCTTCGCACAACTTCCAGAACCAAAGAGAGCAGATATGTCGTTACTCTTCCATTTAAATACCCTGAAACCTTCGAATTAGGACATTCAAGGTCCATCGCACTCGCTCAGTTTCTCAGGAACGAATGTCGTTTAAAGAGGAACTTTCTTTTAAAAGAGCAGTACGACTCTCTTATTCAGGAGTATTTAGGTTTAGGCCATATGAGGCCAGTCTCCCCAAGTAACGACTGCAACAATTTTTATCTCCCTCAGATGCTGTTTTTAAAACTGAGAGCACCACTACCAAAGTTCGCTTTGTTTTCAACTCCTCCAGTCCGTTCTCTAATGGGAAGAGCTTGAACGATATCCTACATCCAGGAGCCGTTCTCCAATCCGCTCTGACTATGCCGATCTTGAAATGGCGTTTTTTCCATTTTGTGTTTTTAATGCCGACATCACAAAGATGTACCGGCAGATACTCGTCCACAAGAGCTACACGCCATTTCAACGAATCCTCTTGAAGAGTTACGCAAAGCTCTTGAGACAGCTGGCTTTCCCTTAAAAAAGTGGACCTCCAAAAACAAAGATGTGCTAGCTAAGATCCCCAAAGACCATCTACTAAACGCCGATTTCCTCGAGCTAGAGGAAGCGAGCTTAGCAAAGACTCTAGGAATACGCTGGCAAGCGCGTACGGATGAGTTTCTCTTTGCCCCCTCCGAAGCAGATGTGGGACACTCTTACACTAAACGTGTAGTTCTATCTCACATCGCTAAACTATTCGATCCCGCAGGTTGGCTGGCACCATTTGTCGTCCGTGCCAAAATTTCCACGCAGGAGATATGGCTGCAAAATCTTGGATGGGATGAAGCGTTGCCTCTGGAACTTCAACAACGCTGGCTGGATTTCCTATCCAGTTATTCATCCCTGTGAAGACTATCTCCTTGCCTCGATTGGAACTTTGCGGTGCATTACTGCTAGCCGAGTTATCATCAACACTACTCGCTCAGCTCCCAGTCAATAGCTACGAAGAATACTATTGGACTGACTCCACAATTGTGTTGGCATGGCTTAGTAAGCCTCCATGTAAATGGATGAACTTCGTGGCTAACAGAGTAGTTAAGTTAACTCAGCTCACTAGTTCGAGCAAATGGTCCCACGTCAGATCTGAGCAGAATTCTGCTGATCTTGCCATTAGAGGTGTCTCGTCAGAGGATCTCATTGGTAATAGTCTCTGGTGGCATGGACCCGATTGGCAGATACTTCCAGCAGAACAGTGGCGATTGATATTGCTCACGAAACAGACGAAGAGCTTCGTCCTGTTAAATGCAACTTAAGTAAGTTGCCTCCTTTATCCGATTGTATCTTGGAGAGATTTTCCGAGCTCGACAGAGCACTGCGGGTGATGGCTTACGTATACCGCTTTATCCAGAGGTGTTGCAAGCCTGGTCTTATGCTCTCTCCAGATGCCAGCAGCTCTGAACTCTCCAACGTATAAGATTTGCTCATCCGGAACACCCAACGTACTCAATTCCTAAAAGAGTACAACTGTCTGTTGAACAAGGAGCAGATTGCAAGGAGTAGTTACAACATTAATTCGAATCCATTTATTGACGCCAGCGGAGTTATGAGATCATGCGGTCGTGTGAGAACATCCGCTTTTTTAAGCTATGATGAGCGGCACTCGATCATCCTTCCGTACTCATGTACCTTCTCAAACCTCCTCGTCCGTTTAAAACATCGAATCTCCCTCCATGCTGGAAATCAATTAATGATGCGTCTCATTAGATCACGATACTGGATTCCGAAACTCCGAACTTTAGTGGACGCCACTATCAATTCCTGTCGAGTTTGCATCCTCCAACAAAAAAAATTGCAAACTCAACTCATGGGTACTTTGCCCTCTGCGAGACTCTCGTTTTCTCGACCTTTCACCCACACGGGACTCGACTTCGCGAGTTTTTCAGTACAAAAGCCATACATTTAGAAGCAACCTCGGATCTAACAACAGAGAAGTTCCTCGCAGCCTTCGCACGTTTCGTCGCGAGACGCGGCTGCCCCCACTACGTATACTCCGACAACGGAAAGACGCTCGTCGGAGCCTCCAAAGTCCTTTCAACAGAGTTTATGAAGGCAGTGATGGCTGATGTATCCACCAAATACAGCCATCAAAACCTCGCATGGCACTTTAATCCTCCCAGTGCGCCGCAACTGGGTGGCTTTTGGGAAGCTGGAGTAAAGAGCTTCAAAACGCTCTTCTACAAATCCACTTCCTCACTTAAATATACGTTTGAAGAATTATCCACACTCCTTTGCAAGGTCGAAGCGTGCCTTAATTCCAGACCAATTTCTCCAATGTCTTCTCAGACAGAGGGCTCTCGCCATACCGATCTTTTAGCTTTGACTCCCGGCCATTTTCTGATCGGCGGTCCGCTCATGTCCATCGCAGAGCCTGAAATCCAAGAAGACGCTGTGTCCATCATCAATCGATGGCAACGACTCAAGGCTCTGCATCAACATTTTTGTTTCTGTTGGAAAGAGGAATACCTCAAAGAGTTGCACAAACGCTCCAAATGGCAACTCCAAACGCGAAACCTCTAAGTCGGCGATATGGTTGTTGTCAAAGAAGACAACCTACCAGTCAACGAATAGCGTTTATCCTGGCGCTGATGACATTGTCCGCGAGGTGGATATCCTCACCACCCGTAGTGTCATCAAAAGGCCCACTATAAAGGTAGTCCTCCTTCCCATAGAGGACACAGTCCAGACACCCTCCTAACCTTGTGATGTCCTTTAGTGGATATATGTCCGGCATACACTAATCCATATATCCACTTTCCTATTTTCCGATTAGTGAAGAAAAATGGCACCACGCAAGGCACAACCGCAAAAAGAAGCGAAGCCAAGCGCCAAGGTCCGAACCTTAACCAACACTAAGATAAAAACATAACAGTTATTTTCCATTTTTAAAAAAAAAAAAAATATTTCGGCTACACCAGCACAAGACACACATATAACATATAACACACATATAACCTACTCGTAAATTTCGTTTTTATTATTCACTAGTTATATTATCGTTATAAATATAAATATATTATTATACAATTATATATATATTATTTTACATTTTTTTACCTATTGCCAGCTTAAGTGATCGCAGTTCGATAACAATCGACCGACCACCACTTTTTTTCCACTTTAAGTGTTTTCGTTCCAGGGCTGCACAAGCTTGAATATTTTAAAAATAATCACTTAGTGGGTAACCGTGATTTTTCTTAGTCACTTTTTTAGTTTGTCGTTTTTTTTGTGCATTGTGTTGTTATATTCCCAAAGCGCTGCAACGTTGCAAAATCATCGATTATATTTTCATCCATCTGAGCAAATATTTTCAAACAATAATTAATTATTTTAGTTATTTTCACAATTTGCTCAGAATTGCACGCTGAGTATAGTAATTATTTTTTTATTTTTTGTTTATTTTTTTTTTTGCAACGTCCTCCATCTCTCTAGGAAACCGTGCTGCCTTGAATTTAACAACATATTCCTTTGCACAATAATTTCGATAAATTTCCGATAATATTTTTGCTTATTATTTAATTGTTTTTTTTTTTTTAAATAATAAGAAACTCCTCACCTCATCGGCATAAATTGCATTCTTTCTCGCTTTTTGAAAGCTTGGTATGCCCATTGTTAGTGGTAAAGACACCAAGAAACACCTTGTTGTACAAACGACTCAGCATAGACGCTCAGGATCTCTCCCAAATTCCCTTCTTTCGGTGCGCGCTCCTCCAGTCACCCGTTCAGTTGGTCATCAGATCTCCCAGGCGCTAAGAATGGCACTCCAAGAGTTCATTAATTCGTCCGATAAGCTCACGCAGTTCGAAGCTAGGCTTCAATCTTCTCCGACAGCTTCACTTCACACTTAAATATGAACTCTGTTCCAACGCATTGTCTCAAACGAAAACGAATGCCGAGGACAAAATCGCCATGCAAACCAGGTATGACCATTGTTATTCCATATACGAGGGACTTGCCTCTCAATTAAATGAGAGCATAGAGACCGCAACGACTGCAGCACCTATAGCAGCACAAGTAGCCTTCCAGCCACGAAGCTATAGGTCTCCACCCTTCGATGCTGAATTTTTCAGTGGTGACTACCTGAAATGGCCCACTTTCCGAAACCTCTTCACAGCGGTCTACATTTCCGATCCCGGTTTAAGCCAGATCGAGAAACTGTTCTATTTGAATTCAAAGACCAGTGGCGAAGCGAAGGCAATCGTTTCCAAATCCCCTCTTACGAATTGGGGTTTCTCCTCTGCTTGGATGAACTTGACGGACATATTCGAAAATAAGAGGCTGTTAGTAAACACTGAACTGAAAACCCTTTTTAACCTTCCGTCAGTCTCTCATGAGTCTGGAGCCGCCATCCAAGTTCTTCAAAGCACTATACAAAGTTGCTTAACGGCTCTATAACACTCCAAAATCATCACAGCGAACTGGGATTGCCTTCTAGTCTTCCTCTGCTCGTCTAAGCTGCAAAGGCTGACGCTGTCACTTTGGGAACAGTCGGTACAAAACAAGGCTGAAATTTCGTCATGGCAAGAAATGTCAGATTTCCTATCAGAACGCTATCGCACTCTAGAAGCGATAGAAGATGTTCAACCGCACGTCCACTGATCGATCCAGGATCAGAGGCTACGTTCATCTCCAAACGTATGTTCAACATAATAAAGCCCTCCTCCGTGCAGCTGGAAGCAGGCCCCTAGCACGGTCATGTCTCTGCTAGGGGTGCTGACTAATTGTAGTCGGGCGAAGATTGTGATTCTATAAATCACCCCAATCCAAGGCGGAAAAGCATACGCCAAGGGATGCATGGCCGGAGGGTAGCCCGGTCGTTAGTATGCGGACTCTGCATACCTGTCGCCCTCTAGTTTCATCTAGACCTACCACGGTACGCGGGCTATGCCTTGGGCGACCTTCCCTTCCCGCCTACTCGTGGGTCCAAAATTATGGATGATTTTCTCAACCACCCAGGGCGAAGCCTTAACGACCGACCCCTACATCAGCACTGCAGCCAGTGGGCTGCTGGCTTCCACCCCCAATACCACGGGTCTTGGCCCTGGTACTCTAGGGGACCCGGACAGGCCACGGACTCCCTTGGACGATGAGTTAGCTAGTGCTGCCTTCTCGTCCAATAGCTGCTCAGGCATGCAGCAATTCGTCGAGGTGATGTCCTCTGACGCGGAAGCTGACGCTGACCTGATCAGCCTTGCTGACGACGCTTCCGTGGCCTCTCAGAGTGGGGTCGCTAGGCGACCTCCTCCGAGCAGCTCCGCCAGACTGCCGAAGGGCATCCGTGGCAATGACTCTCGGGGCGGCAAGGCATGTGGCCTTGTCACTAAGGCGCTAAGACAGGATGCGGAGCGCAATTAAGGTGCTCCAGGCGAACCTGCACCACGCCAGAGGAGCGTCAGCCACCCTGTGCAGGGTCGTCTGTAAAGAAGAGATTGACCTGGCTCTCGTCCAAGAGCCATGGTTAATAGGTGGCCTCGTCCGTGGACTATCACTGCTATATTGGATAATAACAGTGTGAGACACTTCCCTTTAAATAACTTCATTCACAGAGACCTGGTGGCAACGGCTATGGAGGTAGCTACTGCTGATGGCGTCCGGGAAGTAGTGATCGCCTCTGCTTACATCCCGGGCGATGTGGATGATGTACCCCCCGCAGAGGTTCAGCGGCTTGTGGATTTCTGCCGCCTTCCAAAAAGCCGCTTGTGATCGGCTGTGATGCCAACGCCCACCACACAATCTGGGGAAGCAGCGACACTAATGTGTTGTCATCTAAATATAGCTAATGTAGGGCGTAAACCCACGTTAGGGAAAAGGTTTTATATCTCACCCTAGTCAGCAACTCAATTGCGAGTTCGCTTGTTATCTGGCGGATCACTGACGAAGCCACCCTGTCGGACATCAGGTTCGCCCTTCCTGGCCAAGTCGATATCCGCCAGAACTCCTTCTGTCCCAAAAAGACAAACAAAAAGCCTCTGTGGCCTTGAAAGCAGACCTGTGGATCAGCAATCCAATCTCTATCAGTCAGATAGAACTTGCTGCCAACCTGCTCCAAGATGTGCTTATTACGTCCTTCGAAGTCAGCTCAGTTCGGAAGACTTTAATGGGCAACCGTAAAGTTCCTTGGTGGAATGAAGAGTTGGCAGCACAAAGAAGGAAGGTTAGAAGCCTTTTCAACAAGGCCAGATGTAACCGCATAAGTTGGGACGTCTATAGGGACGCTCTCACACACTATAATAAGAACATTAGACGCTCCAAACGCGATACGTGGCGCAGCTACTGTGGTAGCATAGAGTCGCTGAGCATAGAGGCAGCAAGACTCCACAAGGTATTAGACAAAGGGTCGTTTAATGGAATAGGGCTTCTCAAAAGAGCAGATGGCTCTTTCACTCAAGATCGCAGGGAAGCACTTGAACTTTTACTGCAAGTTCACTTCCCAGGTTCCGTGGCGAACCCAGATCTTTCCAGTCACGTTGACGCCACCTTGTCACCTGACTTACGTCGAGCCAGTCTATCTGGAAACATTTTCGATCCTGAAAAGGTCAAATGGGCTGTAGATTCCTTCGCTCCCTTCAAAGCCCCAGGGGTGATAAAATCTTTCCAAGCCTTCTCCAAAATAGCCTGGATCATATCCTCGATCCACTGGTCGGCCTTTTTAGAGCTAGTCTCACGTGGGGACAATGTGGTATTCATTCCCAAACAGGGAAACCGTCCTCTTAACCAGCCTTAGTCATATCGGCAAATCAGCCTTACCTCCTTTCTGCTCAAGACTGCGCAAAGGCTCTTAGGCATGCACATTCGGTGCTCTCTGCAGAAAACCAACCCTCTGCACCCACGCAGTTCGCGTGTACAGCCGGTAGATTAACAGGATCGCTCTCCACAAATTAGTGGGTAAAGAACATTGCTTTGTGCTCCTTTCTTGATATAGAGGGTGCTTTCGATAACACCGGCTACGGGTCTATCTCTGCTGCGCTTGAGCGCAGGAACATTGAC
This sequence comes from Zaprionus ornatus, assembly GCA_018904035.1. NCBI lineage: Eukaryota > Metazoa > Arthropoda > Insecta > Diptera > Drosophilidae > Zaprionus > Zaprionus ornatus. Next base: position 323,802 of record JAEIFZ010000236.1, read on the forward strand.
CGTCCCATAATCCGGTGGATTGACGCCATGCTCAAACACCGGATTATCTCCTCTACCCTGGACACGACGACCGCCCATATTAGTGCGGTAAAACGGTGTCCCCAGGGAGGGGTCCTATCCCCTTTGCTCTGGTCCCTAGTAGTCGACGAACTACTAATTATACTTGCAGAACAGGGCGTGGAAGCGATTGGCTATGCCGACGACCTGGCTCTCGTAGTGAACGGGAACTATGCCAACACCGTGACAGAGTTGATGCAATCAGCTCTGAACACGGTCAGTAGGTGGTGTGAAGATGTAGGTCTTAGCATCAACCCACAAAAGGCAATCATTGTTCCCTTCACTAAGCGATACTCTGTTGACATTGGTCAATTACACATTGGCGGCTCTCCCGTGGACCTTTCCAATGAAGTCAAATATCTAGGGTTAACCCTTGATAAACGACTAAATTGGAACACCCACATACACAACACTCTATCAAAGGCTACTCATGCCATGTGGGCATGCAGAAGACTCTTCGGTAGAATCTGGGGTCTCAAATCCTGCACCATCCGATGGCTATTTGAGATGATGGTAAGACCGATCGCAACCTACGCTGCTATTGTTTGGGGGCCTACGGTTACGCAGGTCACTGCCATCAACAAATGCACGAAACTGCATAGGCTGCTCTGCCTCTCCTTGACGGTGTCCCACTGCAGCAATGGAATCAATTTTGAATCTGACTCCGCTGCACATCCGCATAAAAGATGTTGCTGCTATGAGCCTTCTTAGAATCAAGCTTCAATCTGGGCTTCTAGCTACCGAATCAAGGCATGCTAGCTTAATCAAAGATATTCCTGGCTTAGAGATCTGCACCAGATCAGATTCTATGACCAAGGAACTCTTCTTTGGTGCAAAATTTAGAACCCTCATCCCGGACCGTAGGGACTGGGAGTTGGAGCTGGGATATAGGGTCCTAACTCCAAAACCTCGATTGCTATGGGCAACTGGCCCACAGTTTTCCAATGCCGTCTTATCCTTGAGAAGGGGATTAGAGGAGCGAACATATACATCTTCTCGGACAGCCAATCGGCCATACTAGCCCTCTCCACAAAAAGAGTAGGCTCGCGATGGTGGCTGGCTGCTGGAACTGTCTCCAGAGGCTGTCAAATAGGAATAAAGTTACCCTAATTTGGGTACCTGGACATTCTGGCTTCCAGGGCCACGAGCTGGCGGACGTACTAGCGAGGGCTGGGTCATCAGCCCCCCTGCTTGGCACCGAACCCTTCTGTGGCGTGGGGTGGTCAACTATCTCCTCCCTGGTGAAAACCTGGGCTGGAAGAATGACCGAACGCTACTGGTTCTTCCAACCAGGGATGCGGCAGGCTAAAGAGCTCACCAATCCCACAGCTGATCGAAGGACCAAGCTACTCTCTCGGAGAGACCTCTACCTCCTTGTTGGCTACCTTAGTGGCCACCACTTGGTGAACTATCACCTTACCAAAATGCGCTTGTCCTCGGATGCGGAGTGCAGGCTCAGCAAAGAGGACGACGAATCTACTAAACACATTCTATGTGACTGTCCGGCCTTGGTATGGACTAGGAGGAAACATCTGCACGTGGAATTCGCAAGTCCCGAGCATATTGTCCGTTTCTCGACGAAAGATCTGTTATGCTTCATTAGGGAAGCACAATAGCTTCTGTCCTTATAAGGAGAGCATTCTATGTACAAAAGATTTTCATGGTCGCAGTGTAGTGTATCTACCCTCAATATGTAGAGTAGAGTTAATATGTAAGTAAAGTATATACACTGTGACACTTTGTCACATAAATAATAATAAACATAAATAATATCAAAAGACCACCAACACTTACATGAACACTCCAGCTCTTGAAATACGTTCTAACGCTTAAACATAAGCCGATCGCGGAGCGTGAGAATGCTGAACATGCACTTAGCAGCTCAAGTGGTCAAGCTATACATAACATATGTATGCCCTCTGCATACACATGTATATGTATATAATATAACAAACACATAGTCTTAAGTACACCATGTACGGGTAGCTGTACCCAAGAACAGCAATATGAATTCATTCGAATAAACCGACTCAAACAGAGCAGATGCTCTGAGCTCCAAAACCAAATCTATTACATCTACTACATCTATACCTATTACATCTATATCCTCGCGCCTTCTCCGCTGGGAGACTCCCTCTTTTATAATAAATATATAATAAGCCGTGCAAGTTCAAGTAGCTGGCTTAAATCAAGCAGTCTCGGCTAATCCACAAAAGTTGTGCCACTTCCAGATTGGCTCCCCGATCACTCCCAGGTTACAGCTAGAAACTGCAGCCTTTGTTCTTCCTCAATTAACAGGTATCCTTCCATCCTACCCAATTTTCAAAGTTCTTCTAAAGGGTCTGCCAAACCTACAACTAGCTGATCCGCATTTCCACTAGAACTCTCAAATAGACGTGCTCTTAGGAGCCGACCTTCTTCCATCTATTATAAAGAGTGGCTCTGTGTCCAAAATCTGTGGAACTTTGCTCGGTCAAGTCGAATCTTTCGACCGTTTCATCCTTCACCACGAGGATCAAGATCAACGAAGAGCAAAGGCTTGATGATCTTCTCACCAAGTTTTGGGTTATGGAAGATCTACCAGCCAAGCTTGTAAAAGTTTCTGACGCAGCGTGTGAAAACAATTTCCTTCGCACCACTTCCAGAACCAAAGAGGGCAGATATGTCGTTGATCTTCCATTTAAAAACCCTGAAACCTTCGAATTAGGACATTCAAGGTCCATCGCACTCGCTCAGTTTCTCAGGAACGAATGTCGATTAAAGAGGAACTTTCCTTTAAAAAAGCAGTACGACTCTCTTATTCAGGAGTATTTAGGTTAAGGCCATATGAGGCCAGTCTCCCCAAGTAACGACTGCAACAATTTTTATCTCCTTCATCATGCTGTTCTTAAAACTGAGTTCGCGTTGTTTTCAACTCCTCCAGTCCGTCCTCTTATGGGAAGAGCTTGAACGATATCCTACATCCAGGACCCGTTCTCCAATCCGATCTGACTATGCAGATCTTGAAATTGCGTTTTTTCCGTTTTGTTTTTAATGCCGACATCACAAAGATGTACCGGCAGATACTGGTCCACAAGAGTCACACGCCATTTCAACGAAACCTTTTAGGAACCCAAATGACTTTCGGAGTAAACTGTGCTCCATTCTTGGCCATTCGGGTTCTTCAGCAGCTTTCCCAGGAAGTTAGCACACACTTTCCTCTCGCCAGCGATATTATATTCAATTACATGTACGTAGACGATGTCCTTGCTGGCGCACACTCCATAAAGCGCGCCATAGTGTCCATTGAAGTGTTACGCAAAGCGTTTGAGACAGCTGGCTTTCCCTTAAGAAAATGGACATCCAACCACAAAGATGTGCTAGCTAAGATCCCCAAGGACCATCTACTGAACGCCGATTTCCTCGAACTAGAGGAAGCGAGCTTAGCAAAGACTCTAGGTATACGCTGGCAAGCGCGTACGGATGAGTTTCTCATTGCCCCCTCCGAAGCAGATAAGGGACAGTCTTACACTAAACATGTAGTTCTTGTTAATAATAAAGTGGATTTCTTTATTTTAGTTTTAATGTTTATTTATTTAATTTAGTTTGTGCTTCGTGCACTTCCATTCCGTTGTACATATTTTGAGCAAGAGAAGTAATTATGTTAATTTAACATTACGTTAAGTATTTGATAACAGCCGATTTAATCTTAGAGGCATACACATTTATTCCAACACACCTCTTAAATTTGTTGTCTTCGTTTTATCTTTCATTACTTTAACTTTACAGCATTTCTATTTCTTATAAATTTTTGTTTGTCTAACGCTTTGGTTAACATGTCTGTTATATTAAGTCTAGATTCAATCTTTACAATGTCTATAATACCTTTTTCATAATTTTCGTTTACATAGTGATACTGCACTTCAATGTGCTTCGAATTTTTTGTAAAATTACCAAATTTAGCAATCGCTACTGCGCCTGAATTATCTTCATAAATCTTTACCTTTTTTCGTTATTAATATCAAATATTTCACATAGCATGTTTTTGACAAATAATATTTCTGTTACTGCTTCCGACAGGGCAATGTACTCTGCAAACGTTGAGCATTTTGTTACAGTGTGTTGTTTGTGAGTTTTCCAATATATTATATTTCCATACATTCTTTTTTATAAATCCCGTTGTGGATTTTCTATCAACATTATCTCCTGCATAATCTGAGTCTACCATACAATCTAGTATTTCATTATTTTTATACCCTTGGACCATTGAAAATGGTCAAAAAAGGGTATACTAACTTTGTGCAAATGTATGTAACAGGCAGAAGGTTGCGTCGGAGACCCCATAAAGTATATATATTCTTGCTCAGGATCAATAGCCGAGTCGATTGAGCCATGTCCGTCTGTCTGTCCGTCTGTCCGTCTGTCTGTCTGTCTGGATGAACGCGCCGATCTCAGCTATTACAAAAGCTACGGACACCAAATTTAGCATGAAGATTCCTGTATACCATACGCAGATCAAGTTTATTTTCAATTTGGAATAACACGCCTACCGCCCCGGCAAACCGCCAATTTTGGTTTACATTGCTATTTACATTCGAAGAACTCATTTCTTAACGTTCTGCTTTAGCATATATATAGATAAATAATATATGAACTTATCCTCCAAATTGCAATCCGATCAGACAATAAACACTGAATTTATTAGATAAACCATTTCGACACTTCGACCAGCAAAGAACTTGTCGATGACGTCAGAACTAAATTCCTTATGCATGAAAGAAAAGGACAACGATGCGAGCGCGAAGCGCGAGCTGTTTCTCGACTCTTCTTTTCCATGCACATGTCAATTACCGAAAATACATGTGCATAAATATATGCTAACACTCAACCAATAGGTGGCGTATATATGAATATGAAGAAAGCAAAGAAGTTGTCGATGACGTCAGAACTAAATTACTTGTGCATGAAAGAAAAAGATAAACGATGCGAGCGCGAAGCGCGAGCTGTTTCTCGACTCTTCTTTTTCATGCACATGTCAATTACCCAAAATACATGTGCATAAATGCAAACACTTATCCATACTTAATTTGTGTTCACACATACATATGTAAAATTAAATACAATCAATAGCGTGGTTGATCGGCATGCATGAATGCAGGTATTTACTAGATTTCTAATATAGACATATTATTATTATTATTTAATAATTTATATATTGACTTTTTATTAAATAAATATTAATTTAGATTTCACGATATATTATGAGCTATCATATCGATAGCTTTTAATATATATTAAACATATCGATATATATTTCATATGTTTTGCATATAAATTATATTAATATGTGTAAATTATATTATATCCCCACGTCTATTGAAACTATGTTTGAAAAAAAGTACTAACATTTCTTCTACTTTGTTTTTTTAATATACTCGTATGTATATTTTGTATGTATATTAGATTCTATAGATCATTATTATAAATTTAAGGTTTCGCGCACTTTTTAATTGCGGCGATAAATTATTGGCAACGTATCAAAATTGTTGCAAGGTGGCAGCGCGCTTCAGTGTTATGTTAATTTGTAGTTTGCGATTGGCGTGTTCGGTGTCGTCGTCGATTGTCGATTATCATTTGTATTTTCGATATTAAATATAAAATAATATATAATTAATTCGCGTGTTCGTGATACATTAAACATTTAATGCAAATTAATATAAGTCGAGTATATAATAAGTAAATCCTCGTGTGTGATTGTTATGCGTTAACGGAACATTTTTTATGCGTGTGAATGATTGCGCCCTGCCCGGAACGTGGCGCGCAATTTTAGAAAAGTGCGGTACACAGCGTAACGTATTTTTGTGCATGCATACATATATGTGTATAGACTCTTCTGAAGTGTGTGTGATTGTACGTGAACATCGGTATCGGTTCGTTTCCGCGATTCAAATTGGAATTTTCGCTGGAATTTCTTGCAGGTTTAATTTATTATTTCTTTGATTTATATTTATTCTTTTTTCCATATTTTGTTTATTTTTATTTTCCTTATTAAATTTTATTATTATTTGTTCTTTCATTAGATATTTATTTTCATTTATAATATAATTATTTTAAATAATATACATACATTTATTTAAATATATGAATATAATTATAATATATATATATCTATTTAAATATATGAATATATTTATATATATAAATAAATATACTAACTTTATTTTATATATATAACTATATATTAATTTTTGATAAATATATATTCAAATTAAATTAATTTATAAGAATTTTATTTTTAACATACCTATATATTATTTTAAAATTTATATATTAGAAGATGCCTAGACTTAAGAGAAAGTCAGCTTGCAATAGGAGTCAAACACAGCGAAAAAGAAATCGTTTGAATAGGTCAGATATAGACTTTTCTGAGCAGGAACGCGTAAATAATCTAGAGGCACATAGAGAACGTAGGCAAAATTTCGAATTTAGGGAAGCTGAAAGGGTTAGAGATAGTCAACAGCATCGAGTCCGCAGAAGTAATAGAACATTTAGGGCCGTTGAGCAATTACCGGACACAATTCGTCACACTACTCTTCGGGCTTCTTCGCCAATCAGATTACAAGAACAACTTGCTGACACTTCGCGTCGTTCGAGGCGCAGGCGAGATGCTGACCTTCGATCTCAGGAAAGAGAGCAGGATGCAGTTCGTCGCCGTATACGTCGCAGTGATTCTGCAATTAAAACAGACGAACGTCGCCGTGTTCGACGAACTGATCATTCAACTAGAAATGCCGAACAACTTGCCAATACTTTGCGTCGATCGAGGCGCAGGCAATGTCCACAATTCAGGTCCAACGAAAGCGGACGAGATGCTGTTAGAAGGGCGATTCAGCGACAAAATCAGGAGACGCGAATTTTAGAAAGGGCAATAGATAGAAGTCAAAGGTCTCAGGTTAGAAACAATCCTATTCGTAGGATTGTTGAGCAGGCACGCAATACTAGTGCACGCCGCAGTGCTCGAATTCGAGCTCAACGTGAGGCCTTTGAAGCCCATAGGAATATGTCGCAAAGAGTGAGTCTATATAGGAGTATTTGCACCAATAGGATAGCAGAGAATAGGAGAAACGCGTCCCGCAATAGAGTGGACCGTGCCAGATGATAGGATATCGCAGGTTAAAACTAGTTTAGATTGCCTAATAGCCAATTTTAATAAGACAGTCAAGCAGGGACCCGATCAGGTTTGCATATGTTGCAAAGGTTTGTGGTTTCCAAATCAAGTGGACAAAATTTCGCGTGAGGTCATAGAGGAAAAGTGTAGTGAGGCAGATAGTGTTGATATTTTGTATCTTTCCTCTATGTTTCCATCCCATAATAATAGGTTTAGCTTTTGCAAAACCTGCAGCCGCAGTATTAAGTCAGGGAAAAACCAAAGGCTTCTATTACAAATGGCCTAAATTTTCCGGAGCTTCCGGAATGCCTGAAAGGCTTGACGCCTCTAGAAGAAAGGCTGATTTCTCCCCGTCTTCCTTTTATGATCATAAAGTCTCTTGGATATGGACGTCAAAGTGCCATTAAAGGAGCAGTGATCAATGTGCCAATTCCAGTTGCAAATGTTGTAACTTCCCTTCCAAGGGCATTTAATGAAGCCGAAGTAGTTCAGATTCATCTTAAGCGTAGGATGGAGTATAACCATGATTTCATGGCTGAAACCATAAGGCCCTCAAAGATAGTTGATGCAATTCAGTATATAGTGAACACAGAACTTTATAAGAAGCACCAGGTTACTATCAATGAGCAGTGGTTGTCTTCTTACTCAGCTGAGACTGTACCATTTGTTGCGTCAGCAGACGATAGGGACATTGTGTGTCAAATGTTAGAAAAGGCAGCACAACCTAATGAGCATAGAGTAGTAGAAGAAGAGGTAGAGTTGAATCCAGGAGGTCAAGAAACCTTCATGGAAAATGTCCCTGTTGAAAACATAGATATTCCTCGAATTGCTATAGCACCAGGAGAGGGTCAGCGACCTCTTGACATGATAACCGATTGTGATTCAGAGGAGCTGGCTTTTCCCACAATATTTGCAGGCATTAAAAGGAAATGTCAGGAAAGTTTTACAACTATAGTTAGATCAGAGCTTAGGAATTTTGATAGAAGAGGTTGTAGAACTGATAAATTATTTCATAACTTCAAAAAGTTAGAAATGATTAGCATTAGGAATAGCACATCAATTTGCTTACGTAAGCACTCTGCCACTCAAGGCATTTCGGCTGCTGATGTGCGTAATGATGAAACTTTAAATAGGTTAATACTTCATGATGATGGCTATAGGCTTTTAAAAGGTATTCGCACGTCTCCTGCTCATTGGGAGGACGAGAAAAAGAAAGTGATGGCTATGATTAGGCAGGTAGGGCTTCCAACTTTTTTTATAACATTTTCCGCAGCGGAAACTAGGTGGCCGGAGCTTTTAGTCTTGCTATGTAAAAATGTAGACAAGCTAGAAGTATCCGAAGAAGAAGCGTTAAATTTGGGGTTTAATGAGAAAGCTCGTCTCATTAGAGCAGACCCAGTGACCTGTGCCAGATATTTCGATTTTCGATATAGACAGGTTTTAAAACTGATGAAAAAGGAAGGCGGTGTCTTTGGTTGTCACCAGGTCATCAAGTTTTATTGGCGAGTGGAGTTTCAGCAAAGAGGCTCTCCACATATACATGGCATGTTCTGGCTGAAAGACGCCCCAAAGCTCGACCTAAAGAATGAGTCCACATTTATGCCTGTGAAGTCCTTTATTGATCAGTTTATTACTGCTGATTCTAGTTGCCCGGACGTTGCTCCATATTTGGAGTATCAACTCCATAGTCACGGGCACTCTTGCGTGCGAGAAATTAGGTCAAAACAAATTTGTAGATTTGGTATCCCATACCCTCCCATGCCTCAAACAGAAATTCTTCTCCCTTTAGAAGAAAATGCTCCAAATTTGGCCGAGCATCGTAGGAATTTCGAAAAAATTCAAAGTCTGCTCGACTTCCCATTTGATCGTGAAAGCGTAGAAAATTTTAACGATTTAAACAACTTTTTGTCCCACGATCAACTTAACCTTAGTTATGAGGGCTACATTAATGCTGTAAGATCAAGTATAAAGAAACCAAAAGTTTTTTTGAAGCGATCTTTTGCAGCAATCAAGCTTAACGCTTATAACAAGCACCTCCTTTTGTTGCAGCGAGCAAATATGGATATTCAGTTTATTTTAGACCCCTATGCTTGCTGCAGCTACGTCGTTAATTATATTAACAAGTCTCAGAGAGGTATCTCAATGTTGATGCGTGAGGCAATCAATGAGATTAAAGACAATAACAATGTAACTATTAAGCAAAAGTTACAACATTTAGGTAACAAATTTATATTTGGCACTGAGATATCCGCTTTTTATAGCTACTGCAAATCAGAACGAGGAGCTCGCCAAGAAAATGCAGATGACTTTGACGATGATGTGCCTAGGGCTTCTGAATCAATAGTTTACGCTCTTCGCGATAATAGTGGCTTCATCAGAAAGAGGACCACTGCGTGCATAATTAGGTATAGGAGATTTAATGTCAATACAGAAACAAGTGACTATTTCAGAGAGCTAAAAATGCTTTACGCCCCATGGCGAGATGAGCATTTGGATTTAGTCACACATGACTGTGAATTGTTCTGTAGGGATAATTCGGAGTTATTATTATTTATTATTATAGAAGAGGGAGTCTCCCAGCGGAGAAAGCGCGAGGCACTGCGACCAATATGATCTTTTGTACCCAGAATGCTCTCCCTGTCATGACAAAAGCTGTTCTGCTTCCCTAATGAAGCATAACAGATCTTTCGTCGAGGAACGGACAATCTGCTCTGGAGTTGCGATTTCCACGTGCAGATGTTTCCTCCTTGTCCATACCAAGGCCGGACAGTCACATAGAATGTGTTTAGTAGTTTCATCGTCCTCTTTGCAGAGCCTGCACTCCGCGTCCGAGGACAAACGCATTTTTTTGAGGTGGTAGTTCACCAAGTGGTGGCCACTTAGGTAGCCAATAAGGAGATATAGGTCTCTCCTGGAGAGTAGCTTGGTCCTTCGATCAACTTTGGGATTGGTAAGCTCTTTAGCCTGCCGCATCCCTGGTTGGAAGAACCAGTAGCGTTCGGTCAATCTTCCAGCCCAGGTTTTCACAAGGGAGGAGATAGTAGACCACCCCACGCCACAGAAGGGTTCGGGGCCGAGCAAGGTGGCTGATGACCCAGCCCTCGCTAGTTCGTCCGCCAGCTCATTGCCCTGGAAGCCAGAGTGCCCAGGTACCCAGATTAGGGTGACTTTATTCCTTATTGACAGCCTCTGGAGACAATTCCAGCAGTCAGCCACCATACGCGAGCCTACTCTTTTTGAGGAGAGGGCTAGTATGGCCGCTTGGCTGTCCGAGAAGATGTATATTTTCGCTCCTCTAGTCCCCTTCTCAAGGATAAGACGGCAGCAGAACTCAATGGCGTGAACCTCTGATTGGAAAACTGTGGGCCAGTTGCCCATAGCAATCGAGGTTCTGGAGTTGGGACCATGTATCCCAGCTCCAACCCCCTGTTCAGTCTTTGACCCGTCGGTGTACCAATGTATACCATTTGGGTCTCTGATGGGGTTGCCAGCATCCCAAACCCTGCGGTCCGGGATGAGGGTTCTAAATTTTGCACCAAAGAAGAGTTCCTTGGTCATAGAATCTGATCTAGTGCAGATCTCTAGGCCAGGAATGTCTTTGAGTAGGCTAGCATGCCCAGATTCGGTAGCTAGAAGCCCAGATTGGAGCTTGATTCTAAGAAGGCTCATAGCAGCAGCTTCTTTTATACGGATATGCAGCGGAGTCAGATTCAAAATCGATTCCATTGCTGCAGTGGGACAGGTGCGGAGTGCACCCGTCAAGGAAAGGCAAAGCAGCCTATGCAATTTAGTGCATTTATTGATGGCAGTGACCTGCGTAACCTTGGGCCACCACACAATAGCAGCGTAGGTTACGATCGGTCTTACCATCATCTCAAAAAGCTACCTGATGGTGCAGGATTTGAGACCCCATATTCTACCAAAAAGCCTTCTACATGCCCACATGGCATGAGTGGCCTTTGATAGAGTATTATGCAAATGGGAGTTCCAGTTTAGTCGCTTATCAAGGGTTACCCCTAGATACTTGACTTCGTTGGAAAGTTCCACAGGAGAGCCGCCAATATGTAATTGACCAATGTCAATAGAGTAACGCTTAGTGAAGGGAACAATGATTGCCTTTTGAGGATTGATGCTAAGACCTACATCATCGCACCATCTACTCACCGTGTTCAGAGCTGATTGCATCAGCTCTGTCACGGTGTTGGCATAGTTCCCGTTCACTACAAGAGCCAGGTCGTCGGCATAGCCAATCGCTTCCACGCCCTGTTCTGCGAGTATAATTAGTAGTTCGTCAACTACTAGGGACCAGAGCAAGGGGGATAGAACCCCTCCCTGGGGACACCCTTTTACCGCACTAATATGGGCGGTCGTTGTGTCCAGGGTAGAGGAGATAGTCCGGTGTTTGAGCATGGCGTCAATCCACCGGATTATGGGACGGTCAATGTTCCTGCGCTCAAGCGCAGTAGAGATAGACCCGTAGCCGGTATTATCGAAAGCACCCTCTATATCAAGAAACGAGCACAGAGCAATGTTCTTTGATACGAAGGCCTTTTCGATCTTACTCACTAATTTGTGGAGAGCGACCTCTGTCGATCTACCGGCTATATACGCGAACTGCGTGGGGTGCAGAGGGTTGTTTTCCTGCAGAGAGCACCGAATGTGCAAGTCTAGGAGCCTTTCCGCAGTCTTAAGCAGAAAGGAGGTAAGGCTGATCGGTCGGTAGGACTTAGGCTGGTCAAGAGGACGATTCCCCTGTTTGGGGATGAATACCACATTGACTCTCCTCCAAGAGTTGGGTATGTGTCCCCACGTGAGACTGGCTCTAAGAAGGCCGACCAGTGGATCAAGGATATGATCCAGACTGTTTTGGAGAAGGGCTGGAAAGATTTGATCACCCCCTGGGGCTTTGAAGGGAGCGAAGGAATCTACAGCCCATTTGACCTTTTCAGGATCAAAGATGGTACCAGATAAACTGGTTCCACGTGAGTCAGGTGACCAGGTGGCGTCAACGTGACTGGATAGATCTGGGTTGGCCACGGAACCTGGGAAGTGAACTTGTAGTAAAAGTTCAAGTGCTTCCCTACGATCTTGAGTGAAAGAGCCATCTGCTCTTTTAAGAAGCCCTATACCATTAGACGATCCTTTGGCTAATACCTTGTGTAGCCTCGCTGCCTCTGGCAGAGATTCTATGCTACCACAGTAGCTGCGCCACGTATCGCGTTTGGAGCGTCTAATGTTCTTATTATAGTTTGTGAGAGCGTCCCTATAGACGTCCCAGCTTATACGGTTAGATCTGGCCTTGTTGAAAAGGCTTCTAGCCTTCCTTCTTTGAGCAGCCAGCTCTTCGTTCCACCAAGGAACTTTACGGTTGACCGTTAGTGTCTTCCGAACTGAGCTGACTTCGAAGGACGAAATAAGCACATCTTGGAGCAGGTTGGCAGCAAGTTCTATCTCACTGACAGAGTTAGGATTGCTGATCAACATGTCTGCTTTCAAAGCCACAGAGGCTTTGAAGAGTTCCCAATTAGTCTTTTTAGGACAAAAGGAGTTCTGGCGGATCTCGACTTGGCCAGGAAGGTCGAACCTGATGTGCTGATGGTCCGACAAGGTGGCTTCGTCTGTGACCCGCCAGTTTATAAGCGAACTCGCAATTGAGTTGCTTACTAGGGTGAGATCTAATACCTCTTCCCTAATGGAATTAATAAACGTCGGTTTACATCCGACGTTCGCTATGTCTAAATGACAACACATTAGATAATCAAGGAGAGACTCACCACGTTTGTTGACGTCGCTGCTCCCCCAGATTGTGTGATGGGCGTTGGCATCACAGCCAATCACGAGCGGCTTGTTGTGGAGGCGGCAGAATCCCACAAGCCGCTGAACCTCTGCGGGGGGTACATCATCCACATCGCCCGGGAAGTAAGCAGAGGCGATGACCACTTCCCGGACGCCATCTGCAGTGGCTACCTCCATAGCCGTTGCCACCAGGTCTCTGTGGATGAAGTTGGTTAAAGGAAAGTGTCTCACACTGTTATTGATCAGTATAGCAGTGCGAGGGGCACCTCCCATACGGTCATATAATAACTTACATGATCCGCATGATAGTCCACGGACGAGGCCACCTATTAACCATGGCTCTTGGACGAGAGCCAGGTCAATCTCCTCTTTGCAGACGACCCTGCACAGGGTGGCTGACGCTCCTCTGGCGTGGTGCAGGTTCGCCTGGAGCACTCTAGTTGCGCTCCGCATCCTCTCTCAGCGCCTTGGTGACAAGGCCACATGCCTTGCCCCCCGAGAGTCGTTGCCTCGGATGCCCTTCGGCAGTCTGGCTGAGCTGCTCGGGGGAGGACGCCTAGCGATCCCAGTCGCGGGAGGTGCCCTTGCGGGTTGTTTGCGCCCAGCGCTGACTGTGGGTCTGGCAGGGGCCAGGAGGCGCCCGCTGCCAGCCACCGGCCTGGTGCGGCCCGTTGAGGGGTTGGGGGCGGAGACCAGAATGGTCGGGGGTTTGGGGATGGGGGCTTTCAGCGCCACTGCGGCCGCAGCACTGGTGGACGCCACCGGTGCGGCAGCCACTGCTTCGCATAGGTAGGGGCCACCTTTGACGCTTCCGGAGGTGCGCTGGAAGGGGGGGGAATGGTTGGAGAGGGGGACGGGCCGGGGAGGGAGAGGCTCTGGGGACGGAGTTCTTCAGGAGAAGTTTGACTCGTCCAAAGACGAATTTCACCTTCCCGTTGCACTCCGTCAGAGCCTTATACGACTCCTCGTCGACCAACATCGCGAGGTGAGTCGTAGTACCGCTAAGGGTATGCTGGACCACACGCCACAGTTTTGTCGAGAACAACTCCTCGTTTTGGATACCAAGGTATCGCAAAATATCGGCGGGTGTGAGTCCAGCACTACTGGGGAAGTATCCTCTAATGAGGTGAGCTTTGGGGAACTCAGACTCCTCCAGTAGTTTAATATCAAGGGAGCTGATGGACCTGATGTGTCCAACGGCTCCCCTGACCCAGTCGGCAGTGCGGCTATCCTCGCACACCAGGAGCAGCCACTCATTACGAGGTATACAACCCTCGAAACCCGGACTGGCACCCGATGTGGGATGAAGCAGCAGAGCCTTGGCAATGCTTGCTTTCACCGTGGCCACTTGCTCCGGTGAAAGCGGGTTTTTTGAGTCAGCCGAAGTGAAGCCCAGTTTCACGCTGCTCGACACCTGGCTGAGAGGTGGCTTTGTGGACTCCACATGAGTCTTTTTGGGCTTCTTTGAAGACCCTTGAGGTTCGAGGACGGTATCGTCAGCGCGCGTCCGTTTGGCCTTGGTTTCCACGGGGGGCGCGGTGGCGATAGCCAGAGCTTCTGCTCTGCTCGAACCCTTTGCGAGTGCGGCTTTGAAAAGCCTCTTCTCACGGGTCTTCATCTTCACAAAGGCGTTCTCAGAGTCCAGTCGCAGCCGCTGTATCTGAGAGCCTGCTTCCGTTAGACCTGACCTCTGCGAGGCCACGGAAGCGTCGTCAACGAGGCTGATCAGGTCAGCGTCAGCTTCAGCGTCAGAGGACATCACCTCGACGAGCTGTTGCCGGCCTGAGCAGCTATTGGACGAGAAGTCAGCACTGGCGAACTCATCGTCCAAGGGAGTTCGTGGCCTGTCCGGGTCCCCCTAAAGTACCAGGGCCAAGACCCGTGGTATTGGGGGTGGAAGCCAGCAGCCCACTGGCTGCAGTGCTGTTGTTGGGGTCGGCCGTTAAGGCCTCGCCCTGGGTTGATGCTGTCGAAGTCGCATCGGACTTATCTTTTATAAAATTTATATCCATACTTTGGACCCACGAGTAGGCGGGAAGGGAAGGTCACCCACGGCATAGCCCGCGTGCCGTGGGAAGTCTAGATGAAACTGGAGGGCGACAGGTATCCAGAGTCCGCATACTAACGACCGGGCTACCCCCCGGCCATGCATCCCTTGGCGTATGCTGTTCCGCCTTGGATTGGGGTGATTTATAGAATCACAATCTTCGCCCGACTACAATTAGTCAGCACCCCTAGCAGAGACATGACCGTGCTAGGGGCCTGCTTCCAGCCGCCCTCACGTGGAGAGTATAGCCGCACTTCCGACAGTAGGAGCAAGGACGGCACGTACCCCAGCCAAAGCTGGGGTTACATGTGATTCCCCTTACTGTCTCTGACGGCTGACGGCCTAATTCGGAGTTAGTAGAGAACAATCGCAGAAAATATAATTTACTAGATGATAGGGAACTAGAAGATGCTCTGAGCCACTTAACATAGGAAGCAGAAAATGAGAATAATCAAGTAGGAGAACAGGAAGTGGTAGATGATGGCTTCACAGTTTTAGGATTGCCTGAAATAGATCCACATCTAAATGTTTTAAATGTGGATGGAAATATTGATATGAATGATGAAGATAGTAATGTCCGTTTTATCAAGCTTCCAGCCTTAGTTTCTCAGGAAAGCTTAGCTTATATAGTTAGATCTCTTAATTTAAAGCAGAAGCTATATTTTACACATGCTTGGCATAATGCCAAAATCAATGAATTTGTTGGAGGCGGCGCCGGAGTCGGAAAGAGTCGACTTATATCAGCAATTTTTCAGTCATTATCCGTAATGTATAACAGTATACCAGGAGCTGATCCGACATCTGTTAAAATCCTCTTATGTGCACCAACAGGAAAAGCAGCATTCGGAATTAGTGGTTCGACACTGCATTCCATGTTTTCACTTCCTGTTAATCAATCTCGCTCAGCACCTCTAAGGGCCTTAAGCCATGATTTAGTTAATAGCCTTCATTCAAGGTTAATCGATCTTAAATTAATTATTATTGATGAAATATCAATGGTTAGCTCTCTAATGTTTTCTTATTTAGATTCTCGTTTGAAGCAAATTTTCAAAAATACTTCTCCTTTTGGTGGTGTTTCTATCATCGTATTCGGTGATCTTAGACAGTTACAGCCCGTAGGAGGTAGTTGGATTTTCGATCCAAATACCACTGACCCTTACCATGAAATATTTGGTACGTATCTCTGGGACCTTTTTTTGTATTTTGAGCTCACAGAGATAATGCGTCAACGTGACGATCAGCTTTTCGCTTCTGCCTTAAATAATATGGCATCGGGTTGTATGACAGCCGATGATATTGTCCTTTTCCAATCTAGAATATGCGAACCATCGGCAGTGCCCGATGATGCATTCATCTGTTTAGTAATAATAATGAGGTTGATTTATTTAATGTAACGAAACTTAACTCAATTGCTACTGAGCAATTTTTCTCTACTGCTGAAGATTTTATTAAGGCGGGCCATTTGGAACCAGCTAGGAAACAAAGAATATTAGAAGAAGTGAAGGGTTTTAAAACTTCCGCTACACAGGGACTCTGTACGTCTCTTCTCCTAAAAATACTGCCAAGTACATGATGACGGTCAATGTAGACACAGGGGATGGATTAGTAAACGGGGCATCAGGTGTGTTGATGCAAATAGATTTCAATACATCCAACACTCCCAACATTTTATGGATGAAATTTACAGAGGAAACTGTAGGAGAATCTGCGCGTTCGAAGTGTACACATCGTACAGATCCTTCATGGACTCCTATTCAGAAAATTGTTCGCAGTTTTCAATATTCAAATAACGCACAAATTAACATTGACCGTAGGCAGTTTCCAATTGTGCCTGCTGAAGGCATCACAATTCATAAGAGTCAGGGAGCTACGTATGGCAAAGTGGTAGTCCATGCTAATTCCAGAATGCAGCGTGCTGCATTATACGTAGCTTGCAGTAGAGCAACTACTGCTTTAGGATTATTCATTATTGGGAATTTTGTTCCTCCTAAGTCTCCCCAAAATAATGATAAAGTGAAAGCCCAATTGAAGAAATTGCGGACTGAAAAACTACTGTGTACTCATTACGATTATTTAATTAACAGTTCTGCCCTTAACATTTTCTTCCATAATACTCAGAGCTTGAATTCCCATCTTGAAGATATTCGATCGGACAAGCTGATGCTTCAGTCATCAATATTATGTTTCGTGGAAACTTCCATAAGCAATGAAACTGTAGAAATACCTGGGTTCACTATTGTGGTTCAACTTGAATCAATTAGGCCTTTAACAGGCATCATAATTTATGTAAAGAACGAGCTAGTAGATAGAGTTTCCCATACCTTTAGCAGTAGAAAAACTTTTGGCTCTGTAGTTTTTGAGTTCGGCATATTTAGGTTTGATGCCATAAGTTTTCTTATATTATATAAAAGTCCAGACTTTCCTCTGTCCACATTTAAAATAGAATTTGAGGAGATAATTCATCAATTTTCTCGTTTAGGTGATTTAGGGGATAGCTTGCTAGTTTTAGGAGATTTCAATTTGTGCCTCAAAACCTTTAACAGGTGTAAGAGTATTTATAATTTTTTGATTAGCAAAGGATTAAGGAGTTTGTTAGATTTGAAAACGTCCACTACCAATATGGATACACATATTTATTGGGCGTTTTCAAATATACTAGATAATGAAAAGATTAGTGCTAGGACTTTTGAGGTTTTGCATAGCCATCACAATGGGATATCTGTTAGTATTCAGGCATGAGTTTGTAATGTTTGGAATAGGTTAGAAATTAAGAAATCTAAATGACAGGATATATGTAAATATGTATGTAGGCATATTTTAATAATTTAAATTTAATTATCTAATAGTTAAGTAAAACCATTGAATGGAAAATTGGTTTGATAATTATTATTATTTTTTTATTTTTATACCCTTGGACCTTGTTATCGATATTAACCAATTTAAAATTTATAAAGAAATACCGATATCTACTGCTCACACCGTTTTAGGGAATTGCGGCGATAAATTATTGGCAAAATATCGAAATTGAAGCAAGGTGGCAGCGCACTCCAGTATTATTATTAATTTATAGCTTGCAATTAGTATTATACAATTAAATACTTTTTATGGCAACATACGTCCAAGGGTATCCTACTGTCGTGTGCAACTCGACTGTTGCTCTTGTTATTCTCTTCAAAAGTTAAATTCAAATCTCTTGTCTTATATAAATATTTTAATACTCTTAACGCGTATTTATAGTGTGTTGAATTATAACAACTTTGATATCTGCTTAGATAATTTACGGAATATAATATATCTGGTCTTGTACCTGCGCTTATATATAATAATTCACCTATCAAGTTTCTGTATTTAATTTTTTCATCACATTCAGTTGCTTGATCTAATTTTAAGTTTGTTTCCATTGGAGTTTCGTACAGTTTAGCATTTTCGAGATCATACTTCATTGCTAGTGATTTATTGATTTAACGTCATTTTCTTACTTTCAGTACTATAATTAATTTCTATTCCAATATAACTGCCGATTTTTCCTAAATCTTTCATTGTAAATTTGTTCATTAAACATTTATTTCTGTTATTTTTGTTTTGTTCTTACTGCATATCAGGATGTCATCTACGAATACTAAGATATATACTTCATCTTTATCCGCTCTTTTTACATATAAACAATAATCGTAATTGCTTCTCTTAAAATTTAATTTGTCGAGATATTTATGTAAACATTCGTACCATGCTCTTGGGCTTTCTCTCAATCCATATAATGCCTTAATCAATTTATAAACTTTGTTTTCTCCTGTTTCGTAACCCTTCGGTTCATTTACATAAACTTCTGATTTTACATAGCCATTTAAAAAGGCTGTTTCGACATCCATCTGATTTATAAACAGACCATTTTTACAACAACATGATAGTAATACTTTTAATGTTTGCATTTTTCCTACTGGTGAATATACGTTTTCTAGTCGTTCTCTTTGTTGGAAACCTCTTACTACTAGTCTAGCTTTGTAAGTCCCATCACTTTTCTTTTTGTACACCCATTTAACATCTATAATCTTTTTGTTTATCGGTTTTTCTACAATTTGCCACGTATTATTTTTATTTAAGCATTGCATTTCTGTGTTCATTGCTTTGAGCCATTCTATTTTTTCATTGCTATTCATCGCCTCTTCATAAGTGTTTGGTACAATTGCATTTACATAATTGATATAAATAAAATGTGTTACTGGGTTACCGTATAGATTTACTGGGCTTTTATTTCTATTTGATGTTCTCTGCACTGCTAAATGTTCTTTGTTCTCCTCACTCTCGCTTTCATCGCTAGTTTTTGAATTAACTTCGTCCATGTCATTTAGTTCGTGTGTCTTAGCGTTATCTTCATAATCTTCTTCATTTTCATTTATTTGACTTTCATTATCATTCTGTTTGTTTTTCTCTAAGCAAATTAATTTTGTTTTCTCTTCTACAACTTGAACATGTCTTGCGTTTATTACTCTATTGTTTAGTAAAACTCTATATCCGTTTGTATTATATCCGACTAAAACTCCTAATTCCGATTTGTTATCCCATTTGCTTTTTCTGCGTACTTCCGGAACTCTAACAAAAACTCTACTTCCGTATATTTTTAAATTTTCTACATTTGGTTTTATGCCGAAAAATATTTTGTATGGGCTTTTATTAACTGCAGTGTTTGCGATTGTTCGATTTTTTAAATAAGCTACTGTGTTCATAACTTCTGGCCAATATCGCCTATGAATGTTTGCCTCTCTCATCAAGCACCTACCAATATCCATTGCCGATCTATTGTATCCTTCTGCTACGCCGTTTAATTCATGTACATACGGTGGACATGTAGTTAACTGAATTCCCTTATATTTTACAAAGTTTGATATTTCTCTATTCCTATATTCTTTACCGTTATCGCATTGTATTTGTTTTACTTTCTTACTGAACTGATTTTCAACATAATTTACATATTCTTTTAAGCAGCTCGCAGTTTCAGATTTATTTCTAATACAATAAATTCTCGCGCATTTAGGGAATTTTGTTCCTCCTAAGTCTCCCCAAAATAATGATAAAGTGAAAGCCCAATTGAAGAAATTGCGGACTGAAAAACTACTGTGTACTCATTACGATTATTTAATTAACAGTTCTGCCCTTAAC
The DNA here is from genome assembly GCA_018904035.1 of Zaprionus ornatus. NCBI lineage: Eukaryota > Metazoa > Arthropoda > Insecta > Diptera > Drosophilidae > Zaprionus > Zaprionus ornatus. The sequence continues at coordinate 344,006 of JAEIFZ010000236.1, forward strand.
ATTTTCTTCCATAATACTCAGAGCTTGAATTCCCATCTTGAAGATATTCGATCGGACAAGCTGATGCTTCAGTCATCAATATTATGTTTCGTGGAAACTTCCATAAGCAATGAAACTGTAGAAATACCTGGGTTCACTATTGTGGTTCAACTTGAATCAATTAGGCCTTTAACAGGCATCATAATTTATGTAAAGAACGAGCTAGTAGATAGAGTTTCCCATACCTTTAGCAGTAGAAAAACTTTTGGCTCAGTAGTTTTTGAGTTCGGCATATTTAGGTTTGATGCCATAAGTTTTCTTATATTATATAAAAGTCCAGACTTTCCTCTGTCCACATTTAAAATAGAATTTGAGGAGATAATTCATCAATTTTCTCGTTTAGGTGATTTAGGGGATAGCTTGCTAGTTTTAGGAGATTTCAATTTGTGCCTCAAAACCTTTAACAGGTGTAAGAGTATTTATAATTTTTTGATTAGCAAAGGATTAAGGAGTTTGTTAGATTTGAAAACGTCCACTACCAATATGGATACACATATTGATTGGGCGTTTTCAAATATACTAGATTATGAAAAGATTAGTGCTAGGACTTTTGAGGTTTTGCATAGCCATCACAATGGGATATCTGTTAGTATTCAGGCATGAGTTTGTAATGTTTGGAATAGGTTAGAAATTAAGAAATCTAAATGACAGGATATATGTAAATATGTATGTAGGCATATTTTAATAATTTAAATTTAATTATCTAATAGTTAAGTATAACCATTGAATGGAAAATTGGTTTGATAATTATTATTATTTTTTTATTTTTATACCCTTGGACCTTGTTATCGATATTAACCAATTTAAAATTTATAAAGAAATACCGATATCTACTGCTCACACCGTTTTAGGGAATTGCGGCGATAAATTATTGGCAAAATATCGAAATTGAAGCAAGGTGGCAGCGCACTCCAGTATTATTATTAATTTATAGCTTGCAATTAGTATTATACAATTAAATACTTTTTATGGCAACATACGTCCAAGGGTATCCTACTGTCGTGTGCAACTCGACTGTTGCTCTTGTTTTTTTTTGGAATTTTCAACACGAGGCAAGCGTGCAGACGCCGATCGGACATAACCTCACCAACGTGTATTGACACCAGGGCTCGCTTATTTGTTGGAATGGGACATCAATGCCATTCATTTCAAACTTGGATTAATAAAATATATAAATACCTTCAATATAGAGATTAAAACAGTCACTTCAAAGACTCGAATTTCGTAAGCTCTAAATAATTTCTTTTAAATTTGCTAATAATAATGGGTACGGTATGTATGACACAAGACACTGATATATACATTTAACTAATTCTTTCGGGAAGTTCAAACAGCATCTCTGGAATCTTCAGGCCTGTCGACCAAGGATCGCATCATCAAAAAATAACTTCATGTAAGCACGGCAAGACCGTTTAAAGTTTGAAAAACTGAGTAAGTTTACCATCCAATATGTCTATATCTTTGTCTCGTACGGTCAATGAAAAGTAAATCATACCAATCAACAACACATAGAAAAAAAAAACAAAAAAAAAAAGGTTTTCGACCGTATACCTAAGGGTTTGATATTTAAGGGAAACTGGTTCGAGGTTACATCATCGTCAAAGTCATCTGCATTTTCTTGGCGAGCTCCTCGTTCTGATTTGCAGTAGCTATAAAAAGCGGATATCTCAGTGCCAAATAAAAATTTGTTACCTAAATGTTGTAACTTTTGCTTAATAGTTACATTGTTATTGTCTTTAATCTCATTGATTGCCTCACGCATCAACATTGAGATACCTCTCTGAGACTTGTTAATATAATTAACGACGTAGCTGCAGCAAGCATAGGGGTCTAAAATAAACTGAATATCCATATTTGCTCGCTGCAACAAAAGGAGGTGCTTGTTATAAGCGTTAAGCTTGATTGCTGCAAAAGATCGCTTCAAATAAACTTTTGGTTTCTTTATACTTGATCTTACAGCATTAATGTAGCCCTCATAACTAAGGTTAAGTTGATCGTGGGACAAAAAGTTGTTAAAATCGTTAAAATTTTCTACGCTTTCACGATCAAATGGGAAGTCGAGCAGACTTTGAATTTTTTCGAAATTCCTACGATGCTCGGCCAAATTTGGAGCATTTTCTTCTAAAGGGAGAAGAATTTCTGTTTGAGGCATTGGAGGGTATGGGATACCAAATCTACAAATTTGTTTTGACCTAATTTCTCGCCTGCAAGAGTGCCCGTGACTATGGAGTTGATACTCCAAATATGGAGCAACGTCCGGGCAACTAGAATCAGCAGTAATAAACTGATCAATAAACGACTTCACAGGCATAAATGTGGACTCATTCTTTAGGTCGAGCTTTGGGGCGTCTTTCAGCCAGAACATGCCATGTATATGTGGAGAGCCTCTTTGCTGAAGCTCCACTCGCCAATAAAACTTGATGACCTGGTGACAACCAAAGACACCGCCTTCCTTTTTCATCAGTTTTAAAACCTGTCTATATCGAAAATCTAAATATCTGGCACAGGTCACTGGGTCTGCTCTAATGAGACGAGCTTTCTCATTAAACCCCAAATTTAACGCTTCTTCTAATAGTTAAGTAAAACCATTGAATGGAAAATTGGTTTGATAATTATTATTATTTTTTTATTTTTATACCCTTGGACCTTGTTATCGATATTAACCAATTTAAAATTTATAAAGAAATACCGATATCTACTGCTCACACCGTTTTAGGGAATTGCGGCGATAAATTATTGGCAAAATATCGAAATTGAAGCAAGGTGGCAGCGCACTCCAGTATTATTATTAATTTATAGCTTGCAATTAGTATTATACAATTAAATACTTTTTATGGCAACATACGTCCAAGGGTATCCTACTGTCGTGTGCAACTCGACTGTTGCTCTTGTTTTTCAATAGTCTTGTTTGCGTATTTGTATTTTTTAATAGTTCACACTTTTAATATTGTATTTCTCTTTTCAATGTCTTATACACTTGTTCCTTTTGTCGCTTCACTTGAACACCATTTATTTTTCTCGATTTTGGATTTAGTTAAGAAACTTTGGATTTTCAACCTTGCTCTGCTACCATGTTAATAATAAAGTGGATTTCTTTATTTTAGTTTTAATGTTTATTTATTTAATTTAGTTTGTGCTTCGTGCACTTCCATTCCGTTGTACATATTTTGAGCAAGAGAAGTAATTATCTTAATTTAACATTACGTTAAGTATTTGATAACAGCCGATTTAATCTTATGCTAATTAACATTACATATCGAGGCATACACATTTATTCCAACAGTTCTATCTCACATCGCTAAACTATTCGATCCCGCAGGTTGGCTGGCACCATTTGTCGTCCGTGCCAAAATTTTCATGCAGGAGATATGGCTGCAAAATCTTGGATGGGATGAAGCGTTGCCTCTGGAACTTCAACAATGCTGGCAGGATTTCCTATCCAGTTATTCATCCCTCCAGAAGATTCGGATCCCCAGATGCGTCCAATATACCCCGTTAGCAAAGCTCCAAATCCATGGCTTCTGCGATGCATCTCAGCGCGCCTACGGAGCAGCTTTCTACATCCGTGTATTTCAAGCCATCTCCTTGTAGCCAAAACCAGAGCAGCTCCTGGGGAGACCATCTCATTGCCTCGATTGGAACTTTGCGGTGCGTTACTGCTAGCCACGAAGAGTACTATTGGACTGACTCCACAATCGTGTTGGCCTGGCTTAGTAAGCCTCCATGTAAATGGACGAACTTCGCGGCTAACAGAGTAGTTAAGATAACTCAGCTCACTAGTTCGAGCAAATGGTCTCACATCAGATCTGAGCAGAATTCTGCTGATCTTGCCAGTAGAGGTGTCTCGTCAGAGGACCTCATTGGTAATAGTCTCTGGTGGCATGGACCCTATTGGCAGATCCTTCCAGCAGAACAGTGGCCTGTTGCGATTGATATTGCTCACGAAACAGACGAAGAGCTTCGTCCTGTTAAATGCAACTTAACTAAGTTGCCTCCTTCATCCGATTGTATCTTGGAGAGATTTTCCGAGCACGACAGACCACTGCGGGTGATGGCTTACGTATACCGCTTTATCCAGAGGTGTCGCAAGCCTGATCTTATGCTCTCTCCAGATGCCAGCAGCTCTGAACTCTCCAACGTATAAGATTTGCTCATCCGGAACACCCAACGTACTCAATTCCTAAAAGAGTACAACTGTCTGTTAAACAAGGAGCAGATTGCAAGGAGTAGTGACATCATTAATTTGAATCCAATTATTGACGCCAGCGGAGTGTAACGTACACCCGATCAGTGCTGCCACAATATTACTCTCTGCCTACTATGCTTGTGTCCAGCTTGCCCAGAGCAAGAGATGGTGTGGGACTTGTAATATTGAGTCAGACGCGTCACATAAAATAAAATCGTAGACAGAGATAGACTTATCAAGGATTCGACTGCATAATGCTAGGAAAATGGACGACAAGACTATACCCCTTTTGGAGGACCTGTTTAGATGGCCTTCTTCTATACCCACCCTACCATGTGGACAACTCGTCCACCCATAACCAGCCGTGTGTTTACCTCCTTAGATTACCTCAATTCAATCGACATTTAATTCATGGTGAAAAAGTTAACATAATTGTTTATTAGACCATTTAGGTTCATCTTGTTGTCCATCAACATCTTGCGTTCAATCTATATCTAATTTGAGAATTAATGGGTAGCTAACATTCTATTTAAATTTAACACTTTGTATATATGTTTTCTTTTGAAGAGAGTTACGATAAGAATAAGCTTTAGACGGTATTGTAATATTTACAGTATTTATGAATTTAGTTCAGGATTAACATGTGACTGAAGACTTCGAATTTCGTAACCTCGAACCAGTTTCCCTTAAATATCAAACCCTTAGGTATACGGTCGAAAACCTTTTTTTTTTTGTTTTTTTTTTTCTATGTGTTGTTGATTGGTATGATTTACTTTTCATTGACCGTACGAGACAAAGATATAGACATATTGGATGGTAAACTTACTCAGTTTTTCAAACTTTAAACGGTCTTGCCGTGCTTACATGAAGTTATTTTTTGATGATGCGATCCTTGGTCGACAGGCCTGAAGATTCCAGAGATGCTGTTTGAACTTCCCGAAAGAATTAGTTAAATGTATATATCAGTGTCTTGTGTCATACATACCGTACCCATTATTATTAGCAAATTTAAAAGAAATTATTTAGAGCTTACGAAATTCGAGTCTTTGAAGTGACTGTTTTAATCTCTATATTGAAGGTATTTATATATTTTATTAATCCAAGTTTGAAATGAATGGCATTGATGTCCCATTCCAACAAATAAGCGAGCCCTGGTGTCAATACACGTTGGTGAGGTTATGTCCGATCGGCGTCTGCACGCTTGCCTCGTGTTGAAAATTCCAAAAAAAAACAAGAGCAACAGTCGAGTTGCACACGACAGTAGGATACCCTTGGACGTATGTTGCCATAAAAAGTATTTAATTGTATAATACTAATTGCAAGCTATAAATTAATAATAATACTGGAGTGCGCTGCCACCTTGCTTCAATTTCGATATTTTGCCAATAATTTATCGCCGCAATTCCCTAAAACGGTGTGAGCAGTAGACATCGGTATTTCTTTATAAATTTTAAATTGGTTAATATCGATAACAAGGTCCAAGGGTATAAAAATAAAAAAATAATAATAATTATCAAACCAATTTTCCATTCAATGGTTATACTTAACTATTAGATAATTAAATTTAAATTATTAAAATATGCCTACATACATATTTACATATATCCTGTCATTTAGATTTCTTAATTTCTAACCTATTCCAAACATTACAAACTCATGCCTGAATACTAACAGATATCCCATTGTGATGGCTATGCAAAACCTCAAAAGTCCTAGCACTAATCTTTTCATTATCTAGTATATTTGAAAACGCCCAATCAATATGTGTATCCATATTGGTAGTGGACGTTTTCAAATCTAACAAACTCCTTAATCCTTTGCTAATCAAAAAATTATAAATACTCTTACACCTGTTAAAGGTTTTGAGGCACAAATTGAAATCTCCTTCAAGCTCTGAATATTATGGAAGAAAATGTTAAGGGCAGAACTGTTAATTAAATAATCGTAATAAGTACACAGTAGTTTTTCAGTCCGCAATTTCTTCAATTGGGCTTTCACTTTATCATTATTTTGGGGAGACTTAGGAGGAACAAAATTCCCAATAATGAATAATCCTAAAGCAGTAGTTGCTCTACTGCAAGCTACGTATAATGCAGCACGCTGCATTCTGGAATTAGCATGGACTACCACTTTGCCATACGTAGCTCCCTGACTCTTATGAATTGTGATGCCTTCAGCAGGCACAATTGGAAACTGCCTACGGTCAATGTTAATTTGTGCGTTATTTGAATATTGAAAACTGCGAACAATTTTCTGAATAGGAGTCCATGAAGGATCTGTACGATGTGTACACTTCGAACGCGCAGATTCTCCTACAGTTTCCTCTGTAAATTTCATCCATAAAATGTTGCGAGTGTTGGATGTATTGAAATCTATTTGCATCAACACACCTGATGCCCCGTTTACTAATCCATCCCCTGTGTCTACATTGACCGTCATCATGTACTTGGCAGTATTTTTTAGGAGAAGAGACGTACAGAGTCCCTGTGTAGCGGAAGTTTTAAAACCCTTCACTTCTTCTAATATTCTTTGTTTCCTAGCTGGTTCCAAATGGCCCGCCTTAATAAAATCTTCAGCAGTAGAGAAAAATTGCTCAGTAGCAATTGAGTTAAGTTTCGTTACATTAAATAAATCAACCTCATTATTATTACTAAACAGATGAATGCATCATCGGGCACTGCCGATGGTTCGCATATTCTAGATTGGAAAAGGACAATATCATCGGCTGTCATACAACCCGATGCCATATTATTTAAGGCAGAAGCGAAAAGCTGATCGTCACGTTGACGCATTATCTCTGTGAGCTCAAAATACAAAAAAAGGTCCCAGAGATACGTACCAAATATTTCATGGTAAGGGTCAGTGGTATTTGGATTGAAAATCCAACTACCTCCTACGGGCTGTAACTGTCTAAGATCACCGAATACGATGATAGAAACACCACCAAAAGGAGAAGTATTTTTGAAAATTTGCTTCAAACGAGAATCTAAATAAGAAAACATTAGAGAGCTAACCATTGATATTTCATCAATAATAATTAATTTAAGATCGATTAACCTTGAATGAAGGCTATTAACTAAATCATGGCTTAAGGCCCTTAGAGGTGCTGAGCGAGATTGATTAACAGGAAAACATGGAATGCAGTGTCGAACCACTAATTCCGAATGCTGCTTTTCCTGTTGGTGCACATAAGAGGATTTTAACAGATGTCGGATCAGCTCCTGGTATACTTTATACATTACGGATAATGACTGAAAAATTGCTGATATAAGTCGACTCTTTCCGACTCCGGCGCCGCCTCCATCAAATTCATAAAAGACTGTATTGATTTTGGCATTATGCAAAGCATGTGTAAAATATAGCTTCTGCTTTAAATTAAGAGATCTAACTATATTAGCTAAGCTTTCCTGAGAAACTAAGGCTGGAAGCTTGATAAAACGGACATTACTATCTTCATCATTCATATCAATATTTCCATCCACATTTAAAACATTTAGATGTGGATCTATTTCAGGCAATCCTAAAACTGTGAAGCCATCATCTACCACTTCCTGTTCTCCTACTTGATTATTCTCATTTTCTGCTTCCTATGTTAAGTGGCTCAGAGCATCTTCTAGTTCCCTATCATCTAGTAAATTATATTTTCTGCGATTGTTCTCTACTAACTCCGAATTTTCCCTACAGAACAATTCACAGTCATGTGTGACTAAATCCAAATGCTCATCTCGCCATGGGGCGTAAAGCATTTTTAGCTCTCTGAAATAGTCACTTGTTTCTGTATTGACATTAAATCTCCTATACCTAATTATGCACGCAGTGGTCCTCTTTCTGATGAAGCCACTATTATCGCGAAGAGCGTAAACTATTGATTCAGAAGCCCTAGGCACATCATCGTCAAAGTCATCTGCATTTTCTTGGCGAGCTCCTCGTTCTGATTTGCAGTAGCTATAAAAAGCGGATATCTCAGTGCCAAATAAAAATTTGTTACCTAAATGTTGTAACTTTTGCTTAATAGTTACATTGTTATTGTCTTTAATCTCATTGATTGCCTCACGCATCAACATTGAGATACCTCTCTGAGACTTGTTAATATAATTAACGACGTAGCTGCAGCAAGCATAGGGGTCTAAAATAAACTGAATATCCATATTTGCTCGCTGCAACAAAAGGAGGTGCTTGTTATAAGCGTTAAGCTTGATTGCTGCAAAAGATCGCTTCAAAAAAACTTTTGGTTTCTTTATACTTGATCTTACAGCATTAATGTAGCCCTCATAACTAAGGTTAAGTTGATCGTGGGACAAAAAGTTGTTAAAATCGTTAAAATTTTCTACGCTTTCACGATCAAATGGGAAGTCGAGCAGACTTTGAATTTTTTCGAAATTCCTACGATGCTCGGCCAAATTTGGAGCATTTTCTTCTAAAGGGAGAAGAATTTCTGTTTGAGGCATTGGAGGGTATGGGATACCAAATCTACAAATTTGTTTTGACCTAATTTCTCGCCTGCAAGAGTGCCCGTGACTATGGAGTTGATACTCCAAATATGGAGCAACGTCCGGGCAACTAGAATCAGCAGTAATAAACTGATCAATAAAGGACTTCACAGGCATAAATGTGGACTCATTCTTTAGGTCGAGCTTTGGGGCGTCTTTCGCCAGAACATGCCATGTATATGTGGAGAGCCTCTTTGCTGAAACTCCACTCGCCAATAAAACTTGATGACCTGGTGACAACCAAAGACACCGCCTTCCTTTTTCATCAGTTTTAAAACCTGTCTATATCGAAAATCGAAATATCTGGCACAGGTCACTGGGTCTGCTCTAATGAGACGAGCTTTCTCATTAAACCCCAAATTTAACGCTTCTTCTTCGGATACTTCTAGCTTGTCTACATTTTTACATAGCAAGACTAAAAGCTCCGGCCACCTAGTTTCCGCTGCGGAAAATGTTATAAAAAAAGTTGGAAGCCCTACCTGCCTAATAATAGCCATCACTTTCTTTTTCTCGTCCTCCCAATGAGCAGGAGACGTGCGAATACCTTTTAAAAGCCTATAGCCATCATCATGAAGTATTAACCTATTTAAAGTTTCATCATTACGCACATCAGCAGCCGAAATGCCTTGAGTGGCAGAGTGCTTACGTAAGCAAATTGATGTGCTATTCCTAATGCTAATCATTTCTAACTTTTTGAAGTTATGAAATAATTTATCAGTTCTACAACCTCTTCTATCAAAATTCCTAAGCTCTGATCTAACTATAGTTGTAAAACTTTCCTGACATTTCCTTTTAATGCCTGCAAATATTGTGGGAAAAGCCAGCTCCTCTGAATCACAATCGGTTATCATGTCAAGAGGTCGCTGACCCTCTCCTGGTGCTATAGCAATTCGAGGAATATCTATGTTTTCAACAGGGACATTTTCCATGAAGGTTTCTTGACCTCCTGGATTCAACTCTACCTCTTCTTCTACTACTCTATGCTCATTAGGTTGTGCTGCCTTTTCTAACATTTGACACACAATGTCCCTGTCGTCTGCTGACGCAACAAATGGTACAGTCTCAGCTGAGTAAGAAGACAACCACTGCTCATTGATAGTAACCTGGTGCTTCTTATAAAGTTCTGTGTTCACTAAATACCGAATTGCATCAACTATCTTTGAGGGCCTTATGGTTTCAGCCATGAAATCATGGTTATACTCCATCCTACGCTTAAGATGAATCTGAACTACTTCGGCTTCATTAAATGCCCTGGGAAGGGAAGTTACAACATTTGCAACTGGAATTGGCACATTGATCACTGCTCCTTTAATGGCACTTTGACGTCCATATCCAAGAGACTTTATGATCATAAAAGGAAGACGGGGAGAAATCAGCCTTTCTTCTAGAGGCGTCAAGCCTTTCAGGCATTCCGGAAGCTCCGGAAAATTTAGGCCATTTGTAATAGAAGCCTTTGGTTTTTTCCCTGACTTAATACTGCGGCTGCAGGTTTTGCAAACGCTAAACCTATTATTATGGGATGGAAACATAGAGGAAAGATACAAAATAGCAACACTATCTGCCTCACTACACTTTTCCTCTATGACCTCACGCGAAATTTTGTCCACTTGATGTGGAAACCACAAACCTTTGCAACATATGCAAACCTGATCGGGTCCCTGCTTGACTGTCTTATTAAAATTGGCTATTAGGCAATCTAAACTAGTTTTAACCTGCGATATCCTATCGGGACGCGTTTCTCCTATTCTCTGCTATCCTATTGTTGCAAATACTCCTATATAGACTCACTCTTTGCGACATATTCCTATGGGCTTCAAAGGCCTCACGTTGAGCTCGAATTCGAGCACTGCGGCGTGCACTAGTATTGCGTGCCTGCTCAACAATCCTACGAATAGGATTGTTTCTAACCTGAGACCTTTGACTTCTATCTATTGCCCTTTCTAAAATTCGCGTCTCCTGATTTTGTCGCTGAATCGCCCTTCTAACAGCATCTCGTCCGCTTTCGTTGGACCTGAATTGTGGACATTGCCTGCGCCTCGATCGACGCAAAGTATTGGCAAGTTGTTCGGCATTTCTAGTTGAATGATCAGTTCGTCGAACACGGCGACGAACTGCATCCTGCTCTCTTTCCTGAGATCGAAACTCAGCATCTTGCCTGCGACTCGAACGACGCGAAGTGTTGGCAAGTTGTTCGTCTGTTTTAATTGCAGAATCACTGCGACGTACACGGCGACGAACTGCATCCTGCTCTCTTTCCTGAGATCGAAACTCAGCATCTTGCCTGCGACTCGAACGACGCGAAGTGTTGGCAAGTTGTTCGTCTGTTTTAATTGCAGAATCACTGCGACGTACACGGCGACGAACTGCATCCTGCTCTCTTTCCTGAGATCGAAACTCAGCATCTTGCCTGCGACTCGAACGACGCGAAGAGTTGGCAAGTTGTTCGTCTGTTTTAATTGCAGAATCACTGCGACGTATACGGCGACGAACTGCATCCTGCTCTCTTTCCTGAGATCGAAGGTCATCATCTCGCCTGCGCCTCGAACGACGCGAAGTGTCAGCAAGTTGTTCTTGTAATCTGATTGGCGAAGAAGCCCGAAGAGTAGTGTGACGAATTGTGTCCGGTAATTGCTCAACGGCCCTAAATGTTCTATTACTTCTGCGGACTCGATGCTGTTGACTATCTCTAACCCTTTCAGCTTCCCTAAATTCGAAATTTTGCCTACGTTCTCTATGTGCCTCTAGATTATTTACGCGTTCCTGCTCAGAAAAGTCTATATCTGACCTATTCAAACGATTTCATTTTCGCTGTGTTTGACTCCTATTGCAAGCTGACTTTCTCTTAAGACTAGGCATCTTCTAATATATAAGTTTTAAAATAATATATAGGTATGTTAAAAATAAAATTCTTATAAATTAATTTAATTTGAATATATATTTATCAAAAATTAATATTTAGTTATATATATAAAATAAAGTTAGTATATTTATTTATATATATAAATATATTCATATATTTAAATAGATATATATACATTATAATTATATTCATATATTTAAATAAATATATGTATATTATTTAAAATAATTATATAATAAATGAAAATAAATATCTAATGAAAGAACAAATAATAATAAAATTTAATAAGGAAAATAAAAATAAACAAAATGTGGAAAAAAGAATAAATATAAATCAAAGAAATAATAAATTAAACCTGCAAGAAATTCCAGCGAAAATTCCAATTTGAATCGCGGAAACGAACCGATACCGATGTTCACGTACAATCACACACACTTCAGAAGAGTCTATACACATATATGTATGCATGCACAAAAATACGTTACGCTGTGTACCGCACTTTTCTAAAATTGCGCGCCACGTTCCGGGCAGGGCGCAATCATTCACACGCATAAAAAATGTTCCGTTAACGCATAACAATCACACACGAGGATTTACTTATTATATACTCGACTTATATTAATTTGCATTAAATGTTAAATGTATCACGAACACGCGAATTAATTATATATTATTTTATATTTAATATCGAAAATACAAATGATAATCGACAAACGACGACGACACCGAACACGCCAATTGCAAACTACAAATTAACATAACACTGAAGCGCGCTGCCACCTTGCAACAATTTTGATACGTTGCCAATAATTTATCGCCGCAATTAAAAAGTGCGCGAAACCTTAAATTTATAATAATGATCTATAGAATCTAATATACATACAAAATATACATATATTAAAAAAACGAAGTAGAAGAAATCTTAGTACATTTTTTTCAAACATAGTTTCAATAGACATGGGGATATAATATAATTTACACATATTAATATAATTTATATGCAAAACATATGAAATATATATCGATATGTTTAATATATATTAAAAGCTATCGATATGATAGCTCATAATATATCGTGAAATCTAAATTAATATTTATTTAATAAAAAGTCAATATATAAATTATTAAATAATAATAATAATATGTCTATATTAGAAATCTAGTAAATACCTGCATTCATGCATGCCGATCAACCACGCTATTGGTTGTATATAATTTTACATATGTATGTGTGAACACAAATTAAGTATGTATAAGTGTTTGCATTTATGCACATGTATTTTGGGTAATTGACATGTGCATGAAAAAGAAGAGTCGAGAAACAGCTCGCGCTTCGCGCTCGCATCGTTTATACTTTTCTTTCATGCACAAGTAATTTAGTTCTGACGTCATCGATAACTTCTTTGCTTTCTTCATATTCATATATACGCCACCTATTGGTTGAGTGTTAGCATATATTTATGCACATGTATTTTCGGTAATTGACATGTGCATGGAAAAGAAGAGTCGAGAAAAAGCTCGCGCTTCGCGCTCGCATCGTCCTTTTCTTTCATGCATAAGGAATTTAGTTCTGACGTCATCGACAAGTTCTTTGCTGGTCGAAGTGTCGAAATGGTTTATCTAATAAATTCAGTGTTTATTGTCTGATCGGATTGCAATTTGGAGGATAAGTTCATATATTATTTATCTATATATATGCTAAAGCAGAACGTTAAGAAATGAGTTCTTCGAATGTAAATAGCAATGTAAACCAAAATTGGCGGCTTGCGGGGGCGGTAGGCGTGTTATTCCAAATTGAAAATAAACTTGATCTGCGTATGGTATACAGGAATTTTCATGCTAAATTTGGTGTCCGTAGCTTTTGTAATAGCTGAGATCGGCGCGTTCATCCAGACAGACAGACAGACGGACAGACGGACAGACAAACGGACATGGCTCAATCGACTCGGCTATTGATCCTGAGCAAGAATATATATACTTTATGGGGTCTCCGACGCCTCCTTCTGCCTGTTACATACATTTGCACAAAGTTAGTATACCCTTTTTTGACCATTTTCAATGGTCCAAGGGTATAATGATGCGCAATAATATATATATTTGCGACTGGGGTTTATTATATGTATATGTCCAGGCGATTCATCCCGAGAAAATGCATATTGATGATCGTGGATTGTTTCGGATTAGATTTATTTCGCAATGCACCAGCGCCGTGTGAATAAGAAAATTGTGCTGCTGCAGGTTATGTATATGCCGACAATCGCAGCGACCTTGATAAGGGCCTGAGTGGCTTGCGCCGAGCTTCCCTCATGATCCCATTATATCCACAGGCACGTTATTATAATTTCTCCACAGATTAGGAGTTCATAAATTCCGTCCTCGTCCACGGGAAGATTGATCAATGTTGGCGTGGAGTGGCGCGATCTTGATATTCGGCCGATCCGCCGGTATATTCAAAAAAAAAAATGAGCGTCCTTTATTATATAATTTTCTGGCTGCAGATGGCTCAGAATAAGAACTTTTTCTTTGGGACGTATTAGAAGACACGTCCGTTCGGTTCTCGTGTCAGGAAAAGAAGAGCGAGATCTTTCTCGAAATATGGCGATGCACGCGCTTTTTTTTTCTACTTGCAGAGTTGCAATGCAATCTGCCAATTTTCTTAAATTGATGAGAAAAACTTAACGAAGGTTATCGAATAATTGCATTTGTGCATCGAGCTGCCAGATCAGCAATATCCAACAACTGATAGAATTCGAACAAAAGTGTGACCCATAATATTTATTGTCGCGACTCTCACAGGGTTGTTTCATTTTTTGTCCCTGCAGCTAAAAATGAAAACAAAAGAAAAGTTGCGACACTTTCTACCAGATATCTTTAGCGTGGAACTTCCCTAACAACTTGTAGTCTTTGCCGTGCGAAATCATGTTTTGTCCGAATACGGCCAAATAGGGAGACATACCTATTGATTGGTGAATACAATTTCTTAGGGAGCTGTTAATGCTACTCAAATATTTATCCCACTCTCGTTGATCTGAACGTATATAGGCTCTTAATGCAGCATTGATCGAACGATTAACACGCTCTGCGGCGTTAGATTGAGGAGCATACGCGCCAGTAAACGTGTGATGGACACCGTATTTAGAAAGAAAATCTGAGAAATCGCGGCTCTTAAATTGAGTTCCGTTATCAGATACAACTACTTCCAGCACACCAAAACATGAGAATATTTCATCTTTAAGAATGGAAATAATTATTGTCGAATTAAATTTCTTGACAGGCTTAAGAAAAGTGAATTTGGAGAAATGATCCAGAATAACAAAAATCCCGATATTCCCAGATTTAGTGCGAGGGAAAGGCCCTATAAAATCTACATATAATCTTTGAAATATTCTCTCAAACTCATTTTCCCATAGGCGGTTTAAGTGAAGAAGTTGGATATTTAGTTGTCTTACATATATCACAATTACGAATATAGTCGCACACGTCTACAACCATATTTGGCCAGTAAAATTTGCGTCGATTACGTTCTAGGCATTTGAACATTCCACAGTGCGATGACGATGGTTGGTCATGTGCTGATGTAATTACCATTTTTCTTATTGATTCTGGTACCAAAAGTTTCCAACTGCCTTCCTTCACGTCATTGTCGTTAGGTAAGGTTGTACGATATTATATAAACTTATCTACCACTTGGAAATCTGGTAACTTTGAAGAAGAGAATTTTTCTCGTAGCGAGATGTATTCTTCATCCTGAAATGCGTTTGATTCCAGATCGATTTCTGGACTCACATCAAAATCAAGTGACGCAATACCATCGACATCCTCGAATGATCTCGACAATGCATCTGCGACAACATTTTCGCTATCTTTCCGATGTTCAATCTCAAAATTGTATCCCTGCAGTTTAATAGCCCATCATGCTAGTCTGCCTAAGAGATCGGATTGATTCATGAGCCAACGCAAACTAGCATGGTCGGTGACAACTTTAAAATCATGACCATCGATATACATTCGAAATTTCTTTATCGCTAGCACGACTGCCAAGCATTCTACCTCTGTGACTGTGTAATTACGCTGCGCTTTATTTAGTTTTTTCGACATGAATGAAATTGGTCGTTCACAACCTGATTCATCACATTGTGAAAGAACCGCGCCTACTCCGTGCAATGAAGCATCACATTGTACAATGAAGGGCTTGTCGTAATTGGGGTGAATAAGACAAGGAGCAGAACACAGTTTCAGTTTAATTTCTTCGAATGATTTTTGAGCCTGATCATTCCAAGATAAGGATTTGCCACGTAACAATTCGGTAAGCGGAAATATGACAGACGAAATGAAACGTTGGTACCAACCGGTCATACCCAGAAAACGCCGTAATTGCTTTTGCGTTTTCGGAATTGGGAATTCGCTAACCGCATTGATTTTCTTCGGGTTTACGTGAAGCGCACCCTCACCTACTATATAACCCAAATAATCGACTTTCTTGAGACAGAATTGACTTTTTGAAACGTTTATCGTTAATCCAGCTCTCCTTAAGTATGTTGCAACCTGCGATAGATGCAGGACGTGCTCTTCAAAACTATTTGATAACACCAGAAGGTCGTCTAGATATACTAGAACGTGAGATTTGAGCTGATATGGGATAACCAAATCCGTAAGCCGGCACATGGTGTGTGGCGCATTGGTTAAGCCGAATGGCATTCTTTTAAACTGATACAGCGGACGATTTGGCACTGTGAATGCAGTTTTAGGTCTGGATTCTTTGTCTACGAGAATTTGCCAAAAGGCGTCTTTCAAATCGATTTTTGATATACAATATACAGGCGGTAAACGACTCAAAAGACCATCCATTATCGGAATTGGATATGCATCTTTGACAGTAACGGCGTTAAGCTTGCGCGCATCTAGACAACATCTTACTTTGCCTGGCTTTACATGAAGCATAACGGGAGATGACCAAGGTGACGTAGGGGCTTCCTCAATGACGTCTAATCTAATCATGCGATCAATTTCGAGGGAAAGCAATTTTTCTTTGGCCGGGGACAAAGGGTAATATCTTTGTTTGATTGGCTTTGCATCCGCATTGTCAATTCTATGCTCAATCAGTCTAGTTAGGCCGAGTCCTTCTTTGTCAAAGGACGGAAAGAAGTCTATAACGGACTGCAACTTGCTCTTTTGAGAAACTGTCAATTCCAACCTAGGTGAATCTTCAGAGTTTTCATAAGTAATCTGATCAATTTTAATTGCAGAATTTATGGAAATCCCAAACTTATCCCAAAAATCCATGCCGCAAATTACGTTCTCCCTTATTGAAGGTACAACTAGAAATTCAAAATCAGATTGTTTTGAGTTATAAGTTCACGAAACCGTAATAGTACCAGCAACGGTTTGCCTTTGACCGTCTGCAGTACGGACTGATGAATTTAACTTGTGAAAGTCAGGATTATTCAATACTATTTTTAGAGCTAGGGAACCACCTATTACGCTCTTATTCGCTCCACTGTCTAAGAGAGCTAATATGGATTCGCCGAGCATGTTAACATTAGTAAAAGGACGAATATCATGCATTTTGTAAACTATAGCCGAAATCATATATTTGCGCAACTGTCGTTTACGCTTCCAAAATTCTTTGATCCGAGTTGATGAACGAGATTTTACAGAACGAATTGAATTAACGTTAAATAATTCTGATCGCCGTTTTAAGTAATGTTCTAGACGCAAATGGTA
Source organism: Zaprionus ornatus (assembly GCA_018904035.1). NCBI lineage: Eukaryota > Metazoa > Arthropoda > Insecta > Diptera > Drosophilidae > Zaprionus > Zaprionus ornatus. The sequence goes on from JAEIFZ010000236.1 coordinate 361,305, forward strand.
TGGTTTTATCCGAGTGGATGACAGTAAGTCTGGAGTATTTAAAGACATGTCTGGGAATTTGTTGTATTGGCTTATATCTGAAACTAGCGGCGGACATCCACTTTCGGAACATGGCGGATGCCCTGGGGCAAGTTTTCCGATGGTGGATTACATTTCGAACAGTTGGGCTTATATATATCTATCGCACCACAGCCGTAGCAGAATATGCGACGAGACTTGAGACAATCGTGGTACCTGTGCCCAAGTTCTTCGCAGTTCCAACATTTTAATTTTTCTGAGGATTTGATGACGCATAATTCATCTGAAATTACAGAAGCATCATCGTCTGCGTTTACCGTTTCTTCTTGTACAAGCGTGCTTATAAACTTTTTAGCCACGTTTACGCGAGAAGTGTTTTTGACACGACTACAGCGGAAAAATTCTTCGTGGCGATGGCATTCTTTGCGCAGTGAAGCTAAATCTGGAGTGTCGATATGCAAGAGCTCATGTTTTAACTCTTCATTGAGATTGTGTCGAACTTCTGCCACGATTTCAACATCCGCCATTGGTTCTCTAAGAGAATCGGCAATAGCGAGTATTGCGTCAAGGAATTCATCGAAGCTCTCATTGGGTCTTTGCCTTGGCCTTCGAATAAAGCTTTTGATTTCAAGATCAGATCTTTGGTCTTGATATCTCTCCTTCAAGCGTCTACAAAGACAGGACCAGGTCAGCATTCCACTGATCTACGTATTCTCCAATAAAAAGATAATGCTGAACCAGTGAAAAGTAAATTATCAAATTGGATGAGCAATTCAAAATCTCCATTAAGACATGTTGAGGTCAAATTATTAACTCGGTAAATAAAGTCTTCAATTGGAATGTCATTTGGCATTCCACCAAATTTTATGCGCCAATCGGATATTACATTGGATACCTTATCAGGGGGCTCCACTGAAATGTTGCTTTGGCAACTGGGATCTGGCGAAGGTCTCACGCGTGAAGTGTTGTTTAAATTGCGTGAACCGTTTTCCCCATTGGGCTGTGTATTAAAACGAGTGTTTTCTGCGAGAGAGACTCTATTTACTGACATTATTGCTTCAGAGATTCGAGATGATATCATGTCGCTGATTCTCGTTTGGAATCTTTCCATGGAATTGGAAATTATTTCTTGAACACGATTTTCTGTGAGAACATTTGGTAGCAGAGGCGATCGTGCCACTTGTGGGCTTTTCTCTGCTTGAGTATTTGAACGGCCTGTGCCACCAGATCTAGTTATCATTTTGCTTGGTTGGTCAATGACTGAACTAGTACTAGGTTGCGTAAAAACAAGCGGCTCTTCATTTGGAGTAATCGCTAAATTTTCAGTGCTTCGAGTTAAAGGCATTTTGAGAGATATACGGTATAACGATAATTTAAAAAAAAAAGTAGTATTATCTTAACAGACAATGAGGTAACCTTCGGATTATAAACACAACGGTGTTTTTTGTTAAAGGGTATAAATCTAAGCTAAATGCAACTATTGAAAATAACTAAAAAAAACTTTAATGGTTGATGTCTAATCCCAACAAAGAGTAAGATGCCGAATTTATCCAGCAAACAGTCTCGATTTAATGAGAAAAGATAGTTTACGTAAATTATCTGGTATAGGACCGACTTAAAATCAGAGCTATAACTTCCTAGATAATAATTTTCCATGTGTTTCACAATAAAATGTTTAGACTGCCAACAAAAAATTATGAAACGAATTTAAGGTGAGATCTATTGCCTGGCCTGGTTCCGATAATCTCCAGAACACCAGTAAATCCGAGTACAATAGTAAAACCTTTTAGAAACTACCTTTTCAGGTAATCGGTCGCCATGTTCAAATTTCTTCAAGGCGTTGCCCCACGTTTGGGCGCCATTTATTTATGTAACGTACACGCGATCAGTGCTGCCACAATATTACTCTCTGCCTACTATGATTGTGTCCAGCTTGCCCAGAGCAAGAGATGGGGTGGGACTTGTAATATTGAGTCAGATGCGTCACATAAAATAAAATCGTAGACAGAGACAGACTTATCAAGGATTCGACTGCATCATGCTAGGAAAACGGACGACAAGACTATACCTCGCATGGCACTTCAATCCTCCTAGTGCGCCGCAACTGGGTGGCTTATGGGAAGCTGGAGTAAAGAGCTTCAAAACGCTCTTCTACAAATCCACTTCCTCACTTAAATATACGTTTGAAGAATTATCCACACTCCTTTGCATGGTCGAAGCGTGCCTCACTTCTAGACCAATTTCTGCAATGTCTGAGAGCCCCACCGATCTTTTAGCCTCCCGCCCATTTTCTGATCGGCGGTCCGCTCATGTCCATCGCAGAGCCTGAAATCCAAGAAGACGCTGTATCTTTCATCAATCGATGGCAACGACTCAAGGCTCTGCATCAACAGTTTTGTTTCCGTTGGAAAGAGGAATACCTCAAAGAGTTGCACAAACGCTCCAAATGGCAACTCCAAACGCGAAACCTCCAAGTTGGCGATATGGTTGTTGTCAAAGAAGACAACCTACCAGTCAACGAATGGCGTCTGGGCCGCATCCCAACCGTTTATCCTGGCGCTGATGACATTGTCCGCGAGATGGATATCCTCACCACCCGTGGCGTCATGAAAAGGCCCACTATAAAGGTAATCCTAGGACACAGTCCAGACACCCTCCTAACATTGTGTTGTCCTTTAGTGGATATATGTCCGCCATACACTAATCCATATATCCACCTTCCTATTTTCTGATTAGTAAAGAAAAATGGCACCACGCAAGGCACCGCAAAAAGCAGCGAAGCAAAGCGGACCGAAAGGAGTGAACTCCTTCCGGTATCGCGTCTGCCGAGGAGTCCATGCGCTGAAGAAGTGCCAACGCTTCTTGCATCTGGCCGTGGAGAAACGTCTCCGGGCAGTACTTATAAAAAAATACTGCCCGAACCGCTTCGCCCATGAGCATTCAGCAGGCTCATGTCGCAGTGGTGCTACCTGTCGCACATGCGTCCAGGACCACCGTACGCTCCTTCACTTCCCAGGCAGCCAGTCCGAGATGCAAGCCCCACGCCATCCCCGTCTCCTCTTCCACCGGCAGAGTCCCTGGCGACTACCCAAGCGGCGACAGTCAGCATGCTGCCGACGGCCGTAGTCAGCCTGGACGTTGTCGGCAAAACCTTTGAGGTGCGTGTGCTGTTGGACGCGTGTAGTTCACACTTCCGCATGTCCACCGTACTGGCACCGGCCTTTGGCCTTTCCGCCAAAAAGGGTTTTTGCCGCGCCTTGTTCAGGTCAAGGGTAGCGCCAGACTTCGCTATCACCGTGACTCTGAAGTTGGAAGATGTGCATGTGTGGACTCCGGCACAGAAGGTTGGCATGGATCCCAACCCATGCTATCCAGGCATCACGCAGGCGGACCACCGGCGCCATATCCCAAAACGAGTATCCATTGTTCTGGGGCCGACGTCTATGGTGACGTTCTTCTACCCGGGCTTGTTTCATCCCACGGTGGACTGCCGTTGGCCCAGAACACTCGGTTTGGTTGGGTACTATCCGGTGTTTTCAAAACGTAGTTCCCTAGGGCCCCCTAACGCCCATCCAGCGGCATCCAAAAAAAAATCCCAGCTCCATCCGAATACTTGCAATAGTGTAGCAAGAAGGGCGGGCTGTTTACGTCGAAACGTAGCCGCCTAGAAGTAGGCAACGTTGCGGCGTAAACAGTGCGAGAGTCACCAAGGGCTCTCGCGCTCTTTTATCCGTAATGTTAAGTTAGGCTTAAGCTCCTTTTTTGTAACAACATGAAGTTAGTAAAAAATACATAATGGAAGTGAAAAGACGCGCTCCGAGTTGTTCTTTTTTCGAATTGTGTTCTACCTCGTCGGATGGAAAATATACAGCCTAAAGAAGCCATTGCCGCCACCACAATCATTGGTCCTTCAAGCCGGATAGTAGTAAAATTAACTATATCGGACTCACGTCGCTGGATTTTTCATCCCCTCTCTCCGCTGGAACCACAAACACCGGCTTCGGCATCTTCAGGGACTTTGTTCAGATAAGTACACACTCTTTTACTTATCTGAGGTGGAGGTGCTGTGTACAACTGCTCCTAATATACAAAAAAATTGCTTAATTTCCTTATAAAAGCACTGGCGAATATCTGTATGTACATATGTGCACTTGTAAGTACATACATACAGACGATCGCCATATTTAATCCAGTGGAAAAGATTTACATATGTACATATAAGTACATATGGTACATATGTATGCAAGTCCATTTGTCAATTGCACACAGTTTTTTCTCTCCATAAATATCAAATTTTTTACCTCCGCCACATATTATTTATGTATGTACTAAATCCTATCAAGTGCATATGAAACCTCTATCACACGTACATACATACTCTACCTAAAAAAAAAAATGTATGTGTATACTTGCCCAAAAACCTTGCCAAGGACCGAACCTTAACCGGCAATTGTACCTCCAAAACTAGGATAAAAACATAACACTTAATTTCCATTTTTTTTAAAAAAAAAGGGGACAATTTATTTATTAATAGTAAAATCCACATACAATTCTACTTACATACATACTGTGGGCAGGTAAGGTGAATTTGTTTGTAAAATTAAAAATCTTTATTTATTCTTCTACATCAATTTCATCCCCTTCGAAGTAATCCCCTCCCGATAAAATGCACTTATGCCAACGTTTTTTCCAATCCTCGAAACATGCCAAATAGTCCCTTTCCGGTATAGCTATCAGCGCCTTCTTCGATTCAGCTCTTATCTCCTCAATCGACTCGAAACGCGTTCCCCGGAGTGGTCTCTTGAGTTTTGGGAATAGCCAGAAGTCACACGGAGCCCAATCAGGCGAATACGGTGGTCGAATTTTTGGCGAAATGGTCACGAAGAACGAGTGCAGTGTGAGATGGTGCATTATCGTGATGCAAAAACCAAGAGTTGTTGGCCCATAATTCTGGTCTTCTTAGACGAATTGCTTCACGCGAACGACGCATAACGCTCAAATAATATTCCTTATTAAGAGTTTGGCCGGGTGGAAGGAATTCATAGTGCACCACACCACGAAAATCGAAGAAAACTGTCATCATGACCTTGCGGAGCGCTTCAAGTCATCAACACGTTCTCGACCCTCTTTGAAGTCTTTGTACCACTTATAAACATTTTTCTGCGACATGGTAGAATCACCAAATGCCTTCCGCAACATCCTCAACGTTTCCGCAGCCGAAATTTCATTCCGTAAACAAAATTTGATGGCACTTCTTTGCTCAATTAAATCAGACATTGTAAAAATCGAAACATGCACTCGTGGTCGTTTGGTAAATACAAGCGTAAATATATTGCTGATGATGACATTGACATGAAATTTGTTCCAGATGTCATTAGCAGTCCTACCAACTCAAGAAAAAAGAACTAGCCCGAAATGTTAGGCCCGCGAAGTTTAAATTGGAAATTCACCTTACTTTTTGCCCACAGTAGTATGTGTGTCTTGTGCCGGTATAACCGCAATATTGCTGCCAGTAGATATGTATGTACGTACTATAGTTCATTTTCTTGTCGCAGCACGCTCAATTCTAATCTTAAAAATTATTATAGTGTATCAGGTAGTCGGATCTATCAAAGCAAGACCACCACCCCCAAAAGCCGACGAGCTAGAGCCGGATTCTAAAGCGTGCCACGCTAGCGCAGATCGTCCGAACAAAAGTAATACCGTTACACGTTACAAAGCGCAGCGTAATTACACAGTCACAGAGGTGGAATGCTTGGCAGTCGTGCTAGCGATAAAGAAATTTCGAATGTATATCGATGGTCATGATTTTAAAGTTGTCACCGACCATGCTAGTTTGCGTTGGCTCATGAATCAATCCGATCTCGCAGGCAGACTAGCACGATGGGCTATTAAACTGCAGGGATACAATTTTGAGATTAAACATCGGAAAGGTAGCTAAAATGTTGTCGCAGATGCATTGTCGAGATCATTCGAGGATGTCGATGGCATTGCGTCACTTGATTTTGATGTGAGTCCAGAAATCGATCTGGAATCAAACGCATTTCAGGATGAAGAATACGTCTCGCTACGAGAAAAATTCTCTTCTTCAAAGTTACCAGATTTCCAAGTGGTAGATAAGTTTATATATTATCGTACAACCTTACCTAACGACAATGACGTGAAGGAAGGCAGTTGGAAACTTTTGGTACCAGAATCATTAAGAACAAGAGCAACAGTCGAGTTGCACACGACAGTAGGATACCCTTGGACGTATGTTGCCATAAAAAGTATTTAATTGTATAATACTAATTGCAAGCTATAAATTAGTAATAATACTGGAGTGCGCTGCCACCTTGCTTCAATTTCGATATTTTGCCAATAATTTATCGCCGCAATTCCCTAAAACGGTGTGAGCAGTAGATATCGGTATTTCTTTATAAATTTTAAATTGGTTAATATCGATAACAAGGTCCAAGGGTATAAAAATAAAAAAATAATAATAATTATCAAACCAATTTTCCATTCAATGGTTATACTTAACTATTAGATAATTAAATTTAAATTATTGAAATATGCCTACATACATATTTACATATATCCTGTCATTTAGATTTCTTAATTTCTAACCTATTCCAAACATTACAAACTCATGCCTGAATACTAACAGATATCCCATTGTGATGGCTATGCAAAACCTCAAAAGTCCTAGCACTAATCTTTTCATTATCTAGTATATTTGAAAACGCCCAATCAATATGTGTATCCATATTGGTAGTGGACGTTTTCAAATCTAACAAACTCCTTAATCCTTTGCTAATCAAAAAATTATAAATACTCTTACACCTGTTAAAGGTTTTGAGGCACAAATTAAAATCTCCTAAAACTAGCAAGCTATCCCCTAAATCACCTAAACGAGAAAATTTATGAATTATCTCCTCAAATTCTATTTTAAATGTGGACAGAGGAAAGTCTGGACTTTTATATAATATAAGAAAACTTATGGCATCAAACCTAAATATGCCGAACTCAAAAACTACTGAGCCAAAAGTTTTTCTACTGCTAAAGGTATGGGAAACTCTATCTACTAGCTCGTTCTTTACATAAATTATGATGCCTGTTAAAGGCCTAATTGATTCAAGTTGAACCACAATAGTGAACCCAGGTATTTCTGCAGTTTCATTGCTTATGGAAGTTTCCACGAAACATAATATTGATGACTGAAGCATCAGCTTGTCCGATCGAATATCTTCAAGATGGGAATTCAAGCTCTGAGTATTATGGAAGAAAATTTTAAGGGCAGAACTGTTAATTAAATAATCGTAATGAGTACACAGTAGTTTTTCAGTCCGCAATTTCTTCAATTGGGCATTCACTTTATCATTATTTTGGGGAGACTTAGGAGGAACAAAATTCCCAATAATGAATAATCCTAAAGCAGTAGTTGCTCTACTGCAAGCTACGTATAATGCAGCACGCTGCATTCTGACTCTTATGAATTGTGATGCCTTCAGCAGGCACAATTGGAAACTGCCTACGGTCAATGTTAACTTGTGCGTTTTTTGAATATTGAAAACTGCGAACAATTTTCTGAATAGGAGTCCATGAAGGATCTGTACGATGTGTACACTTCGAACGCGCAGATTCTCCTACAGTTTCCTCTATAAATTTCATCCATAAAATGTTGGGAGTGTTGGATGTATTGAAATCTATTTGCATCAACACACCTGATGCCCCGTTTACTAATCCATCCCCTGTGTCTACATTGACCGTCATCATGTACTTGGCAGTATTTTTTAGGAGAAGAGACGTACAGAGTCCCTGTGTAGCGGAAGTTTTAAAACCCTTCACTTCTTCTAATATTCTTTGTTTCCTAGCTGGTTCCAAATGGCCCGCCTTAATAAAATCTTCAGCAGTAGAGAAAAATTGCTCAGTAGCAATTGAGTTAAGTTTCGTTACATTAAATAAATCAACCTCATTATTATTACTAAACAGATGAATTGCATCATCGGGCACTGCCGATGGTTCGCATATTCTAGATTGGAAAAGGACAATATCATCGGCTGTCATACAACCCGATGCCATATTTTCAAGGCAGAAGCGAAAAGCTGATCGTCACGTTGACGCATTATCTCTGTGAGCTCAAAATACAAAAAAAGGTCCCAGAGATACGTACCAAATATTTCATGGTAAGGGTCAGTGGTATTTGGATCGAAAATCCAACTACCTCCTACGGGCTGTAACTGTCTAAGATCACCGAATACGATGATAGAAACACCACCAAAAGGAGAAGTATTTTTGAAAATTTGCTTCAAACGAGAATCTAAATAAGAAAACATTAGTGAGCTAACCATTGATATTTCATCAATAATAATTAATTTAAGATCGATTAACCTTGAATGAAGGCTATTAACTAAATCATGGCTTAAGGCCCTTAGAGGTGCTGAGCGAGATTGATTAACAGGAAGTGAAAACATGGAATGCAGTGTCGAACCACTAATTCCGAATGCTGCTTTTCCTGTTGGTGCACATAAGAGGATTTTAACAGATGTCGGATCAGCTCCTGGTATACTGTTATACATTACGGATAATGACTGAAAAATTGCTGATATAAGTCGACTCTTTCCGACTCCGGCGCCGCCTCCAACAAATTCATAAAAGACTGTATTGATTTTGGCATTATGCAAAGCATGTGTAAAATATAGCTTCTGCTTTAAATTAAGAGATCTAACTATATTAGCTAAGCTTTCCTGAAAAACTAAGGCTGGAAGCTTGATAAAACGGACATTACTATCTTCATCATTCATATCTATATTTCCATCCACATTTAAAACATTTAGATGTGGATCTATTTCAGGCAATCCTAAAACTGTGAAGCCATCATCTACCACTTCCTGTTCTCCTACTTGATTATTCTCATTTTCTGCTTCCTATGTTAAGTGGCTCAGAGCATCTTCTAGTTCCCTATCATCTAGTAAATTATTTTTTCTGCGATTGTTCTCTACTAACTCCGAATTTTCCCTACAGAACAATTCACAGTCATGTGTGACTAAATCCAAATGCTCATCTCGCCATGGGGCGTAAAGCATTTTTAGCTCTCTGAAATAGTCACTTGTTTCTGTATTGACATTAAATCTCCTATACCTAATTATGCACGCAGTGGTCCTCTTTCTGATGAAGCCACTATTATCGCGAAGAGCGTAAACTATTGATTCAGAAGCCCTAGGCACATCATCGTCAAAGTCATCTGCATTTTCTTGGCGAGCTCCTCGTTCTGATTTGCAGTAGCTATAAAAAGCGGATATCTCAGTGCCAAATATAAATTTGTTACCTAAATGTTGTAACTTTTGCTTAATAGTTACATTGTTATTGTCCTTAATCTCGTTGATTGCTTCACGCATCAACATTGAGATACCTCTCTGAGACTTGTTAATATAATTAACGACGTAGCTGCAGCAAGCATAGGGGTCTAAAATAAACTGAATATCCATATTTGCTCGCTGCAACAAAAGGAGGTGCTTGTTCTTTATACTTGATCTTACAGCATTAATGTAGCCCTCATAACTAAGGTTAAGTTGATCGTGGGACAAAAAGTTGTTAAAATCGTTAAAATTTTCTACGCTTTCACGATCAAATGGGAAGTCGAGCAGACTTTGAATTTTTTCGAAATTCCTACGATGCTCGGCCAAATTTGGAGCATTTTCTTCTAAAGGGAGAAGAATTTCTGTTTGAGGCATGGGAGGGTATGGGATACCAAATCTACAAATTTGTTTTGACCTAATTTCTCGCCTGCAAGAGTGCCCGTGACTATGGAGTTGATACTCCAAATATGGAGCAACGTCCGGGCAACTAGAATCAGCAGTAATAAACTGATCAATAAAGGACTTCACAGGCATAAATGTGGACTCATTCTTTAGGTCGAGCTTTGGGGCGTCTTTCAGCCAGAACATGCCATGTATATGTGGAGAGCCTCTTTGCTGAAACTCCACTCGCCAATAAAACTTGATGACCTGGTGACAACCAAAGACACCGCCTTCCTTTTTCATCAGTTTTAAAACCTGTCTATATCGAAAATCTAAATATCTGGCACAGGTCACTGGGTCTGCTCTAATGAGACGAGCTTTCTCATTAAACCCCAAATTTAACGCTTCTTCTTCGGATACTTCTAGCTTGTCTACATTTTTACATAGCAAGACTAAAAGCTCCGGCCACCTAGTTTCCGCTGCGGAAAATGTTATAAAAAAAGTTGGAAGCCCTACCTGCCTAATAATAGCCATCACTTTCTTTTTCTCGTCCTCCCAATGAGCAGGAGACGTGCGAATACCTTTTAAAAGCCTATAGCCATCATCATGAAGTATTAACCTATTTAAAGTTTCATCATTACGCACATCAGCAGCCGAAATGCCTTGAGTGGCGGAGTGCTTACGTAAGCAAATTGATGTGCTATTCCTAATGCTAATCATTTCTAACTTTTTGAAGTTATGAAATAATTTATCAGTTCTACAACCTCTTCTATCAAAATTCCTAAGCTCTGATCTAACTATAGTTGTAAAACTTTCCTGACATTTCCTTTTAATGCCTGCAAATATTGTGGGAAAAGCCAGCTCCTCTGAATCACAATCGGTTATCATGTCAAGAGGTCGCTGACCCTCTCCTGGTGCTATAGCAATTCGAGGAATATCTATGTTTTCAACAGGGACATTTTCCATGAAGGTTTCTTGACCTCCTGGATTCAACTCTACCTCTTCTTCTACTACTCTATGCTCATTAGGTTGTGCTGCCTTTCTAACATTTGACACACAATGTCCCTGTCGTCTGCTGACGCAACAAATGGTACAGTCTCAGCTGAGTAAGAAGACAACCACTGCTCATTGATAGTAACCTGGTGCTTCTTATAAAGTTCTGTGTTCACTAAATACCGAATTGCATCAACTATCTTTGAGGGCCTTATGGTTTCAGCCATGAAATCATGGTTATACTCCATCCTACGCTTAAGATGAATCTGAACTACTTCGGCTTCATTAAATGCCCTGGGAAGGGAAGTTACAACATTTGCAACTGGAATTGGCACATTGATCACTGCTCCTTTAATGGCACTTTGACGTCCATATCCAAGAGACTTTATGATCATAAAAGGAAGACGGGGAGAAATCAGCCTTTCTTCTAGAGGCGTCAAGCCTTTCAGGCATTCCGGAAGCTCCGGAAAATTTAGGCCATTTGTAATAGAAGCCTTTGGTTTTTTCCCTGACTTAATACTGCGGCTGCAGGTTTTGCAAAAGCTAAACCTATTATTATGGGATGGAAACATAGAGGAAAGATACAAAATATCAACACTATCTGCCTCACTACACTTTTCCTCTATGACCTCACGCGAAATTTTGTCCACTTGATGTGGAAACCACAAACCTTTGCAACATATGCAAACCTGATCGGGTCCCTGCTTGACTGTCTTATTAAAATTGGCTATTAGGCAATCTAAACTAGTTTTAACCTGCGATATCCTATCATCTGGAAGGGTATTCGCACGGTCCAATCTATTGCGGGACGCGTTTCTCCTATTCTCTGCTATCCTATTGGTGCAAATACTCCTATATAGACTCACTCTTTGCGACATATTCCTATGGGCTTCAAAGGCCTCACGTTGAGCTCGAACTCGAGCACTGCGGCGTGCACTAGTATTGCGTGCCTGCTCAACAATCCTACGAATAGGATTGTTTCTAACCTGAGACCTTTGACTTCTATCTATTGCCCTTTCTAAAATTCGCGTCTCCTGATTTTGTCGCTGAATCGCCCTTCTAACAGCATCTCGTCCGCTTTCGTTGGACCTGAATTGTGGACATTGCCTGCGCCTCGATCGACGCAAAGTATTGGCAAGTTGTTCGGCATTTCTAGTTGAATGATCAGTTCGTCGAACACGGCGACGAACTGCATCCTGCTCTCTTTCCTGAGATCGAAACTCAGCATCTTGCCTGCGACTCGAACGACGCGAAGTGTTGGCAAGTTGTTCGTCTGTTTTAATTGCAGAATCACTGCGACGTACACGGCGACGAACTGCATCCTACACTCTTTCCTGAGATCGAAACTCAGCATCTTGCCTGCGACTCGAACGACGCGAAGTGTTGGCAAGTTGTTCGTCTGTTTTAATTGCAGAATCACTGCGACGTACACGGCGACGAACTGCATCCTGCTCTCTTTCCTGAGATCGAAACTCAGCATCTTGCCTGCGACTCGAACGACGCGAAGTGTTGGCAAGTTGTTCGTCTGTTTTAATTGCAGAATCACTGCGACGTATACGGCGACGAACTGCATCCTGCTCTCTTTCCTGAGATCGAAGGTCAGCATCTCGCCTGCGCCTCGAACGACGCGAAGTGTCAGCAAGTTGTTCTTGTAATCTGATTGGCGAAGAAGCCCGAAGAGTAGTGTGACGAATTGTGTCCGGTAATTGCTCAACGGCCCTAAATGTTCTATTACTTCTGCGGACTCGATGCTGTTGACTATCTCTAACCCTTTCAGCTTCCCTAAATTCGAAATTTTGCCTACGTTCTCTATGTGCCTCTAGATTATTTACGCGTTCCTGCTCAGAAAAGTCTATATCTGACCTATTCAAACGATTTCATTTTCGCTGTGTTTGACTCCTATTGCAAGCTGACTTTCTCTTAAGTCTAGGCATCTTCTAATATATAAGTTTTAAAATAATATATAGGTATGTTAAAAATAAAATTCTTATAAATTAATTTAATTTGAATATATATTTATCAAAAATTAATATATAGTTATATATATAAAATAAAGTTAGTATATTTATTTATATATATAAATATATTCAAATATTTAAATAGATATATATATATTATAATTATATTCATATATTTAAATAAATATATGTATATTATTTAAAATAATTATATTATAAATGATAATAAATATCTAATGAAAGAACAAATAATAATAAAATTTAATAAGGGAAATAAAAATAAACAAAATGTGGAAAAAAGAATAAATATAAATCAAAGAAATAATAAATTAAACCTGCAAGAAATTCCAGCGAAAATTCCAATTTGAATCGCGGAAACGAACCGATACCGATGTTCACGTACAATCACACACACTTCAGAAGAGTCTATACACATATATGTATGCATGCACAAAAATACGTTACGCTGTGTACCGCACTTTTCTAAAATTGCGCGCCACGTTCCGGGCAGGGCGCAATCATTCACACGCATAAAAAATGTTCCGTTAACGCATAACAATCACACACGAGGATTTACTTATTATATACTCGACTTATATTAATTTGCATTAAATGTTAAATGTATCACGAACACGCGAATTAATTATATATTATTTTATATTTAATATCGAAAATACAAATGATAATCGACAATCGACGACGACACCGAACACGCCAATTGCAAACTACAAATTAACATAACACTGAAGCGCGCTGCCACCTTGCAACAATTTTGATACGTTGCCAATAATTTATCGCCGCAATTAAAAAGTGCGCGAAACCTTAAATTTATAATAATGATCTATAGAATCTAATATACATACAAAATATACATATATTAAAAAAACAAAGTAGAAGAAATGTTAGTACATTTTTTCAAACATAGTTTCAATAGACGTGGGGATATAATATAATTTACACATATTAATATAATTTATATGCAAAACATATGAAATATATATCGATATGTTTAATATATATTAAAAGCTATCGATATGATAGCTCATAATATATCGTGAAATCTAAATTAATATTTATTTAATAAAAAGTCAATATATAAATTATTAAATAATAATAATAATATGTCTATATTAGAAATCTAGTAAATACCTGCATTCATGCATGCCGATCAACCACGCTATTGGTTGTATATAATTTTACATATGTATGTGTGAACACAAATTAAGTATGTATAAGTGTTTGCATTTATGCACATGTATTTTGGGTAATTGACATGTGCATGAAATTGAAGAGTCGAGAAACAGCTCGCGCTTCGCGCTCGCATCGTTTATCCTTTTCTTTCATGCACAAGTAATTTAGTTCTGACGTCATCGACCAGTTCTTTGCTGGTCGAAGTGTCGAAATGGTTTATCTAATAACTTCAGTGTTTATTGTCTGATCGGATTGCAATTTGGAGGATAAGTTCATATATTATTTATCTATATATATGCTAAAGCAGAACGTTAAAAAATGAGTTCTTCGAATGTAAATAGCAATGTAAACCAAAATTGGCGGTTTGCCGGGGCGGTAGGCGTGTTATTCCAAATTGAAAATAAACTTGATCTGCGTATGGTATACAGGAATCTTCATACTAAATTTGGTGTCCGTAGCTTTTGTAATAGCTGAGATCGGCGCGTTCATCCAGACAGACAGACAGACGGACAGACGGACAGACAGACGGACATGGCTCAATCGACTCGGCTATTGATCCTGAGCAAGAATATATATACTTTATGGGGTCTCCGACGCCTCCTTCTGCCTGTTACATACATTTGCACAAAGTTAGTATACCCTTTTTTGACCATTTTCAATGGTCCAAGGGTATAAAAATGGTAATTACATCAGCACATGACCAACCATCGTCATCGCACTGTGGAATGTTCAAATGCCTAGAACGTATTCGACGCAAATTTTACTGGCCAAATATGGTTGTAGACATGCGCGACTATATTCGTAATTGTGATATATGTAAGACAACTAAATATCCAACTTCTTCACTTAAACCGCCTATGGGAAAATGAGTTCAGAGTGAGAGAATATTTCAAAGATTATATGTAGATTTTATAGGGCCTTTCCCTCGCACTAAATCTGGGAATATCGGGATTTTTATTATTCTGGATCATTTTTCCAAATTCACTTTTCTTAAGCCTGTCAAGAAATTTAATTCGACAAAAATTATTTCCATTCTTAAGGATGAAATATTCTCATGTTTTGGTGTGCCGGAAGTAGTTGTATCTGATAACGGAACTCAATTTAAAAGCCGCGATTTCTCAGATTTTCTTTCTAAATACGGTGTCCATCACGCGTTTACTGGCGCGTATGCTCCTCAATCTAACGCCGCAGAGCGTGTTAATCGTTCGATCAATGCTGCTTTAAGAGCCTATATACGTTCAGATCAACGAGAGTGGGATAAATATTTGAATAGCATTAACAGTTCCCTAAGAAATTGTATTCACCAATCAATAGGTATGTCTCCCTATTTGGCCGTATTCGGACAAAACATGATTTCGCACGGCAAAGACTACAAGTTGTTGCGAAATCTCGGCATGCTTACTGAAGGTGAAAATCAGCTTTCAAAAGCAGATGAGTGCCTTAAAATTCGTTCGACTATAGGAAAGTACTTGCAGCAAGCACATCAAACCAACGAGAAAACATACAACTTGCGAACAAGAGAACGATCTTTTGAGGTAGGTCAAGAAGTAGTTAAAAGAAATTTTGTCTTGAGTAGGGCTGCAAATCATATTAATGCGAAATTATCTCCAGTAAAGCAAGACCACCACCCCCAAAAGCCGACGAGCTAGAGCCGGATTCTAAAGCGTGCCACGCTAGCGCAGATCGTCCGAACAAAAGTAATACCGTTACACGTTACAAAGCGCAGCGTAATTACACAGTCACAGAGGTGGAATGCTTGGCAGTCGTGCTAGCGATAAAGAAATTTCGAATGTATATCGATGGTCATGATTTTAAAGTTGTCACCGACCATGCTAGTTTGCGTTGGCTCATGAATCAATCCGATCTCGCAGGCAGACTAGCACGATGGGCTATTAAACTGCAGGGATACAATTTTGAGATTAAACATCGGAAAGGTAGCTAAAATGTTGTCGCAGATGCATTGTCGAGATCATTCGAGGATGTCGATGGCATTGCGTCACTTGATTTTGATGTGAGTCCAGAAATCGATCTGGAATCAAACGCATTTCAGGATGAAGAATACGTCTCGCTACGAGAAAAATTCTCTTCTTCAAAGTTACCAGATTTCCAAGTGGTAGATAAGTTTATATATTATCGTACAACCTTACCTAACGACAATGACGTGAAGGAAGGCAGTTGGAAACTTTTGGTACCAGAATCATTAAGAACAAGAGCAACAGTCGAGTTGCACACGACAGTAGGATACCCTTGGACGTATGTTGCCATAAAAAGTATTTAATTGTATAATACTAATTGCAAGCTATAAATTAATAATAATACTGGAGTGCGCTGCCACCTTGCTTCAATTTCGATATTTTGCCAATAATTTATCGCCGCAATTCCCTAAAACGGTGTGAGCAGTAGATATCGGTATTTCTTTATAAATTTTAAATTGGTTAATATCGATAACAAGGTCCAAGGGTACAAAAATAAAAAATAATAATAATTATCAAACCAATTTTCCATTCAATGGTTATACTTAACTATTAGATAATTAAATTTAAATTATTAAAATATGCCTACATACATATTTACATATATCCTGTCATTTAGATTTCTTAATTTCTAACCTATGTGTATCCATATTGGTAGTGGACGTTTTCAAATCTAACAAACTCCTTAATCCTTTGCTAATCAAAAAATTATAAATACTCTTACACCTGTTAAAGGTTTTGAGGCACAAATTGAAATCTCCTAAAACTAGCAAGCTATCCCCTAAATCACCTAAACGAGAAAATTGATGAATTATCTCCTCAAATTCTATTTTAAATGTGGACAGAGGAAAGTCTGGACTTTTATTTAATATAAGAAAACTTATGGCATCAAACCTAAATATGCCGAACTCAAAAACTACTGAGCCAAAAGTTTTTCTACTGCTAAAGGTATGGGAAACTCTATCTACTAGCTCGTTCTTTACATAAATTATGATGCCTGTTAAAGGTCTAATTGATTCAAGTTGAACCACAATTGTGAACCCAGGTATTTCTACAGTTTCATTGCTTATGGAAGTTTCCACGAAACATAATATTGATGACTGAAGCATCAGCTTGTCCGATCGAATATCTTCAAGATGGGAATTCAAGCTCTGAGTATTATGGAAGAAAATGTTAAGGGCAGAAATGTTAATTAAATAATCGTAATGAGTACACAGTAGTTTTTCAGTCCGCAATTTCTTCAATTGGGCTTTCACTTTATCATTATTTTGGGGAGACTTAGGAGGAACAAAATTCCCAATAATGAATAATCCTAAAGCAGTAGTTGCTCTACTGCAAGCTACGTATAATGCAGCACGCTGCATTCTGGAATTAGCATGGACTACCACTTTGCCATACGTAGCTCCCTGACTCTTATGAATTGTGATGCCTTCAGCAGGCACAATTGGAAACTGCCTACGGTCAATGTTAATTTGTGCGTTATTTGAATATTGAAAACTGAGAACAATTTTCTGAATAGGAGTCCATGAAGGATCTGTACGATGTGTACACTTCGAACGCGCAGATTCTCCTACAGTTTCCTCTGTAAATTTCATCCATAAAATGTTGGGAGTGTTGGATGTATTGAAATCTATTTGCATCAACACACCTGATGCCCCGTTTACTAATCCATCCCCTGTGTCTACATTGACCGTCATCATGTACTTGGCAGTATTTTTTAGGAGAAGAGACGTACAGAGTCCCTGTGTAGCGGAAGTTTTAAAACCCTTCACTTCTTCTAATATTCTTTGTTTACTAGCTGGTTCCAAATGGCCCGCCTTAATAAAATCTTCAGCAGTAGAGAAAAATTGCTCAGTAGCAATTGAGTTAAGTTTCGTTACATTAAATAAATCAACCTCATTATTATTACTAAACAGATGAATTGCATCATCGGGCACTGCCGATGGTTCGCATATTCTAGATTGGAAAAGGACAATATCATCGGCTGTCATACAACCCGATGCCATATTATTTAAGGCAGAAGCGAAAAGCTGATCGTCACGTTGACGCATTATCTCTGTGAGCTCAAAATACAAAAAAAGGTCCCAGAGATACGTACCAAATATTTCATGGTAAGGGTCAGTGGTATTTGGATCGAAAATCCAACTACCTCCTACGGGCTGTAACTGTCTAAGATCACCGAATACGATGATAGAAACACCACCAAAAGGAGAAGTATTTTTGAAAATTTGCTTCAAACGAGAATCTAAATAAGAAAACATTAGAGAGCTAACCATTGATATTTCATCAATAATAATTAATTTAAGATCGATTAACCTTGAATGAAGGCTATTAACTAAATCATGGCTTAAGGCCCTTAGAGGTGCTGAGCGAGATTGATTAACAGGAAGTGAAAACATGGAATGCAGTGTCGAACCACTAATTCCGAATGCTGCTTTTCCTGTTGGTGCACATAAGAGGATTTTAACAGATGTCGGATCAGCTCCTGGTATACTGTTATACATTACGGATAATGACTGAAAAATTGCTGATATAAGTCGACTCTTTCCGACTCCGGCGCCGCCTCCAACAAATTCATAAAAGACTGTATTGATTTTGGCATTATGCAAAGCATGTGTAAAATATAGCTTCTGCTTTAAATTAAGAGATCTAACTATATTAGCTAAGCTTTCCTGAGAAACTAAGGCTGGAAGCTTGATAAAACAGACATTACTATCTTCATCATTCATATCAATATTTCCATCCACATTTAAAACATTTAGATGTGGATCTATTTCAGGCAATCCTAAAACTGTGAAGCCATCATCTACCACTTCCTGTTCTCCTACTTGATTATTCTCATTTTCTGCTTCCTATGTTAAGTGGCTCAGAGCATCTTCTAGTTCCCTATCATCTAGTAAATTATATTTTCTGCGATTGTTCTCTACTAACTCCGAATTTTCCCTACAGAACAATTCACAGTCATGTGTGACTAAATCCAAATGCTCATCTCGCCATGGGGCGTAAATCATTTTTAGCTCTCTGAAATAGTCACTTGTTTCTGTATTGACATTAAATCTCCTATACCTAATTATGCACGCAGTGGTCCTCTTTCTGATGAAGCCACTATTATCGCGAAGAGCGTAAACTATTGATTCAGAAGCCCTAGGCACATCATCGTCAAAGTCATCTGCATTTTCTTGGCGAGCTCCTCGTTCTGATTTGCAGTAGCTATAAAAAGCGGATATCTCAGTGCCAAATATAAATTTGTTACCTAAATGTTGTAACTTTTGCTTAATAGTTACATTGTTATTGTCTTTAATCTCATTGATTGCCTCACGCATCAACATTGAGATACCTCTCTGAGACTTGTTAATATAATTAACGACGTAGCTGCAGCAAGCATAGGGGTCTAAAATAAACTGAATATCCATATTTGCTCGCTGCAACAAAAGGAGGTGCTTGTTATAAGCGTTAAGCTTGATTGCTGCAAAAGATCGCTTCAAAAAAACTTTTGGTTTCTTTATACTTGATCTTACAGCATTAATGTAGCCCTCATAACTAAGGTTAAGTTGATCGTGGGACAAAAAGTTGTTAAAATCGTTAAAATTTTCTACGCTTTCACGATCAAATGGGAAGTCGAGCAGACTTTGAATTTTTTCGAAATTCCTACGATGCTCGGCCAAATTTGGAGCATTTTCTTCTAAAAGGAGAAGAATTTCTGTTTGAGGCATGGGAGGGTATGGGATACCAAATCTACAAATTTGTTTTGACCTAATTTCTCGCCTGCAAGAGTGCCCGTGACTATGGAGTTGATACTCCAAATATGGAGCAACGTCCGGGCAACTAGAATCAGCAGTAATAAACTGATCAATAAAGGACTTCACAGGCATAAATGTGGACTCATTCTTTAGGTCGAGCTTTGGGGCGTCTTTCAGCCAGAACATGCCATGTATATGTGGAGAGCCTTTTTGCTGAAACTCCACTCGCTAATAAAACTTGATGACCTGGTGACAACCAAAGACACCGCCTTCCTTTTTCATCAGTTTTAAAACCTGTCTATATCGAAAATCGAAATATCTGGCACAGGTCACTGGGTCTGCTCTAATGAGACGAGCTTTCTCATTAAACCCCAAATTTAACGCTTCTTATTCGGATACTTCTAGCTTGTCTACATTTTTACATAGCAAGACTAAAAGCTCCGGCCACCTAGTTTCCGCTGCGGAAAATGTTATAAAAAAAGTTGGAAGCCCTACCTGCCTAATAATAGCCATCACTTTCTTTTTCTCGTCCTCCCAATGAGCAGGAGATGTGCGAATACCTTTTAAAAGCCTATAGCCATCATCATGAAGTATTAACCTATTTAAAGTTTCATCATTACGCACATCAGAAGCCGAAATGCCTTGAGTGGCAGAGTGCTTACGTAAGCAAATTGATGTGCTATTCCTAATGCTAATCATTTCTAACTTTTTGAAGTTATGAAATAATTTATCAGTTCTACAACCTCTTCTATCAAAATTCCTAAGCTCTGATCTAACTATAGTTGTAAAACTTTCCTGACATTTCCTTTTAATGCCTGCAAATATTGTGGGAAAAGCCAGCTCCTCTGAATCACAATCGGTTATCATGTCAAGAGGTCGCTGACCCTCTCCTGGTGCTATAGCAATTCGAGGAATATCTATGTTTTCAACAGGGACATTTTCCATGAAGGTTTCTTGACCTCCTGGATTCAACTCTACCTCTTCTTCTACTACTCTATGCTCATTAGGTTGTGCTGCCTTTTCTAACATTTGACACACAATGTCCCTGTCGTCTGTGGACGCAACAAATGGTACAGTCTCAGCTGAGTAAGAAGACAACCATTGATAGTAACCTGGTGCTTCTTATAAAGTTCTGTGTTCACTAAATACCGAATTGCATCAACTATCTTTGAGGGCCTTATGGTTTCAGCCATGAAATCATGGTTATACTCCATCCTACGCTTAAGATGAATCTGAACTACTTCGGCTTCATTAAATGCCCTGGGAAGGGAAGTTACAACATTTGCAACTGGAATTGGCACATTGATCACTGCTCCTTTAATGGCACTTTGACGTCCATATCCAAGAGACTTTATGATCATAAAAGGAAGACGGGTAGAAATCAGCCTTTCTTCTAGAGGCGTCAAGCCTTTCAGGCATTCCGGAAGCTCCGGAAAATTTAGGCCATTTGTAATAGAAGCCTTTGGTTTTTTCCCTGACTTAATACTGCGGCTGCAGGTTTTGCAAAAGCTAAACCTATTATTATGGGATGGAAACATAGAGGAAAGATACAAAATATCAACACTATCTGCCTCACTACACTTTTCCTCTATGACCTCACGCGAAATTTTGTCCACTTGATGTGGAAACCACAAACCTTTGCAACATATGCAAACCTGATCGGGTCCCTGCTTGACTGTCTTATTAAAATTGGCTATTAGGTAATCTAAACTAGTTTTAACCTGCGATATCCTATCATCTGGCACGGTCCACTCTATTGCGGGACGCGTTTCTCCTATTCTCTGCTATCCTATTG
Organism: Zaprionus ornatus; assembly: GCA_018904035.1. NCBI lineage: Eukaryota > Metazoa > Arthropoda > Insecta > Diptera > Drosophilidae > Zaprionus > Zaprionus ornatus. The sequence continues at coordinate 382,695 of JAEIFZ010000236.1, forward strand.
GTGCAAACACTCCTATATAGACTCACTCTTTGCGACATATTCCTATGGGCTTCAAAGGCCTCACGTTGAGCTCGAATTCGAGCACTGCGGCGTGCACTAGTATTGCGTGCCTGCTCAACAATCCTACGAATAGGATTGTTTCTAACCTGCGACCTTTGACTTCTATCTATTGCCCTTTCTAAAATTCGCGTCTCCTGATTTTGTCGCTGAATCGCCCTTCTATCAGCATCTCGTCCGCTTTCGTTGGACCTGAATTGTGGACATTGCCTGCGCCTCGATCGACGCAAAGTATTGGCAAGTTGTTCGGCATTTCTAGTTGAATGATCAGTTCGTCGAACACGGCGACGAACTGCATCCTGCTCTCTTTCCTGTGATCGAAACTCAGCATCTTGCCTGCGACTCGAACGACGCGAAGTGTTGGCAAGTTGTTCGTCTGTTTTAATTGCAGAATCTCTGCGACGTACACGGCGACGAACTGCATCCTGCTCTCTTTCCTGAGATCGAAACTCAGCATTTGCCTGCGACTCGAACGACGCGAAGTGTTGGCAAGTTGTTCGTCTGTTTTAATTGCAGAATCACTGCGACGTACACGGCGACGAACTGCATCCTGCTCTCTTTCCTGAGATCGAAGGTCAGCATCTCGCCTACGCCTCGAACGACGCGAAGTGTCAGCAAGTTGTTCTTGTAATCTGATTGGCGAAGAAGCCCGAAGAGTAGTGTGACGAATTGTGTCCGGTAATTGCTCAACGGCCCTAAATGTTCTATTACTTCTGCGGACTCGATGCTGTTGACTATCTCTAACCCTTTCAGCTTCCCTAAATTCGAAATTTTGCCTACGTTCTCTATGTGCCTCTAGATTATTTACGCGTTTCTGCTCAGAAAAGTCTATATCTGACCTATTCAAACGATTTCTTTTTCGCTGTGTTTGACTCCTATTGCAAGCTGACTTTCTCTTAAGTCTAGGCATCTTCTAATATATAAGTTTTAAAATAATATATAGGTATGTTAAAAATAAAATTCTTATAAATTAATTTAATTTGAATATATATTTATCAAAAATTAATATATAGTTATATATATAAAATAAAGTTAGTATATTTATTTATATATATAAATATATTCATATATTTAAATAGATATATATATATTATAATTATATTCATATATTTAAATAAATATATGTATATTATTTAAAATAATTATATTATAAATGAAAATAAATATCTAATGAAAGAACAAATAATAATAAAATTTAATAAGGAAAATAAAAATAAACAAAATGTGGAAAAAAGAATAAATATAAATCAAAGAAATAATAAATTAAACCTGCAAGAAATTCCAGCGAAAATTCCAATTTGAATCGCGGAAACGAACCGATACCGATGTTCACGTACAATCACACACACTTCAGAAGAGTCTATACACACTTTTCTAAAATTGCGCGCCACGTTCCGGGCAGGGCGCAATCATTCACACGCATAAAAAATGTTCCGTTAACGCATCACAATCACACACGAGGATTTACTTATTATATACTCGACTTATATTAATTTGCATTAAATGTTAAATGTATCACGAACAGGCGAATTAATTATATATTATTTTATATTTAATATCGAAAATACAAATGATAATCGACAATCGACGACGACACCGAACACGCCAATTGCAAACTACAAATTAACATAACACTGAAGCGCGCTGCCACCTTGCAACAATTTTGATACGTTGCCAATAATTTATCGCCGCAATTAAAAAGTGCGCGAAACCTTAAATTTATAATAATGATCTATAGAATCTAATATACATACATAATATACATATATTAAAAAAACAAAGTAGAATAAGTGTTAGTACATTTTTTTCAAACATAGTTTCAATAGACGTGGGGATATAATATAATTTACACATATTAATATAATTTATATGCAAAACATATGAAATATATATCGATATGTTTAATATATATTAAAAGCTATCGATATGATAGCTCATAATATATCGTGAAATCTAAATTAATATTTATTTAATAAAAAGTCAATATATAAATTATTAAATAATAATAATAATATGTCTATATTAGAAATCTAGTAAATACCTGCATTCATGCATGCCGATCAACCACGCTATTGGTTGTATATAATTTTACATATGTATGTGTGAACACAAATTAAGTATGTATAAGTGTTTGCATTTATGCACATGTATTTTGGGTAATTGACATGTGCATGAAAAAGAAGAGTCGAGAAACAGCTCGCGCTTCGCGCTCGCATCGTTTATCCTTTTCTTTCATGCACAAGTAATTTAGTTCTGACGTCATCGACAACTTCTTTGCTTTCTTCATATTCATATATACGCCACCTATTGGTTGAGTGTTAGCATATATTTATGCACATGTATTTTCGGTAATTGACATGTGCATGGAAAAGAAGAGTCGAGAAAAAGCTCGCACTTCGCGCTCGCATCGTTTATCCTTTTCTTTCAAGCACAAGTAATTTAGTTCTGACGTCATCGACCAGTTCTTTGCTGGTCGAAGTGTCGAAATGGTTTATCTAATAACTTCAGTGTTTATTGTCTGATCGGATTGCAATTTGGAGGATAAGTTCATATATTATTTATCTATATATATGCTAAAGCAGAACGTTAAGAAATGAGTTCTTCGAATGTAAATAGCAATGTAAACCAAAATTGGCGGTTTGCCGGGGCGGTAGGCGTGTTATTCCAAATTGAAAATAAACTTGATCTGCGTATGGTATACAGGAATCTTCATACTAAATTTGGTGTCCGTAGCTTTTGTAATAGCTGAGATCGGCGCGTTCATCCAGACAGACAGACAGACGGACAGACGGACAGACAGACGGACATGGCTCAATCGACTCGGCTATTGATCCTGAGCAAGAATATATATACTTTATGGGGTCTCCGACGCCTCCTTCTGCCTGTTACATACATTTTCACAAAGTTAGTATACCCTTTTTTGACCATTTTCAATGGTCCAAGGGTATAAAAATGGTAATTACATCAGCACATGACCAACCATCGTCATCGCACTGTGGAATGTTCAAATGCCTAGAACGTATTCGACGCAAATTTTACTGGCCAAATATGGTTGTAGACGTGCGCGACTATATTCGTAATTGTGATATATGTAAGACAACTAAATATCCAACTTCTTCACTTAAACCGCCTATGGGAAAATGAGTTCAGAGTGAGAGAATATTTCAAAGATTATATGTAGATTTTATAGGGCCTTTCCCTCGCACTAAATCTGGGAATATCGGGATTTTTATTATTCTGGATCATTTTTCCAAATTCACTTTTCTTAAGCCTGTCAAGAAATTTAATTCGACAAAAATTATTTCCATTCTTAAGGATGAAATATTCTCATGTTTTGGTGTGCCGGAAGTAGTTGTATCTGATAACGGAACTCAATTTAAAAGCCGCGATTTCTCAGATTTTCTTTCTAAATACGGTGTCCATCACACGTTTACTGGCGCGTATGCTCCTCAATCTAACGCCGCAGAGCGTGTTAATCGTTCGATCAATGCTGCTTTAAGAGCCTATATACGTTCAGATCAACGAGAGTGGGATAAATATTTGAGTAGCATTAACAGTTCCCTAAGAAATTGTATTCACCAATCAATAGGTATGTCTCCCTATTTGGCCGTATTCGGACAAAACATGATTTCGCACGGCAAAGACTACAAGTTGTTGCGAAATCTCGGCATGCTTACTGAAGGTGAAATTCAGCTTTCAAAAGCAGATGAGTGCCTTAAAATTCGTTGGACTATAGGAAAGTACTTGTAGCAAGCCCATCAAACCAACGATAAAACATACAACTTGCGAACAAGAGAACGATCTTTTGAGGTAGGTCAAGAAGTAGTTAAAAGAAATTTTGTCTTGAGTAGTGCTGCAAATCATATTATTGCGAAATTATCTCCAGTAGGAACGAAAGCTCGTGTGAAGCAAAAATTAGGTCAATCAATTTATCTTTTAGAAGATATGAATGGCAAGGAGTTAAAATTATCTGGTAGAAAGTGTCGCAACTTTTCTTTTGTTTTCATTTTTAGCCGCAGGGACAAAAAACGAAACAACCCTGTGAGAGTCGCGACAATAAATATTATGGGTCACACTTTTGTTTGAATTCTATCAGTTGTTGGATATTGCTGATCTGGCAGCTCGATGCGCAAATGCAATTATTCGATAACCTTCGTTCAGTTTTTCTCATCAATTTAAGAAAATTGGCAGGTCTGACTAGATTGCATTGCAACTCTGCAAGTAGAAAAAAAGCGCATGCATCGCCATATTTCGAGAAAGATCTCTCTCTTCTTTTCCTGACAAGAGAACCGAACGGACGTGTTTTCTAATACATCCCAAAGAAAAAGTTCTTATTCTGAGCCATCTGCTGCCAGAAAAATACATAATAAAGGACGCTCATTTTTTTGGAATATACCGGCGGATCGGCCGAATATCAAGTTTGCGCCACTCCACGCCAACATTGATCAATCTTCCCGTGGACGAGGACGGAATTTATGAACTCCTAATCTGTGGAGAAATTATAATAACGTGCCTGTGGATATAATTGGATCATGAGGGAAGCTCGGCGCAAGCCACTCATAATTTATATATTATATACATAACCTGCAGCAGCACAATTTTCTTATTCACACGGCGCTGGTGCATTGCGAAATAAATCTAATCCGAAATAATCCACGATCATCAATATGCATTTTCTCGGGATGAATCGCCTGGACATATACATATAATAAACTCCAGTCGCAAATATATATATTTTTGCGCATCATCATTTTTTTTGGAATTTTCAATACGAGGCAAGCACGCAGACGCCGATCGGACGTAACCTCACCAACGTGTATTGCCACAAGGGCTCGCTTATTTGTTGGAATGCGACATCAATGCCATTCATTTCAAACTTGGATTAATAAAACATATAAATACCTTCAATATATAGTATGTATGACACAAGACACTGATATACACAAACTTATCAAACCACCAGCTACACAGGTCACAGCAGAGTAAACAGCGGCCTCACATAGTGACCAGACTTAGCAGCAAGCGATGCATGCCTTTCAGGAAGATAACCTGCAACGTGAGCTATGCCAATTATCGTAAAAATTGCACTTAACGCAGCGTCCACTCGCTCCAAATCAATAGCTGTCACCTCAGCAGCAAAAGTTCTCTCACTCCCCTGACTACTTACCCCTCCGGACTTGTCGGATAAAATTTAGATGAGCTACCTGGGCAAAGGTAGTCTGACCACCTTGAGAAACAACAACAAGAGATTCTCTCCTAGCAATAGGTGGAACAAGCCTCTAAAGGCAGCCATTCATCTCTAACGTTGCAAAAGCAGCTGCCAGCACAACATAGCCAGCCCCCAGTCCAGGTAGTTCCGCATAGCAGAGCTCATTAGGCTCAGTAGGTCCTTCACAGCCATTGACATTACAGAATATGGGGTTAGGATACAATTCTTCAAGTGTTCCATTCCCTGAATGAAAATGTTGGCATTCTAAATAGGATAGTCAGCGTTTGCCTAATGCCGTCTCTTTAACTCCGGAAAGCTGACGCAGCAAACACTTAACCCATACAGTAACCCAGCTGACTAACATAGACGTCGATTATGTGCAGCTAGTATTTGACCATTTGAATCCACACTGTACTCAACGCCAGCAACTACACCCGGCGACTGTCGCAACAGCCATCACAGCTTGGTCAAAGATGCGGACCACAACGACCACGAACAACCTGCCAAAAACACAGCAGCAACAACAGCAATCAACAAACCTTGTGAAGCGAGATACAGGACCGCCAGGCCCTCTAATCGATGATCAGCTGTCCAGTGGAAAAGCAATCGTTTTCTATTTGCCCCGGCACAGGAATCACGTATCATCCCTAGCCTTCCTAGTCCAATCTGGCCACCAAATACACTCCCAAAACCAGTCGAACGCTACATCTAGTGCTGAGTGGATAAGGCCATGGATTATAGTACTATATATAAACTAAATACAAGTTTGTATTTGTATTTATTATATTTAATGAAATCAATTCCATAAAGTTGATTTTTATTATTATTAATATTATTTTATTTAAATAACTACTACAACGATTAATTCGCTATAAGTTATGAATTCGCAATGAAAATTGAGCTTTATTTGAATTTAAATTTCGCGTTGTTATAATATGTTCGAACGATACGCACAAATTTAATTGACGAACAGAAAAAGAACTCATAGACAATGCAAAAGCGAATAGACAAGCGAGAGAGCAATAAGTATTTGTATGCAGTTTTAGCGCTTTCCAAAATTCGATACATATGCCTCTTCTTGATTTTTTGGCACGAGTTCAAAATGCATATTGTGTCTTCTCGCTCAATATGTACCAGGTGTACAAGTATGAAATGTCGTTTTTTTTTAAATCAAAAAACACTTTAAATTTTGTGGAAAAAGAAAAAATCTTTTATTCAAAGTATTTGCCGTCGCTAGCTACACATTTTTCCCATCTCTCGGGCAATTTGTGGATTCCACGCCAGTAGAACTCATCGTCTTTTGCGGCGAATCATTCATCGAGCTTATTTTTTCACATTTTCGTAAGAATCGAAGCGCTCCTCAACGGAGTGCGTGTCCCATCGAAGCGAATAGGTTGTAATCGGATGGGGCCAGGTTTGGTGAGTAAGCCGCATGCGGAAGCACTTCCCAATTGAGTGTTTCCAACGTGTCGCGAACCGCTCTTGCCGTATGTGATGGAGCGTTGTCATGGAGAAAAATGACCTTGTGTTGTCTTTTTTGATTTTCCGGTCGTTTTCTCTGATCAATTGATTCAAATTGATCAATTGTTGTTGGTAGCGTGCCGTATTCACCGTTTCGCATCGTCTTCATCCAATAAACTATGGTGGTTCGACAGTCAAGGTTGACACTTCACAAGGTCAAAGTTTTATGACAATCGATAAATATTTACGTTTGCTAGACATCTATAGGTTGAACCGACATTCCATACTCGTACACCTGGTACACACATACACATAAATACTTGCATACATTCATATCATAAATCAAAATCAACGAAATTAAATTGAGTAAAAATTAATTTTAATTGAAATTTAATTTACATCACAGCCCCTTCGGCTGCTACTTTCGTTTTAGCTTATGAGATAAATGAAATAAATAAGATTACTAATAAATAAAATGGAAAGAATGCAACGCTGTCGCACATGATAATCGAACCCGCGCCACAACACACACACAAGCCTACAAAATTCCGTCGGCCACTCTATCCACTCAGCTATTGGCTCTTCTACTGCTTAGCCGTCAAGGTTGCATGGCAAACCATTTCTGTTGCCACCGGCCGATAGCAAATACAAAGTTTTATTGTTGTGTGTCTGAGTATTGTACATTTGTATATCCGTTCAAAAGGAATTTAATTCTTATCATATCTTACTTATTTTTAGTCCGATTTAAATGAAATTCATAGAAAACGGTCGTGGAAAGGTATTTGTCATGAGTAATATTTAACTTTGGTTGTTAAGTTAATATTGTTGCTTCTAAACAGTTATTATTGATTTACAGAGGCATGAAGCGGCGAGCCGCAATTTCAGAAAAAATTTTTAAATACTGCATGAACGTTGTTACAAAACGTTGTATACGCATTCATACAGACAGACAGAAGGACAGACAGACATAGCTCAATAAACTCGTCTGTTGATCCTGATTCAGAATATATGTATTGTATGTATATAGTTTTTGGGGTCGGATATGCTTCCTTCTGCCTGTTACGCACATTTTTGTTCCGACAAACACAGTAGGCGATGATTTTTTTTTTTTAATCCACGGCTTAAAATTCTTCTAAATTATTTCAGTTTTTTTGAGTTCAGAAAAGCATTTTAATCAAGAAATCACTCCTTAATTTAGATCTGTCAACCCTCTCAATCTGCCAATCAAACTGTTTAAAATTGATTGATATCCTTGTAACCATCAAGTATAAAAACACGTACTGCTGGTAACATTTTAAACTTAATCAAAACAAATAACAAACAGAATTTACACGTTTTACTTCATTATAAGCACACTTTCCATCATTTAAGATGGAGAACTTTAGTTTTACTGACCCACAAAATTATTTAGAATCAAATGGAGCGAATATAAATTCTATTACGAGACAAATGCACTTTCCACAACTTCACACAATCACAAACATAGAAATATTTTTCACCAAACTGGAAAACTGGATTCTATTGTAAGACATCGGTTCTGGAAAAGAAGATAAGAAATTCGCTGTATACGCAGATAAATATGTGCAATAAATCCAAGATCTTAGCCAAAATTAACCGGAAACAAATCTATATATCACACCTTAGCAGGCTATGGTAGGCGAATTCACAAAATCGGCAATGCCACGTCTTGAAAAGCTTGCATACGTAGTACAATATTGTGAAGGATGCTCAAGTCATTGACTTAGTCAACTACAACGGACTTATGTCCCCAACGACGACTTTACTATCCGTCACTACTGGATCAAGCGCAAGCCACCTCGTGCCGTCATTGTAGGCATGCTCGAAAGTGCCCTCGATACAATACTATCTCAACTTTCAGCAGCCGCAGATGCTGTCATGGACTGACTCACTTTTACATTTGGTGATTATACTTCAGCCATCTCACGCAACAACACCAACAATAAAAATCCCATAGTCGATCGTGTCAGTGAAAGAAAATGCTTGAATGGCCAAAGCCAACAAAACATTAAACTTATACATACAATTTTCCAAAAATTTTTGAGAAATTCAAATTTATCACTCAAACTTAACGCATCTGATGTCACACACTACATTGACACAAAAGGAGCATTCACTTTTTCGAAACCTCGTTATCTTACTCCTTATAAACTGACATCAGCAAAATCAGAATTTGGAGATCTGCTAAGCAACAGGCAAATGGCGGTCATGTGACGAGTTTAGAGCTCTCAATGTGCATTTCCAAAAATTGTAAAGGACGCTTTCCGGAAATAATTAACTTTTATAAAAGATTTCAGCGCAAAGTATTCGAATATCAAGCAGTTTTTTTTTTTTTTTTTTTTTTAACTTTATTAAGGCATGCGGGGTAGCTGAGAACCACTTTGTCACCTTGGTCGCTATTAATTCAGGCCTTGCAGGCGCGCCGGCTAACAAAGGTTAGCTGTAACAAAAAATACAGAATGAGATCATCTTCATCTCCTGGCTCTCGTCAAGGGGGACCGTAGGATGAGGTCCTTCGGCTGTCTCCTGTAGAGCCTTCTTGGTGGGCGAGCTCTGAACAGTGCCTTGGCTAGGCGATTTCTGTGGCGCTCTAGCCTGTCGTGGTACCGGCTGGAGTGCATGTTTATTGCCTCAAAGACAGTGGCTAGCTTGAGGTCTTTGTGCAAGGTTGTGTTCCGAACGTACCATTCGCAGCCGGTAATCATCCTGACGATTTTATTTTGGGCAACCTGAATGCGTTGAATTAGACGGTCGCAAGCCAAGCGCCAAATCTGGCAGTCATACTTCCATATTGGAGCTATGATTTGCTTGTAAATTGTCACCTTATTGGAGAGTGATAATTTACTTCGCGAATTTATTAGTTGTCACCATTATTATTATTTGTCACCATTAATGCCAATGTTCCAGCGTTTTGCCCATTCCGCAAATGTTAATGCGAAGTCCTGGATGCCGTCGACAGCATCATGCTCGCAGCAGGACCTGTAGGTGACACACACGTCGTCAGCAAATGTGGCCAACATTGACGTCCCGGGTAGGCTAACGTCTGGCCGTGGCATGTCGAAGCTGTACAAGCAGTAAAGCAGAGGACCAAGTACACTTCCCTGTGGTACCCCGGCTTCCACATTATGCTCGTTTGAGAGAGCCGAGTGGAATCGTACCGCAAATCTTCTCATTTCGAGATACGACCTCTGGAGGCGGAAGTATGGTGCAGGCAGCGTGTTCTTAATTTTTAGCAGGATACCGGAGTGCCACAGCCGATCGAACGCCTCACGTACATCCAGGAAGAGTGCGTTGCAGTACTCCTTGATTTCGAAAGCCGTTAGGATTTCCTCGACCACTCGGTGTAGTTGTTCTACCGTACAGTGTCCAGCACGAAAACCAAACTGATGCTCGGGCAGGATACCCTTCCAGACCATCCGGACGGCAATCAGTCTTTCAAACACCTTCGAGATCGAAGGGAGGAGACTGATCAGCAAATACAACACGTATTATCACGAACTACAATAATTTCCATCTACCTCAGCATCAATCATTTCCGCTGAATATAAAAACACAAATCATATTATGTCTGCACTGACCAAATACCGATCATATACGTTTTCACTATAAGTCCGGGCAAGATGTCACCCTGATAACTTCGCCCGTTTGGACTTTATTGGTCAGTTCACAACACCCAGAACTCGACAGCGGACACATTAACTTTCACTTATTCCGAAGCCACCAGGAGGAAAATCAAATCGAAGATTCATAACATATCTTGTCAAGGCATTAAATCTCCAATGAACATCATCTAACAACGTTGTGTATAGCAATCGATGCACTGGGAAACTGCCAGTTCTGTCATCATTGCATTCCTTGACAAAGATGCACAGTAACTCGTCATTTCCACTCACCTCTTCAACAATATCAATTGAACACATAAATTTGGACCTTTACCCCAATTTGGGCAATTAAGATACTGTCTCATCTTCATCGACCGCTACAACCGGTGATCAGAATCTTTTCAAATAGAAAATATGCAAGCAGAGACAGTAGCTGCAGCTCTACCACAGACCAAGCAAGACAATTTGAATCAAGACTGTTCAACGACACAACAACTAACTCTTTATCCCTTGTAGAATTAGTTGTAATTTTTCACCACCAACGTTTCCGTTTTGTAGATCGACCTATGCCTTGCACGCACCTTCTAGGGTATTGTGTTTAGACTACAACAAACTGTACTGTATCATTTCTAACACTAACTCTGTAGCTTCTTTAAAATTAACTTTCCTCGAAACACCTTAACTAAACTTATACTCTATACATTTCGTTCCATTTGATTTTTAACTCTATTAATAACTAACAGTCCTAATTTGATTGAGTTTTTCTGGGCTTTCCCCAATTCAACAAATGTTGGATCAGCTAACTTTTCACCCCAGTTTAAGATTAAATTTAAATTTATATACTTACGTATTCTTCGCGAATGTGAGTCAAACAAATGATCCGTTTAGTCTAAGATCAACGCTCTAAGTTTAGTTTATGGAAATAAATACGAACGAATTCGGAATCAACCACTTTATTGTTTTACTGTCAGCTAAAGACTAAATGTACAAAGTTTATGTTCGGCTCGAAGTGAGTCGTGAGAGACAAAAATATCTAGTCAACAGTTTTGCAGAATTGGTTCTTTTAGGTGTATACAAAAAGAAGAATGTAATTATACAACAATCATAATCATGCGCGTTCATAATCATGCCCTTCAAGTTTCATGTTACGTTACGTACCCATGCATGCGCAAGACTGTACGTGCAGAGTTTTTGCTAGATCGAGTTTAATGTCAGCGTAATATGTGAAGCATAAAAAGGAAGCTTATGCTTCTACTTCCTCTACTGGGGTTGACGCATGCAATCTTGGAGATGCAGTTGGGTTTATATCCTGTGTTTCTATGGTTATTTTGTTTTTAAGTTTTAAATATACGTAGATACAAACAATACAAGATGTGAGGTTTATGATTGATACAATTATACAGACTGTGATATTATTATTTGATATTAATTGTACAATGTCCTTATGTTCTATTGGTTTTATTTTTATTAGGTCTAAGGGTGTGTACAATGGGTAAGGTTTATTTCGGGATTCAGCTGGTTTTCGTTCAGCACTATTTTTCCTATTTTGATTTTACATTGTTTTATTGTTATTATTTTGTTGCCGCTAATCGTTGTATTTTGATTTATGGTATTTCTTGGCAACTCTGTTCTATAGTGTTGTCATTGATATTCCAAGTAATTTGGTTGTACATAATTAATTATTTGATTAACTGTTGTAGGGACAAAATTACATATCGGATGTGTTTTTTTTTTATGATATTCTTTATTATTCATTATTTATTTCTTTATACAATAATTCTGATTATAAATTGTATCATGTCCTTCAAAATAAGTGTTTTTATCTACGTGGTCAAGTTGATAGCTTTTACTAACTGGGTAGGGTATTATGTTAATAGTATGAATGGTTTTTTGTTTGGTAGGGATATGAGCTATGATAAGTAGTTAGTTATTATTAATCCAGGTTGAAGTTTTAGTTTGTAATATATTACTGCTATCAACGTTTTCTAATTTGTCATAGTTGAGTAATTTTGGATTGAGTAGCCCTAGTCGCGAGAGTTGCATTCCCATTGCAAAGTCTTCGATGTATTCGGTAAACTGGATTAGTTCGTATAGCATTTGTCTTCTGTTATTATGTTCGTCTTCAAATTTCTTGACCTTTTGCATATTATTATTAATAAGCTGAATTACGTAGCTCATTTTATGTAAATTGATTGAGTTTGTTGTTACAGACTCTAGTTGGTCATGGATTTCTATTCGGTCGTTATAGTCTAATGTTCCGAAAAGGTATTTAAATGCAGATCCCATTATGTTAATTTGTCCGCGTTTCTATCTATTTGTCCGGTGTAGTGTTATAGCATTAAGTTCTCTTAGTATTTTATTGTGGAGAAATGTAATTTGAGGGATATGTGTATAGTTTATTACTCTAATGTTAAAATAATGAGTTAAGTTGTCTATATCAGAAAGTTTATGCAGAGACAATGGTGTTCGTATTCTAAAGGGACTTGGATGTGCTTGTCAGAGAATATTAGATATCCGATCCGTGGTCAGTGCTAATGTTGTTGTTTTGGAGTTGCTGTGTTCGGCATAGTTTTGTAAAAGTGAGGAGAAGTATTATGATGAACCAGGGGACTGTAGGGTAGGAATTTTATTAATTTTTTTTTTGGGTTTTATAGTAGTGTGTTTCTCTGTTCCTATTGGTGATTTTGAAATGGTCGTCGTCGATTTGCTCGACGGTTTTTGAGAGTTTAAATGGGTTCTCTAATTTGCCTTTTTGTAACGGTCCTTTTCTGTATCTGGTGTCAACTTTGTATTGAGTCCTGTTTTTATTTATTTCATTGATTTTCGTTCCTCTGTTATATTGCAATCTAAGGTCGGTTGTCCAAAAAAGGGTATACTAACTTTGTGCAAATGTATGTAACAGGCAGAAGGAGGCGTCGGAGACCCCATAAAGTATATATATTCTTGCTCAGGATCAATAGCCGAGTCGATTGAGCCATGTCCGTCTGTCTGTCCGTCTGTCTGTCTGTCTGGATGAACGCGCCGATCTCAGCTATTACAAAAGCTACGGACACCAAATTTAGCATGAAGATTCCTGTATACCATACGCAGATCAAGTTTATTTTCAATTTGGAATAACACGCCTACCGCCCCCGCAAACCGCCAATTTTGGTTTACATTGCTATTTACATTCGAAGAACTCATTTCTTCACGTTCTGCTTTAGCATATATATAGATAAATAATATATGAACTTATCCTCCAAATTGCAATCCGATCAGACAATAAACACTGAAGTTATTAGATAAACCATTTCGACACTTCGACCAGCAAAGAACTTGTCGATGACGTCAGAACTAAATTCCTTATGCATGAAAGAAAAGGACAACGATGCGAGCGCGAAGCGCGAGCTGTTTCTCGACTCTTCTTTTCCATGCACATGTCAATTACCGAAAATACATGTGCATAAATATATGCTACACTCAACCAATAGGTGGCGTATATATGAATATGAAGAAAGCAAAGAAGTTGTCGATGACGTCAGAACTAAATTACTTGTGCATGAAAGAAAAGGATAAACGATGCGAGCGCGAAGCGCGAGCTGTTTCTCGACTCTTCTTTTTCATGCACATGTCAATTACCCAAAATACTTGTGCATAAATGCAAACACTTATACATACTTAATTTGTGTTCACACATACATATGTAAAATTATATACAACCAATAGCGTGGTTGATCGGCATGCATGAATGCAGGTATTTACTAGATTTCTAATATAGACATATTATTATTATTATTTAATAATTTATATATTGACTTTTTATTAAATAAATATTAATTTAGATTTCACGATATATTATGAGCTATCATATCGATAGCTTTTAATATATATTAAACATATCGATATATATTTCATATGTTTTGCATATAAATTATATTAATATGTGTAAATTATATTATATCCCCACGTCTATTGAAACTATGTTTGAAAAAAATGTACTAACATTTATTCTACTTTGTTTTTTTAATATATGTATATTTTGTATGTATATTAGATTCTATAGATCATTATTATAAATTTAAGGTTTCGCGCACTTTTTAATTGCGGCGATAAATTATTGGCAACGTATCAAAATTGTTGCAAGGTGGCAGCGCGCTTCAGTGTTATGTTAATTTGTAGTTTGCGATTGGCGTGTTCGGTGTCGTCGTCGATTGTCGATTATCATTTGTATTTTCGATATTAAATATAAAATAATATATAATTAATTCGCGTGTTCGTGATACATTTAACATTTAATGCAAATTAATATAAGTCGAGTATATAATAAGTAAATCCTCGTGTGTGATTGTTATGCGTTAACGGAACATTTTTTATGCGTGTGAATGATTGCGCCCTGCCCGGAACGTGGCGCGCAATTTTAGAAAAGTGTGTATAGACTCTTCTGAAGTGTGTGTGATTGTACGTGAACATCGGTATCGGTTCGTTTCCGCGATTCAAATTGGAATTTTCGCTGGAATTTCTTGCAGGTTTAATTTATTATTTCTTTGATTTATATTTATTCTTTTTTCCACATTTTGTTTATTTTTATTTTCGTTATTAAATTTTATAATTATTTGTTCTTTCATTAGATATTTATTTTCATTTATAATAAAATTATATTAAATAATATACATATATTTATTTAAATATATGAATATAATTATAATATATTTATATATTTATATATGAATATATTTATATATATAAATAAATATACTAACTTTATTTTATATATATAACTATATATTAATTTTTGATAAATATATATTCAAATTAAATTAATTTATAAGAATTTTATTTTTAACATACCTATATATTATTTTAAAACTTATATATTAGAAGATGCCTAGACTTAAGAAAAAGTCAGCTTGCAATAGGAGTCAAACACAGCGAAAAAGAAATCGTTTGAATAGGTCAGATATAGACCTAATCTAGAGGCACATAGAGAACGTAGGCAAAATTTCGAATTTAGGGAAGCTGAAAGGGTTAGAGATAGTCAACAGCATCGAGTCCGCAGAAGTAATAGAACATTTAGGGCCGTTGAGCAATTACCGGACACAATTCGTCACACTACTCTTCGGGCTTCTTCGCCAATCAGATTACAAGAACAACTTGCTGACACTTCGCGTCGTTCGAGGCGCAGGCGAGATGCTGACCTTCGATCTCAGGAAAGAGAGCAGGATGCAGTTCGTCGCCGTGTACGTCGCAGTGATTCTGCAATTAAAACAGACGAACAACTTGCCAACACTTCGCGTCGTTCGAGTCGCAGGCAAGATGCTGAGTTTCGATCTCAGGAAAGAGAGCAGGATGCAGTTCGTCGCCGTGTACGTCGCAGTGATTCTGCAATTAAAACAGACGAACAACTTGCCAACACTTCGCGTCGTTCGAGTCGCAGGCAAGATGCTGAGTTTCGATCTCAGGAAAGAGAGCAGGATGCAGTTCGTCGCCGTGTACGTCGCAGTGATTCTGCAATTAAAACAGACGAACAACTTGCCAACACTTCGCGTCGTTCGAGTCGCAGGCAAGATGCTGAGTTTCGATCTCAGGAAAGAGAGCAGGATGCAGTTCGTCGCCGTGTTCGACGAACTGATCATTCAACTAGAAATGCCGAGCAACTTGCCAATAAATTGCGTCGATCGAGGCGCAGGCAATGTCCACAATTCAGGTCCAACGAAAGCGGACGAGATGCTGTTAGAAGGGCGATTCAGCGACAAAATCAGGAGACGCGATTTTTAGAAAGGGCAATAGATAGAAGCCAAAGGTCTCAGGTTAGAAACAATCCTATTCGTAGGATTGTTGAGCAGGCACGCAATACTAGTGCACGCCGCAGTGCTCGAATTCGAGCTCAACGTGAGGCCTTTGAAGCCCATAGGAATATGTCGCAAAGAGTGAGTCTATATAGGAGTATTTGCACCAATAGGATAGCAGAGAATAGGAGAAACGCGTCCCGCAATAGAGTGGACCGTGCGAATATCCTTCCAGATGATAGGATATCGCAGGTTAAAACTAGTTTAGATTGCCTAATAGCCAATTTTAATAAGACAGTCAAGCAGTGACCCGATCAGGTTTGCATATGTTGCAAAGGTTTGTGGTTTCCACATCAAGTGGACAAAATTTCGCGTGAGGTCATAGAGGAAAAGTGTAGTGAGGCAGATAGTGTTGATATTTTGTATCTTTCCTCTATGTTTCCATCCCATAATAATAGGTTTAGCTTTTGCAAAACCTGCAGCCGCAGTATTAAGTCAGGGAAAAAACCAAAGGCTTCTATTACAAATGGCCTAAATTTTCCAGAGCTTCCGGAATGCCTGAAAGGCTTGACGCCTCTAGAAGAAAGGCTGATTTCTCCCCGTCTTCCTTTTATGATCATAAAGTCTCTTGGATATGGACGTCAAAGTGCCATTAAAGGAGCAGTGATCAATGTGCCAATTCCAGTTGCAAATGTTGTAACTTCCCTTCCCAGGGCATTTAATGAAGCCGAAGTAGTTCAGATTCATCTTAAGCGTAGGATGGAGTATAACCATGATTTCATGGCTGAAACCATAAGGCCCTCAAAGATAGTTGATGCAATTCGGTATTTAGTGAACACAGAACTTTATAAGAAGCACCAGGTTACTATCAATGAGCAGTGGTTGTCTTCTTACTCAGCTGAGACTGTACCATTTGTTGCGTCAGCAGACGACAGGGACATTGTGTGTCAAATGTTAGAAAAGGCAGCACAACCTAATGAGCATAGAGTAGTAGAAGAAGAGGTAGAGTTGAATCTAGGAGGTCAAGAAACCTTCATGGAAAATGTATCTGTTGAAAACATAGATATTCCTCGAATTGCTATAGCACCAGGAGAGGGTCAGCGACCTCTTGACATGATAACCGATTGTGATTCAGAGGAGCTGGCTTTTCCCACAATATTTGCAGGCATTAAAAGGAAATGTTAGGAAAGTTTTACAACTATAGTTAGATCAGAGCTTAGGAATTTTGATAGAAGAGGTTGTAGAACTGATAAATTATTTCATAACTTCAAAAAGTTAGAAATGATTAGCATTAGGAATAGTACATCAATTTGCTTACGTAAGCACTCTGCCACTCAAGGCATTTCGGCTGCTGATGTGCGTAATGATGAAACTTTAAATAGGTTAATACTTCATGATGATGGCTATAGGCTTTTAAAGGTATTCGCACGTCTCCTGCTCATTGGGAGGACGAGAAAAAGAAAGTGATGGCTATTATTAGGCAGGTAGGGCTTCCAACTTTTTTTATAACATTTTCCGCAGCGGAAACTAGGTGGCCGGAGCTTTTAGTCTTGCTATGTAAAAATGTAGACAAGCTAGAAGTATCCGAATAAGAAGCGTTAAATTTGGGGTTTAATGAGAAAGCTCGTCTCATTAGAGCAGACCCAGTGACCTGTGCCAGATATTTCGATTTTCGATATAGACAGGTTTTAAAACTGATGAAAAAGGAATGCGGTGTCTTTGGTTGTCACCAGGTCATCAAGTTTTATTGGCGAGTGGAGTTTCAGCAAAGAGGCTCTCCACATATACATGGCATGTTCTGGCTGAAAGACGCCCCAAAGCTCGACCTAAAGAATGAGTCCACATTTATGCCTGTGAAGTCCTTTATTGATCAGTTTATTACTGCTGATTCTAGTTGCCCGGACGTTGCTCCATATTTGGAGTATCAACTCCATAGTCACGGGCACTCTTGCAGGCGAGAAATTAGGTCAAAACAAATTTGTAGATTTGGTATCCCATACCCTCCCATGCCTCAAACAGAAATTCTTCTCCCTTTAGAAGAAAATGCTCCAAATTTGGCCGAGCATCGTAGGAATTTCGAAAAAATTCAAAGTCTGCTCGACTTCCCATTTGATCGTGAAAGCGTAGAAAATTTTAACGATTTTAACAACTTTTTGTCCCACGATCAACTTAACCTTAGTTATGAGGGCTACATTAATGCTGTAAGATCAAGTATAAAGAAACCAAAAGTTTTTTTGAAGCGATCTTTTGCAGCAATCAAGCTTAACGCTTATAACAAGCACCTCCTTTTGTTGCAGCGAGCAAATATGGATATTCACTTTATTTTAGACCCCTATGCTTGCTGCAGCTACGTCGTTAATTATATTAACAAGTCTCAGAGAGGTATCTCAATGTTGTTGCGTGAGGCAATCAATGAGATTAAAGACAATAACAATGTAACTATTAAGCAAAAGTTACAACATTTAGGTAACAAATTTATATTTGGCACTGAGATATCCGCTTTTTATAGCTACTGCAAATCAGAACGAGGAGCTCGCCAAGAAAATGCAGAAGACTTTGACGATGATGTGCCTAGGGCTTCTGAATCAATAGTTTACGCTCTTCGCGATAATAGTGGCTTCATCAGAAAGAGGACCACTGCGTGCATAATTAGGTATAGGAGATTTAATGTCAATACAGAAACAAGTGACTATTTCAGAGAGCTAAAAATGCTTTACGCCCCATGGCGAGATGAGCATTTGGATTTAGTCACACATGACTGTGAATTGTTCTGTAGGGAAAATTCGGAGTTAGTAGAGAACAATCGCAGAAAATATAATTTACTAGATGAAAGGGAACTAGAAGATGCTCTGAGCCACTTAATATAGGAAGCAGAAAATGAGAATAATCAAGTAGGAGAACAGGAAGTGGTAGATGATGGCTTCACAGTTTTAGGATTGCCTGAAATAGATCCACATCTAAATGTTTTAAATGTGGATGGAAATATTGATATGAATGATGAAGATAGTAATGTCCGTTTTATCAAGCTTCCAGCCTTAGTTTCTCAGGAAAGCTTAGCTAATATAGTTAGATCTCTTAATTTAAAGCAGAAGCTATATTTTACACATGCTTTGCATAATGCCAAAATCAATATAGTCTTTTATGAATTTGTTGGAGGCGGCGCCGGAGTCGGAAAGAGTCGACTTATATCAGCAATTTTTCAGTCATTATCCGTAATGTATAACAGTATACCAGGAGCTGATCCGACATCTGTTAAAATCCTCTTATGTGCACCAACAGGAAAAGCAGCATTCGAAATTAGTGGTTCGACACTGCATTCCATGTTTTCACTTCCTGTTAATCAATCTCGCTCAGCACCTCTAAGGGCCTTAAGCCATGATTTAGTTAATAGCCTTCATGCAAGGTTAATCGATCTTAAATTAATTATTATTGATGAAATATCAATGGTTAGCTCTCTAATGTTTTCTTATTTAGATTCTCGTTTGAAGCAAATTTTCAAAAATACTTCTCCTTTTGGTGGTGTTTCTATCATCGTATTCGGTGATCTTAGACAGTTACAGCCCGTAGGAGGTAGTTGGATTTTCGATCCAAATACCACTGACCCTTACCATGAAATATTTGGTACGTATCTCTGGGACCTTTTTTTGTATTTTGAGCTCACAGAGATAATGCGTCAACGTGACGATCAGCTTTTCGCTTCTGCCTTAAATAATATGGCATCGGGTTGTATGACAGCCGATGATATTGTCCTTTTCCAATCTAGAATATGCGAACCATCGGCAGTGCCCGATGATGCAATTCATCTGTTTAGTAATAATAATGAGGTTGATTTATTTAATGTAACGAAACTTAACTCACTTGCTACGGAGCAATTTTTGCTGCTGAAGGCATCACAATTCATAAGAGTCAGGGAGCTACGTATGGCAAAGTGGTAGTCCATGCTAATTCCAGAATGCAGCGTGCTGCATTATACGTAGCTTGCAGTAGAGCAACTACTGCTTTAGGATTATTCATTATTGGGAATTTTGTTCCTCCTAAGTCTCCCCAAAATAATGATAAAGTGAAAGCCCAATTGAAGAAATTGCGGACTGAAAAACTACTGTGTACTCATTACGATTATTTAATTAACAGTTCTGCCCTTAACATTTTCTTCCATAATACTCAGAGCTTGAATTCCCATCTTGAAGATATTCGATCGGACAAGCTGATGCTTCAGTCATCAATATTATGTTTCGTGGAAACTTCCATAAGCAATGAAACTGTAGAAATACCTGGGTTCACTATTGTGGTTCAACTTGAATCAATTAGGCCTTTAACAGGCATCATAATTTATGTAAAGAACGAGCTAGTAGATAGAGTTTCCCATACCTTTAGCAGTAGAAAAACTTTTGGCTCAGTAGTTTTTGAGTTCGGCATATTTAGGTTTGATGCCATAAGTTTTCTTATATTATATAAAGGTCCACATTTAAAATAGAATTTGAGGAGATAATTCATCAATTTTCTCGTTTAGGTGATTTAGGGGATAGCTTGCTAGTTTTAGGAGATTTTAATTTGTGCCTCAAAACCTTTAACAGGTGTAAGAGTATTTATAATTTTTTGATTAGCAAAGGATTAAGGAGTTTGTTAGATTTGAAAACGTCCACTACCAATATGGATACACATATTGATTGGGCGTTTTCAAATATACTAGATAATGAAAAGATTAGTGCTAGGACTTTTGAGGTTTTGCATAGCCATCACAATGGGATATCTGTTAGTATTCAGGCATGAGTTTGTAATGTTTGGAATAGGTTAGAAATTAAGAAATCTAAATGACAGGATATATGTAAATATGTATGTAGGCATATTTTAATAATTTAAATTTAATTATCTAATAGTTAAGTATAACCATTGAATGGAAAATTGGTTTGATAATTATTATTATTTTTTTATTTTTATACCCTTGGACCTTGTTATCGATATTAACCAATTTAAAATTTATAAAGAAATACCGATATCTACTGCTCACACCGCTTTAGGGAATTGCGGCGATAAATTATTGGCAAAATATCGAAATTGAAGCAAGGTGGCAGCGCACTCCAGTATTATTATTAATTTATAGCTTGCAATTAGTATTATACAATTAAATACTTTTTATGGCAACATACGTCCAAGGGTATCCTACTGTCGTGTGCATCTCGACTGTTGCTCTTGTTAGTCTTGTGGTTGTAGATATGGAGAATTGATTCTATCTTGCTTAGTTTTGCTTCAGTATCGTCTGAGTTTTTATACCCTTGGACCATTGAAAATGGTCAAAAAAGGGTATACTAACTTTGTGCAAATGTATGTAACAGGCAGAAGGAGGCGTCGGAGACCCCATAAAGTATATATATTCTTGCTCAGGATCAATAGCCGAGTCGATTGAGCCATGTCCGTCTGTCTGTCCGTCTGTCTGTCTGTCTGGATGAACGCGCCGATCTCAGCTATTACAAAAGCTACGGACACCAAATTTAGCATGAAGATTCCTGTATACCATACGCAGATCAAGTTTATTTTCAATTTGGAATAACACGCCTACCGCCCCCGCAAACCGCCAATTTTGGTTTACATTGCTATTTACATTCGAAGAACTCATTTCTTCACGTTCTGCTTTAGCATATATATAGATAAATAATATATGAACTTATCCTCCAAATTGCAATCCGATCAGACAATAAACACTGAAGTTATTAGATAAACCATTTCGACACTTCGACCAGCAAAGAACTTGTCGATGACGTCAGAACTAAATTCCTTATGCATGAAAGAAAAGGACAACGTTGCGAGCGCGAAGCGCGAGCTGTTTCTCGACTCTTCTTTTCCATGCACATGTCAATTACCGAAAATACATGTGCATAAATATATGCTACACTCAACCAATAGGTGGCATATATATGAATATGAAGAAAGCAAAGAAGTTGTCGATGACGTCAGAACTAAATTACTTGTGCATGAAAGAAAAGGATAAACGATGCGAGCGCGAAGCGCGAGCTTTTTCTCGACTCTTCTTTTTCATGCACATGTCAATTACCCAAAATACATGTGCATAAATGCAAACACTTATACATACTTAATTTGTGTTCACACATACATATGTAAAATTATATACAACCAATAGCGTGGTTGATCGGCATGCATGAATGCAGGTATTTACTAGATTTCTAATATAGACATATTATTATTATTATTTAATAATTTATATATTGACTTTTTATTAAATAAATATTAATTTAGATTTCACGATATATTATGAGCTATCATATCGATAGCTTTTAATATATATTAAACATATCGATATATATTTCATATGTTTTGCATATAAATTATATTAATATGTATATTATAAATTATATTATATCCCCACGTCTATTGAAACTATGTTTGAAAAAAATGTACTAACATTTCTTCTACTTTGTTTTTTTAATATATGTATATTTTGTATGTATATTAGATTCTATAGATCATTATTATAAATTTAAGGTTTCGCGCACTTTTTAATTGCGGCGATAAATTATTGGCAACGTATCAAAATTGTTGCAAGGTGGCAGCGCGCTTCAGTGTTATGTTAATTTGTAGTTTGCGATTGGCGTGTTCGGTGTCGTCGTCGATTGTCGATTATCATTTGTATTTTCGATATTAAATATAAAATAATATATAATTAATTCGCGTGTTCGTGATACATTTAACATTTAATGCAAATTAATATAAGTCGAGTATATAATAAGTAAATCCTCGTGTGTGATTGTTATGCGTTAACGGAACATTTTTTATGCGTGTGAATGATTGCGCCCTGCCCGGAACGTGGCGCGCAATTTTAGAAAAGTGCGGTACACAGCGTAATTTTTTTTTGTGCATGCATACATATATGTGTATAGACTCTTCTGAAGTGTGTGTGATTGTACGTGAACATCGGTATCGGTTCGTTTCCGCGATTCAAATTGGAATTTTCGCTGGAATTTCTTGCAGGTTTAATTTATTATTTCTTTGATTTATATTTATTCTTTTTTCCACATTTTGTTTTTTTTTATTTTCCTTATTAAATTTTATTATTATTTGTTCTTTCATTAGATATTTATTTTCATTTATAATATAATTATTTTAAATAATATACATATATTTATTTAAATATATGAATATAATTATAATATATATATATCTATTTAAATATATGAATATATTTATATATATAAATAAATATACTAACTTTATTTTATATATATAACTATATATTAATTTTTGATAAATATATATTCAAATTAAATTAATTTATAAGAATTTTATTTTTAACATACCTATATATTATTTTAAAACTTATATATTAGAAGATGCCTAGACTTAAGAGAAAGTCAGCTTGCAATAGGAGTCAAACACAGCGAAAAATAAATCGTTTGAATAGGTCAGATATAGACTTTTCTGAGCAGGAACGCGTAAATAATCTAGAGGCACATAGAGAACGTAGGCAAAATTTCGAATTTAGGGAAGCTGAAAGGGTTAGAGATAGTCAACAGCATCGAGTCCGCAGAAGTAATAGAACATTTAGGGCCGTTGAGCAATTACCGGACACAATTCGTCACACTACTCTTCGGGCTTCTTCGCCAATCAGATTACAAGAACAACTTGCTGACACTTCGCGTCGTTCGAGGCGCAGGCGAGATGCTGACCTTCGATCTCAGGAAAGAGAGCAGGATGCAGTTCGTCGCCGTGTACGTCGCAGTGATTCTGCAATTAAAACAGACGAACAACTTGCCAACACTTCGCGTGGTTCGAGTCGCAGGCAAGATGCTGAGTTTCGATCTCAGGAAAGAGAGCAGGATGCAGTTCGTCGCCGTGTTCGACGAACTGATCATTCAACTAGAAATGCCGAACAACTTGCCAATACTTTGCGTCGATCGAGGCGCAGGCAATGTCCACAATTCAGGTCCAACGAAAGCGGACGAGATGCTGTTAGAAGGGCGATTCAGCGACAAAATCAGGAGACGCGAATTTTAGAAAGGGCAATAGATAGAAGTCAAAGGTCTCAGGTTAGAAACAATCCTATTCGTAGGATTGTTGAGCAGGCACGCAATACTAGTGCACGCCGCAGTGCTCGAATTCGAGCTCAACGTGAGGCCTTTAAAGCCCATAGGAATATGTCGCAAAGAGTGAGTCTATATAGGAGTATTTGCACCAATAGGATAGCAGAGAATAGGAGAAACGCGTCCCGCAATAGAGTGGACCGTGCGAATACCCTTCCAGATGATAGGATATCGCAGGTTAAAACTAGTTTAGATTGCCTAATAGCCAATTTTAATAAGACAGTCAAGCAGGGACCCGATCAGGTTTGCATATGTTGCAAAGGTTTGTGGTTTCCACATCAAGTGGACAAAATTTCGCGTGAGGTCATAGAGGAAAAGTGTAGGGAGGCAGATAGTGTTGATATTTTGTATCTTTCCTCTATGTTTCCATCCCATAATAATAGGTTTAGCTTTTGCAAAACCTGCAGCCGCAGTATTAAGTCAATGTGCCAATTCCAGTTGCAAATGTTGTAACTTCCCTTCCCAGGGCATTTAATGAAGCCGAAGTAGTTCAGATTCATCTTAAGCGTAGGATGGAGTATAACCATGATTTCATGGCTGAAACCATAAGGCCCTCAAAGATAGTTGATGCAATTCGGTATTTAGTGAACACAGAACTTTATAAGAAGCACCAGGTTACTATCAATGAGCAGTGGTTGTCTTCTTACTCAGCTGAGACTGTACCATTTGTTGCGTCAGCAGACGACAGGGACATTGTGTGTCAAATGTTAGAAAAGGCAGCACAACCTAATGAGCATAGAGTAGTAGAAGAAGAAGTAGAGTTGAATCCAGGAGGTCAAGAAACCTTCATGGAAAATGACCCTGTTGAAAACATAGATATTCCTCGAATTGCTATAGCACCAGGAGAGGGTCAGCGACCTCTTGACATGATAACCGATTGTGATTCAGAGGAGCTGGCTTTTCCCACAATATTTGCAGGCATTAAAAGGAAATGTCAGGAAAGTTTTACAACTATAGTTAGATCAGAGTTTAGGAATTTTGATAGAAGAGGTTGTAGAACTGATAAATTATTTCATAACTTCAAAAAGTTAGAAATGATTAGCATTAGGAATAGCACATCAATTTGCTTACGTAAGCACTCTGCCACTCAAGGCATTTCGGCTGCTGATGTGCGTAATGATGAAACTTTAAATAGGTTAATACTTCATGATGATGGCTATAGGCTTTTAAAAGGTATTCGCACGTCTCCTGCTCATTGGGAGGACGAGAAAAAGAAAGTGATGGCTATGATTACGCAGGTAGGGCTTCCAACTTTTTTTATAACATTTTCCGCAGCGGAAACTAGGTGGCCTGAGCTTTTAGTCTTGCTATGTAAAAATGTAGACAAGCTAGAAGTATCCGAAGAAGAAGCGTTAAATTTGGGGTTTAATGAGAAAGCTCGTCTCATTAGAGCAGACCCAGTGACCTGTGCCAGATATTTCGATTTTCGATATAGACAGGTTTTAAAACTGATGAAAAAGGAAGGCGGTGTCTTTGGTTGTCACCAGGTCATCAAGTTTTATTGGCGAGTGGAGTTTCAGCAAAGAGGCTCTCCACATATACATGGCATGTTCTGGCTGAAAGACGCCCCAAAGCTCGACCTAAAGAATGAGTCCACATTTATGCCTGTGAAGTCCTTTATTGATCAGTTTATTACTGCTGATTCTAGTTGCCCGGACGTTGCTCCATATTTGGAGTATCAACTCCATAGTCACGGGCACTCTTGCAGGCGAGAAATTAGGTCAAAACAAATTTGTAGATTTGGTATCCCATACCCTAAAAATTCAAAGTCTGCTCGACTTCCCATTTGATCGTGAAAGCGTAGAAAATTTTAACGATTTTAACAACTTTTTGTCCCACGATTAACTTAACCTTAGTTATGAGGGCTACATTAATGCTGTAAGATCAAGTATAAAGAAACCAAAAGTTTTTTTGAAGCGATCTTTTGCAGCAATCAAGCTTAACGCTTATAACAAGCACCTCCTTTTGTTGCAGCGAGCAAATATGGATATTCAGTTTATTTTAGACCCCTATGCTTGCTGCAGCTACGTCGTTAATTATATTAACAAGTCTCAGAGAGGTATCTCAATGTTGATGCGTGAGGCAATCAATGAGATTAAAGACAATAACAATGTAACTATTAAGCAAAAGTTACAACATTTAGGTAACAAATTTATATTTGGCACTGAGATATCCGCTTTTTATAGCTACTGCAAATCAGAACGAGGAGCTCGCCAAGAAAATGCAGATGACTTTGACGATGATGTGCCTAGGGCTTCTGAATCAATAGTTTACGCTCTTCGCGATAATAGTGGCTTCATTAGAAAGAGGACCACTGCGTGCATAATTAGGTATAGGAGATTTAATGTCAATACAGAAACAAGTGACTATTTCAGAGAGCTAAAAATGCTTTACGCCCCATGGCGAGATGAGCATTTGGATTTAGTCACACATGACTGTGAATTGTTCTGTAGGGAAAATTCGGAGTTAGTAGAGAACAATCGCAGAAAATATAATTTACTAGATGATAGGGAACTAGAAGATGCTCTGAGCCACTTAACAGAGGAAGCAGAAAATGAGAATAATCAAGTAGGAGAACAGGAAGTGGTAGATGATGGCTTCACAGTTTTAGGATTGCCTGAAATAGATCCACATCTAAATGTTTTAAATGTGGATGGAAATATTGATATGAATGATGAAGATAGTAATGTCCGTTTTATCAAGCTTCCAGCCTTAGTTTCTCAGGAAAGCTTAGCTAATATAGTTAGATCTCTTAATTTAAAGCAGAAGCTATATTTTACACATGCTTTGCATAATGCCAAAATCAATACAGTCTTTTATGAATTTGTTGGAGGCGGCGCCGGAGTCGGAAAGAGTCGACTTATATCAGCAATTTTTCAGTCATTATCCGTAATGTATAACAGTATACCAGGAGCTGATCCGACATCTGTTAAAATCCTCTTATGTGCACCAACAGGAAAAGCAGCATTCGGAATTAGTGGTTCGACACTGCATTCCATGTTTTCACTTCCTGTTAATCAATCTCGCTCAGCACCTCTAAGGGCCTTAAGCCATGATTTAGTTAATAGCCTTCATTCAAGGTTAATCGATCTTAAATTAATTATTATTGATGAAATATCAATGGTTAGCTCTCTAATGTTTTCTTATTTAGATTCTCGTTTGAAGCAAATTTTCAAAAATACTTCTCCTTTTGGTGGTGTTTCTATCATCGTATTCGGTGATCTTAGACAGTTACAGCCCGTAGGAGGTAGTTGGATTTTCGATCCAAATACCACTGACCCTTACCATGAAATATTTGGTACGTATCTCTGGGACCTTTTTTTGTGTTTTGAGCTCACAGAGATAATGCGTCAACGTGACGATCAGCTTTTCGCTTCTGCCTTAAATAATATGGCATCGGGTTGTATGACAGCCGATGATATTGTCCTTTTCCAATCTAGAATATGCGAACCATCGGCAGTGCCCGATGATGCAATTCATCTGTTTAGTAATAAGAATGAGGTTGATTTATTTAATGTAACGAAACTTAACTCAATTGCTACTGAGCAATTTTTCTCTACTGCTGAAGATTTTATTAAGGCGGGCCATTTGGAACCAGCTAGGAAACAAAGAATATTAGAAGAAGTGAAGGGTTTTAAAACTTCCGCTACACAGGGACTCTGTACGTCTCTTCTCCTAAAAAATACTGCCAAGTACATGATGACGGTCAATGTAGACACAGGGGATGGATTAGTAAACGGGGCATCAGGTGTGTTGATGCAAATAGATTTCAATACATCCAACACTCCCAACATTTTATGGATGAAATTTACAGAGGAAACTGTAGGAGAATCTGCGCGTTCGAAGTGTACACATCGTACAGATCCTTCATGGACTCCTATTCAGAAAATTGTTCGCAGTTTTCAATATTCAAATAACGCACAAATTAACATTGACCGTAGGCAGTTTCCAATTGTGCCTGCTGAAGGCATCACAATTCATAAGAGTCAGGGAGCTACGTATGGCAAAGTGGTAGTCCATGCTAATTCCAGAATGCAGCGTGCTGCATTATACGTAGCTTGCAGTAGAGCAACTACTGCTTTAGGATTATTCATTATTGGGAATTTTGTTCCTCCTAAGTCTCCCCAAAATAATGATAAAGTGAAAGCCCAATTGAAGAAATTGCGGACTGAAAAACTACTGTGTACTCATTACGATTATTTAATTAACAGTTCTGCCCTTAACATTTTCTTCCATAATACTCAGAGCTTGAATTCCCATCTTGAAGATATTCGATCGGACAAGCTGATGCTTCAGTCATCAATATTATGTTTCGTGGAAACTTCCATAAGCAATGAAACTGTAGAAATACCTGGGTTCACTATTGTGGTTCAACTTGAATCAATTAGGCCTTTAACAGGCATCATAATTTATGTAAAGAACGAGCTAGTAGATAGAGTTTCCCATACCTTTAGCAGTAGAAAAACTTTTGGCTCAGTAGTTTTCTTATATTATATAAAAGTCCAGACTTTCCTCTGTCCACATTTAAAATAGAATTTGAGGAGATAATTCATCAATTTTCTCGTTTAGGTGATTTAGGGGATAGCTTGCTAGTTTTAGGAGATTTTAATTTGTGCCTCAAAACCTTTAACAGGTGTAAGAGTATTTATAATTTTTTGATTAGCAAAGGATTAAGGAGTTTGTTAGATTTGAAAACGTCCACTACCAATATGGATACACATATTGATTGGGCGTTTTCAAATATACTAGATAATGAAAAGATTAGTGCTAGGACTTTTGAGGTTTTGCATAGCCATCACAATGGGATATCTGTTAGTATTCAGGCATGAGATTGTAATGTTTGGAGTAGGTTAGAAAGTAAGAAATCTAAATGACAGGATATATGTAAATATGTATGTAGGCATATTTTAATAATTTAAATTTAATTATCTAATAGTTAAGTATAACCATTGAATGGAAAATTGGTTTGATAATTATTATTATTTTTTTATTTTTATACCCTTGGACCTTGTTATCGATATTAACCAATTTAAAATTTATAAAGAAATACCGATATCTACTGCTCACACCGCTTTAGGGAATTGCGGCGATAAATTATTGGCAAAATATCGAAATTGAAGCAAGGTGGCAGCGCACTCCAGTATTATTATTAATTTATAGCTTGCAATTAGTATTATACAATTAAATACTTTTTATGGCAACATACGTCCAAGGGTATCCTACTGTCGTGTGCAACTTGACTGTTTCTCTTGTTTAAATTGTGGATTTTTTCGTTGATTGTTTTATGAAGAGTTTCTATGCCGGCAATGCCATTTTTGTAATGTTAAGTTTTAGTTCTATGTTTTCTGACTCAAGCCAACATTTAAGGACTAAACTGGCGAATGCACCATCTCTGTCTGCTTTTAAGAGTTTGGGTTTTCCTAACTGATTAAATATGCGCATTTTTGCATTCTAAAAAATCTTTTGCTTTTATCTCTTCGAGGGTGGCAAACTTTGAGTATACAATATGTCTATGCAACTTAGGTAGTGATTGCACTCAGATTCTCTATCGCGGCAATGTTCGGGTCTAGGAGTAACTTTCATTGGCATTTCTGTGTTACGATGTTCCGTTTTTGCCAAGTTGCAAATTTCACCGGAAAGTTTTGTAGTTTTCTGAATTCCCGGATGCAGGAGTTGTTCATGTGATATTTTCTAGTTAAACGAGGCTTCGGAATATTTTAGTATATTTTGGATTCATGGTTTCCTTGTACGCACTTTGAAGCATTTCGAAATCTGCATCGCTGTCAATATACAAGGCACTGTTTTTAGAACAAAAATGATCGAGTAGATACTGCTTAGCTCTCTGTAGGGTCATTTCCTTATATGAAAGGTCTATAATTTGTTTTTATACCCTTGGACCATTGAAAATGGAAAAAAAAGGGTATACTAACTTCGTGCAAATGTATGTAACGTGCAGAAGGAGGCGACGGAGACCCCATAAAGTATGTATATTCTTGCTCAGGATCACTAGTCGAGTCGATTAAGCCATGTTCGTCTGTCTGTCTGTCTGGATGAACGCGCCGATCTCAGCTATTACAAAAGCTAGGGACACCAAATTTAGCATGAAGATTCCTGTATACCATACGCAGATCAAGTTTATTTTCAATTTGGAATAACACGCCTACCGCCCCCGCAAACCGCCAATTTTGATTTACATGGCGATTTACTCATTTCTTAACGTTCTGCTTTAGTATATATATAGATAAATACTATGTGAACATATCCTCCAAATTGCAATCCGATCGGGAAATAAAGACTGAAGTTATTAGATAAATCATTTCGACCCTTCGACCAGCAAAGAAGTTGTCGATGACGTCAGAACTTAATGACTTTCGTAGGAAAGAAAAGGACAAACAATGCGAGCGCAAAGCGCGATCTGTTTCTCGACTCTTCTTTTCCATGCACATGTCAATTACTGAAAATACATGTGCATAAATATATACTAATACTCAACCAATAGATGGCGTGGTAAATGAATATGAATGCATGGAAGTATTTACATGGTTGAGTACATATTCGTAATATTCATAATATGCTTACGTGATTGATTATTATTTAATAATTCATATTTTTGGGTCATTAAAAAATACAAAACTATAAAATGCAATTAAATAAATATTAATTTTGATTACTCGTTATATTGCAAGTTATCGATATTGGCCAATTCAAAATTTATAAAGAAATACCGATATTGGAGTATACCTGCTGACACCGCTTTTTGCAGTCTTCCCCGCGCTAGGAAATTGCGGCGATAAATTATTGACAACGTATCGAAATTGATGTAAGGTGGCAGGGCACTGGAGTGTTATGATTAATTTGTAGCTTGCAATTCGTATTATACAATTAGATACTTTTTATGGCAACATACGTCCAAAGGTATCCCACTGTTGCTCTCGTTCGAAATAAGTTTCGTATTCTGTATTATTATTGGGACCTTTTGTAAAAATGATTTGTCGTTTGTGATAATTAATGGCATTCTCAGACAATCCTATTAGATTGTTACTATCTTCTTCCGCGCTATGTTGCGTGGATTCCCCAAAAAACGTCTGTTCTATTTTAATTCTCGAAAGCGCATCCGCGACATGGTTTTCTTTTCCTTTGATGTACCTTATCATATGTCGAAGTCGTACTCTTCGTTCGGTATTTTCAGGATTGGGTCTTAGGAAATAAGTAGTTTTAATTTTTGGAATGCTTCTAAGTATTCTAAATGGTTGATATCTATTTTTGCTCCTTTTTTCAGACATTTGGTTAGGGGCTTAGCAATATCGTAGAAATAAGGTATAAACTTCCTATAGTAACCTGTGAGTCCTAAGAACGCTTTAATTTATTTGGCTTTTTGGGGTAGCGGGTATTTTAATGAAGTCTTTTTTTATCTGGGTTTGGTTTGATCCCCTCTTTGGTAATTACATGTCCTAAGAAGGTCGTTTCTTGTTTCAAGAATTCGCATTAATTTAGTTGTAACTTTAGGTTAGCCTGCGTTAAGTTTTTCAAAAACTGCCTATAAAACTTGAAGATGTTCTTTTAAGGATGTAGAAAAAACTATAATGTCGTCTAGGTAACATAAGCAACATTTATTTAGAAGTGGACGTAGTAAATTGTTCATACATCGTTGAAATGTAGCGAGGGCATTTTTAAGACATTCGTGTATACTCATAGTATCCATATTTAGTTGAGAAAGCAGGCTATTGAATCTGGGTCCATTTCTATTTTGTGGAAGCCTTCTTCAAGATCTATTGTTGTGAAGTAATTGGACCTCCCTAGTAGGATATCAGTCATTTATTGCTATTTCGTTTAATTTCCTGTAGTTTATTACGATGCGGAATTTCTGTTCTCCAGAGCCAACAAGTTTTTTGGGTACAACCCAAATAGGGCTACAGTACCGGCGAATTGCTTTCTCAAATAATATCTTGCTCTGACATGTCTTTGATTTGTTTCTCTACTTCCTTTTCGTAAGTTTGTTGGAAACTGTATAATTTAGAATAAATGGGGACGTTGTGTGTAGTATTGATGCTATGTTTTGCTGATTCGTATAACTAAGTTTGTCGCTTTCGTGAAATTGAATGTCTTTAACTTTTGTCAATAGGTTCGTTAATTTGCGTCTTTCCTCTGTGTTTAGGTGGTCGATTCGGAATAAGTTTTCTTGAAGTGTGGAGGTTTCTAAAAAGGTGGGGTCTTGTGTGAATGGAGGGTCTATCTGGACATGGTTCTGTTCTGTAGTATTGTTAGTGTCTTTTATCTTGTATATTTTATTAAATAGGGTAGCAGTTCCCGTTTGATAATCTATTACTGCTTTGGCCTTGGACAACCACTTGCGTCCAATCAGCATGTCGTAATGATCTGACAATTTATGAATCAAGAACTCCTGAGCAGTAGGAAAGTAGTTATTGGGTGGTATATTTGTAGTTTCGTTAATAATTAATGGGCCATTGCTACTATGGATTAGATGGTTGGTTTTTTGTATGGGTGTTTATTGTGGATCCGGTGTCAATTAGACACTTTAATTCACCATTATCATGTTTGATCGTTACATATTGGCTTGATCCGGGGCAACTAGACGAAAATTTTCTGCTTGCTCGGTATTGTCTGGTTCGTCATCGTTCGGTATTGTTTTTTCTTGTTCTTCTGTGTTTGAATTGTCATAGTTGTCTTCAGGAGGATATTGGACTGGATCTGGGATGTAACTCATTTGGTAGGGATAGGGCTGAGGTTGGAAATTATCCTTGTAATAGGGAGATGTATGGGTATTCGAGCTGATTTGGTGTCATTTCCTGGTATCTTAATTCTTCTATGCTCATTTTGGATTGTCCACTGTCCGATGGTCTCGGTCTTTTAACAGGGTTGTTGGTCGGTATGCCAGCCTGATTAGGTCCGAAACGATTTTGGTCGAAAATATTCTGTCGGTTAAAAGCTGAGTTCGGCCTGGGTTGTTTCATTGTGGGTATGTTAGATTGTGAGTTGACTGCTTTTTATTGATTATGGGGAAACGGATTTTGGTTAAACCTGGGTGCATGAGATGGTGCGTATGGATATGGTTGGTAATAGGGTTGGAAAACATTATTAGGGAATGGTTGGAAAGGTGTGATAGGTTTGTTTTGGCCATTAACTTGTCTGTTTTGTGAGTTAGTTCGTGTTCTATTGGAATTTGGGACTGGTTTAAAATTATCTTTGCTTGATGTTGTCGTTTCGTAAAGGCCTTTTTCTTGTAATATATTAATCAGGGATCTTAAGTCTGGGATGTGGCATTTAATTATTCTGATATGAATGTGGTTTGGCAATTTTTTTATTATATTCTCTATGATATCTTGGACAAGTCTAGTAAATAAGGCAATTTCTGCAGTATTATTTTCTAATTCTAGTTTACAGATTAAAAATTGCCATCTCCGCTCGGCCTCTTCCAAAAATTGTCGGATGTTACCTCTATATTGTGTGTTCCGGAATTCCTCCAAAAGTTGATGGTTCGGTGCCTGTGGTTTATAGTAGAGAATTAATTGCGTCCTTAATTCGATCCAACTGGCGAAGTTGTTGGCTCCAAGTTTGCGGATGACATCGCCCTTGATGTTTCCGTAAATTATCAGCTTCTGCCTTTCGTCTGTAGTCTGGTACAGAACCAGGATGAAGTCGATACGACTAACAAACGTATACAGGGTGCTCGGATCTCCATTGAAGTTTTCGACAGCGTGTATCTGTCTCATATTTGAGTCGGATAGTACTATTAGGGCTGGTGTTGATACTGCCATTGTTTCGGTTTATGTGAATTTAAATGAGGTTTGTTTTCACTTCAGCAAGCGGTTATGTCTTCGTCAATGTTCACGTAGTTCACTTATTTCTTCTGCGTTGATTTTGTTCTAGTTTTATGTTTTGTGTTACAGTCACTTAAATGTTTATATTATTCACTTATTCTTCTATGTTCAGTCACTTATATTATATGTCACTAGTTTATATTATAATTGTCATGCTGAAGCCTTATACCATGTTAATGTTTATTTAAATAAATAATGAAACGTAAAACAATTCGCAGAATTATGTAGAATTTGTCTTGTGCCGTTCGATGCCTGGGCCAACTGTTGTTTCTGTTTTGCGTAGCCTAGGTGCGACATGTCTGTAAGAAGTGTGGCGCCGAGCTTTGAGCTTCGAGGAGCTGAATTCAAGCGAACTTCGGAAGCTGGTTTTGGTCGCGACAAAAATGCAAGAACATAGACGCGTAGATCTGAGGCGCCAGGGTCCGTTATGCTGATCTCACACAAGCCTATAAATACTGAGTTTGGCGTCGAAATAATGACAGTCTTGATTTGAAAGTTCAGCATGTCATTACCTAGGTAACGCGCTGCCGGTATCGATGTAGTGAACGATGTAGTGAACGCTAATAATAATTATGCTCCGACATCAGAAGTGGGATCGCCTCCACACCAAGCCATCACCGAAGACCATTTGTGTTCACTTTTGGAACTACAGCATCGCAATCTGATTGAAGTCTTAACTGCAGTAAGAGGCGCGCAGTCAACACAGAACTGTTGCTACCTAAAACCTAAAACTGTTGCCCTTCCCAAATTTAATCCCGACTCCGCTGGATCTTGTGCATCGACCTGGAGTGCTACTGTCGATCTCATCGTAGCTGAAAATCCACTGGGCGGCAGTGCTTTGCTAATAGCACTAAGCAGATCTTTGGAGGGCAGTGCTTCTAATTGGCTTTCGCAAATATGCTTTTCTGGAATGACATGGAGTGAGTTCAAAGAACTATTTCTGCAGCAATTTTAAGGCAACGAGACCCCAGCATCAACATTGTTCAATGTCTTGAACGGTCGACCCATTGACGGCGAATGCCTTTCTGTGTATGACAACCGACTTATAACAACACTTATGGCCAAATGGAAGTCCATGACAAAAGAAGAAATTGCGGTATCAACTGTTCTGGCGCATTCGGCTATTGTTGATACAAGAATTCAACGCACGGTGTTCACAACTGCTATCAAGACACGCAATGAGCTACAAAATGAGTTGCGGGCGTTTTCATTTGTCAGAAGAAGGGACCAATCTGTACCGGAAAATTCTGCAAGCAAGAAAGCTCGCTTGCACACGCATGTGAAATGCCACTTTTGCGAAAAAAACGTGCCACAAAATCGCCGAATGTCGTTCACGCAAAAACAACTCTAAACCCCAACATGGATCTAATCCAAATGCTGCGCGTCCGTCTGATGGACAGAATGGAGCAATTTCGTGTTACAAGTGTGGAAAATCTGGGCACATTTCACCAAATTGCCCTGCACGACAACTATCAACAACTCTCAAGAAAAACGAAGAGAAGCGTGTTAACGTGTGTCAAGTAGCAGAGCCAATTGGTACCATAGTCTCATCCGGTGAGTCGTATCCATTTTATTTAGATTCTGGAGCTGAGTGCTCGCTTGTGAAAATAATTGGGCGTGAGATTTTAAATCAGAATTTTGGAGCTATAATAATTATTGAAAAGATTGAACTTTTCAAAACTAAGTCTGTCTACACCTTTTCTGCTTTGAGTAATAGCGCCGATTTTTCTGACATTTTGAATGAAAATTCCAAAAAAACGCGTTACAACCGGCGTGTTAGAAATACGCCTATAGACCCCATCAAAACTGTGCATAGGCGACCTTATCGACTTAGTATAGAGGAAAAAGAAATTGTAAGAAACAAAATTAATGAATTGTTGTTCATCAAATATTATTCGTCCTAGCAGTTCTTCGTTTGCCACTCCGTACTACTAGTTAAAAAAAAAAACGGTGTTGATCGACTATGCGTGGATTACCGTGAATTAAATGCAAACACCATTGCCGAAAATTACCCCTTGCCGCTAATAAGCGACCAAATATCTAGGCTACGCGGCGCTAGGTACTTTTCTTGTTTAGATATGGCTAGCGGTTTTCACCAGATCCCTATTCACCCAAATTCTATTGAACGTACAGCGTTCGTTACTCCGGAGGGCCAATTCGAATTTTTAACCATGCCATTCGTGTTAAAAAATGCTCCATCCGTATTTCAACGTGCAATAATAAAAGCCTTGGGTGAACTTGCATACTCATATGTTATTGTTTATATGGATGACATTATGATAGTATCACAAACTAAAGAAGAAGCCTTTGAAATATTAATAACGGTTTTAGGAATTCTATCCAAAGTTGGTTTAAAAAAATGTGTCGACTATCTTGGCTTTCAAGTTAAGGAGGTTGAAATTCGACCCAATCCGCGTAAAATACAAGCATTAATAAAATTACCTCCTCCACAGTCAGTTTCCCAAGTATTTATTTAGTTTAGTTTATAGTCGAACTATGATCAGTCAACTTTTTTTAAAAGTAAAGAAACAATTAAAATTAGATTTAAATTATTTAAGTTGTAATTTTAAACTAGAGGTAATTTTAAATTAAGTGTAAAACCTTAAATGTAAAAAAAAAAGAAAAAATTAAAAATTGTGCAAATGTGCAAACTGGGATAAAGAAAATCCGATCCAACATTTGTTGCAGAGGATTGGGGAAAACCCAGAAAAACCCAATCAGATCAGGAGAGTAGGTGTTAGTAACCCAATGTAAGAGTGTTAAAGCATGCAGTATGTTTAAAGTACTACTATGAATACAAAGAAGACAATTATGTATTTGACTAAATTCTAGATAAGTGGGCGAGGAGTTGTAATTTTAAGCTAGATATCAAGTTGTTATTGTTAGCTACAATGAAGTATAGTTTATTATAGTCCGAACATAATACCCTGAATGGCTCATGCAGGGCATAGTTCGAGCTACAATTGGGAAGTTTTAGAGGAAGGTAATTACGGGTGATTCTACCAGGGACAGAAAAGTGTAGTCTACTAAGTAAGTCGCTACTATCTATGTCACCTTGGATAAGGTTGTTAATAAATATAACACCAAGCATGGTTCTACGATTAGCTAGAGAAGGCAGATTAAGTAACAAAAGTCTACTAGGATAGGAAGGAAGTCTTGAATTTACATCCCAGTTAAGGCCTCGTAAGGCAAACATTAAGAAGTTTTTCTGTACGGATTCAATGCGGTCTCTATGAACTGTGTACTGAGGGTTCCAGACACATGATCCGTACTCGAGAATTGGACGAACAAGCGAAGTGAAGAGAGTCTTAGTTATGTAAGGATCGTCAAACTCCTTGGACCATCTCTTAATAAAGCCGAGTACACCCATAGCTTTATTAACCATTGATGATATATGTTCGGAAAACTTGAGTTTTCGGTCCAAACGGATACCTAGATCATCAACCAGGGAAATTCTTTCCAAGGTACAACCACAAAGAGAGTATGATACGTACTTTGGGCAGGCACGTGAGAATGTCATCAGATTGCATTTTGAGCTGTTCAGATTAAGGAGATTTGCACGACACCAAGAAAAGAAACAATCTAGGTCAGATTGAAGGCGAGAATGACAGGAGTCGTCTCTAAATTGAAAACAGAGCTTGACATCATCCGCGTACATGAGAGTACGTGAGTTAAGTATGACCGTTGGGAGGTCATTGATGAAAAGTGTAAAAAGCAGGGGACCTAAGTGGCTTCCCTGAGGAACACCAGATGTAGCATGAACGGGATAGGAACGAGTATTTTTAAAGAGGACTCGTTGGGTTCTGTCACCCAAATAGCTCACAATCCAACTAAGAAGTTTTGGTGAGAAACCGAGAAGATTTAGTTTATGCGCAAGAAGGGAATTGTTGACTGAGTCAAATGCCTTACTGAAATCAGTATAAATGACATCAGTTTGAAGATTTTCCTGAAATCCTTTTACCCCAAAGGATGTCAGCTCAAGCAGATTTGTCGTGGTAGAACGACGCTTCACAAATCCGTGTTGAAAAGGGGATATAACGGATCTACTAAAATGCTGCAAGTGAGGAGTAATAACATTCTCGAAGAATTTCGGTATAGCCGACAATTTAGAGATACCTCTATAATTGCTTGCATCAGACTTGCTGCCCTTTTTATGTAAAGGGATGATAAAGGATTCCTTCCATATGGATGGAAACGAGGCAGTTACTAAGGACAGCGAAAATAGTTTGAGCAATGGCTTATATAAGGAGTTGGCACAGTATCGAAGTACACAGGCGGGGATACCATCGGGACCTGGTGAGAAGACTGGTTTAACCAATCGAAGATCCCTAATAAGTGAACTTTCATTCAGTAAAGGTGTGAAGATGCCATTCGAGCTTGGTACGCTATATGGATAGGAGTGAATGTTTGGCG
Organism: Zaprionus ornatus; assembly: GCA_018904035.1. Taxonomy (NCBI): domain Eukaryota; kingdom Metazoa; phylum Arthropoda; class Insecta; order Diptera; family Drosophilidae; genus Zaprionus; species Zaprionus ornatus. The sequence continues at coordinate 421,152 of JAEIFZ010000236.1, forward strand.
TAGAGGAAGAATAAGTTGTTTGATAAAACTTGGCAAACATATCGGCAATGGCCTGATCTGTGTTCGCCTCAGCGTTATCAAACATAAGTTTAGAAGGAAATCCCGCTGACCTACGCTTCATGTTAACAAAACTATAAAACTGTTTAGGATTCTGAAAGAACTGAATCCTACATCTTGTCAAATAGTTTTTATAACACTTCGCGTTAAGCACGGTAAAATTTGCCCGAGCAGTTAGGTAGCGGGAAAAGACAAGCGGTGAGTTTTTCAGCTTGTATTTCTTAAATAAGCTACTCTTTAAGTTTTTTAAGCGAGACAACTCTTTTGTAAACCAAGGAGGCCTACTTGAGCTTGTCGGATAGAAAAACGGAACACAGATATCAAAAGCAGAGTTAAGGGTTTTATAAAATATATTGATAGCCACTGACATATCAGTTGATAGATAAAAGTCAGACCAATCACAATATGAAATTAAATAATTTAAGTATTCAAAGTCTGCTTTCTTAAAGCAGCGCACGCGATTGCACGGCTTTACACTTTTATCCACAAAGCTAATACCCAAGTCGAGATTCACTTCGAAAGTGGGATGATAAGGATCTTCAGGTAGGGAAAGAGGTTGTGCCCTGTCTAAAATCACCCTGGAAGGATCTGAGACGAAACAGTAAGACAGTTTATTGGTCTTGCATCATATTTTCGGCAATTTGTGCCAAAATTTTCACAGTTAATGAAACCTTTGTATGGTCTTACTTGTAAAGGTAAAATATTCGAATGGAAACCAGAGCATGAGCAGATCCGCAGTAAGGTTATGAAAATACTGACAAATGAGCCAATCCTTATTATATTTGACCCGAAATATCCCATTGAGTTGCACACTGATGCTAGTATGGATGGCTATGGAGCTATTCTTCTTCATAAAATTGACCATAAGCCTGTTATCGAGTATTATAGCAAGCAAACATCTTCTACCGAATCTCGATATCATTCATACGAGCTTGAAACTTTAGCCGTATACAATTCCATGAAACACTTTCGGCATTATTTACATGGACGACATTTTACTGTATTTACTGATTGTAATTCGCTAAAAGCAACACGCAGTAAAATTGATCTTACGTCACGAGTTCACTGTTGGTGGGCGTATATGCAATCTTTTGATTTTGATATCCAATATAGACCAGATACTAAAATGGCTCATGTTGATTTTCTTTCGCGTAATCCGCTGTCAACCAAAACAATTGAGCAGTCTTTTACAAAGGCAGAAGTCAAGCATGTCTTGTTAGCCGAAATAACAGACAACTGGCTTCTTGCCGAGCAACAAAAAGATCCAGAAACTTCAGCTATCGTTTTGAAAATTCAAAACAACAAACTCGGAGAAAGTTTAGCAAAAAGTTACGAATCACGCTCGAAAATGCTTTTTCGCAAGATCAAGAGAAATGGAAAAACTCGGTGCCTCCCTGTAGTCCCCAGACCATTCAGATATTCAATAGTAAACCATGTCCATTAAGCGGTTGTGCACCTTGGGTGGGAGAAAACTTTGGACAAAATGGAAGAATTTTATTGGTTCGAAAATATGGCTAAGTACGTCCGAAAGTTTGTGGAAAATTGCATAACTTGCAAATTGACTAAACCTCCATCCGGAAAGTTGCTTATTGAACTACACCCCATACCCAAAGTAGATATCCCATGGAATACGATACATATTGATATTACGGGCTAGTTGAGCGGAAAGAGGGATCAAAAGGAGTATATTATTGTCCAGATAGATGCGTTTACTAAGTTTGTCTATTCATACCACACAGTAAATATGAACAGCGAAAGTTGTAAAGACGCTTTAAAATCGGCAATATCCATATTTGGTGTACCATCGCGAATCATTGCAGATGAGGGTAGATCTTTTACTGGATCAGGTTTTAATGAATTCTGTTCAATGCAAAAAATAAATTTACACCTAATTGCAACAGACGCCAGTCGCGAAAATGGCCAGGTAGAACGTCTTATTATCGTTTTAAAACGTATGTTAACTGCAATCGAAAATAATCAGCGTTCTTGGAAAGATGCCATAGGTGAAATTCAATTAGCTATAAATTGTACTGTAAAGCGAATAACGAAGTCTAGTCCTCTGGAATTGTTAATTGGGAAAGAGGCAAGACCTTTAAACATGCTACCGATTTGTGAAGAATATAGAAAAAGTGATATAAATTTTGTATGAAAAATGGCCAAAGAAAATATGCAAAACAACGCATTGTATGATAAGGATAGGTTTGATAAAATCAAAATCATTTTAAAGTTGGCGATTATGTTTTGCTCAGAAACGAGGAGAGACATCAGACCAAATTAGACAATAAATTTAAAGGCCAATTCCTTGTGGAAGAGGTGCTGGATGGAGACCGTTATGTCTTGAAATCTTTAGCTAATAAGCGAACGTATAAGTATTCGCATGAAGACTTAAGAAGTATGCCGACAGAAGAGATTCCCGGAGAGTTGGATATGTGTAATGAGAACGCATTGGTGGATTCCAATGAGAGTGAAAAACGAGACGTTACAGACATGTTCATGGATTCAAACTAGCGAAGATGTTGAAAGAGACGCCAAATCGTTGAAAGAGACGATAAATCGTTGTCAGAGACGATAAAACGTTGAAAGAGACGCTATTGACGTTGGTGGTTCAGACACTATATCTTTGGAAGTCCACATTATGGAGTTGGCAGTGCTAACAGGCACACGAGTTAATGTGTTGGCTTGATAGATGTCTGCCGACTGACGTGTGGCAAAAGGCCGTTATGGTGGGTGTCCTGAACGTCAGAGTGCATTGCAACATTGCAATTCTTTTTGGAACTCACTGTCCGGCTGTTGAAAATTGTATAACGAATTCAAGTAAAAAAAAAAAAAAACATGATCCATAGCACTTCTGTCATTGAGTTGGTCAAATGAACCAAAATAATAATAAAGGCAAAAACCTTATTAATACTTATGAATTACTTTAAATTGTCTTTTCAGGCTGAGTACTACATAATCTGCTATCTAATAAATGAAATAATAAAAGCGAAAAAAAGAACTTTTGTAACACACGAGGGCGTGTGCTGGTCAGGATGGCCGTGTCGCCGCTTTATATTATATGTCACTAGTTAATATTATAATTGTCATGCTGAAGCCTTATACCATGTTAATGTTTATTTAAATAAATAATGAAACGTAAAACAATTCGCAGAATTATGTAGAATTTGTCTTGTGCCGTTCGATGCCTGGGCCAACGGTTATTTCTATTTTGCGTAGCCTAGGCGCGACATGTCTGTGAGAAGTGTGGTGCCGAGCTTTGAGCTTCGAGTAGCTGAATTCAAGCGAACTCCGGCGCCTGGTTTTGGTCGCGACAAAAATGCATGAACAAAGTCGCGTAGATCTGAGGCGCCAGGGTCCGTTATGCTGATCTGACACAAGCCTATAAATACTAAGTTTGGCGTCGAAATAAGGACATTCTTGATTTGAAAGTTCAGCATGTCATTACCTAGGAAACCCGCTGCCCGTGGTGTCGACGGTATCGATGTATTGAACGATGTAGTGAACGCTAATAATAATTATGCTCCGACATATACAAAAAGAAGAATGTAATTATACAACAATCATAATTATGCGCGTTCATAATCATGCGCTTCAAGTTTCACGTTACGTCACGTACCTATGCATGCGCAAGACTGTATGTGCAGCGTTTTTGCTAGACCGATTTTAATGTCAGCGTAATACGTGAAGCATATTATGCTACTATATATGTATATAAATTATAAAATAGATGCCTTAATTTAATTTTTAGTTCGTATTGTAAAATTGTAAAATTTTTTTTTAAGCTTGTAATTACTTGTCAGTCCGTAGTTGACTTTAAATAGTGGGATACCCTTCGATGTATGTTGTTATAAAAAGTAAATAATTGTATGATACTAATCTAATTTTTCATACTAATCTAATTGTATGATACAAGCTACAAATTAATCATAACACTGCAGTACGCTGCCACCTTGCATAAATTTCGATACGTTACGGTGTCAGCAGTATATTTCGATATAATATCGATAACTCACAATATATCGAATAATCAAAATAAATATTTATTTAATTGCATTTTATAGTTTTGTATTTTTTACTGACCCTAAAATATGAATTATTAAATAATAATCAATCACGTAAGCATATTATGAAGATTATGAATATGTACACAAGCATGTAAATACTTCCATGCATTCATATTCATTTACCACGCCATCTATTGGTTGAGTATTAGTATATATTTATGCACATGTATTTTCAGTAATTGACATGTGCATGGAAAAGAAGAGTCGAGAAACAGATCGCGCTTTGCGCTCGCATTGTTTGTCCTTTTCTTTTCTACGCAAGTATTAAGTTCTGACGTCATCGACAACTTCTTTGCTGGTCGAGGGGTCGAAATGATTTATCTAATAACTTCAGTCTTTATTTTCCGATCGGATTGCAATTTGGAGGATAAGTTCATATAGTATTTATCTATATATATACTAAAGCAGAACGTTAAGAAATGAGTAAATCGCCATGTAAATCAAAATTGGCGGTTTGCGGGGGCGGTAGGCGTGTTATTCCAAATTGAAAATAAACTTGATCTGCGTATGGTATACAGGAATCTTCATGCTAAATTTGGTGTCCCTAGCTTTTGTAATAGCTGAGATCGGTGCGTTCATCCAGACAGACAGACAGACGGACATGGCTTAATCGACTCGACTAGTGATCCTGAGCAAGAATATACATACTTTATGGGGTCTCCGACGCCTCCTTCTGCACGTTACAAACATTTGCACGAATTTAGTATACCCTTTTTTGTCCATTTTCAATGGTCCAAGGGTATAAAAACAAATTATAGACCTTTCATTTAAGGAAATGACCCTACAGAGAGCTAAGCAGTATCTACTCGATCATTTTTGTTCTAAAAACAGTGCCTTGTATATTGACAGGGATGCAGATTTCGAAATGCTTCAAAGTGCGTACAAGGAAACCATGAATCCGAAATATACTAAAATATTCCGAAGCCTCGTTTAACTAGAAAATATCACATGAACAACTCCTGCATCCGGGAATTCAGAAAACTACAAAACTTTCCGGTGAAACATTTCTCCAATAGCCAACTCCTTATCCAGAATATAATTAACGAATGTGAAATTTGCAACTTGGCAAAAACGGAACATCGTAACACAGAAATGCCAATGAAAGTTACTCCTAGACCCGAACATTGCCGCGATAGAGAATCTGAGTGCAATCACTACCTAAGTTGCATAGACATATTGTATACTCAAAGTTTGCCACCCTCGAAGAGATAAAAGCAAAAGATTTTTTAGAATGCAAAAATGCTCTTATGCGCATATTTAATCAGTTAGGAAAACCCAAACTCTTAACAAGAGCAACAGTCGAGTTGCACACGACAGTAGGATACCCTTGGACGTATGTTGCCATAAAAAGTATTTAATTGTATAATACTAATTGCAAGCTATAAATTAATAATAATACTGGAGTGCGCTGCCACCTTGCTTCAATTTCGATATTTTGCCAATAATTTATCGCCGCAATTCCCTAAAGCGGTGTGAGCAGTAGATATCGGTATTTCTTTATAAATTTTAAATTGGTTAATATCGATAACAAGGTCCAAGGGTATAAAAATAAAAAAATAATAATAATTATCAAACCAATTTTCCATTCAATGGTTATACTTAACTATTAGATAATTAAATTTAAATTATTAAAATATGCCTACATACATATTTACATATATCCTGTCATTTAGATTTCTTAATTTCTAACCTATTCCAAACATTACAATCTCATGCCTGAATACTAACAGATATCCCATTGTGATGGCTATGCAAAACCTCAAAAGTCCTAGCACTAATCTTTTCATTATCTAGTATATTTGAAAAAGCCCAATCAATATGTGTATCCATATTGGTAGTGGACGTTTTCAAATCTAACAAACTCCTTAATCCTTTGCTAATCAAAAAATTATAAATACTCTTACACCTGTTAAAGGTTTTGAGGCACAAATTAAAATCTCCTAAAACTAGCAAGCTATCCCCTAAATCACCTAAACGAGAAAATTGATGAATTATCTCCCCAAATTCTATTTTAAATGTGGACAGAGGAAAGTCTGGACTTTAATATAATATAAGAAAACTTATGGCATCAAACCTAAATATGCCGAACTCAAAAACTACTGAGCCAAAAGTTTTTCTACTGCTAAAGGTATGGGAAACTCTATCTACTAGCTCGTTCTTTACATAAATTATGATGCCTGTTAAAGGCCTAATTGATTCAAGTTGAACCACAATAGTGAACCCAGGTATTTCAACAGTTTCATTGCTTATGGAAGTTTCCACGAAACATAATATTGATGACTGAAGCATCAGCTTGTCCGATCGAATATCTTCAAGATGGGAATTCAAGCTCTGAGTATTATGGAAGAAAATGTTAAGGGCAGAACTGTTAATTAAATAATCGTAATGAGTACACAGTAGTTTTTCAGTCCGCAATTTCTTCAATTGGGCTTTCACTTTATCATTATTTTGGGGAGACTTAGGAGGAACAAAATTCCCAATAATGAATAATCCTAAAGCAGTAGTTGCTCTACTGCAAGCTACGTATAATGCAGCACACTGCATTCTGGAATTAGCATGGACTACCACTTTGCCATACGTAGCTCCCTGACTCTTATGAATTGTGATGCCTTCAGCAGGCACAATTGGAAACTGCCTACGGTCAATGTTAATTTGTGCGTTATTTGAATATTGAAAACTGCGAACAATTTTCTGAATAGGAGTCCATGAAGGATCTGTACGATGTGTACACTTCGAACGCGCAGATTCTCCTACAGTTTCCTCTGTAAATTTCATCCATAAAATGTTGGGAGTGTTGGATGTATTGAAATCTATTTGCATCAACACACCTGATGCCCCGTTTACTAATCCATCCCCTGTGTCTACATTGACCGTCATCATGCAGTATTTTTTAGGAGAAGAGACGTACAGAGTCCCTGTGTAGCGGAAGTTTTAAAACCCTTCACTTCTTCTAATATTCTTTGTTTCCTAGCTGGTTCCAAATGGCCCGCCTTAATAAAATCTTCAGCAGTAGAGAAAAATTGCTCAGTAGCAATTGAGTTAAGTTTCGTTACATTAAATAAATCAACCTCATTATTATTACTAAACAGATGAATTGCATCATCGGGCACTGCCGATGGTTCGCATATTCTAGATTGGAAAAGGACAATATCATCGGCTGTCATACAACCCGATGCCATATTATTTAAGGCAGAAGCGAAAAGCTGATCGTCACGTTGACGCATTATCTCTGTGAGCTCAAAATACAAAAAAAGGTCCCAGAGATACGTACCAAATATTTCATGGTAAGGGTCAGTGGTATTTGGATCGAAAATCCAACTACCTCCTACGGGCTGTAACTGTCTAAGATCACCGAATACGATGATAGAAACACCACCAAAAGGAGAAGTATTTTTGAAAATTTGCTTCAAACGAGAATCTAAATAAGAAAACATTAGAGAGCTAACCATTGATATTTCATCAATAATAATTAATTTAAGATCGATTAACCTTGAATGAAGGCTATTAACTAAATCATGGCTTAAGGCCCTTAGAGGTGCTGAGCGAGATTGATTAACAGGAAGTGAAAACATGGAATGCAGTGTCGAACCACTAATTCCGAATGCTGCTTTTCCTGTTGGTGCACATAAGAGGATTTTAACAGATGTCGGATCAGCTCCTGGTATACTGTTATACATTACGGATAATGACTGAAAAATTGCTGATATAAGTCGACTCTTTCGGACTCCGGCGCCGCCTCCAACAAATTCATAAAAGACTGTATTGATTTTGGCATTATGCAAAGCATGTGTAAAATATAGCTTCTGCTTTAAATTAAGAGATCTAACTATATTAGCTAAGCTTTCCTGAGAAACTAAGGCTGGAAGCTTGATAAAACGGACATTACTATCTTCATCATTCATATCAATATTTCCATCCACATTTAAAACATTTAGATGTGGATCTATTTCAGGCAATCCTAAAACTGTGAAGCCATCATCTACCACTTCCTGTTCTCCTACTTGATTATTCTCATTTTCTGCTTCCTCTGTTAAGTGGCTCAGAGCATCTTCTAGTTCCCTATCATCTAGTAAATTATATTTTCTGCGATTGTTCTCTACTAACTCCGAATTTTCCCTACAGAACAATTCACAGTCATGTGTGACTAAATCCAAATGCTCATCTCGCCATGGGGCGTAAAGCATTTTTAGCTCTCTGAAATAGTCACTTGTTTCTGTATTGACATTAAATCTCCTATACCTAATTATGCACGCAGTGGTCCTCTTTCTGATGAAGCCACTATTATCGCGAAGAGCGTAAACTATTGATTCAGAAGCCCTAGGCACATCATCGTCAAAGTCATCTGCATTTTCTTGGCGAGCTCCTCGTTCTGATTTGCAGTAGCTATAAAAAGCGGATATCTCAGTGCCAAATATAAATTTGTTACCTAAATGTTGTAACTTTTGCTTAATAGTTACATTGTTATTGTCTTTAATCTCATTGATTGCCTCACGCATCAACATTGAGATACCTCTCTGAGACTTGTTAATATAATTAACGACGTAGCTGCAGCAAGCATAGGGGTCTAAAATAAACTGAATATCCATATTTGCTCGCTGCAACAAAAGGAGGTGCTTGTTATAAGCGTTAAGCTTGATTGCTGCAAAAGATCGCTTCAAAAAAACTTTTGGTTTCTTTATACTTGATCTTACAGCATTAATGTAGCCCTCATAACTAAGGTTAAGTTGATCGTGGGACAAAAAGTTGTTAAAATCGTTAAAATTTTCTACGCTTTCACGATCAAATGGGAAGTCGAGCAGACTTTGAATTTTTTCGAAATTCCTACGATGCTCGGCCAAATTTGGAGCATTTTCTTCTAAAGGGAGAAGAATTTCTGTTTGAGGCATGGGAGGGTATGGGATACCAAATCTACAAATTTGTTTTGACCTAATTTCTCGCCTGCAAGAGTGCCCGTGACTATGGAGTTGATACTCCAAATATGGAGCAACGTCCGGGCAACTAGAATCAGCAGTAATAAACTGATCAATAAAGGACTTCACAGGCATAAATGTAGACTCATTCTTTAGGTCGAGCTTTGGGGCGTCTTTCAGCCAGAACATGCCATGTATATGTGGAGAGCCTCTTTGCTGAAACTCCCCTCGCCAATAAAACTTGATGACCTGGTGACAACCAAAGACACCGCCTTCCTTTTTCATCAGTTTTAAAACCTGTCTATATCGAAAATCGAAATATCTGGCACAGGTCACTGGGTCTGCTCTAATGAGACGAGCTTTCTCATTAAACCCCAAATTTAACGCTTCTTCTTCGGATACTTCTAGCTTGTCTACATTTTTACATAGCAAGACTAAAAGCTCAGGCCACCTAGTTTCCGCTGCGGAAAATGTTATAAAAAAAGTTGGAAGCCCTACCTGCGTAATCATAGCCATCACTTTCTTTTTCTCGTCCTCCCAATGAGCAGGAGACGTGCGAATACCTTTTTAAAAGCCTATAGCCATCATCATGAAGTATTAACCTATTTAAAGTTTCATCATTACGCACATCAGCAGCCGAAATGCCTTGAGTGGCAGAGTGCTTACGTAAGCAAATTGATGTGCTATTCCTAATGCTAATCATTTCTAACTTTTTGAAGTTATGGAATAATTTATCAGTTCTACAACCTCTTCTATTAAAATTCCTAAGCTCTGATCTAACTATAGTTGTAAAACTTTCCTGACATTTCCTTTTAATGCCTGCAAATATTGTGGGAAAAGCCAGCACCTCTGAATCACAATCGGTTATCATGTCAAGAGGTCGCTGACCCTCTCCTGGTGCTATAGCAATTCGAGGAATATCTATGTTTTCAACAGGGACATTTTCCATGAAGGTTTCTTGACCTCCTGTATTCAACTCTACTTCTTCTTCTACTACTCTATGCTCATTAGGTTGTGCTGCCTTTTCTAACATTTGACACACAATGTCCCTGTCGTCTGCTGACGCAACAAATGGTACAGTCTCAGCTGAGTAAGAAGACAACCACTGCTCATTGATAGTAACCTGATGCTTCTTATAAAGTTCTGTGTTCACTAAATACCGAATTGCATCAACTATCTTTGAGGGCCTTATGGTTTCAGCCATGAAATCATGGTTATACTCCATCCTACGCTTAAGATGAATCTGAACTACTTCGGCTTCATTAAATGCCCTGGGAAGGGAAGTTACAACATTTGCAACTGGAATTGGCACATTGATCACTGCTCCTTTAATGGCACTTTGACGTCCATATCCAAGAGACTTTATGATCATAAAAGGAAGACGGGGAGAAATCAGCCTTTCTTCTAGAGGCGTCAAGCCTTTCAGGCATTCCGGAAGCTCCGGAAAATTTAGGCCATTTGTAATAGAAGCCTTTGGCTTTTTCCCTGACTTAATACTGCGGCTGCAGGTTTTGCAAAAGCTAAACCTATTATTATGGGATGGAAACATAGAGGAAAGATACAAAATATCAACACTATCTGCCTCACTACACTTTTCCTCTATGACCTCACGCGAAATTTTGTCCACTTGATGTGGAAACCACAAACCTTTGCAACATATGCAAACCTGATCGGGTCCCTGCTTGACTGTCTTATTAAAATTGGCTATTAGGCAATCTAAACTAGTTTTAACCTGCGATATCCTATCATCTGGAAGGGTATTCGCACGGTCCACTCTATTGCGGGACGCGTTTCTCCTATTCTCTGCTATCCTATTGGTGCAAATACTCCTATATAGACTCACTCTTTGCGACATATTCCTATGGGCTTTAAAGGCCTCACGTTGAGCTCGAATTCGAGCACTGCGGCGTGCACTAGTATTGCGTGCCTGCTCAACAATCCTACGAATAGGATTGTTTCTAACCTGAGACCTTTGACTTCTATCTATTGCCCTTTCTAAAATTCGCGTCTCCTGATTTTGTCGCTGAATCGCCCTTCTAACAGCATCTCGTCCGCTTTCGTTGGACCTGAATTGTGGACATTGCCTGCGCCTCGATCGACGCAAAGTATTGGCAAGTTGTTCGGCATTTCTAGTTGAATGATCAGTTCGTCGAACACGGCGACGAACTGCATCCTGCTCTCTTTCCTGAGATCGAAACTCAGCATCTTGCCTGCGACTCGAACGACGCGAAGTGTTGGCAAGTTGTTCGTCTGTTGTAATTGCAGAATCACTGCGACGTACACGGCGACGAACTGCATCCTGCTCTCTTTCCTGAGATCGAAACTCAGCATCTTGCCTGCGACTCGAACGACGCGAAGTGTTGGCAAGTTGTTCGTCTGTTTTAATTGCAGAATCACTGCGACGTACACGGCGACGAACTGCATCCTGCTCTCTTTCCTGAGATCGAAACTCAGCATCTTGCCTGCGACTCGAACGACGCGAAGTATTGGCAAGTTGTTCGTCTGTTTTAATTGCAGAATCACTGCGACGTACACGGCGACGAACTGCATCCTGCTCTCTTTCCTGAGATCGAAGGTCAGCATCTCGCCTGCGCCTCGAACGACGCGAAGTGTCAGCAAGTTGTTCTTGTAATCTGATTGGCGAAGAAGCCCGAAGAGTAGTGTGACGAATTGTGTCCGGTAATTGCTCAACGGCCCTAAATGTTCTATTACTTCTGCGGACTCGATGCTGTTGACTATCTCTAACCCTTTCAGCTTCCCTAAATTCGAAATTTTGCCTACGTTCTCTATGTGCCTCTAGATTATTTACGCGTTCCTACTCAGAAAAGTCTATATCTGACCTATTCAAACGATTTATTTTTCGCTGTGTTTGACTCCTATTGCAAGCTGACTTTCTCTTAAGTCTAGGCATCTTCTAATATATAAGTTTTAAAATAATATATAGGTATGTTAAAAATAAAATTCTTATAAATTAATTTAATTTGAATATATATTTATCAAAAATTAATATATAGTTATATATATAAAATAAAGTTAGTATATTTATTTATATATATAAATATATTCATATATTTAAATAGATATATATATATTATAATTTTATTCATATATTTAAATAAATATATGTATATTATTTAAAATAATTATATTATAAATGAAAATAAATATCTAATGAAAGAACAAATAATAATAAAATTTAATAAGGAAAATAAAAAAAAACAAAATGTGGAAAAAAGAATAAATATAAATCAAAGAAATAATAAATTAAACCTGCAAGAAATTCCAGCGAAAATTCCAATTTGAATCGCGGAAACGAACCGATACCGATGTTCACGTACAATCACACACACTTCAGAAGAGTCTATACACATATATGTATGCATACCGCACTTTTCTAAATTGCGCGCCACGTTCCGGGCAGGGCGCAATCATTCACACGCATAAAAAATGTTCCGTTACCGCATAACAATCACACACGAGGATTTACTTATTATATACTCGACTTATATTAATTTGCATTAAATGTTAAATGTATCACGAACACGCGAATTAATTATATATTATTTTATATTTAATATCGAAAATACAAATGATAATCAACAATCGACGACGACACCGAACACGCCAATCGCAAACTACAAATTAACATAACACTGAAGCGCGCTGCCACCTTGCAACAATTTTGATACATTGCCAATAATTTATCGCCGCAATTAAAAAGTGCGCGAAACCTTAAATTTATAATAATGATCTATAGAATCTAATATACATACAAAATATACATATATTAAAAAAACAAAGTAGTAGTTTCAATAGACGTGGGGATATAATATAATTTACACATATTAATATAATTTATATGCAAAACATATGAAATATATATCGATATGTTTAATATATATTAAAAGCTATCGATATGATAGCTCATAATATATCGTGAAATCTAAATTAATATTTATTTAATAAAAAGTCAATATATAAATTATTAAATAATAATAATAATATGTCTATATTAGAAATCTAAAAAAACAAAGTAGAAGAAATGTTAGTACATTTTTTCAAACATAGTTTCAATAGACGTGGGCATATAATATAATTTACACATATTAATATAATTTATATGCAAAACATATGAAATATATATCGATATGTTTAATATATATTAAAAGCTATCGATATGATAGCTCATAATATATCGTGAAATCTAAATTAATATTTATTTAATAAAAAGTCAATATATAAATTATTAAATAATAATAATAATATGTCTATATTAGAAATCTAGTAAATACCTGCATTCATGCATGCCGATCAACCACGCTATTGGTTGTATATAATTTTACATATGTATGTGTGAACACAAATTAAGTATGTATAAGTGTTTGCACTTATGCACATGTATTTTGGGTAATTGACATGTGCATGAAAAAGAAGAGTCGAGAAACAGCTCGCGCTTCGCGCTCGCATCGTTTATCCTTTTCTTTCATGCACAAGTAATTTAGTTCTGACGTCATCGACAACTTCTTTGCTTTCTTCATATTCATATATACGCCACCTATTGGTTGAGTGCTAGCATATATTTATGCACATGTATTTTCGGTAATTGACATGTGCATGGAAAAGAAGAGTCGAGAAACAGCTCGCGCTTCGCGCTCGCATCGTTGTCCTTTTCTTTCATGCATAAGGAATTTAGTTCTGACGTCATCGACAAGTTCTTTGCTGGTCGAAGTGTCGAAATGGTTTATCTAATAACTTCAGTGTTTATTGTCTGATCGGATTGCAATTTGGAGGATAAGTTCATATATTATTTATCTATATATATGCTAAAGCAGAACGTTAAGAAATGAGTTCTTCGAATGTAAATAGCAATGTAAACCAAAATTGGCGGTTTGCGGGGGCGGTAGGCGTGTTATTCCAAATTGAAAATAAACTTGATCTGCGTATGGTATACAGGAATCTTCATGCTAAATTTGGTGTCCGTAGCTTTTGTAATAGCTGAGATCGGCGCGTTCATCCAGACAGACAGACAGACGGACAGACAGACGGACATGGCTCAATCGACTCGGCTATTGATCCTGAGCAAGAATATATATACTTTATGGGGTCTCCGACGCCTCCTTCTGCCTGTTACATACATTTGCACAAAGTTAGTATACCCTTTTTTGACCATTTTCAATGGTCCAAGGGTATAAAAACAGACAGAGATGGTAAATTCGCCAGTTTAGTCCTTAAATGTTGGCTTGAGTCAGAAAACATAGAACTAAAACTTAACACTACAAAAAATCGTATTGCAGACATAGAAACTCTTCATAAAACAATCAACGAAAAAGTCCGCAATTTAAAAAACTCAGACGATACTGAAGCAAAACTAAGCAAGATAGAAACAATTCTCCATATCTACAACCACAAGACTAACAAGAGCAACAGTCGAGTTGCACACGACAGTAGGATACCCTTGGACGTATGTTGCCATAAAAAGTATTTAATTGTATAATACTAATTGCAAGCTATAAATTAATAATAATACTGGAGTGCGCTGCCACCTTGCTTCAATTTCGATATTTTGCCAATAATTTATCGCCGCAATTCCCTAAAGCGGTGTGAGCAGTAGATATCGGTATTTCTTTATAAATTTTAAATTGGTTAATATCGATAACAAGGTCCAAGGGTATAAAAATAAAAAAATAATAATAATTATCAAACCAATTTTCCATTCAATGGTTATACTTAACTATTAGATAATTAAATTTAAATTATTAAAATATGCCTACATACATATTTACATATATCCTGTCATTTAGATTTCTTAATTTCTAACCTATTCCAAACATTACAAACTCATGCCTGAATACTAACAGATATCCCATTGTGATGGCTATGCAAAACCTCAAAAGTCCTAGCACTAATCTTTTCATTATCTAGTATATTTGAAAACGCCCAATCAATATGTGTATCCATATTGGTAGTGGACGTTTTCAAATCTAACAAACTCCTTAATCCTTTGCTAATCAAAAAATTATAAATACTCTTACACCTGTTAAAGGTTTTGAGGCACAAATTAAAATCTAAAACTAGCAAGCTATCCCCTAAATCATCTAAACGAGAAAATTGATGAATTATCTCCTCAAATTCTATTTTAAATGTGGACAGAGGAAAGTCTGGACTTTAATATAATATAAAAAAACTTATGGCATCAAACCTAAATATGCCGAACTCAAAAACTACTGAGCCAAAAGTTTTTCTACTGCTAAAGGTATGGGAAACTCTATCTACTAGCTCGTTCTTTACATAAATTATGATGCCTGTTAAAGGCCTAATTGATTCAAGTTGAACCACAATAGTGAACCCAGGTATTTCTACAGTTTCATTGCTTATGGAAGTTTCCACGAAACATCAGCTTGTCCGATCGAATATCTTCAAGATGGGAATTCAAGCTCTGAGTATTATGGAAGAAAATGTTAAGGGCAGAACTGTTAATTAAATAATCGTAATGAGTACACAGTAGTTTTTCAGTCCGCAATTTCTTCAATTGGGCTTTCACTTTATCATTATTTTGGGGAGACTTAGGAGGAACAAAATTCCCAATAATGAATAATCCTAAAGCAGTAGTTGCTCTACTGCAAGCTACGTATAATGCAGCACGCTGCATTCTGGAATTAGCATGGACTACCACTTTGCCATACGTAGCTCCCTGACTCTTATGAATTGTGATGCCTTCAGCAGGCACAATTGGAAACTGCCTACGGTCAATGTTAATTTGTGCGTTATTTGAATATTGAAAACTGCGAACAATTTTCTGAATAGGAGTCCATGAAGGATCTGTACGATGTGTACACTTCGAACGCGCAGATTCTCCTACAGTTTCCTCTGTAAATTTCATCCATAAAATGTTGGGAGTGTTGGATGTATTGAAATCTATTTGCATCAACACACCTGATGCCCCGTTTACTAATCCATCCCCTGTGTCTACATTGACCGTCATCATGTACTTGGCAGTATTTTTTAGGAGAAGAGACGTACAGAGTCCCTGTGTAGCGGAAGTTTTAAAACCCTTCACTTCTTCTAATATTCTTTGTTTCCTAGCTGGTTCCAAATGGCCCGCCTTAATAAAATCTTCAGCAGTAGAGAAAAATTGCTCAGTAGCAATTGAGTTAAGTTTCGTTACATTAAATAAATCAACCTCATTATTATTACTAAACAGATGAATTGTATCATCGGGCACTGCCGATGGTTCGCATATTCTAGATTGGAAAAGGACAATATCATCGGCTGTCATACAACCCGATGCCATATTATTTAAGGCAGAAGCGAAAAGCTGATCGTCACGTTGACGCATTATCTCTGTGAGCTCAAAATACAAAAAAAGGTCCCAGAGATACGTACCAAATATTTCATGGTAAGGGTCAGTGGTATTTGGATCGAAAATCCAACTACCTCCTACGGGCTGTAACTGTCTAAGATCACCGAATACGATGATAGAAACACCACCAAAAGGAGAAGTATTTTTGAAAATTTGCTTCAAACGAGAATCTAAATAAGAAAACATTAGAGAGCTAACCATTGATATTTCATCAATAATAATTAATTTAAGATCGATTAACCTTGAATGAAGGCTATTAACTAAATCATGGCTTAAGGCCCTTAGAGGTGCTGAGCGAGATTGATTAACAGGAAGTGAAAACATGGAATGCAGTGTCGAACCACTAATTCCGAATGCTGCTTTTCCTGTTGGTGCACATAAGAGGATTTTAACAGATGTCGGATCAGCTCCTGGTATACTGTTAATACATTACGGATAATGACTGAAAAATTGCTGATATAAGTCGACTCTTTCCGACTCCGGCGCCGCCTCCAACAAATTCATAAAAGACTGTATTGATTTTGGCATTATGCAAAGCATGTGTAAAATATAGCTTCTGCTTTAAATTAAGAGATCTAACTATATTAGCTAAGCTTTCCTGAGAAACTAAGGCTGGAAGCTTGATAAAACGGACATTACTATCTTCATCATTCATATCAATATTTCCATCCACATTTAAAACATTTAGATGTGGATCTATTTCAGGCAATCCTAAAACTGTGAAGCCATCATCTACCACTTCCTGTTCTCCTACTTGATTATTCTCATTTTCTGCTTCCTCTGTTAAGTGGCTCAGAGCATCTTCTAGTTCCCTATCATCTAGTAAATTATATTTTCTGCGATTGTTCTCTACTAACTCCGAATTTTCCTCCTCGTTCTGATTTGCAGTAGCTATAAAAAGCGGATATCTCAGTGCCAAATATAAATTTGTTACCTAAATGTTGTAACTTTTGCTTAATAGTTACATTGTTATTGTCTTTAATCTCATTGATTGCCTCACGCATCAACATTGAGATACCTCTCTGAGACTTGTTAATATAATTAACGATGTAGCTGCAGCAAGCATAGGGGTCTAAAATAAACTGAATATCCATATTTGCTCGCTGCAACAAAAGGAGGTGCTTGTTATAAGCGTTAAGCTTGATTGCTGCAAAAGATCGCTTCAAAAAAACTTTTGGTTTCTTTATACTTGATCTTACAGCATTAATGTAGCCCTCATAACTAAGGTTAAGTTGATCGTGGGACAAAAAGTTGTTAAAATCGTTAAAATTTTCTACGCTTTCACGATCAAATGGGAAGTCGAGCAGACTTTGAATTTTTTCGAAATTCCTACGATGCTCGGCCAAATTTGGACCATTTTCTTCTAAAGGGAGAAGAATTTCTGTTTGAGGCATGGGAGGGTATGGGATACCAAATCTACAAATTTGTTTTGACCTAATTTCTCGCCTGCAAGAGTGCCCGTGACTATGGAGTTGATACTCCAAATATGGAGCAACGTCCGGGCAACTAGAATCAGCAGTAATAAACTGATCAATAAAGGACTTCACAGGCATAAATGTGGACTCATTCTTTAGTTCGAGCTTTGGGGCGTCTTTCAGCCAGAACATGCCATGTATATGTGGAGAGCCTCTTTGCTGAAACTCCACTCGCCAATAAAACTTGATGACCTGGTGACAACCAAAGACACCGCCTTCCTTTTTCATCAGTTTTAAAACCTGTCTATATCGAAAATCGAAATATCTGGCACAGGTCACTGGGTCTGCTCTAATGAGACGAGCTTTCTCATTAAACCCCAAATTTAACGCTTCTTCTTCGGATACTTCTAGCTTGTCTACATTTTTACATAGCAAGACTAAAAGCTC
Source organism: Zaprionus ornatus (assembly GCA_018904035.1). Taxonomy (NCBI): domain Eukaryota; kingdom Metazoa; phylum Arthropoda; class Insecta; order Diptera; family Drosophilidae; genus Zaprionus; species Zaprionus ornatus. The sequence goes on from JAEIFZ010000236.1 coordinate 439,402, forward strand.
AGGCCACCTAGTTTCCGCTGCGGAAAATGTTATAAAAAAAGTTGGAAGCCCTACCTGCCTAATAATAGCCATCACTTTCTTTTTCTCGTCCTCCCAATGAGCAGGAGACAAGCGAATACCTTTTAAAAGCCTATAGCCATCATCATGAAGTATTAACCTATTTAAAGTTTCATCATTACGCACATCAGCAGCCGAAATGCCTTGAGTGGCAGAGTGCTTACGTAAGCAAATTGATGTGCTATTCCTAATGCTAATTATTTCTAACTTTTTGAAGTTATGAAATAATTTATCAGTTCTACAACCTCTTCTATCAAAATTCCTAAGCTCTGATCTAACTATAGTTGTAAAACTTTCCTGACATTTCCTTTTAATGCCTGCAAATATTGTGGGAAAAGCCAGCTCCTCTGAATCACAATCGGTTATCATGTCAAGAGGTCGCTGACCCTCTCCTGGTGCTATAGCAATTCGAGGAATATCTATGTTTTCAACAGGGACATTTTCCATGAAGGTTTCTTGACCTCCTGGATTCAACTCTACCTCTTCTTCTACTACTCTATGCTCATTAGGTTGTGCTGCCTTTTCTAACATTTGACACACAATGTCCCTGTCGTCTGCTGACGCAACAAATGGTACAGTTTCAGCTGAGTAAGAAGACAACCACTGCTCATTGATAGTAACCTGGTGCTTCTTATAAAGTTCTGTGTTCACTAAATACCGAATTGCATCAACTATCTTTGAGGGCCTTATGGTTTCAGCCATGAAATCATGGTTATACTCCATCCTACGCTTAAGATGAATCTGAACTACTTCGGCTTCATTAAATGCCCTGGGAAGGGAAGTTACAACATTTGCAACTGGAATTGGCACATTGATCACTGCTCCTTTAATGGCACTTTGACGTCCATATCCAAGAGACTTTATGATCATAAAAGGAAGACGGGGAGAAATCAGCCTTTCTTCTAGAGGCGTCAAGCCTTTCAGGCATTCCGGAAGCTCCGGAAAATTTAGGCCATTTGTAATAGAAGCCTTTGGTTTTTTCCCTGACTTAATACTGCGGCTGCAGGTTTTGCAAAAGCTAAACCTATTATTATGGGATGGAAACATAGAGGAAAGATACAAAATATCAACACTATCTGCCTCACTACACTTTTCCTCTATGACCTCACGCGAAATTTTGTCCCCTTGATGTGGAAACCACAAACCTTTGCAACATATGCAAACCTGATCGGGTCCCTGCTTGACTGTCTTATTAAAATTGGCTATTAGGCAATCTAAACTAGTTTTAACCTGCGATATCCTATCATCTGGAAGGGTATTCGCACGGTCCACCTCTATTGCGGGACGCGTTTCTCCTATTCTCTGCTATCCTATTGGTGCAAATACTCCTATATAGACTCACTCTTTGCGACATATTCCTATGGGCTTCAAAGGCCTCACGTTGAGCTCGAATTCGAGCACTGCGGCGTGCACTAGTATACTAGTATACGACGTACACGACGACGAACTGCATCCTGCTCTCTTTCCTGAGATCGAAACTCAGCATCTTGCCTGCGACTCGAACGACGCGAAGTGTTGGCAAGTTGTTCGTCTGTTTTAATTGCAGAATCACTACGACGTACACGGCGACGAACTGCATCCTGCTCTCTTTCCTGAGATCGAAACTCAGCATCTTGCTTGCGACTCGAACGACGCGAAGTGTTGACAAGTTGTTCGTCTGTTTTAATTGCAGAATCACTGCGACGTACACGGCGACGAACTGCATCCTGCTCTCTTTCCTGAGATCGAAGGTCAGCATCTCGCCTACGCCTCGAACGACGCGAAGTGTCAGCAAGTTGTTCTTGTAATCTGATTGGCGAAGAAGCCCGAAGAGTAGTGTGACGAATTGTGTCCGGTAATTGCTCAACGGCCCTAAATGTTCTATTACTTCTGCGGACTCGATGCTGTTGACTATCTCTAACCCTTTCAGCTTCCCTAAATTCGAAATTTTGCCTACGTTCTCTATGTGCCTCTAGATTATTTACGCGTTCCTGCTCAGAAAAGTCTATATCTGACCTATTCAAACGATTTCTTTTTCGCTGTGTTTGACTCCTATTGCAAGCTGACTTTCTCTTAAGTCTAGGCATCTTCTAATATATAAGTTTTAAAATAATATATAGGTATGTTAAAAATAAAATTCTTATAAATTAATTTAATTTGAATATATTTATCAAAAATTTATATATAGTTATATATATAAAATAAAGTTAGTATATTTATTTATATATATAAATATATTCATATATTTAAATAGATATATATATATTAAATTTATATTCATATTTTTAAATAAATATATGTATATTATTTAAAATAATTATATTATAAATGAAAATAAATATCTAATGAAAGAACAAATAATAATAAAATTTAATAAGGAAAATAAAAATAAACAAAATGTGCAAAAAGAATAAATATAAATCAAAGAAATAATAAATTAAACCTGCAAGAAATTCCAGCGAAAATTCCAATTTGAATCGCGGAAACGAACCGATACCGATGTTCACGTACAATCACACACACTTCAGAAGAGTCTATACACATATATGTATGCATGCACAAAAATACGTTACGCTGTGTACCGCACTTTTCTAAAATTGCGCGCCACGTTCCGGGCAGGGCGCAATCATTCACACGCATAAAAAATGTTCCGTTAACGCATAACAATCACACACGAGGATTTACTTATTATATACTCGACTTATATTAATTTGCATTAAATGTTAAATGTATCACGAACACGCGAATTAATTATATATTATTTTATATTTAATATCGAAAATACAAATGATAATCGACAATCGACGACGACACTGAACACGCCAATCGCAAACTACAAATTAACATAACACTGAAGCGCGCTGCCACCTTGCAACAATTTTGATACGTTGCCAATAATTTATCGCCGCAATTAAAAAGTGCGCGAAACCTTAAATTTATAATAATGATCTATAGAATCTAATATACATACAAAATATACATATATTAAAAAAACAAAGTAGAAGAAATGTTAGTACATTTTTTTCAAACATAGTTTCAATAGACGTGGGGATATAATATAATTTACACATATTAATATAATTTATATGCAAAACATATGAAATATATATCGATATGTTTAATATATATTAAAAGCTATCGATATGATAGCTCATAATATATCGTGAAATCTAAATTAATATTTATTTAATAAAAAGTCAATATATAAATTATTAAATAATAATAATAACATGTCTATATTAGAAATCTAGTACATACCTGCATTCATGCATGCCGATCAACCACGCTATCGGTTGTATATAATTTTACATATGTATGTGTGAACACAAATTAAGTATGTATAAGTGTTTGCATTTATGCACATGTATTTTGGGTAATTGACATGTGCATGAAAGAGAAGAGTCGAGAAACAGATCGCGCTTCGCGCTCGCATCGTTTATCCTTTTCTTTCATGCACAAGTAATTTAGTTCTGACGTCATCGACAACTTCTTTGCTTTCTTCATATTCATATATACGCCACCTATTGGTTGAGTGTTAGCATATATTTATGCACATGTATTTTCGGTAATTGACATGTGCATGGAAAAGAAGAGTCGAGAAACAGATCGCGCTTCGCGCTCGCATCGTTGTCCTTTTCTTTCATGCATAAGGAATTTAGTTCTGACGTCATCGACAAGTTCTTTGCTGGTCGAAGTGTCGAAATGGTTTATCTAATAACTTCAGTGTTTATTGTCTGATCGGATTGCAATTTGGAGGATAAGTTCATATATTATTTATCTATATATATGCTAAAGCAGAACGTTAAGAAATGAGTTCTTCGAATGTAAATAGCAATGTAAATCAAAATTGGCGGTTTGCGGGGGCGGTAGGCGTGTTATTCCAAATTGAAAATAAACTTGATTGCGTATGGTATACAGGAATCTTCATGCTAAATTTGGTGTCCGTAGCTTTTGTAATAGCTGAGATCGGCGCGTTCATCCAGACAGACAGACAGACGGACAGACAGACGGACATGGCTCAATCGACTCGGCTATTGATCCTGAGCAAGAATATATATACTTTATGGGGTCTCCGACGCCTCCTTCTGCCTGTTACATACATTTGCACAAAGTTAGTATACCCTTTTTTGACCATTTTCAATGGTCCAAGGGTATAAAAACGACACTACGGGACAAACTCTCGCTCACTTATTTCTTTACGCTGGACAACCGACCTTAGATACGCAATATAACAGAGAAACGAAAATCAATGAAATAAATAAAAACAGGACTGAATACAAAGTTGACACCAGATACAGAAAAGGACCGTTACAAAAAGGCAAATTAGAGAACCCATTTAAACTCTCAAAAAACGTCGAGCAAATCGACGACGACCATTTCTGAATCACCAATAGGAACAAAGAAACACACTACTATAAAACCCAAAAAAAAAACAAGAGCAACAGTCGAGTTGCACACGACAGTAGGAAACCCTTGGACGTATGTTGCCATAAAAAGTATTTAATTGTATAATACTAATTGCAAGCTATAAATTAATAATAATACTGGAGTGCGCTGCCACCTTGCTTCAATTTCGATATTTTGCCAATAATTTATCGCCGCAATTCCCTAAAGCGGTGTGAGCAGTAGATATCGGTATTTCTTTATAAATTTTAAATTGGTTAATATCGATAACAAGGTCCAAGGGTATTGTTTACGGGTACACTGATTTGTGCAACCGCCTTACTTCAATTCAAATTAAAAGCAAGGGTTTAATATTATAATTTATTGTGCCGCTGCATTTTTTTACATGTGATGCGAGAAGAGACTGTTTCACAAGAGTTTTTAGTTAGACTAAACAGCTGCTAATATGAGATTTAACAGGTAGTTAACATAAGACTTAACAGTTGCATAGAAAATAGAGTTTAACAGCTGATTCTATTCGTGTGGCAACCTTGAGCTTAGATAAAGCAGTGATCTGCCGCGAACATACTCCCCCCATTGGAAGGATCAACTTTCAATCGATTTGGTCTCGATTGGCAGCACTGCTATCTTGGCGATGGCTCTCTTTGTCAATCCTGTGGCTGTGCGTATGACTGCTACTCTGACTGCGCCGTCGTCTCCAACTATTGTGCTTTCAATTCGGCCGAGAGGCCACTTGAGCGGAGGCACGTTTTCTTCCTTCAACAGCACGATGTCTCCAGGATGAATGTTTGGCTTGCGAGAGTGCCATTTGGTGCGCTCCTGTAGCGCAGAGAGGTACGAGATACTCCATTTCTGCCAGAAAGTTTGCTGCATGTGGCAAACACGCTGCCAGCGACTAAGGCGATCCATGCTGAGGTGAGTCAGGCTCGGCTCATCGATGTTCGCATTCGCTTTGCCCCAAAGGAAGTGACCCGGTGTGAGGATGTCTAGCTCGCATGGATTTTCTGAAATGGAACATAGAGGCCTTGAGTTCAGCATAGCTGAGATCTGACAAATGAGCGTGCGAAGCTCATGAAATGTGAGGGTTGAGTTGCCAACGATGCGGTAGAAGTGGTGCTTCGCTGCCTTTACAGCAGCTTCCCATAACCCGCCAAAATGCGGAGATCGTGGTGGAATAAAGTGCCAATTTATTCCGAGTGCGAGGGCGTCGTTGACAATTTTCTGGCGCTGAGGTTCACTGATGAAGAGATCCTTAAGCTCGGCTAGCTCGTTTCGAGCGCCGACGAAATTTGTTGCGTTGTCCGTCCAAATGTCGCGTGGCTTCCCTCGAAGACTGATGAAGCGTTTTAGAGCAGCGATGAAAGACGGTGTCGACAGGTCCTCCACGAGCTCTAGATGGCATGCCTTTGTTGAGAAGCAAATGAATATTGCTATATAGCATTTTGTAGGCGCACGATTTCTCACTTCTGATTTGAAGAAGAAGGGGCCACAAAAATCTATGCCGGTTACATAAAACGTAGGGCTGGGTGTTACGCGGGCTGCTGGTAGTGGAGCCATTACTTGCTGCAGTGTGGTAGGTCGAGCGTGAAAGCAACGTATGCATTTGTTGACAACACTAGAGACGGCTTTTAGCCCTCCTATGGGCCAGTAGCGTTGCCTTATGTTTGCAAGTAGGCATTGCGGACCAGCGTGAAGAAATTTAACGTGGTAGTGCATGATTATTGACCGCGGCACAGGATGCTGTTTGGGCAATAAGATTGGATGCTTGGCCTCATACTCCAAGTATGAGTTATGCAGCCTTCCTCCAACTCGCATAAGACCTATAGAGTCCATGAATGGTTGCAATGATTTCAGCGGACTCCTTCCAGGCAGCGACTTGCTCTCTCTGAGTGCTTTGTAGTCCTCGAAAAAATGAATCTTCTGGATGTTTCGAATCATGAGATGGGTGCCCGATTTAATTTCCTGCAGTGTGATAGAGCCCCTTTGTTTTGGAGAGTCTCTGTTCACAAATCGATGTACATACGCAAATATTCGCTCCAGCTTTGCAAAGGAGTTGTGAAACTTACAATCAGTTGCGATGTCTTTGTATGACGTAGAAATGAGAACTTTGCTTCGTCGCTCTGGAAGTTCCACTGATGGCACTACCGTTTTCGGCCATTTTGACATGGGAAGGCGCAAAAAGGAAGGTCCATAATGCCATAGTTGCGAGTTGATTAATTCAAGTGGGGTGCATCCTCGCGATAAGACGTCAGCTGGGTTCAGTTGCGAAGTGACATGATGCCAAGTCATGCCTCTCGTTAGGTCCTGGATTTGCGTTACCCGATTTGCCACAAACACGTTGTAGTTGGACGGGGAGTCGCGTAACCATGCTAACGCTATTGTTGAATCCGTCCAGCAATGATATTCACATTTGAATGAAATGTCTTTTGCGACGATTGATATGAGTTCCGATAGGATTAGTGCAGAAGAGAGTTCCAGTTTAGGTATTGTTAATGTTTTTAACGGAGCTACTCTCGATTTTGAGCACAGCAAATGCGTTGAATAGTCTCCATCAACTTCAGATCGCACGTAGATGCATGCTCCATACGCTGCTATACTGGCGTCGCAGAAACCGTGGATCTCATATTTTCCTGCAGGTGCCATGATGAAGCGTGGAAACTTAAGGCTGTGAACAAAGGATAACTGCGATGTGATTTCCGTCCACGCCGAATGAAGATGCTGCGGAAGGCTCTCATCCCAATCGATGTTTTCCTTCCAGAGTGCTTGCATGAACACTTTCATCCTTGTAATGATAGGAGAGATGAGTCCCAATGGGTCGTAGAATTTTGCCAGTGTGGATAATACGCTGCGCTTTGTAGTTGGTCCGTTAGGGATAATGTCGGTGAAATTGAAAAGCAGGAAGTCCGATGCGGGGTCCCAGGCTAAACCGAGCGCCTTGGCAATACTTGTGCCGTCGTGAAACTGCATAAGCTTTTCGCAGTCAGTTTCGGCTTCACCCTCAAGAGCGGCAGGCTCATTCGAGCACCACTTCCTTATTGGAAATAGTCCTCTGGCGAGCAATTGCTTGACTTGCTGTCGAATTTCCGTCGCTTCCTTGATGGAGTCACCACCTGAGATCAAGTCGTCCACGTAGAAATCTTTTCGGACGATCCTTGCGGCAAGCGGAAATGATGGTTCCTCATCGTAGGTCAGCTGATGCATGGCGCGAATTGCGAGAAATGCTGCAGGCTTTGTTCCGTACGTAACTGTATTCAGGGTGTACACGTTTATTGCTTCGTCGGGATTGTTGCGCCACAGAATGCATTGCAGGTGTTGATCTGGTGGCGAAATACGCACGCAACGATACATTTTGGAAATATCTCCACACATAGCAACCTTGAAGAAACGAAATCTGATCAGTATGTTAAAAAGCTTGGATTGAATGGTTGGGCCAGCAAACAAAAGATCATTAAGAGATGCGCCAGTTGTAGTTTTTGCTGATCCGTCAAAAACTACGCGCAACTTTGTGGATGTGCTGTCCGGTTTTTCTACACAGTGGTGAGGCAGATAAAACCGCGGTCCGTCATGATGGCTGGAGGCTAATGACATGTGTCCTAGGTCGATGTATTCCTGAAGAAATGCTGAATACTGCTCTTTCAGCTGTTGATTCCTTTGGAGTCTAGACTCGAGAGACTTGAAGCGCCTCAAAGCCCGATGAAATGAGTCTCCAAGGGCATCCAGATCCTCCTTTGCTGGTAAACGCACTGAGTATTGTCCAGTCTCCAGGCGCGTGTAGCCTTTCAAGAATAAATTTTCACAAATCATGTCTTCCTCCGTGACAGTTGATGCGGAACCATAGCAACTGTCAATTTCCCAGAATCGTTTGACTATATCGGTGAGGTTGTCATCCTCAGGAGAATCCCTGCGTACGGCTGCCAACGCATGATGCTTGATAGGCTGAGAAAAAGCTCCGGAAACGATCCATCCAAGCCTTGTCTTTTGGAAAATTGGCAAGTGTCTGGCTATGTGGGTCTGCCCCACGCAAAGCAATTCAAAGAACAGGCCGGCGCCAAGTAATACATCGATTCGCTGCGATTTGTAGAACGATGGATCGGCGAGTGCTATATTCTTCGGGATATTCCAGCTGGTTATGTCGATTCCGATATGAGGATGGTAGTCCGTGATCGTCCGTGTGACAACAGCCGAAAATGCTGCGCTGTATTTCCGATCAAGCGATTGGGCAGCAAGATCGACTGCTGCGTTCGACGACAGAGAGGCTTCGCCTATTCCGGAAATTGAAACTGTTGATTTTCGTGTGACCAGTTGCAACTGGTTGGCCAGCCGACTGGTGACGAAATTCAGTTGTGATGCTGAGTCGAGCAAGGCACGACATGGTATAAAAGTACCCGCTCTGTTTTTGATGTAGATGATGGCTGTGGGCAGCAATACGTAGTCAGCTGACTGCTTTTCTGTGGGCTCAGGTGCGAAGTTCGAGCCAGTTGTGATTAGCGTTTGCTGCTGCTGAATTGTTCCATGCTGTGCATTGGAGGCATTTGACGTCGAGGGAATTTGGCCTGTATGCAGCAGGGTGTGATGTTTCTGCTGGCAGTGTCTGCAATGTCCAGCTCGACATTGCTGTAAGGCATGACCTTTACGAAGGCAGTTGAAGCATAGGTGCAGACGCTTAGCTTCATTAAAGCGGAGAGAGGGAGATAGGTTGGCAAAACGAGGACATTTAGGTAAGTAGTGATCCTTTGAGTCGCATAAAAGGCACGCGTTTGCTATGCTGCTAGAGGCTACAAGTGAATTTCGACCATTCTTCTTGTGCGCATCCTGTAGGCTGGCTGATTGCAGTGTAACGCCTTCCATGTTTTCCAGTTTTCGACATCTGCGCTCGATAAAGGACGCCATATTTGACCACTTCGGGATCTTCTCAAATTCCAGAGCCTCTTCCCATTTTTCCTGTGTGTTTGCGTCTAGCTTGCGACTTATTATGTTAATAAGTAGGCCATCTGCGATCTGCTCACTTGTTGCAATTGTGCCGAGAGCTCGAAGGTGAGCGTTTACGTTGTCGCTGAGCGCACGTAGGCTCTGTGCAGATCCTTTTTCAACACCTGGCAACCCAAAGATCGAGCGTATGTGCCCCTGAAATTGAAGCAACTTGTTATCAAAGCGTCTTATAAGTAGTTCTACTGCCTTATCGTAGTTTGCTTCAGAGGGTTCCAATGACTTGATGGTGTCAATTGCGGCACCTTCCAGACAAGAACGCAGGTGCTGTAGCTTTTCAATCTTGCTCAGATCCTCATTGCTACCAACAACTGTGTTGAACATCGCATAGAACTCGGGCCAATCTTCATATTTTCCATTAAATGTTGGCAGTTGCATCTCCGGTAGTCGAGACCGGCGACTGCAAGTTTGATTCACAGTGTCGTTGAGTCTGGGAATAGTCGTTGAATTGAGAGCAGTGTGACGAGCCTTGAGTGCGTCCAATTGTCGGGTGAGCCTTGCTTTAACCTTAAAATAAATTTCGGCGAATTCAACGCGCGTGTTCGATGCCATCTCCGACAAGTCAAGCTTCTCAAGCGCGGTCTGAGCATCGACGAATTCGGCCTGCATCCCGTTTACGGCATCGATTCTCACGGACAAATCGCTCTCGTCAAAACTCTCAATTTGCTCGTCAGAATTGAAGAACTCGAGCATGGAGGTCAGTTGACGTTTTATTTGGGAGCACGATAAAAGTCACTAGGATTTGGTTCAGCCATTTTATTTGGTGTTCACTGTAACCAAAACCAAACGCGCGCGAAAAAATGTATTTTTTGTCACCACGAAAACGTAAGAAAACGAAGGAGATGAGAACGATTACTGTTGTTTGTATATAAGCACAGTTGAAACGGTTAAATGCACTTGCACTATGTATAGCCACTTATGCATGTATGTAGATGATAGGGCGATGTATGTGTGCGCAAAGTTTACTTGTTGAGGGCCAAATTTGTTTGCGAGAGTGTGTAATAATATTTATATTAAGACAGCTTAGCGCTGAGAATATTAATCGACAATATTCTGCGGAATAACAAATGTATGGCGCGAACTCAAAAAAACGTATGCACTTATGTATGTATGTACGCGATACCGAAAAATGTTTGTGTGTATGTACGTATGTACGCGAACGAAAAATGTTTGTGTGTATGTACGTATGTACGTAGTTGTGTGTATGCACGCGAACGAAAGCGAGATCGAAAGTTCACTTATTGAGGGCCAAATTTGTTTGCGAGAGTGTGTAATAATATTTCTATTAAAACAGCTTAGAAATGAGAATATTAATCGACAATATTCTGCGGAGTAACAAATGAATGGCGCGAACTCAAAAGTTGCAGAACGACGTATGTACATATGTACGCGTGCGAAAGCGAGATCGAAAATGTTTGTAGGTACATATGTACGCGAAACCGAGATGAAAAAATGCGACGGCAGCGATTGCGCGAATAAATTACGAATAATTGAAATCACGTCGGGGTCACCAATGTTTACGGGTACACTGATTTGTGCAACCGCCTTACTTCAATTCAAATTAAAAGCAAGGGTTTAATATTATAATTTATTGTGCCGCTGCATTTTTTTACATGTGATGCGAGAAGAGACTGTTTCACAAGAGTTTTTAGTTAGACTAAACAGCTGCTAATATGAGATTTAACAGGTAGTTAACATAAGACTTAACAGTTGCATAGAAAATAGAGTTTAACAGCTGATTCTATTCGTGTGGCAACCTTGAGCTTAGATAAAGCAGTGATCTGCCGCGAACAGGTATAAAAATAAAAAAATAATAATAATTATCAAACCAATTTTCCATTCAATGGTTATACTTAACTATTAGATAATTAAATTTAAATTATTAAAATATGCCTACATACATATTTACATATATCCTGTCATTTAGATTTCTTAATTTCTAACCTATTCCAAACATTACAAACTCATGCCTGAATACTAACAGATATCCCATTGTGATGGCTATGCAAAACCTCAAAAGTCCTAGCACTAATCTTTTCATTATCTAGTATATTTGAAAACGCCCAATCAATATGTGTATCCATATTGGTAGTGGACGTTTTCAAATCTAACAAACTCCTTAATCCTTTGCTAATCAAAAAATTATAAATACTCTTACACCTGTTAAAGGTTTTGAGGCACAAATTAAAATCTCCTAAAACTAGCAAGCTATCCCCTAAATCACCTAAACGAGAAAATTGATGAATTATCTCCTCAAATTCTATTTTAAATGTGGACAGAGGAAAGTCTGGACTTTTATATAATATAAGAAAACTTATGGCATCAAACCTAAATATGCCGAACTCAAAAACTACTGAGCCAAAAGTTTTTCTACTGCTAAAGGTATGGGAAACTCTATCTACTAGCTCGTTCTTTACATAAATTATGATGCCTGTTAAAGGCCTAATTGATTCAAGTTGAACCACAATAGTGAACCCAGGTATTTCTACAGTTTCATTGCTTATGGAAGTTTCCACGAAACATAATATTGATGACTGAAGCATCAGCTTGTCCGATCGAATATCTTCAAGATGGGAATTCAAGCTCTGAGTATTATGGAAGAAAATGTTAAGGGCAGAACTGTTAATTAAATAATCGTAATGAGTACACAGTAGTTTTTCAGTCCGCAATTTCTTCAATTGGGCTTTCACTTTATCATTATTTTGGGGAGACTGAGGAGGAACAAAATTCCCAATAATGAATAATCCTAAAGCAGTAGTTGCTCTACTGCAAGCTACGTATAATGCAGCACGCTGCATTCTGGAATTAGCATGGACTACCACTTTGCCATACGTAGCTCCCTGACTCTTATGAATTGTGATGCCTTCAGCAGGCACAATTGGAAACTGCCTATGGTCAATGTTAATTTGTGCGTTATTTGAATATTGAAAACTGCGAACAATTTTCTGAATAGGAGTCCATGAAGGATCTGTACGATGTGTACACTTCGAACGCGCAGATTCTCCTACAGTTTCCTCTGTAAATTTCATCCATAAAATGTTGGGAGTGTTGGATGTATTGAAATCTATTTGCATCAACACACCTGATGCCCCGTTTACTAATCCATCCCCTGTGTCTACATTGACCGTCATCATGTACTTGGCAGTATTTTTTAGGAGAAGAGACGTACAGAGTCCCTGTGTAGCGGAAGTTTTAAAACCCTTCACTTCTTCTAATATTCTTTGTTTCCTAGCTGGTTCCAAATGGCCCGCCTTAATAAAATCTTCAGCAGTAGAGAAAAATTGCTCAGTAGCAATTGAGTTAAGTTTCGTTACATTAAATAAATCAACCTCATTATTATTACTAAACAGATGAATTGCATCATCAGGCACTGCCGATGGTTCGCATATTCTAGATTGGAAAAGGACAATATCATCGGCTGTCATACAGCCCGATGCCATATTATTTAAGGCAGAAGCGAAAAGCTGATCGTCACGTTGACGCATTATCTCTGTGAGCTCAAAATACAAAAAAAGGTCCCAGAGATACGTACCAAATATTTCATGGTAAGGGTCAGTGGTATTTGTATCGAAAATCCAACTACCTCCTACGGGCTGTAACTGTCTAAGATCACCGAATACGATGATAGAAACACCACCAAAAGGAGAAGTATTTTTGAAAATTTGCTTCAAACGAGAATCTAAATAAGAAAACATTAGAGAGCTAACCATTGATATTTCATCAATAATAATTAATTTAAGATCGATTAACCTTGAATGAAGGCTATTAACTAAATCATGGCTTAAGGCCCTTAGAGGTGCTGAGCGAGATTGATTAACAGGAAGTGAAAACATGGAATGCAGTGTCGAACCACTAATTCCGAATGCTGCTTTTCCTGTTGGTGCACATAAGAGGATTTTAACAGATGTCGGATCAGCTCCTGGTATACTGTTATACATTACGGATAATGACTGAAAAATTGCTGATATAAGTCGACTCTTTCCGACTCCGGCGCCGCCTCCAACAAATTCATAAAAGACTGTATTGATTTTGGCATTATGCAAAGCATGTGTAAAATATAGCTTCTGCTTTAAATTAAGAGATCTAACTATATTAGCTAAGCTTTCCTGAGAAACTAAGGCTGGAAGCTTGATAAAACGGACATTACTATCTTCATCATTCATATCAATATTTCCATCCACATTTAAAAAATTTAGATGTGGATCTATTTCAGGCAATCCTAAAACTGTGAAGCCATCATCTACCACTTCCTGTTCTCCTACTTGATTATTCTCATTTTCTGCTTCCTCTGTTAAGTGGCTCAGAGCATCTTCTAGTTCCCTATCATCTAGTAAATTATATTTTCTGCGATTGTTCTCTACTAACTCCGAATTTTCCCTACAGAACAATTCACAGTCATGTGTGACTAAATCCAAATGCTCATCTCGCCATGGGGCGTAAAGCATTTTTAGCTCTCTGAAATAGTCACTTGTTTCTGTATTGACATTAAATCTCCTATACCTAATTATGCACGCAGTGGTCCTCTTTCTGATGAAGCCACTATTATCGCGAAGAGCGTAAACTATTGATTCAGAAGCCCTAGGCACATCATCGTCAAAGTCATCTGCATTTTCTTGGCGAGCTCCTCGTTCTGATTTGCAGTAGCTATAAAAAGCGGATATCTCAGTGCCAAATATAAATTTGTTACCTAAATGTTGTAACTTTTGCTTAATAGTTACATTGTTATTGTCTTTAATCTCATTGATTGCCTCACGCATCAACATTGAGATACCTCTCTGAGACTTGTTAATATAATTAACGACGTAGCTGCAGCAAGCATAGGGGTCTAAAATAAACTGAATATCCATATTTGCTCGCTGCAACAAAAGGAGGTGCTTGTTATAAGCGTTAAGCTTGATTGCTGCAAAAGATCACTTAAAAAAAACTTTTGGTTTCTTTATACTTGATCTTACAGCATTAATGTAGCCCTCATAACTAAGGTTAAGTTGATCGTGGGACAAAAAGTTGTTAAAATCGTTAAAATTTTCTACGCTTTCACGATCAAATGGGAAGTCGAGCAGACTTTGAATTTTTTCGAAATTCCTACGATGCTCGGCCAAATTTGGAGCATTTTCTTCTAAAGGGAGAAGAATTTCTGTTTGAGGCATGGGAGGGTATGGGATACCAAATCTACAAATTTGTTTTGACCTAATTTCTCGCCTGCAAGAGTGCCCGTGACTATGGAGTTGATACTCCAAATATGGAGCAACGTCCGGGCAACTAGAATCAGCAGTAATAAACTGATCAATAAAGGACTTCACAGGCATAAATGTGGACTCATTCTTTAGGTCGAGCTTTGGGGCGTCTTTCAGCCAGAACATGCCATGTATATGTGGAGAGCCTCTTTGCTGAAACTCCACTCGCCAATAAAACTTGATGACCTGGTGTCAACCAAAGACACCGCCTTCCTTTTTCATCAGTTTTAAAACCTGTCTATATCGAAAATCGAAATATCTGGCACAGGTCACTGGGTCTGCTCTAATGAGACGAGCTTTCTCATTAAACCCCAAATTTAACGCTTCTTCTTCGGATACTTCTAGCTTGTCTACATTTTTACATAGCAAGACTAAAAGCTCAGGCCACCTAGTTTCCGCTGCGGAAAATGTTATAAAAAAAGTTGGAAGCCCTACCTGCGTAATCATAGCCATCACTTTCTTTTTCTCGTCCTCCCAATGAGCAGGAGACGTGCGAATACCTTTTAAAAGCCTATAGCCATCATCATGAAGTATTAACCTATTTAAAGTTTCATCATTACGCACATCAGCAGCCGAAATGCCTTGAGTGGCAGAGTGCTTACGTAAGCAAATTGATGTGCTATTCCTAATGCTAATCATTTTTAACTTTTTGAAGTTATGAAATAATTTATCAGTTCTACAACCTCTTCTATCAAAATTCCTAAGCTCTGATCTAACTATAGTTGTAAAACTTTCCTGACATTTCCTTTTAATGCCTGCAAATATTGTGGGAAAAGCCAGCTCCTCTGAATCACAATCGGTTATCATGTCAAGAGGTCGCTGACCCTCTCCTGGTGCTATAGCAATTCGAGGAATATCTATGTTTTCAACAGGGTCATTTTCCATGAAGGTTTCTTGACCTCCTGGATTCAACTCTACTTCTTCTTCTACTACTCTATGCTCATTAGGTTGTGCTGCCTTTTCTTACATTTGACACACAATGTCCCTGTCGTCTTCTGACGCAACAAATGGTACAGTCTCAGCTGAGTAAGAAGACAACCATTGATAGTAACCTGGTGCTTCTTATAAAGTTCTGTGTTCACTAAATACCGAATTGCATCAACTATCTTTGAGGGCCTTATGGTTTCAGCCATGAAATCATGGTTATACTCCATCCTACGCTTAAGATGAATCTGAACTACTTCGGCTTCATTAAATGCCCTGGGAAGGGAAGTTACAACATTTGCAACTGGAATTGGCACATTGATCACTGCTCCTTTAATAGCACTTTGACGTCCATATCCAAGAGACTTTATGATCATAAAAGGCAGACGGGGAGAAATCAGCCTTTCTTCTAGAGGCGTCAAGCCTTTCAGGCATTCCGGAAGCTCCGGAAAATTTAGGCCATTTGTAATAGAAGCCTTTGGGTTTTCCCTAACTTAATACTGCGGCTGCAGGTTTTGCAAAAGCTAAACCTGTTATTATGGGATAGAAACATAAAAAATTATTATGGGATAGAAACATAGAGGAAAGATACAAAATATCTACACTATCTGCCTCACTACACTTTTCCTCTATGACCTCACGCGAAAGTTTGTCCACTTGATGTGGAAACCACAAATCTTTGCAAAATATGCAAACTTGATCGGGTCCCTGCTTGACTGTCTTATTAAAATTCGCTTTTAGGCAATCTAAACTAGTTTTAACCTGCGATATCCTATCATCTGGAAGGGTATTCGCACGGTCCACCTCTATTGCGGGACGCGTTTCTCCTATTCACTGCTATCCTATTGGTGCAACTACTCCTATATAGACTCACTCTTTGCGACATACTATATTCCTATGGGCTTCAAAGGCCTCACGTTGAGCTCGAATTCGAGCACTGCGGCGTGCACTAGTATTGCGTGCCTGCTCAACAATCCTACGAATAGGATTGTTTCTAACCTGAGACCTTTGACTTCTATCTATTGCCCTTTCTAAAATTCGCGTCTCCTGATTTTGTCGCTGAATCGCCCTTCTAACAGCATCTCGTCCGCTTTCGTTGGACCTGAATTGTGGACATTGCCTGCGCCTCGATCGACGCAAAGTATTGGCAAGTTGTTCGGCATTTCTAGTTGAATGATCAGTTCGTCGAACACGGCGACGAACTGCATCCTGCTCTCTTTCCTGAGATCGAAACTCAGCATCTTGCCTGCGACTCGAACGACGCGAAGTGTTGGCAAGTTGTTCGTCTGTTTTAATTTCAGAATCACTGCGACGTACACGGCGACGAACTGCATCCTGCTCTCTTTCCTGAGATCGAAACTCAGCATCTTGCCTGCGACTCGAACGACGCGAAGTGTTGGCAAGTTGTTCGTCTGTTTTAATTGCAGAATCACTGCGACGTACACGGCGACGAACTGCATCCTGCTCTCTTTCCTGAGATCGAAACTCAGCATCTTGCCTGCGACTCGAACGACGCGAAGTATTGGCAAGTTGTTCGTCTGTTTTAATTGCAGAATCACTGCGACGTACACGGCGACGAACTGCATCCTGCTCTCTTTCCTGAGATCGAAGGTCAGCATCTCGCCTGCGCCTCGAACGACGCGAAGTGTCAGCAAGTTGTTCTTGTAATCTGATTGGCGAAGAAGCCCGAAGAGTAGTGTGACGAATTGTGTCCGGTAATTGCTCAACGGCCTTAAATGTTCTATTACTTCTGCGGACTCGATGCTGTTGACTATCTCTAACCCTTTCAGCTTCCCTAAATTCGAAATTTTGCCTACGTATTCTATGTGCCTCTAGATTATTTACGCGTTCCTGCTCAGAAAAGTCTATATCTGACCTATTCAAACGATTTCATTTTCGCTGTGTTTGACTCCTATTGCAAGCTGACTTTCTCTTAAGTCTAGGCATCTTCTAATATATAAGTTTTAAAATAATATATAGGTATGTTAAAAATAAAATTCTTATAAATTAATTTAATTTGAATATATATTTATCAAAAATTAATATATAGTTATATATATAAAATAAAGTTAGTATATTTATTTATATATATAAATATATTCATATATTTAAATAGATATATATATATTATAATTATATTCATATATTTAAATAAATATATGTATATTATTTAAAATAATTATATTATAAATGAAAATAAATATCTAATGAAAGAACAAATAATAATAAAATTTAATAAGGAAAATAAAAAAAAACAAAATGTGGAAAAAAGAATAAATATAAATCAAAGAAATAATAAATTAAACCTGCAAGAAATTCCAGCGAAAATTCCAATTTGAATCGCGGAAACGAACCGATACCGATGTTCACGTACAATCACACACACTTCAGAAGAGTCTATACACATATATGTATGCATGCACAAAAATACGTTACGCTGTGTACCGCACTTTTCTAAAATTGCGCGCAACGTTCCGGGCAGGGCGCAATCATTCACACGCATAAAAAATGTTCCGTTAACGCATAACAATCACACACGAGGATTTACTTATTATATACTCGACTTATATTAATTTGCATTAAATGTTAAATGTATCACGCGAATTAATTATATATTATTTTATATTTAATATCGAAAATACAAATGATAATCGACAATCGACGACGACACCGAACACGCCAATCGCAAACTACAAATTAACATAACACTGAAGCGCGCTGCCACCTTGCAACAATTTTGATACGTTGCCAATAATTTATCGCCGCAATTAAAAAGTGCGCGAAACCTTAAATTTATAATAATGATCTATAGAATCTAATATACATACAAAATATACATATATTAAAAAAACAAAGTAGAATAAATGTTAGTACATTTTTTTCAAACATAGTTTCAATAGACGTGGGGATATAATATAATTTACACATATTAATATAATTTATATGCAAAACATATGAAATATATATCGATATGTTTAATATATATTAAAAGCTATCGATATGATAGCTCATAATATATCGTGAAATCTAAATTAATATTTATTTAATAAAAAGTCAATATATAAATTATTAAATAATAATAATAATATGTCTATATTAGAAATCTAGTAAATACCTGCATTCATGCATGCCGATCAACCACGCTATTGGTTGTATATAATTTTACATATGCATGTGTGAACACAAATTAAGTATGTATAAGTGTTTGCATTTATGCACATGTATTTTGGGTAATTGACATGTGCATGAAAAAGAAGAGTCGAGAAACAGCTCGCGCTTCGCGCTCGCATCGTTTATCCTTTTCTTTCATGCACAAGTAATTTAGTTCTGACGTCATCGACAACTTCTTTGCTTTCTTCATATTCATATATACGCCACCTATTGGTTGAGTGTAGCATATATTTATGCACATGTATTTTCGGTAATTGACATGTGCATGGAAAAGAAGAGTCGAGAAACAGCTCGCGCTTCGCGCTCGCATCGTTGTCCTTTTCTTTCATGCATAAGGAATTTAGTTCTGACGTCATCGACAAGTTCTTTGCTGGTCGAAGTGTCGAAATGGTTTATCTAATAACTTCAGTGTTTATTGTCTGATCGGATTGCAATTTGGAGGATAAGTTCATATATTATTTATCTATATATATGCTAAAGCAGAACGTTAAGAAATGGGTTCTTCGAATGTAAATAGCAATGTAAACCAAAATTGGAGGTTTGCGGGGGCGGTAGGCGTGTTATTCCAAATTGAAAATAAACTTGATCTGCGTATGGTATACAGGAATCTTCATGCTAAATTTGGTGTCCGTAGCTTTTGTAATAGCTGAGATCGGCGCGTTCATCCAGACAAACAGACAGACGGACAGACAGACGGACATGGCTCAATCGACTCGGCTATTGATCCTGAGCAAGAATATATATACTTTATGGGGTCTCCGACGCCTCCTTCTGCCTGTTACATACATTTGCACAAAGTTAGTATACCCTTTTTTGACCATTTTCAA
This sequence comes from Zaprionus ornatus, assembly GCA_018904035.1. Taxonomy (NCBI): domain Eukaryota; kingdom Metazoa; phylum Arthropoda; class Insecta; order Diptera; family Drosophilidae; genus Zaprionus; species Zaprionus ornatus. The sequence continues at coordinate 458,984 of JAEIFZ010000236.1, forward strand.
TGGTCCAAGGGTATAATTAATAAAATTCCTACCCTACAGGCCCCTGGTTCATCATAATACTTCTCCTCACTTTTACAAAACTATGCCGAACACAAAAACTCCAAAACAACAACATTAACACTGACCACGGATCGGATATCTAATATTCTCTGACAAGCACATCCAAGTCCCTTTAGAATACGAACACCATTGTCTCTGCATAAACTTTCTGATATAGACAACTTAACTCATTATTTTAACATAAGAGTAATAAACTATACACATATCCCTCAAATTACATTTCTCCACAATAAAATACTAAGAGAACTTAATGCTATAACACTACACCGGACAAATAGATAGAAACGCGGACTAATTAACATAATGGAATCTGCATTTAAATACCTTTTCGGAACATTAGACTATAATGACCGAATAGACATCCATGACCAACTAGAGTCTGTAACAACAAACTCAACCAATTTACATAAAATGAGCGACGTAATTCAGCTTATTAATAATAATATGCAAAAGGTCAAGAAATTTGAAGACGAACATAATAACAGAAGACAAATGCTATACGAACTAATCCAGTTTACCGAATACATCGAAGACTTTGCAATGGGAATGCAACTCTCGCGACTAGGGCTACTCAATCCAAAATTACTCAACTATGAAAAATTAGAAAACGTTGACAGCAGTAATATATTACAAACTAAAACTTCAACCTGGATTAATAATAACTAACTACTTATCATAGCTCATATCCCTACCAAACAAAAAACCATTCATACTATTAACATAATACCCTACCCAGTTAGTAAAAGCTATCAACTTGACCACGTAGATAAAGACACTTATTTTGAAGGACATGATAAAATTTATAATCAGAATTATTGTACAAAGAAATAAATAATGAATAATAAAGAATATCATAAAAAAACACATCCGATATGTAATTTTGTCCCTACAACAGTTAATCAAATAATTAAGTATGTACAACCAAATTACTTGGAATATAAATGACAACACTATAGAACAGAGTTGCCAAGAAATACCATAAATCAAAATACAACGATTAGCGGCAACAAAATAATAACAATAAAACAATGTAAAATCAAAATAGGAAAAATAGTGCTGAACGAAAACCAGCTGAATCCCGAAATAAACCTTACCCATTGTACACACCCTTAGACCTAATAAAAATAAAACCAATAGAACATAAGGACATTGTACAATTAATATCAAATAATAATATCACAGTCTGTATAATTGTATCAATCATAAGCCTCACATCTTGTATTGTTTGTATCTACGTATATTTAAAACTTAAAAACAAAATAACCATAGAAACACAGGATATAAACCCAACTGCATCTCCAAGATTGCATGCGTCAACCCCAGTAGAGGAAGTAGAAGCATAAGCTTCCTTTTTATGCTTCACATATTACGCTGACATTAAACTCGATCTAGCAAAAACTCTGCACGTACAGTCTTGTGCATGCATGGGTACGTAACGTAACATGAAACTTGAAGGGCATGATTATGAACGCGCATGATTATGATTGTTGTATAATTACATTCTTCTTTTTGTATGCACCTAAAAGAACCAATTCTGCAAAACTGTTGACTAGATATTTCGAATTCGTTCGTATTTATTTCCATAAACTAAACTTAGAGCGTTGATCTTATACTAAACGGATCATTTGTTTGACTCACATTCGCGAAGAATACGTAAGTATATAAATTTAAATTTAATCTTAAACTGGGGTGAAAAGTTAGCTGATCCAACATTTGTTGAATTGGGGAAAGCCCAGAAAAACTCAATCAAATTAGGACTGTTAGTTATTAATAGAGTTAAAAATCAAATGAAACGAAATGTATAGAGTATAAGTTTAGTTAAGGTGTTTCGAGGAAAGTTAATTTTAAAGAAGCTACAGAGTTAGTGTTAGAAATGATACAGTACAGTTTGTTGTAGTCTAAACACAATACCCTAGAAGGTTTGTGCAAGGCATAGATCGATCTACAAAACGGAAGCGTTGGTGGTGAAAAATTACAACTAATTCTACAAGGGATAAAGAGTTAGTTGTGGTGTCGTTGAACAGTCTTCATTCAAATTGTCTTGCTTGGTCTGTGGTAGAGCTGCAGCTACTGTCTCTGCTTGTATATTTTCTATTTGAAAAGATTCTGATCGCCGGTTGTAGCGGTCGATGAAGATGAGACAGTATCTTAATTGCCCAAATTGGGGTAAAGGTTCAAATTTATGTGTTCAATTGATATTGTTGAAGAGGTGAGTGGAAATGACGAGTTACTGTGCATCTTTGTCAAGGAATGCAATGATGACAGAACTGGCAGTTTCCCAGTGCATCGATTGCTATACACAACGTTGTTAGATGATGTTCATTGGAGATTTAATGCCTTGACAAGATATGTTATGAATCTTCGATTTGATTTTCCTCCTGGTGGCTTCGGAATAAGTGAAAGTTAATGTGTCCGCTGTCGAGTTCTGGACTACAGCGACGTTTAGAATGGGTGTTGTGAACTGACCAATAAAGTCCAAACGGGCGAAGTTATCAGGGTGACATCTTGCCCGGACTTATAGTGAAAACGTATATGATCGGTATTTGGTCAGTGCAGACATGAAATGATTTGTGTTTTTATATTCAGCGGAAATGATTGATGCTGAGGTAGATGGAAAGTATTGTAGTTCGTGATAATACGTGTTGTATTTGCTGATCAGTCTCCTCCCTTCGATCTCGAAGGTGTTTGAAAGACTGATTGCCGTCCGGATGGTCAGGAAGGGTATCCTGCCCGAGCATCAGTTTGGTTTTCGTGCTGGACACTGTACGGTAGAACAACTACACCGAGTGGTCGAGGAAATCCTAACGGCTTTCGAAATCAAGGAGTACTGCAACGCACTCTTCCTGGATGTACGTGAGGCGTTCGATCGGCTGTGGCACTCCGGTATCCTGCTAAAAATTAAGAACACGCTGCCTGCACCATACTTCCGCCTCCTGAGGTCGTATCTCGAAATGAGAAGATTTGCGGTACGATTCCACTCGGCTCTCTCAAACGAGCATAATGTGGAAGCCGGGGTACCACAGGGAAGTGTACTTGGTCCTCTGCTTTACTGCTTGTACAGCTTCGACATGCCACGGCCAGACGTTAGCCTACCCGGGACGTCAATGTTGGCCACATTTGCTGACGACGTGTGTGTCACCTACAGGTCCTGCTGCGAACATGATGCTGCCGACGGCATCCAGGACTTCGCATCAACATTTGCGGAATGGGCAAAACGCTGGAACATTGGCATTAATTGTGACAAATCAGCGAAAGTGTGCTACACGCTGAAACGGGGAACACCACCGGCTGTGCTCATCGATGGTACCCCACTCAAATTCAGCCAAATATCTTGGTGTAATTCTGGATCGGAGACTCAACTTCTCGAAGCAAGTGAGTGCGATGAAAGTGCGTATACGTGCAGCGTCAAAGCACTTTTGGCTAATAAATTCGCGAAGTAAATTGTCACTCTCCAATAAGGTGACAATTTACAAGCAAATCATAGCTCCAATATGGAAGTATGGCTGCCAGATTTGGGGCTTGGCTTGCGACCGTCTAATTCGTCGCATTCAGGTTGCCCAAAATAAAATCGTCAGGATGATTACCGGCTGCGAATGGTACGTTCGGAACACAACCTTGCACAAAGACCTCAAGCTAGCCACTGTCTTTGAGGCAATAAACATGCACTCCAGCCGGTACTACGACAGGCTAGAGCGCCACAGAAATCGCCTAGCCAAGGCACTGTTCAGAGCTCGCCCACCAAGAAGGCTCCACAGGAGACAGCCGAAGGACCTCATCCTACGGTCCCCCTTGACGAGAGCCAGGAGATGAAGATGATCTCATTTTGTATTTTTTGTTACAGCTAACCTTTGTTAGCCGGCGCGCCTGCAAGGCCTGAATTAATAGCGACCAAGGTGACAAAGTGGTTCTCAGCTACCCCGCATGCCTTAATAAAGTTAAAAACGAAAAAAAAAAAAAAAAACAAGAGCAACAGTCGAGTTGCACACGACAGTAGGATACCCTTGGACGTATGTTGCCATAAAAAGTATTTAATTGTATAATACTAATTGCAAGCTATAAATTAATAATAATACTGGAGTGCGCTGCCACCTTGCTTCAATTTCGATATTTTGCCAATAATTTATCGCCGCAATTCCCTAAAGCGGTGTGAGCAGTAGATATCGGTATTTCTTTATAAATTTTAAATTGGTTAATATCGATAACAAGGTCCAAGGGTATAAAAATAAAAAAATAATAATAATTATCAAACCAATTTTCCATTCAATGGTTATACTTAACTATTAGATAATTAAATTTAAATTATTAAAATATGCCTACATACATATTTACATATATCCTGTCATTTAGATTTCTTAATTTCTAACCTATTCCAAACATTACAAACTCATGCCTGAATACTAACAGATATCCCATTGTGATGGCTATGCAAAACCTCAAAAGTCCTAGCACTAATCTTTTCATTATCTAATATATTTGAAAACGCCCAATCAATATGTGTATCCATATTGGTAGTGGACGTTTTCAAATCTAACAAACTCCTTAATCCTTTGCTAATCAAAAAATTATAAATACTCTTACACCTGTTAAAGGTTTTGAGGCACAAATTAAAATCTCCTAAAACTAGCAAGCTATCCCCTAAATCACCTAAACGAGAAAATTGATGAATTATCTCCTCAAATTCTATTTTAAATGTGGACAGAGGAAAGTCTGGACTTTTATATAATATAAGAAAACTTATGGCATCAAACCTAAATATGCCGAACTCAAAAACTACTGAGCCAAAAGTTTTTCTACTGCTAAAGGTATGGGAAACTCTATCTACTAGCTCGTTCTTTACATAAATTATGATGCCTGTTAAAGGCCTAATTGATTCAAGTTGAACCACAATAGTGAACCCAGGTATTTCTACAGTTTCATTGCTTATGGAAGTTTCCACGAAACATAATATTGATGACTGAAGCATCAGCTTGTCCGATCGAATATCTTCAAGATGGGAATTCAAGCTCTGAGTATTATGGAAGAAAATGTTAAGGGCAGAACTGTTAATTAAATAATCGTAATGAGTACACAGTAGTTTTTCAGTCCGCAATTTCTTCAATTGGGCTTTCACTTTATCATTATTTTGGGGAGACTTAGGAGGAACAAAATTCCCAATAATGAATAATCCTAAAGCAGTAGTTGCTCTACTGCAAGCTACGTATAATGCAGCACGCTGCATTCTGGAATTAGCATGGACTACCACTTTGCCATACGTAGCTCCCTGACTCTTATGAATTGTGATGCCTTCAGCAGGCACAATTGGAAACTGCCTACGGTCAATGTTAATTTGTGCGTTATTTGAATATTGAAAACTGCGAACAATTTTCTGAATAGGAGTCCATGAAGGATCTGTACGATGTGTACACTTCGAACGCGCAGATTCTCCTACAGTTTCCTCTGTAAATTTCATCCATAAAATGTTGGGAGTGTTGGATGTATTGAAATCTATTTGCATCAACACACCTGATGCCCCGTTTACTAATCCATCCCCTGTGTCTACATTGACCGTCATCATGTACTTGGCAGTATTTTTTAGGAGAAGAGACGTACAGAGTCCCTGTGTAGCGGAAGTTTTAAAACCCTTCACTTCTTCTAATATTCTTTGTTTCCTAGCTGGTTCCAAATGGCCCGCCTTAATAAAATCTTCAGCAGTAGAGAAAAATTGCTCAGTAGCAATTGAGTTAAGTTTCGTTACATTAAATAAATCAACCTCATTATTATTACTAAACAGATGAATTGCATCATCAGGCACTGCCGATGGTTCGCATATTCTAGATTGGAAAAGGACAATATCATCGGCTGTCATACAGCCCGATGCCATATTATTTAAGGCAGAAGCGAAAAGCTGATCGTCACGTTGACGCATTATCTCTGTGAGCTCAAAATACAAAAAAGGTCCCAGAGATACGTACCAAATATTTCATGGTAAGGGTCAGTGGTATTTGTATCGAAAATCCAACTACCTTCTACGGGCTGTAACTGTCTAAGATCACCGAATACGATGATAGAAACACCACCAAAAGGAGAAGTATTTTTGAAAATTTGCTTCAAACGAGAATCTAAATAAGAAAACATTAGAGAGCTAACCATTGATATTTCATCAATAATAATTAATTTAAGATCGATTAACCTTGAATGAAGGCTATTAACTAAATCATGGCTTAAGGCCCTTAGAGGTGCTGAGCGAGATTGATTAACAGGAAGTGAAAACATGGAATGCAGTGTCGAACCACTAATTCCGAATGCTGCTTTTCCTGTTGGTGCACATAAGAGGATTTTAACAGATGTCGGATCAGCTCCTGGTATACTGTTATACATTACGGATAATGACTGAAAAATTGCTGATATAAGTCGACTCTTTCCGACTCCGGCGCCGCCTCCAACAAATTCATAAAAGACTGTATTGATTTTGGCATTATGCAAAGCATGTGTAAAATATAGCTTCTGCTTTAAATTAAGAGATCTAACTATATTAGCTAAGCTTTCCTGAGAAACTAAGGCTGGAAGCTTGATAAAACGGACATTACTATCTTCATCATTCATATCAATATTTCCATCCACATTTAAAACATTTAGATGTGGATCTATTTCAGGCAATCCTAAAACTGTGAAGCCATCATCTACCACTTCCTGTTCTCCTACTTGATTATTCTCATTTTCTGCTTCCTCTGTTAAGTGGCTCAGAGCATCTTCTAGTTCCCTATCATCTAGTAAATTATATTTTCTGCGATTGTTCTCTACTAACTCCGAATTTTCCATACAGAACAATTCACAGTCATGTGTGACTAAATCCAAATGCTCATCTCGCCATGGGGCGTAAAGCATTTTTAGCTCTCTGAAATAGTCACTTGTTTCTGTATTGACATTAAATCTCCTATACCTAATTATGCACGCAGTGGTCCTCTTTCTGATGAAGCCACTATTATCGCGAAGAGCGTAAACTATTGATTCAGAAGCCCTAGGCACATCATCGTCAAAGTCATCTGCATTTTCTTGGCGAGCTCCTCGTTCTGATTTGCAGTAGCTATAAAAAGCGGATATCTCAGTGCCAAATATAAATTTGTTACCTAAATGTTGTAACTTTTGCTTAATAGTTACATTGTTATTGTCTTTAATCTCATTGATTGCCTCACGCATCAACATTGAGATACCTCTCTGAGACTTGTTAATATAATTAACGACGTAGCTGCAGCAAGCATAGGGGTCTAAAATAAACTGAATATCCATATTTGTTCGGTGCTTGTTATAAGCGTTAAGCTTGATTGCTGCAAAAAATCGCTTAAAAAAAACTTTTGGTTTCTTTATACTTGATCTTACAGCATTAATGTAGCCCTCATAACTAAGGTTAAGTTGATCGTGGGACAAAAAGTTGTTAAAATCGTTAAAATTTTCTACGCTTTCACGATCAAATGGGAAGTCGAGCAGACTTTGAATTTTTTCGAAATTCCTACGATGCTCGGCCAAATTTGGAGCATTTTCTTCTAAAGGGAGAAGAATTTCTGTTTGAGGCATGGGAGGGTATGGGATACCAAATCTACAAATTTGTTTTGACCTAATTTCTCGCCTGCAAGAGTGCCCGTGACTATGGAGTTGATACTCCAAATATGGAGCAACGTCCGGGCAACTAGAATCAGCAGTAATAAACTGATCAATAAAGGACTTCACAGGCATAAATGTGGACTCATTCTTTAGGTCGAGCTTTGGGGCGTCTTTCAGCCAGAACATGCCATGTATATGTGGAGAGCCTCTTTGCTGAAACTCCACTCGCCAATAAAACTTGATGACCTGGTGACAACCAAAGACACCGCCTTCCTTTTTCATCAGTTTTAAAACCTGTCTATATCGAAAATCGAAATATCTGGCACAGGTCACTGGGTCTGCTCTAATGAGACGAGCTTTCTCATTAAACCCCAAATTTAACGCTTCTTCTTCGGATACTTCTAGCTTGTCTACATTTTTACATAGCAAGACTAAAAGCTCCGGCCACCTAGTTTCCGCTGCAGAAAATGTTATAAAAAAAGTTGGAAGCCCTACCTGCCTAATAATAGCCATCACTTTCTTTTTCTCGTCCTCCCAATGAGCAGGAGACGTGCGAATACCTTTTAAAAGCCTATAGCTATCATCATGAAGTATTAACCTATTTAAAGTTTCATCATTACGCACATCAGCAGCCGAAATGCCTTGAGTGGCAGAGTGCTTACGTAAGCAAATTGATGTGCTATTCCTAATGCTAATCATTTCTAACTTTTGAAGTTATGAAATAATTTATCAGTTCTACAACCTCTTCTATCAAAATTCCTAAGCTCTGATCTAACTATAGTTGTAAAACTTTCCTGACATTTCCTTTTAATGCCTGCAAATATTGTGGGAAAAGCCAGCTCCTCTGAATCACAATCGGTTATCATGTCAAGAGGTCGCTGACCCTCTCCTGGTGCTATAGCAATTCGAGGAATATCTATGTTTTCAACAGGGACATTTTCCATGAAGGTTTCTTGACCTCCTGGATTCAACTCTACCTCTTCTTCTACTACTCTATGCTCATTAGGTTGTGCTGCCTTTTCTAACATTTGACACACAATGTCCCTGTCGTCTGCTGACGCAACAAATGGTACAGTCTCAGCTGAGTAAGAAGACAACCACTGCTCATTGATAGTAACCTGGTGCTTCTTATAAAGTTCTGTGTTCACTAAATACCGAATTGCATCAACTATCTTTGAGGGCCTTATGGTTTCAGCCATGAAATCATGGTTATACTCCATCCTACCTCTATTATTATGGGATGGAAACATAGAGGAAAGATACAAAATATCAACACTATCTGCCTCACTACACTTTTCCTCTATGACCTCACGCGAAATTTTGTCCACTTGATGTGGAAACCACAAACCTTTGCAACATATGCAAACCTGATCGGGTCCCTGCTTGACTGTCTTATTAAAATTGGCTATTAGGCAATCTAAACTAGTTTTAACCTGCGATATCCTATCATCTGGAAGGGTATTCGCACGGTCCACTCTATTGCGGGACGCGTTTCTCCTATTCTCTGCTATCCTATTGGTGCAAATACTCCTATATAGACTCACTCTTTGCGACATATTCCTATGGGCTTCAAAGGCCTCACGTTGAGCTCGAACTCGAGCACTGCGGCGTGCACTAGTATTGCGTGCCTGCTCAACAATCCTACGAATAGGATTGTTTCTAACCTGAGACCTTTGACTTCTATCTATTGCCCTTTCTAAAATTCGCGTCTCCTGATTTTGTCGCTGAATCGCCCTTCTAACAGCATCTCGTCCGCTTTCGTTGGACCTGAATTGTGGACGTTGCCTGCGCCTCGATCGACGCAAAGTATTGGCAAGTTGTTCGGCATTTCTAGTTGAATGATCAGTTCGTCGAACACGGCGACGAACTGCATCCTGCTCTCTTTCCTGAGATCGAAACTCAGCATCTTGCCTGCGACTCGAACGACGCGAAGTGTTGGCAAGTTGTTCGTCTGTTTTAATTGCAGAATCACTGCGACGTACACGGCGACGAACTGCATCCTACACTCTTTCCTGAGATCGAAACTCAGCATCTTGCCTGCGACTCGAACGACGCGAAGTGTTGGCAAGTTGTTCGTCTGTTTTAATTGCAGAATCACTGCGACGTACACGGCGACGAACTGCATCCTGCTCTCTTTCCTGAGATCGAAACTCAGCATCTTGCCTGCGACTCGAACGACGCGAAGTGTTGGCAAGTTGTTCGTCTGTTTTAATTGCAGAATAACTGCGACGTATACGGCGACGAACTGCATCCTGCTCTCTTTCCTGAGATCGAAGGTCAGCATCTCGCCTGCGCCTCGAACGACGCGAAGTGTCAGCAAGTTGTTCTTGTAATCTGATTGGCGAAGAAGCCCGAAGAGTAGTGTGACGAATTGTGTCCGGTAATTGCTCAACGGCCCTAAATGTTCTATTACTTCTGCGGACTCGATGCTGTTGACTATCTCTAACCCTTTCAGCTTCCCTAAATTCGAAATTTTGCCTACGTTCTCTATGTGCCTCTAGATTATTTACGCGTTCCTGCTCAGAAAAGTCTATATCTGACCTATTCAAACGATTTCATTTTCGCTGTGTTTGACTCCTATTGCAAGCTGACTTTCTCTTAAGTCTAGGCATCTTCTAATATATAAGTTTTAAAATAATATATAGGTATGTTAAAAATAAAATTCTTATAAATTAATTTAATTTGAATATATATTTATCAAAAATTAATATATAGTTATATATATAAAATAAAGTTAGTATATTTATTTATATATATAAATATATTCAAATATTTAAATAGATATATATATATTATAATTATATTCATATATTTAAATAAATATATGTATATTATTTAAAATAATTATATTATAAATGATAATAAATATCTAATGAAAGAACAAATAATAATAAAATTTAATAAGGGAAATAAAAATAAACAAAATGTGGAAAAAAGAATAAATATAAATCAAAGAAATAATAAATTAAACCTGCAAGAAATTCCAGCGAAAATTCCAATTTGAATCGCGGAAACGAACCGATACCGATGTTCACGTACAATCACACACACTTCAGAAGAGTCTATACACACTTTTCAAAAATTGCGCGCCACGTTCCGGGCAGGGCGCAATCATTCACACGCATAAAAAATGTTCCGTTAACGCATAACAATCACACACGAGGATTTACTTATTATATACTCGACTTATATTAATTTGCATTAAATGTTAAATGTATCACGAACACGCGAATTAATTATATATTATTTTATATTTAATATCGAAAATACAAATGATAATCGACAATCGACGACGACACCGAACACGCCAATCGCAAACTACAAATTAACATAACACTGAAGCGCGCTGCCACCTTGCAACAATTTTGATACGTTGCCAAAAATTTATCGCCGTAATTAAAAAGTGCGCGAAACCTTAAATTTATAATAATGATCTATAGAATCTAATATACATACAAAATATACATATATTAAAAAAACAAAGTAGAAGAAATGTTAGTACATTTTTTTCAAACATAGTTTCAATAGACGTGGGGATATAATATAATTTACACATATTAATATAATTTATATGCAAAACATATGAAATATATATCGATATGTTTAATATATATTAAAAGCTATCGATATGATAGCTCATAATATATCGTGAAATCTAAATTAATATTTATTTAATAAAAAGTCAATATATAAATTATTAAATAATAATAATAATATGTCTATATTAGAAATCTAGTAAATACCTGCATTCATGCATGCCGATCAACCACGCTATTGGTTGTATATAATTTTACATATGAATGTGTGAATACAAATTAAGTATGTATAAGTGTTTGCATTTATGCACATGTATTTTGGGTAATTGACATGTGCATGAAAAAGAAGAGTCGAGAAACAGCTCGCGCTTCGCGCTCGCATCGTTTATCCTTTTCTTTCATGCACAAGTAATTTAGTTCTGACGTCATCGACAACTTCTTTGCTTTCTTCATATTCATATATACGCCACCTATTGGTTGAGTGTAGCATATATTTATGCACATGTATTTTCGGTAATTGACATGTGCATGGAAAAGAAGAGTCGAGAAACAGCTCGCGCTTCGCGCTCGCATCGTTGTCCTTTTCTTTCATGCATAAGGAATTTAGTTCTGACGTCATCGACAAGTTCTTTGCTGGTCGAAGTGTCGAAATGGTTTATCTAATAACTTCATTGTTTATTGTCTAATCGGATGCAATTTGGAGGATAAGTTCATATATTATTTATCTATATATATGCTAAAGCAGAACGTTAAGAAATGAGTTCTTCGAATGTAAATAGCAATGTAAACCAAAATTGGCGGTTTGCGGGGGCGGTAGGCGTGTTATTCAAAATTGAAAATAAACTTGATCTGCGTATGGTATACAGGAATCTTCATGCTAAATTTGGTGTCCGTAGCTTTTGTAATAGCTGAGATCGGCGCGTTCATCCAGACAGACAGACAGACGGACAGACGGACAGACAGACGGACATGGCTCAATCGACTCGGCTATTGATCCTGAGCAAGAATATATATACTTTATGGGGTCTCCGACGCCTCCTTCTGCCTGTTACATACATTTGCACAAAGTTAGTATACCCTTTTTTGACCATTTTCAATGGACCAAGGGTATAAAAAGACTTCATTAAAATACCCGCTACCCCAAAAAGCCAAATAAATTAAAGCGTTCTAAGGACTCACAGGTTACTATAGGAAGTTTATACCTTATTTCTACGATATTGCTGAAAAAAGGAGCAAAAATAGATATCAACCATTAAGAATACTTAGAAGCATTCCAAAAATTAAAACTACTTATTTCCTAAGACCCAATCCTGAAAATACCGAACTTTTAGAGAAAATTTAGATTAACGACCGATGGCAGCAATGTAGCTCCAGGAGCTGTTCTATCTCAAAATGGACATCCTATTAGTTACATTAGTAGAACTTTAAATGAATACGACGTTAATTACAGGACACCATTCCGAAGTAGCTTCTGACCATCAACTATTGTGCTGGCTATACATACTAAAGGAGCCCAATTCAAAGTTGACTAGATGGAAGATTAGACTCTCAGAGTACGACTTCGACATAAGGTACATCAAAGGAAAAGAAAACCATGTCGCGGATGCACTTTCGAGAATTAAAATAGAACAGACGTTTTTTGGGGAATCCACGCAACATAGCGCGGAAGAAGATAGTAACAATCTAATAGGATTATCTGAGAATGCCATTAATTATCACAAACGACAAATCATTTTTACAAAAGGTCCCAATAATAATACAGAATACGAAACTTATTTCGAACGAGAGCAACAGTGGGATACCTTTGGACGTATGTTGCCATAAAAAGTATCTAATTATATAATACGAATTGCAAGCTAGAAATTAATCATAACACTCCAGTGCCCTGCCACCTTACATCAATTTCGATACGTTGTCAATAATTTATCGCCGCAATTTCCTAGCGCGGGGAAGACTGCAAAAAGCGGTGTCAGCAGGTATACTCGTATATCGGTATTTCTTTATAAATTTTGAATTGGCCAATATCGATAACTTGCAATATAACGAGTAATCAAAATTAATATTTATTTAATTGCATTTTATAGTTTTGTATTATTTACTGACCCTAAAATATGAAAAATTAAATACGCACGTACGCATATTATGAATATTACGAATATGTACAAATGAATGTAAATAATTGCATACATTCATATCGATCTACCACGCCACCTTTTGTTTGATCGTTAGCATATATGCACATGTATTTTCGGTAATTAACATGTGCATGGAAAAGAAGAGTCGAGAAACAGCTAGCACTTCGCGCTCGCATCGTTTGTCCTTTTCTTTCCTACGCAAGTAATTTAGTTCTGACGTCATCGACAACTTCTTTGCTGGTCGAAGGGTCGAAATGGTTTATCTAATAACTTCAGTGTTTATTGTCCGATCGGATTGCAATTTGGAGGACAACTTCATATAATATTTATCTATATATATACTAAAGCAGAACGTTAAGAAATGAGTAAATCGCCATGTAAATCAAAATTGGCGGTTTGCGGGGGCGGAAGGCGTGATATTCAAAATTCCTAAGCAAGTATATACTTTTCACGCCTCTTTCTGCCTGTTACATACATTTGCACAAAAATAGTATACCCTTTTTTGAATATTTTCAATGGCCAAAGGATATAAAGAGGCAAAAATAAAAAAATAAGCTTAAAATATGTGAAAATAAAACTTAAATTAAACTTAAACAAAAGGCACCTAAAATGACTAAAGCCCGTTTAATTAGAAGACAATAATTTTCAATACATTTTCTCATATCTAGACCACGGTGACATCATTGACACATATCCTGGAGTGCCCGGGCTATGCTGCCCCATCTCACTGCTTGTACCAAATCCGTTTCTTGGATTCGGCCGCCGTAGCCAGCTAACCCATCAGACGGCCAGGCAGTCACTTAGCATCAGGGGCGATACAAAGGAGCTTGCAGCAACGATAGCAACATCATACAATAGCAGCACGTGGCACCTGATGCAGAAACAGCAGCGTTTGCAGCCAACCCGGCTAACAGTCCACGGAAGAGGCAGTAAACAGCGCAGCCAATTAACAGACATTTCCGCCCCGCGCAGAGATGGAGCATCGCCGCTTTAATTGACCTTCAAATAGATTGAGATATTTTTTCAAGATCTGCTTGAAACTCACTAATTGGCCACTCAAAAACAAAAGAAAAACAAGAGCAACAGTCGAGTTGCACACGACAGTAGGATACCCTTGGACGTATGTTGCCATAAAAAGTATTTAATTGTATAATACTAATTGCAAGCTATAAATTAATAATAATACTGGAGTGCGCTGCCACCTTGCTTCAATTTCGATATTTTGCCAATAATTTATCGCCGCAATTCCCTAAAGCGGTGTGAGCAGTAGATATCGGTATTTCTTTATAAATTTTAAATTGGTTAATATCGATAACAAGGTCCAAGGGTATAAAAATAAAAAAATAATAATAATTATCAAACCAATTTTCCATTCAATGGTTATACTTAACTATTAGATAATTAAATTTAAATTATTAAAATATGCCTACATACATATTTACATATATCCTGTCATTTAGATTTCTTAATTTCTAACCTATTCCAAACATTACAAACTCATGCCTGAATACTAACAGATATCCCATTGTGATGGCTATGCAAAACCTCAAAAGTCCTAGCACTAATCTTTTCATTATCTAGTATATTTAAAAACGCCCAATTAATATGTGTATCCATATTGGTAGTGGACGTTTTCAAATCTAACAAACTCCTTAATCCTTTGCTAATCAAAAAATTATAAATACTCTTACACCTGTTAAAGGTTTTGAGGCACAAATTAAAATCTCCTAAAACTAGCAAGCTATCCCCTAAATCACCTAAACGAGAAAATTGATGAATTATCTCCTCAAATTCTATTTTAAATGTGGACAGAGGAAAGTCTGGACTTTTATATAATATAAGAAAACTTATGGCATCAAACCTAAATATGCCGAACTCAAAAACTACTGAGCCAAAAGTTTTTCTACTGCTAAAGGTATGGGAAACTCTATCTACTAGCTCGTTCTTTACATAAATTATGATGCCTGTTAAAGGCCTAATTGATTCAAGTTGAACCACAATAGTGAACCCAGGCATTTCTAAACTTTCATTGCTTATGGAAGTTTCCACGAAACATAATATTGATGACTGAAGCATCAGCTTGTCCGATCGAATATCTTCAAGATGGGAATTCAAGCTCTGAGTATTATGGAAGAAAATGTTAAGGGCAGAACTGTTAATTAAATAATCGTAATGAGTACACAGTAGTTTTTCAGTCCGCAATTTCTTCAATTGGGCTTTCACTTTATCATTATTTTGGGGAGACTTAGGAGGAACAAAATTCCCAATAATGAATAATCCTAAAGCAGTAGTTGCTCTACTGCAAGCTACGTATAATGCAGCACGCTGCATTCTGGAATTAGCATGGACTACCACTTTGCCATACGTAGCTCCCTGACTCTTATGAATTGTGATGCCTTCAGCAGGCACAATTGGAAACTGCCTACGGTCAATGTTAATTTGTGCGTTATTTGAATATTGAAAACTGCGAACAATTTTCTGAATAGGAGTCCATGAAGGATCTGTACGATGTGTACACTTCGAACGCGCAGATTCTCCTACAGTTTCCTCTGTAAATTTCATCCATAAAATGTTGGGAGTGTTGGATGTATTGAAATCTATTTGCATCAACACACCTGATGCCCCATTTACTAATCCATCCCCTGTGTCTACATTGACCGTCATCATGTACTTGGCAGTATTTTTTAGGAGAAGAGACGTACAGAGTCCCTGTGTAGCGGAAGTTTTAAAACCCTTCACTTCTTCTAATATTCTTTGTTTCCTAGCTGGTTCCAAATGGCCAGCCTTAATAAAATCTTCAGCAGTAGAGAAAAATTGCTCAGTAGCAATTGAGTTAAGTTTCGTTACATTAAATAAATCAACCTCATTATTATTACTAAACAGATGAATTGCATCATCGGGCACTGCCGATGGTTCGCATATTCTAGATTGGAAAAGGACAATATCATCGGCTGTCATACAACCCGATGCCATATTATTTAAGGCAGAAGCGAAAAGCTGATCGTCACGTTGACGCATTATCTCTGTGAGCTCAAAATACAAAAAAAGGTCCCAGAGATACGTACCAAATATTTCATGGTAAGGGTCAGTAGTATTTGGATCGAAAATCCAACTACCTCCTACGGGCTGTAACTGTCTAAGATCACCGAATACGATGATAGAAACACCACCAAATGGTGAAGTATTTTTGAAAATTTGCTTCAAACGAGAATCTAAATAAGAAAACATTAGAGAGCTAACCATTGATATTTCATCAATAATAATTAATTTAAGATCGATTAACCTTGAATGAAGGCTATTAACTAAATCATGGCTTAAGGCCCTTAGTGGTGCTGAGCGAGATTGATTAACAGGAAGTGAAAACATGGAATGCAGTGTCGAACCACTAATTCCGAATGCTGCTTTTCCTGTTGGTGCACATAAGAGGATTTTAACAGATGTCGGATCAGCTCCTGGTATACTGTTATACATTACGGATAATGACTGAAAAATTGCTGATATAAGTCGACTCTTTCCGACTCCGGCGCCGCCTCCAACAAATTCATAAAAGACTGTATTGATTTTGGCATTATGCAAAGCATGTGTAATATATAGCTTTTGCTTTAAATTAAGAGATCTAACTATATTAGCTAAGCTTTCCTGAGAAACTAAGGCTGGAAGCTTGATAAAACGGACATTACTATCTTCATCATTCATATCAATATTTCCATCCACATTTAAAACATTTAGATGTGGATCTATTTCAGGCAATCCTAAAACCGTGAAGCCATCATCTACCACTTCCTGTTCTCCTACTTGATTATTCTCATTTTCTGCTTCCTCTGTTAAGTGGCTCAGAGCATCTTCTAGTTCCCTATCATCTAGTAAATTATATTTTCTGCGATTGTTCTCTACTAACTCCGAATTTTCCCTACAGAACAATTCACAGTCATGTGTGACTAAATCCAAATGCTCATCTCGCCATGGGGCGTAAAGCATTTTTAGCTCTCTGAAATAGTCACTTGTTTCTGTATTGACATTAAATCTCCTATACCTAATTATGCACGCAGTGGTCCTCTTTCTGATGAAGCCACTATTATCGCAAAGAGCGTAAACTATTGATTCAGAAGCCCTAGGCACATCATCGTCAAAGTCATCTGCATTTTCTTGGCGAGCTCCTCGTTCTGATTTGCAGTAGCTATAAAAAGCGGATATCTCAGTGCCAAATATAAATTTGTTACCTAAATGTTGTAACTTTTGCTTAATAGTTACATTGTTATTGTCTTTAATCTCATTGATTGCCTCACGCATCAACATTGAGATACCTCTCTGAGACTTGTTAATATAATTAACGACGTAGCTGCAGCAAGCAGCATATTTGCTCGCTGCAACAAAAGGAGGTGCTTGTTATAAGCGTTAAGCTTGATTGCTGCAAAAGATCGCTTCAAAAAAACTTGGTTTCTTTATACTTGATCTTACAGCATTAATGTAGCCCTCATAACTAAGGTTAAGTTGATCGTGGGACAAAAAGTTGTTAAAATCGTTAAAATTTTCTACGCTTTCACGATCAAATGCGAAGTCGAGCAGACTTTGAATTTTTTCGAAATTCCTACGATGCTCGGCCAAATTTGGAGCATTTTCTTCTAAAGGGAGAAGAATTTCTGTTTGAGGCATGGGAGGGTATGGGATACCAAATCTACAAATTTGTTTTGACCTAATTTCTCGCCTGCAAGAGTGCCCGTGACTATGGAGTTGATACTCCAAATATGGAGCAACGTCCGGGCAACTAGAATCAGCAGTAATAAACTGATCAATAAAGGACTTCACAGGCATAAATGTGGACTCATTCTTTAGGTCGAGCTTTGGGGCGTCTTTCAGCCAGAACATGCCATGTATATGTGGAGAGCCTCTTTGCTGAAACTCCACTCGCCAATAAAACTTGATGACCTGGTGACAACCAAAGACACCGCCTTCCTTTTTCATCAGTTTTAAAACCTGTCTATATCGAAAATCGAAATATCTGGCACAGGTCACTGGGTCTGCTCTAATGAGACGAGCTTTCTCATTAAACCCCAAATTTAACGCTTCTTCTTCGGATACTTCTAGCTTGTCTACATTTTTACATAGCAAGACTAAAAGCTCAGGCCACCTAGTTTCCGCTGCGGAAAATGTTATAAAAAAAGTTGGAAGCCCTACCTGCCTAATCATAGCCATCACTTTCTTTTTCTCGTCCTCCCAATGAGCAGGAGACGTGCGAATACCTTTTAAAAGCCTATAGCCATCAGCACATCAGCAGCCGAAATGCCTTGAGTGGCAGAGTGCTTACGTAAGCAAATTGATGTGCTATTCCTAATGCTAATCATTTCTAACTTTTTGAAGTTATGAAATAATTTATCAGTTCTACAACCTCTTCTATCAAAATTCCTAAGCTCTGATCTAACTATAGTTGTAAAACTTTCCTGACATTTCCTTTTAATGCCTGCAAATATTGTGGGAAAAGCCAGCTCCTCTGAATCACAATCGGTTATCATGTCAAGAGGTCGCTGACCCTCTCCTGGTGCTATAGCAATTCGAGGAATATCTATGTTTTCAACAGGGACATTTTCCATGAAGGTTTCTTGACCTCCTGGATTCAACTCTACCTCTTCTTCTACTACTCTATGCTCATTAGGTTGTGCTGCCTTTTCTAACATTTGACACACAATGTCCCTGTCGTCTGCTGACGCAACAAATGGTACAGTCTCAGCTGAGTAAGAAGACAACCACTGCTCATTGATAGTAACCTGGTGCTTCTTATAAAGTTCTGTGTTCACTAAATACCGAATTGCATCAACTATCTTTGAGGGCCTTATGGTTTCAGCCATGAAATCATGGTTATACTCCATGCTACGCTTAAGATGAATCTGAACTACTTCGGCTTCATTAAATGCCCTGGGAAGGGAAGTTACAACATTTGCAACTGGAATTGGCACATTGATCACTGCTCCTTTAATGGCACTTTGACGTCCATATCCAAGAGACTTTATGATCATAAAAGGAAGACGGGGAGAAATCAGCCTTTCTTCTAGAGGCGTCAAGCCTTTCAGGCATTCCGGAAGCTCCGGAAAATTTAGGCCATTTGTAATAGAAGCCTTTGGTTTTTTCCCTGACTTAATACTGCGGCTGCAGGTTTTGCAAAAGCTAAACCTATTATTATGGGATGGAAACATAGAGGAAAGATACAAAATATCAACACTATCTGCCTCACTACACTTTTCCTCTATGACCTCACGCGAAATTTTGTCCACTTGATGTGGAAACCACAAACCTTTGCAACATATGCAAACCTGATCGGGTCCCTGCTTGACTGTCTTATTAAAATTGGCTATTAGGCAATCTAAACTAGTTTTAACCTGCGATATCCTATCATCTGGAAGGGTATTCGCACGGTCCACTCTATTGCGGGACGCGTTTCTCCTATTCTCTGCTATCCTATTGGTGCAAATACTCCTATATAGACTCACTCTTTGCGACATATTCCTATGGGCTTTAAAGGCCTCACGTTGAGCTCGAATTCGAGCACTGCGGCGTGCACTAGTATTGCGTGCCTGCTCAACAATCCTACGAATAGGATTGTTTCTAACCTGAGACCTTTGACTTCTATCTATTGCCCTTTCTAAAATTCGCGTCTCCTGATTTTGTCGCTGAATCGCCCTTCTAACAGCATCTCGTCCGCTTTCGTTGGACCTGAATTGTGGACATTGCCTGCGCCTCGATCGACGCAAAGTATTGGCAAGTTGTTCGGCATTTCTAGTTGAATGATCAGTTCGTCGAACACGGCGACGAACTGCATCCTGCTCTCTTTCCTGAGATCGAAACTCAGCATCTTGCCTGCGACTCGAACGACGCGAAGTGTTGGCAAGTTGTTCGTCTGTTTTAATTGCAGAATCACTGCGACGTACACGGCGACGAACTGCATCCTGCTCTCTTTCCTGAGATCGAAACTCAGCATCTTGCCTGCGACTCGAACAACGCGAAGTGTTGGCAAGTTGTTCGTCTGTTTTAATTGCAGAATCACTGCGACGTACACGGCGACGAACTGCATCCTGCTCTCTTACCTGAGATCGAAACTCAGCATCTTGCCTGCGACTCGAACGACGCGAAGTGTTGGCAAGTTGTTCGTCTGTTTTAATTGCAGAATCACTGCGACGTACACGGCGACGAACTGCATCCTGCTCTCTTTCCTGAGATCGAAGGTCAGCATCTCGCCTGCGCCTCGAACGACGCGAAGTGTCAGCAAGTTGTTCTTGTAATCTGATTGGCGAAGAAGCCCGAAGAGTAGTGTGACGAATTGTGTCCGGTAATTGCTTAACGGCCCTAAATGTTCTATTACTTCTGCGGACTCGATGCTGTTGACTATCTCTAACCCTTTCAGCTTCCCTAAATTCGAAATTTTGCCTACGTTCTCTATGTGCCTCTAGATTATTTACGCGTTCCTGCTCAGAAAAGTCTATATCTGATCTATTCAAACGATTTCTTTTTCGCTGTGTTTGACTCCTATGGCAAGCTGACTTTCTCTTAAGTCTAGGCATCTTCTAATATATAAGTTTTAAAATAATATATAGGTATGTTAAAAATAAAATTCTTATAAATTAATTTAATTTGAATATATATTTATCAAAAATTAATATATAGTTATATATATAAAATAAAGTTAGTATAATTATTTATATGAATAAATATATTCATATATTTAAATAGATATATATATATTATAATTATATTCATATATTTAAATAAATATATGTATATTATTTAAAATAATTATATTATAAATGAAAATAAATATCTAATGAAAGAACAAATAATAATAAAATTTAATAAGGAAAATAAAAATAAACAAAATGTGGAAAAAAGAATAAATATAAATCAAAGAAATAATAAATTAAACCTGCAAGATATTCCAGCGAAAATTCCAATTTGAATCGCGGAAACGAACCGATACCGATGTTCACGTACAATCACACACACTTCAGAAGAGTCTATACACATATATGTATGCATGCACAAAAATACGTTACGCTGTGTACCGCACTTTTCTAAAATTGCGCGCCACGTTCCGGGCAGGGCGCAATCATTCACACGCATAAAAAAATGTTCCGTTAACGCATAACAATCACACACGAGGATTTACTTATTATATACTCGACTTATATTAATTTGCATTAAATGTTAAATGTATCACGAACACGCGAATTAATTATATATTATTTTATATTTAATATCGAAAATACAAATGATAATCGACAATCGACGACGACACCGAACACGCCAATCGCAAACTACAAATTAACATAACACTGAAGCGCTCTGCCACCTTGCAACAATTTTGATACGTTGCCAATAATTTATCGCCGCAATTAAAAAGTGCGCGAAACCTTAAATTTATAATAATGATCTATAGAATCTAATATACATACAAAATATACATATATTAAAAAAACAAAGTAGAAGAAATGTTAGTACATTTTTTTCAAACATAGTTTCAATAGACGTGGGGATATAATATAATTTACACATATTAATATAATTTATATGCAAAACATATGAAATATATATCGATATGTTTAATATATATTAAAAGCTATCGATATGATAGCTCATAATATATCGTGAAATCTAAATTAATATTTATTTAATAAAAAGTCAATATATAAATTATTAAATAATAATAATAATATGTCTATATTAGAAATCTAGTAAATACCTGCATACATGCATGCCGATCAACCACGCTATTGGTTGTATATAATTTTACATATGTATGTGTGAACACAAATTAAGTATGTATAAGTGTTTGCATTTATGCACATGTATTTTGGGTAATTGACATGTGCATGAAAAAGAAGAGTCGAGAAACAGCTCGCGCTTCGCGCTCGCATCGTTGTCCTTTTCTTTCATGCATAAGGAATTTAGTTCTGACGTCATCGACAAGTTCTTTGCTGGTCGAAGTGTCGAAATGGTTTATCTAATAACTTCAGTGTTTATTGTCTGATCGGATTGCAATTTGGAGGATAAGTTCATATATTATTTATCTATATATATGCTAAAGCAGAACGTTAAGAAATGAGTTCTTCGAATGTAAATAGCAATGTAAACCAAAATTGGCGGTTTGCGGGGGAGGTAGGCGTGTTATTCCAAATTGAAAATAAACTTGATCTGCGTATGGTATACAGGAATCTTCATGCTAAATTTGGTGTCCGTAGCTTTTGTAATAGCTGAGATCGGCGCGTTCATCCAGACAGACAGACAGACGGACAGACGGACAGACAGACGGACATGGCTCAATCGACTCGGCTATTGATCCTGAGCAAGAATATATATACTTTATGGGGTCTCCGACGCCTCCTTCTGCCTGTTACATACATTTGCACAAAGTTAGTATACCCTTTTTTGACCATTTTCAATGGTCCAAGGGTATAAAAAGAAGACGTGATTTTCCGAATCTAGGTTTGCGTGTCACAAATGAACCAACAAATCAGCGCCAAAACAAACAAGTATTTCAAACTAGCAAGTATTAGAAACAATTCAATAATAGACTATTCAATAATAAGCTAAAAATTATAAAATCCCTCAGTATTAATTGAACCCTGTCCTTTTTGTCCTTTGATGTGTGTCTTAACCCGTATGTATAATTGTTCCGCGTCGTTTTACTTGTTTATAACAGTGTTAAGTGAACGTTTCGTACGTTTAATAAATCATTATAAAATCGAATGTCTGTCTTTCATGTTTTTGACAAGATAACAGAATTTTAACTAAATCACATCGAAATGCGACTCTAAACAAACAGCAGCAATACAACAACCATTAAATCTGGCAATTATGAACATCAGACCGAGAAATTGCTGCATTCACTTATGTCAATTCATTTTAAATGTTACACGTCCTTCTTTCCTCACCCAATAGAATAATTACTCTGTCATACAGCTGTTTTTATCTTAGTATCTTGTCTTCTTCCTTGTTCTCATGTCTAAATACTTATATATACATACATGTTCTGTGACGATTTACTTGGTTCAATCAACATCTCTGAGTGGACTGTATTTGTTTTGTATCTATACCTTAAGATTCCCCTGTATATATCGCCTTAGAATGAACATAAACAGAATTTTAAATCGTAATACTGCCCGAATACATCTGACTAAATATCAACAAGTTACGAGCACCGTACCAGCCTCCAAGCCCAAAACTCTCTAACAAGGAAATTGCTATGGCCATAGAAAAATTCATTTTAAATGTTACACGTCCTTCTTTCCTCACCCAATAGAATAATTACTCTGTCATACAGCTGTTTTTATCTTAGTATTTTTACTCAAATATGATCTTGTCTTCTTCCTTGTTCTCATGTCTAAATACTTATATATACATACATGTTCTGTGACGATTTACTTGGTTCAATCAACATCTCTGAGTGGACTGTATTTGTTTTGTATCTATACCTTAAGATTCCCCTGTATATATCGCCTTAGAATGAACATAAACAGAATTTTAAATCGTAATACTGCCCGAATACATCTGACTAAATATCAACAAGTTACGAGCACCGTACCAGCCTCCAAGCCCAAAACTCTCTAACAAGGAAATTGCTATGGCCATAGAAAATCTTCACCGTGTTCGTAAATACAAATTCAGTAAACCTAATGGCAACTCACCCAACTTAAAGTGCACTACAGAAGGGACAAAGTTTACCACCTATAGCCTCGCGCCTAAACTATCAAACTCCCGGCAAATATATCTTAACCAACGTAATAATAGCCTTAATCAGAATAAACATAATTAGTCCAAACACGTCCAACAGTCCACCCAACCATACCTTGTCTGAAAACAAAAGGTCAAGTCCACCGTGGCTCCCGTCACAACCCGAAATTCTAGAAAATATAGTTATAGAGAAAGCCCATAGCCCAAGGTCGACTGATCAAACAACCCCAACAATTCACCTAATTATATGACTAAAGGGAAGCTGCCCCTATCAACCCCCCACTGATCAGTTGTATCCGGTCGCTTAAAATCCTTCCCCAAAAAATGCCACCCAACAAGATACATTTCAACGGCAGTTTCAAAAACACATGAGAACCTTTGGCAAGTCAGAATTTGTAGTAGAACATCCCACCTTCGTGCAAAGTAACCTTAATCCATTCACGCTACACTCAGAGCCGCAACAACAGCATACACATTACCCTCAAAAACAATCACTGCTACAATATACCAATGAAAAGAACCCAGCCACAACCAAATTAAATTTTTTGCCCCCTAAAACATCACCTCTACTAGCCTATTTGATATTATAAAACACTCCGCTAATCCTCTTAAATTCACCACAACTAGTGGACAAGAAACAGGGATCAGAGTTAAATGCGGTGAACCAAACTCATACTAAAATCTCATTAATCCATAATAACAACATCCTTCTACACACACATCAGATGTCCCAAAACAAAAGTATCCTTATAGTAATTATTGTAAAAACCTTCATGCCACACTTCAGCCGATAATATACGCTCACTATTGTCTAGCCTTAGTCATACAACAAAATACATAAATTTGTACTGGGTTACAATTAAACCTAATTGAAGTCGAACTCGATGCTAAAACCGTTAAAAATATTGAAGATCTATTAAAAATAAATAAACTAGATAGCCAAGAGATTGTGATTGAGCGACAAGCTAGAAGAACAGGTTCAGTCCAGATACCAACCAGCAGCCCTTTTGCCAGTCTACCAGCAACCTGACCAGCAGTCACCGCAACAGCAGCTTGCCCAACAAATACCGCAGCAACAACAATTGCAAACTCTATCTTGACCTTACCAATCGACACAACAGGCACAATAACTAACTGCACAAACTGTTACACAACAAGCCATTACTCCTCAACCGCAAAGACCACGAACGCGAGCACTGTACATTAACAGCCCGAAACTTCCCTCAAAAATCCTGCCAACAGGCTTCCGAACAGGGCCACAAAGCTCACCTTTACCTGCAAATCTTACAGTCAAGTAACCCGTGAGGCCACTGTTCTGCCGAGACTTGCTCACATGAAACTAAATAGACTGAAAACTGTCGTGGCAGCCGCTGCCGCCTCAAAAACTTCCCCATAAACCCAAACATCAATAGCTACAACTACAGCAACTTAAAACCATGCTAAATGCCCCATATCACTTCCAACAACAAACCCCACCAATACACTCAGAACACAATCAAGCCGAAAACAGGCACATGAGTACATTACACCATCAGAAAGTCCTAATGGAAATACAGAACACTGTTTCTAGCAATGCCAAAAATATCACCCGCTTAAACTACAAAATAGATATGCTATTTAAACTAGTTAACGACAATCTTGGACCAATCTTAAAAAACAATCAAAACGCAGTCAATGGCAACATTGATAATGTCAAACAAGAGACAGTCAAACTCAAACAGCCACATCCGTGCATCCTATTCTCTCAACATAGCTTACTAAAACGCATTACTCAATAAGCTTGTTGAGATCGAGAACTTCATTCTCCACCATGTAATAGATATTATGATGATTTTAGAAACTAGAGTAAATACAGCCAATAGCATCAACATAGAGGATTATGTCTACTACCTAGTTCCCAACCCGGAATCCCATGGAAAAGATGGAGTGGCTATTTATGTTAAGCAAAATATCCTTCGCCACTCATCACTCGACTCTATCTCCACGCCCATGGTTCAATGTGAACTAATGGCAAGTCTAATCCAATAATAATAAATTTTCTCTTGGAACACTAATATGCACACTTGGAAGATGCGGCCCCTTGAGGCCACCATCAGCCTAGATATAGAAATAAACACATGCATGGACATAGATAATGTTATAACTAAGCTGAACAGCGACATCCAATCAGCTGCTGCAGCAGCCACTCCTTCCAATACCTCTAACAGGACAGTCCGAGGCTCTATCAGAATCCAGCTGAGTGATACTTCTAGAAGATTTCTCATACTGAAACGTCAACAAAAGAGAATGAATCTAACCTAGCACACGCTAGCCAGCTAAAAACTCTATAGGAAAACACAAAACCAAAATCTCTTTTAAAAGATAAAGCATAACAGCTAAACAATATAATCTAAATCAAATTAAAATTACTAATTATATAAACTACCGCTCTCGAGGTCTTGAACATCGCCAGCCGCCGTCGTCTATTTGTTCGTATTTAAATACTTGCATACATTCATATTCATTTACCACGCTACCTATTGGTTGAGTATTAGTATATATTTATGCACATGTATTTTTGGTAATTGACATGTGCATGGAAAAGAAGAGTCGAGAAACAGCTCGCGCTTCGCGTTCGCATCGTTTGTCCTTTTCTTTCCTACGCAAGTAATTTAGTTCTGACGTCATCGACAACATCTGTGCTGGTCGAAGGGTCGAAATGGTTTATCTAATAACTTCAGTGTTTATTGTCCGATCGGATTGGAATTCGGAAGATAAGTTCATATAGTATTTATCTATATATATACTAAAGCAGAACGTTAAGAAATGAGTAAATCGCCATGTAAATCAAAATTAGCGGTTTACGGAGGCGGTAGGCGTGCTTTTCCAAATTGAAAATAAACTTGATCTGCGTAGGGTATACACGAATCTTCATGCTAAATTTGGTGTCCCTAGCTTTTGTAATAGCTGAGATCGGCTCGTCCCCACAAACCGCCAATTTTGGTTTACATTGCTATTTACATTCGAAGAACTCATTTCTTAACGTTCTGCTTTAGCATATATATAGATAAATAATATATGAACTTATCCTCCAAATTGCAATCCGATCAGACAATAAACACTGAAGTTATTAGATAAACCATTTCGACACTTCGACCAGCAAAGAACTTGTCGATGACGTCAGAACTAAATTCCTTATGCATGAAAGAAAAGGACAACGATGCGAGCGCGAAGCGCGAGCTGTTTCTCGACTCTTCTTTTCCATGCACATGTCAATTACCGAAAATACATGTGCATAAATATATGCTAGCACTCAACCAATAGGTGGCGTATATATGAATATGAAGAAAGCAAAGAAGTTGTCGATGACGTCAGAACTAAATTACTTGTGCATGAAAGAAAAGGATAAACGATGCGAGCGCGAAGCGCGAGCTGTTTCTCGACTCTTCAATTTCATGCACATGTCAATTACCCAAAATACATGTGCATAAATGCAAACACTTATACATACTTAATTTGTGTTCACACATGCATATGTAAAATTATATACAACCAATAGCGTGGTTGATCGGCATGCATGAATGCAGGTATTTACTAGATTTCTAATATAGACATATTATTATTATTATTTAATAATTTATATATTGACTTTTTATTAAATAAATATTAATTTAGATTTCACGATATATTATGAGCTATCATATCGATAGCTTTTAATATATATTAAACATATCGATATATATTTCATATGTTTTGCATATAAATTATATTAATATGTGTAAATTATATTATATCCCCACGTCTATTGAAACTATGTTTGAAAAAATGTACTAACATTTCTTCTACTTTGTTTTTTTATATGTATATTTTGTATGTATATTAGATTCTATAGATCATTATTATAAATTTAAGGTTTCGCGCACTTTTTAATTGCGGCGATAAATTATTGGCAACGTATCAAAATTGTTGAAAGGTGGCAGCGCGCTTCAGTGTTATGTTAATTTGTAGTTTGCGATTGGCGTGTTCGGTGTCGTCGTCGATTGTCGATTATCATTTGTATTTTCGATATTAAATATAAAATAATATATAATTAATTCGCGTGTTCGTGATACATTTAACATTTAATGTAAATTAATATAAGTCGAGTATATAATAAGTAAATCCTCGTGTGTGATTGTTATGCGTTAACGGAACATTTTTTATGCGTGTGAATGATTGCGCCCTGCCCGGAACGTGGCGCGCAATTTTAGAAAAGTGCGGTACACAGCGTAACGTATTTTTGTGCATGCATACATATATGTGTATAGATTCTTCTGAAGTGTGTGTGATTGTACGTGAACATCGGTATCGGTTCGTTTCCGCGATTCAAATTGGAATTTTCGCTGGAATTTCTTGCAGGTTTAATTTATTATTTCTTTGATTTATATTTATTCTTTTTTCCACATTTTGTTTTTTTTTATTTTCCTTATTAAATTTTATTATTATTTGTTCTTTCATTAGATATTTATTTTCATTTATAATATAATTATTTTAAATAATATACATATATTTATTTAAATATATGAATATAATTATAATATATGTATATCTATTTAAATATATGAATATATTTATATATAAATAAATATACTAACTTTATTTTATATATATAACTATATATTAATTTTTGATAAATATATATTCAAATTAAATTAATTTATAAGAATTTTATTTTTAACATACCTATATATTATTTTAAAACTTATATATTAGAAGATGCCTAGACTTAAGAGAAAGTCAGCTTGCAATAGGAGTCAAACACAGCGAAAAAGAAATCGTTTGAATAGGTCAGATATAGACTTTTCTGAGCAGGAACGCGTAAATAATCTAGAGGCACATAGAGAACGTAGGCAAAATTTCGAATTTAGGGAAGCTGAAAGGGTTAGAGATAGTCAACAGCATCGAGTCCGCAGAAGTAATAGAACATTTAGGGCCGTTAAGCAATTACCGGACACAATTCGTCACACTACTCTTCGGGCTTCTTCGCCAATCAGATTACAAGAACAACTTGCTGACACTTCGCGTCGTTCGAGGCGCAGGCGAGATGCTGACCTTCGATCTCAGGAAAGAGAGCAGGATGCAGTTCGTCGCCGTGTACGTCGCAGTGATTCTGCAATTAAAACAGACGAACAACTTGCCAACCCTTCGCGTCGTTCGAGTCGCAGGCAAGATGCTGAGTTTCGATCTCAGGAAAGAGAGCAGGATGCAGTTCGTCGCCGTGTACGTCGCAGTGATTCTGCAATTAAAACAGACGAACAACTTGCCAACACTTCGCGTCGTTCGAGTCGCAGGCAAGATGCTGAGTTTCGATCTCAGGAAAGAGAGCAGGATGC
Source organism: Zaprionus ornatus (assembly GCA_018904035.1). Lineage (NCBI taxonomy): Eukaryota > Metazoa > Arthropoda > Insecta > Diptera > Drosophilidae > Zaprionus > Zaprionus ornatus. The sequence goes on from JAEIFZ010000236.1 coordinate 488,360, forward strand.
AGTTCGTCGCCGTGTACGTCGCAGTGATTCTGCAATTAAAACAGACGAACAACTTGCCAACACTTCGCGTCGTTCGAGTCGCAGGCAAGATGCTGAGTTTCGATCTCAGGAAAGAGAGCAGGATGCAGTTCGTCGCCGTGTACGTCGCAGTGATTCTGCAATTAAAACAGACGAACAACTTGCCAACACTTCGCGTCGTTCGAGTCGCAGGCAAGATGCTGAAAATGAGAATAATCAAGTAGGAGAACAGGAAGTGGTAGATGATGGCTTCACAGTTTTAGGATTGCCTGAAATAGATCCACATCTAAATGTTTTAAATGTGGATGGAAATATTGATATGAATGATGAAGATAGTAATGTCTGTTTTATCAAGCTTCCAGCCTTAGTTTCTCAGGAAAGCTTAGCTAATATAGTTAGATCTCTTAATTTAAAGCAGAAGCTATATTTTACACATGCTTTGCATAATGCCAAAATCAATACAGTCTTTTATGAATTTGTTGGAGGCGGCGCCGGAGTCGGAAAGAGTCGACTTATATCAGCAATTTTTCAGTCATTATCCGTAATGTATAACAGTATACCAGGAGCTGATCCGACATCTGTTAAAATCCTCTTATGTGCACCAACAGGAAAAGCAGCATTCGGAATTAGTGGTTCGACACTGCATTCCATGTTTTCACTTCCTGTTAATCAATCTCGCTCAGCACCTCTAAGGGCCTTAAGCCATGATTTAGTTAATAGCCTTCATTCAAGGTTAATCGATCTTAAATTAATTATTATTGATGAAATATCAATGGTTAGCTCTCTAATGTTTTCTTATTTAGATTCTCGTTTGAAGCAAATTTTCAAAAATACTTCTCCTTTTGGTGGTGTTTCTATCATCGTATTCTTAGACAGTTACAGCCCGTAGGAGGTAGTTGGATTTTCGATCCAAATACCACTGACCCTTACCATGAAATATTTGGTACGTATCTCTGGGACCTTTTTTTGTATTTTGAGCTCACAGAGATAATGCGTCAACGTGACGATCAGCTTTTCGCTTCTGCCTTAAATAATATGGCATCGGGTTGTATGACAGCCGATGATATTGTCCTTTTCCAATCTAGAATATGCGAACCATCGGCAGTGCCCGATGATGCAATTCATCTGTTTAGTAATAATAATGAGGTTGATTTATTTAATGTAACGAAACTTAACTCAATTGCTACTGAGCAATTTTTCTCTACTGCTGAAGATTTTATTAAGGCGGGCCATTTGGAACCAGCTAGGAAACAAAGAATATTAGAAGAAGTGAAGGGTTTTAAAACTTCCGCTACACAGGGACTCTGTACGTCTCTTCTCCTAAAAATACTGCCAAGTACATGATGACGGTCAATGTAGACACAGGGGATGGATTAGTAAACGGGGCATCAGGTGTGTTGATGCAAATAGATTTCAATACATCCAACACTCCCAACATTTTATGGATGAAATTTACAGAGGAAACTGTAGGAGAATCTGCGCGTTCGAAATGTACACATCGTACAGATCCTTCATGGACTCCTATTCAGAAAATTGTTCGCAGTTTTCAATATTCAAATAACGCACAAATTAACATTGACCGTAGGCAGTTTCCAATTGTGCCTGCTGAAGGCATCACAATTCATAAGAGTCAGGGAGCTACGTATGGCAAAGTGGTAGTCCATGCTAATTCCAGAATGCAGCGTGCTGCATTATACGTAGCTTGCAGTAGAGCAACTACTGCTTTAGGATTATTCATTATTGGGAATTTTGTTCCTCCTAAGTCTCCCCAAAATAATGATAAAGTGAAAGCCTAATTGAAGAAATTGCGGACTGAAAAACTACTAACAGTTCTGCCCTTAACATTTTCTTCCATAATACTCAGAGCTTGAATTCCCATCTTGAAGATATTCGATCGGACAAGCTGATGCTTCAGTCATCAATATTATGTTTCGTGGAAACTTCCATAAGCAATGAAACTGTAGAAATACCTGGGTTCACTATTGTGGTTCAACTTGAATCAATTAGGCCTTTAACAGGCATCATAATTTATGTAAAGAACGAGCTAGTAGATAGAGTTTCCCATACCTTTAGCAGTAGAAAAACTTTTGGCTCAGTAGTTTTTGAGTTCGGCATATTTAGGTTTGATGCCATAAGTTTTCTTATATTATATAAAAGTCCAGACTTTCCTCTGTCCACATTTAAAATAGAATTTGAGGAGATAATTCATCAATTTTCTCGTTTAAGTGATTTAGGGGATAGCTTGCTAGTTTTAGGAGATTTTAATTTGTGCCTCAAAACCTTTAACAGGTGTAAGAGTATTTATAATTTTTTGATTAGCAAAGGATTAAGGAGTTTGTTAGATTTGAAAACGTCCACTACCAATACGGATACACATATTGATTGGGCGTTTTCAAATATATTAGATAATGAAAAGATTAGTGCTAGGACTTTTGAGGTTTTGCATAGCCATCACAATGGGATATCTGTTAGTATTCAGGCATGAGTTTGTAATGTTTGGAATAGGTTAGAAATTAAGAAATCTAAATGACAGGATACGAGTATATGTAAATATGTATGTAGGCATATTTTAATAATTTAAATTTAATTATCTAATAGTTAAGTATAACCATTGAATGGAAAATTGGTTTGATCATTATTATTATTTTTTTATTTTTATACCCTTGGACCTTGTTATCGATATTAACCAATTTAAAATTTATAAAGAAATACCCATATCTACTGCTCACACCGCTTTAGGGAATTGCGGCGATAAATTATTGGCAAAATATCGAAATTGAAGCAAGGTGGCAGCGCACTCCAGTATTATTATTAATTTATAGCTTGCAATTAGTATTATACAATTAAATACTTTTTATGGCAACATACGTCCAAGGGTATCCTACTGTCGTGTGCAACTCGACTGTTGCTCTTGTTATTTGATGGATTCGTTACTTATTACACCAGAGTTACTCATAAACTAACTGACAGAATTATTTTTGTGGACCAGCAAACCTTAAAGTTCTACAGAGCTTTACATCTTTGTTTATCAGTGACTTAAGCTTCTTATCGTTTGGTGTCTTGAGAGAACTTTTATGATGAGGCTTTTGAAGAGTGAAGCTTTCCAAAAGATCGGTTTAAGTTTTCGTATGGAGAATGAACTGAGGCTTTTGAAGAGTGAAGCTTTTCAAAAGATTGGTTTAAGTTATGAAGAATGAAGTTTAAATAATTCATATGGAGAATGAATATGTCACTCCCCCACCTTTTAGATTTTAGCTTGTCCTCAAGCCTTTACTTCTGGATATAATTGTGGAATTGCATTTTCAGTTTTTACTATTTCAGTATTATTTTCTTTAACTGTTTCAATATTTTTGTCAACTGATTTGTTTGCTTTAGGTCTTAGATATGATATTACAATATTATGAGGTGCTGTTTTATATTTAATGTATAGGTAAAATATAGATATTATAGCTAATACAAAAATGAGGATTATTAATGTATTTTTATAGATTGTATAATTCTTATTGTTTAGCATAATCATTTCTTTTATTTCAATATGTGACATAGGTTCAACTTTTGTGACATTATGCTCGGTGAATATTAGATTTGTATATTGATGCATATTATTTGATATTGAAAATTCTTTTAACTCTGCTGTACAATTAAATATTTTTATAATTTTGTTATTTTCAATATAAATTTCATGATTGTTACAATTTTGGTTAAGTTTTTCTCTGGTCATGTTCCATGTAATTAGTATGTTTGGCTTAATGTGTTGGATGAAAAATGGGTTACGGTATTTTTGGAAAGTACACGTTGGTGTTTCGTGTTTGATTATACTAGCAATACAATGGTCTTTAATAATATTTTTTGTTCGTGTATTTATAACATTATTATTGTGTAGATAGAATTTGCCTTCTAAATTTTCGTTAATAGTTTGTCCATTATTGTCTGGGTAAGGGGTGATAAGGAAAGTAGGCTGTTCAACTGTGTTTGTGGGGATATGAGACATTAGGAAAATTTCGTTAGTACCTGTATTATACCAGGCAGAAGTTTTTATGTCCATTAAATTTTTGTAGTTAACGTTACCAAGGTTGTCGTGCTTAAGAAGTTTTGGATTGAATATTCCTAATCGAGTTAATTGTGAACCCATTTCGATGTCTTCAATGTACTCAGTAAAGTGTTCGATATTAAATATTAAAAGGGATATTTTTTGTTCTTTTTTTATAGATTCTGAGTGGGTGTTTATCATTTGAATACCGTTATTAAGGTTATCAATAACGTGATTTAGACTGCTAATCTGAACAGTGCTTTGGGATAGGGATGAAATTTGGTGTTCAAAATTTTGTCTGTCGTCTTCGTCTAGTGTACCGAAAAGGTATTTGTAAGTAGAGCCTACAAAGTTGAACAGTCCTCGTTTATTGCGTTTTGTTATACGTATTCCGTTCATTTCCCTTTTCATTTTTTCAATTAGGTAATTTATTTGTGTTATGTTATTAAATTTCTGGCTTTCTTTAATAAGAGTGCTAAATGTTTCTTCAATTTGTGTTATGTTAACTGTAAGACAGTGGTGCATGAAAGTAATAGGGAGTTGTATCGTTCCTGATTCAAATAGAATGAATCCCTGATTGTTTTCAATAGGGTTTACTTCGATTGTTCCTGCTGTAGTTTGTGTCATCATAAGAGTCATTATAATAATTATGAGTCCGATGATTGGGTGTCGGTCGGCTGTAAATATTTGCTGTTATTAACATTTTTTTTCTGTTTAAATTTACTTTTATAGTGTGTAACATTTTGGCCTCGATTATTTTCGTTGTAATGTTTTTCGTCTAGTTGTTCAGTTCTGCCTGTTTTCCTAAAGGGGTTTTTGGATTTCGAGCGCGTTATAGGGGCTTGTCTATACTTTGTGTCAACTTCGTAAATTTGTCGGTTCTCATTAAGCTTGTTAATTTTGTTTTCTTTAATTTTCTGAGAGTCATAGGTAGGTGTGCCTGTGTAGAGTAGTATGTAAGCTGGTATTTGTCCGGTTGTATTGTGTTTGGTTTTATGGTTGTATGTGTATAAAATTGTTTCTATTCTTGTTTCCCTATTTTCTCTATTATTTTCAGTGTTGATAATGCGAATCTTTTCATTTATTGTTTTGTGAAGATGTTCTACATCTGCTATTCCTGTTTTGCTTGTGGTGATATCTAATTGTATTTCTTCGTTATTTAGCCAAATCTTTAGAGAGTTGCTCATGAATGCTTAGTCTTTGTCTGCTTTAATTTTTTGTGGTTTTCCCATGTCGTTAAATATTCTAGTAAGGGCTCTTTTGGCTTCTAGCCAATCTCTACTATTTGTTTTTATAAGTGATGCGAATTTTGAATAAACGTCAATACAGGATAAATATTGCTCATTGTCAATAGCATAAAAGTCAATTACGTAAAGTTCTCTTGGGTTATTTGTCTCTGGGGTTATCTCAAAAGCAAGTTTTGTTGGTCTGTGTTCTGTTTTTGCGAGATTGCAGACTTCACAATCATTAATGATATTTTGAATTAATTTATTATAGTCAGGAAAATAGTGAGTTTCTTTAAAGAGTCGTGTCATTTTTTCGATACCAGGGTGCAGTAATTTCAGGTGTTGAGAAATAATGAATTCCTTGAATTCAGCGTAAGAGTTAATGTCCTTTAGTTTAATTATACTTTTTAAGATTTTTACGTTACTATGTGGGTTAATAGTTTCATGGTATGCATTTTTAAGAACGGAAAAATCACTGTCATTGTCTATGTAAATTACGCTAGTATGGTTAAGAAAGTATTTTATTAAGAAGTCTTTTGCTATTGGGAGAGTCATTTCAGTATATTTTATGGTGATTTTAGTTTTAGTGAAATATTTTGATATGTCTACTTGGTCTATGGAATCTTTTATAAATTCTATTTGTCTAGTGAAATAGTTTATGGGTTTCTCAGTGATTTGAATATAAGTTTCGTTACTTTCTGATGCACTATGTATTGTTGCTGCTGTTGAAATATCTTCTTCTTCACCTACCATATTTTCTTCAATTTTAACTCGAGATAAAGCATCTGCTACATGATTTAGTTTTCCTTCCAAATATTTTATTTTAAAATTGTATTCACTAAGTTTGATTCGCCAACGTTGTAATTTCATATTGGGTTCTTTTATATTATTTAGCCAGACAAGGGGTTTATGATCACTTAATATTTCAAAAGGGACTCCATATAAATATGGGCGGAAGTATTTGGTTGCCCAAACAATTGCCAATAATTCTTTTTCTATTGTACTGTAATTCTGTTCGTGGTCGTTTAATGTTCTGCTTGCGAAACTAATTGGTTTATTATCTTGTGATAACACGGCTCCAATGGCGAAATTGCTGGTGTCAGTAGTAACTTGAAATGTTTTTGTAAAGTCAGGGCAAATGAGGATGGGGTCGTTCATGATAAGGGTTTTTAACTTTTCGAAAGATTTAATATACGCTTCGTCTTTTGTATTCATTTTGGCTCCTTTTTTTAAAAATAGGGTGAGAGGTTTTGCGATTTTGGCAAAAATTTGGAATGAACTTGCGGTAATATCCGCATAAGCCTAAAAATGATTTAATTTCTTTAGAGGTTTTTGGAATAGGAAATATTTCAATCGCTTTTACTTTTTCTTTGTTGGGTCGTATACCATCTGGACTTATGGTATGACCTAGGAATGTTGTTTGTTTTTTTAAAAACTCGCATTTGTCTAACTGGAGCTTAACATTTGCCTCTTTAAGTTTCTGAAAAACTTTCTTCAGTGAGTTCAGGTGTTCAGTAAGGGATGTTGAGTAGATGATAACATCATCTAAATATACGAGGCAATGTTTGTTAATGAGGTCTTTAAGAACGAAGTTCATGCAACGTTGGAATGTTGCTGGGGCATTTTTCAAACCAAATGGCATGCGAGTATACTCGTAGTGACCGTGTTTAGTTGAGAATGCAGTTTTTGGTATGGATTTAGGGTCCATTTCAATTTGGTGAAAACCCTTCGCTAAGTCGATTGTTGTGAAGTATTGACATTTTCTTAACTTGCCTAATATTTCATCCATGTTCGGGATTGGGAATTTATCGTTAACAGTTATTTCATTTAGGTTTCGATAGTCGACGACTAACCTGAATTTTGGTTTGCCAGATGCGTCTATCTTTTTGGGAACAATCCATAAGGGACTGCAATAGGGAGAGTCGCTTTCGCGTATAATGCCTTGTTGTAGCATTTCCTCAATTTGTTTGTTAACTTCTGCTTCATAAGCAAAAGGATATGAATAGGGTCTTTTATACACTTGGTTTTCGTGAACTGTTTTGATTTCATGGCGTATGATGCTTGTAAAAGTTAGGTTTTCCTTATCAGAATACTGGATGTCTTTGAATTCTCTTAGTAATTGTGTTAGTCTATGTTTTTCTTCATTGTTTAAATGGTCTACTCGGTATGTGTAGTCTGAGTTTATATCATTGTCCAATGCATAGTTTATTTCGGCTGTATAGTGGTTTTCTTGTAAAATTGCTTCAAAATTTTTTGACGAATTTCCGTCAGAAAGTTCAAGTTCTTTATGAAGGAATGACCTTCCATTGATAATTGTTTCTTTTCTAAAATAATCTATACAACCGTTGTTTTCCATTAGTACTTTCCTTCCTAATAGAATGTCATAAAATGGTGAAAATGAATGAATGTAAAATTTCTGCGATTGCTGAAAAAGCCCATTGGCCGGAAGATTTACGAATTTATTTAGTTTTGAATAGCCTGTCATACTTCTGACAGCTATTTGTTTATCATGAACTTGAAGATTGAAAAAGTTTGAATTCATCATGTTTATTGATGAACCAGTGTCGACTATGCATCGGTATCTATGATTATTAAACATGATCTCTATGTATTGGTGGGTTCCCAGGCTGGTATTGGAAAATTTTCGGCTTGTTGAATTTGCTGATTTGTATACGTCTCGTTTTGTGTGTCTTGTAATTGATCGTCGTGGAACTGTTCGTCGTTGTTATTATCTTGGTCAGCAATGTTATTGTAATCTAACACGTATTGATGGTGACTTTCATCTGTCTCCATACGTGATTGTCCGCTGCCTTCTTTAAAACGCTTATTCGGCACTCTTGGTTGTTGGGGGGACTGATAATAGTTTCGGGTGTCGTTCTGTCGGTCGCGAATTAAGTCTGCTCTGAGTTCATAAAACAATGGTCTGTTCTAATCGAATTGTTGTTGTCTAGACGGAAAAGCTTGTTTATGAGGGGTTTGGTTGTTTACATTTGGGTTTTGGATCTGCGTGGGATTTATTAATGGGTTGAAGGGAGTCGCGAATTGTTGATTGATATGAGAGTTTTTGTTTTTATTTGTGTTGGTATTAGTGTTTAAATTTAGTGAATTTGTATTAAGTTTTGGACAGTAATCTGATTTCTTAGAAATTGGGTCTTCGTAAAGACCTTCTTGTTGGGCAATTTGTTTTAACTTTTGGATAGTTGAAATGTCATGCCTCGCTAGGGTCAGCTAGCCTATCAGGGAGTGAGCGTTGAATAGTATTTTTTATTGTAGTTGCCATTGCTTGTGAATTAACTAATGTGTTATTTTGGTTGTTTTCTAAGGCCAACTTATTAATAATAATAGTTGACTTATTTTCTAATTCTTCACAAAATTGTCGTAAATTACCTTTGTAGGGCGTGCAATACAAACGTCGCAAAAGTTCCTCCAGGGGGGTTTGAGTTTTAAATTCGACGATCAGAGCTTCCTTTAGGGTTGACCATTCGTTGTGAAATCCGAGTTGGCAGACCTTCTCAGCATCTCCGATGACCTGTAGTTCGATGGCTCCATATATGATGGCTTTCTGAAGAGGGTCATTCGTCGGGTATAGGTTGAGCAGGTATTCAATTCGTCTGATAAACGAACTGAGGCTGTTTGGCTCTCCACAGAACTGCGGCACTTGACGTATTTGTCGTAGCAGTTGCGATAGATTATCATTTGATAATGCCATTTTTGATTAATTTTCTTTTTGAACGTTTTTTGTTTTGTAGCGGTCACACTTGTTTTGTTTAAGCGGGCTACTGTTCTTGTTCACTTCACAATTTGTGGGGTTGGATTTATGTAGCGGTCACACTTGTTTTGTTTAAGCGGGATACTGTTCCTGTTCACTTCACTGATTGTTGGATTTAACTTATGTAGCGGTCACGCCTGTATTTGTTTAAGTGGGCTACTGTTTAAGTTTTATTTTTTTTTTTCACAATCACTTCTCGGCTTGAACACTGTTGGGTTTATACTTTCAACTAATGTCACTGAAGTTGCCGTCGCGATTCACGTGAGTTCTTTTGCGGATGATAGTTAAAGGCTTGGATTAATTTTTGCCTCATCAATAACTAACATCCTACCGGCTGCGCCAATTAAGTATTTAGGTGTTCATCAAAATAAAAAAAATATTATATTTTTTATTTTATAATTTTTATTTGATGGATTCGTTACTTATTACACCAGAGTTACTCATAAACTAACTGACAGAATTATTTTTATGGACCAGCAAACCTTAAAGTTCTACAGAGCTTTACATCTTTGTTTATCAGTGACTTAAGCTTCTTATCGTTTGGTGTCTTGAGAGAACTTTTATGATGAGGCTTTTGAAGAGTGAAGCTTTCCAAAAGATCGGTTTAAGTTTTCGTATGGAGAATGAACTGAGGCTTTTGAAGAGTGAAGCTTTTCAAAAGATTGGTTTAAGTTATGAAGAATGAAGTTTAAATAATTCATATGGAGAATGAATATGTCACTATATATACTTTATGGGGTCTCCGACGCCTCCTTCTGCCCGTTACACACATTTGCACAAAGTTAGTATACCCTTTTTTGAACATTTTCAATAAAAATTAATAACTGTAAACAATTTAATCAACTGCCACTGCCACAAACTGTAATAACTAACAAAACAAGCACACAAAAATAACTAATTGAACACTACTTACTGTATGTTCTCTAACCCTAACCTACCTCAACATACAACATCTACCACTTAAAACTCAACCACTCAAATGCACATCCTGCTAATCACACACACACACACAACTACAGATTTCAACTGGTACTTTTCCACATTAATAACAAGAAAAAATACTAAAACTAATATACCACACTAATAAAAATTATAAGAATAATAAACCATAAACCATAAGAATAATAAACTGCAGCATACGAACATCAATAACACTAATTAACGACACAACCTAATTATATATAAAAAAATCAAACTAACCACATAAGAATGCAGCCACGCGACGTACTTGAAAAAAAATAATAATAAATTGACAAGCGATGAATTAATCGATATTTTACTTCAACTCACGAGTAACACCGGAACGGAAAAAATCGACAAATAATAAACAACTTAATAAAATAAAAAATAACACTTTAAACAAAACAATAATCCTCTGTAGTCTAAATCCTTATAAGAATATACAAAATGCATACAATCAAATTAATATTAAACAAGTATATAATAAAAACAACCAATAATCATCACACCTAACTTACCCAAAAATAAAATCAAAACATAAAATAATATTTTTAACAAATCACAAAAAAACAAATACATTATAATTAAAAATCAATAGATTAACTAAATGTCCTTATTTAACTCAATAATCTACACTCATAAACAGGACACCTTCACATAATAACCCCCAACTAGCCCAAGGCATATTTTTGGGCTTATGCTTCCCCCCACTACTACTTCATAGTAAATGGACACCAATCCCCATCTAAAATTCCCATCCTTAACAGCCGGTCACCTGCAACTAAACAAAGAAAACAAATTTTAAGACCCAACTATAAAATTAACAAGAGCAACAGTCGAGTTGCACACGACAGTAGGATACCCTTGGACGTATGTTGCCATAAAAAGTATTTAATTGTATAATACTAATTGCAAGCTATAAATTAATAATAATACTGGAGTGCGCTGCCACCTTGCTTCAATTTCGATATTTTGCCAATAATTTATCGCCGCAATTCCCCTGTGTCTACATTGACCGTCATCATGTACTTGGCAGTATTTTTTAGGAGAAGAGACGTACAGAGTCCCTGTGTAGCGGAAGTTTTAAAAGCCTTCACTTCTTCTAATATTCTTTGTTTCCTAGCTGGTTCCAAATGGCCCGCCTTAATAAAATCTTCAGCAGTAGAGAAAAATTGCTCAGTAGCAATTGAGTTAAGTTTCGTTACATTAAATAAATCAACCTCATTATTATTACTAAACAGATGAATTGCATCATCGGGCACTGCCGATGGTTCGCATATTCTAGATTGGAAAAGGACAATATCATCGGCTGTCATACAACCCGATGCCATATTATTTAAGGCAGAAGCGAAAAGCTGATCGTCACGTTGACGCATTATCTCTGTGAGCTCAAAATACAAAAAAAGGTCCCAGAGATACGTACCAAATATTTCATGGTAAGGGTCAGTGGTATTTGGATCGAAAATCCAACTACCTCCATACCAAAAAGGATTTAGGGTCCATTTCAATTTGGTGAAAACCCTTCGCTAAGTCGATTGTTGTGAAGTATTGACATTTTCTTAACTTGCCTAATATTTCATCCATGTTCGGGATTGGGAATTTATCGTTAACAGTTATTTCATTTAGGTTTCGATAGTCGACGACTAACCTGAATTTTGGTTTGCCAGATGCGTCTATCTTTTTGGGAACAATCCATAAGGGACTGCAATAGGGAGAGTCGCTTTTGCGTATAATGCCTTGTTGTAGCATTTCCTCAATTTGTTTGTTAACTTCTGCTTCATAAGCAAAAGGATATGAATAGGGTCTTTTATACACTTGGTTTTCGTGAACTGTTTTGATTTCATGGCGTATGATGCTTGTAAAAGTTAGGTTTTCCTTATCAGAATACTGGATGTCTTTGAATTCTCTTAGTAATTGTGTTAGTCTATGTTTTTCTTCATTGTTTAAATGGTCTACTCGGTATGTGTAGTCTGAGTTTATATCATTGTCCAATGCATAGTTTATTTCGGCTGTATAGTGGTTTTCTTGTAAAATTGCTTCAAAATTTTTTGACGAATTTCCGTCAGAAAGTTCAAGTTCTTTATGAAGGAATGACCTTCCATTGATAATTGTTTCTTTTCTAAAATAATCTATACAACCGTTGTTTTCCATTAGTACTTTCCTTCCTAATAGAATGTCATAAAATGGTGAAAATGAATGAATGTAAAATTTCTGCGATTGCTGAAAAAGCCCATTGGCCGGAAGATTTACGAATTTATTTAGTTTTGAATAGCCTGTCATACTTCTGACAGCTATTTGTTTATCATGAACTTGAAGATTGAAAAAGTTTGAATTCATCATGTTTATTGATGAACCAGTGTCGACTATGCATCGGTATCTATGATTATTAAACATGATCTCTATGTATTGGTGGGTTCCCAGGCTGGTATTGGAAAATTTTCGGCTTGTTGAATTTGCTGATTTGTATACGTCTCGTTTTGTGTGTCTTGTAATTGATCGTCGTGGAACTGTTCGTCGTTGTTATTATCTTGGTCAGCAATGTTATTGTAATCTAACACGTATTGATGGTGACTTTCATCTGTCTCCATACGTGATTGTCCGCTGCCTTCTTTAAAACGCTTATTCGGCACTCTTGGTTGTTGGGGGGACTGATAATAGTTTCGGGTGTCGTTCTGTCGGTCGCGAATTAAGTCTGCTCTGAGTTCATAAAACAATGGTCTGTTCTAATCGAATTGTTGTTGTCTAGACGGAAAATCTTGTTTATGAGGGGTTTGGTTGTTTACATTTGGGTTTTGGATCTGCGTGGGATTTATTAATGGGTTGAAGGGAGTCGCGAATTGTTGATTGATATGAGAGTTTTTGTTTTTATTTGTGTTGGTATTAGTGTTTAAATTTAGTGAATTTGTATTAAGTTTTGGACAGTAATCTGATTTCTTAGAAATTGGGTCTTCGTAAAGACCTTCTTGTTGGGCAATTTGTTTTAACTTTTGGATAGTTGAAATGTCATGCCTCGCTAGGGTCAGCTAGCCTATCAGGGAGTGAGCGTTGAATAGTATTTTTTATTGTAGTTGCCATTGCTTGTGAATTAACTAATGTGTTATTTTGGTTGTTTTCTAAGGCCAACTTATTAATAATAATAGTTGACTTATTTTCTAATTCTTCACAAAATTGTCGTAAATTACCTTTGTAGGGCGTGCAATACAAACGTCGCAAAAGTTCCTCCAGGGGGGTTTGAGTTTTAAATTCGACGATCAGAGCTTCCTTTAGGGTTGACCATTCGTTGTGAAATCCGAGTTGGCAGACCTTCTCAGCATCTCCGATGACCTGTAGTTCGATGGCTCCATATATGATGGCTTTCTGAAGAGGGTCATTCGTCGGGTATAGGTTGAGCAGGTATTCAATTCGTCTGATAAACGAACTGAGGCTGTTTGGCTCTCCACAGAACTGCGGCACTTGACATATTTGTCGTAGCAGTTGCGATAGATTATCATTTGATAATGCCATTTTTGATTAATTTTCTTTTTGAACGTTTTTTGTTTTGTAGCGGTCACACTTGTTTTGTTTAAGCGGGCTACTGTTCTTGTTCACTTCACAATTTGTGGGGTTGGATTTATGTAGCGGTCACACTTGTTTTGTTTAAGCGGGCTACTGTTCCTGTTCACTCCACTGATTGTTGGATTTAACTTATGTAGCGGTCACACCTGTAATTGTTTAAGTGGGCTACTGTTTAAGTTTTATTTTTTTTCACAATCACTTCTCGGCTTGAACACTGTTGGGTTTATACTTTCAACTAATGTCACTGAAGTTGCCGTCGCGATTCACGTGAGTTCTTTTGCGGATGATAGTTAAAGGCTTGGATTAATTTTTGCCTCATCAATAACTAACATCTTACCGGCTGCGCCAATTAAGTATTTAGGTGTTCATCAAAAAATAAAAAAAATATTATATTTTTTATTTTATAATTTTTATTTGATGGATTCGTTACTTATTACACCAGAGTTACTCATAATGACAGAATTATTTTTATGGACCAGCAAACCTTAAAGTTCTACAGAGCTTTACATCTTTGTTTATCAGTGACTTAAGCTTCTTATCGTTTGGAGTCTTGAGAGAACTTTTATGATGAGGCTTTTGAAGAGTGAAGCTTTCCAAAAGATCGGTTTAAGTTTTCGTATGGAGAATGAACTGAGGCTTTTGAAGAGTGAAGCTTTTCAAAAGATTGGTTTAAGTTATGAAGAATGAAGTTTAAATAATTCATATGGAGAATGAATATGTCACTATATATACTTTATGGGGTCTCCGACGCCTCCTTCTGCCCGTTACACACATTTGCACAAAGTTAGTATACCCTTTTTTGACCATTTTCAATAAAAATTAATAACTGTAAACAATTTAATCAACTGCCACTGCCACAAACTGTAATAACTAACAAAACAAGCACACAAAAATAACTAATTGAACACTACTTACTGTATGTTCTCTAACCCTAACCTACCTCAACATACAACATCTACCACTTAAAACTCAACCACTCAAATGCACATCCTGCTAATCACACACACACACACAACTACAGATTTCAACTGGTACTTTTCCACATTAATAACAAGAAAAAATACTAAAACTAATATACCACACTAATAAAAATTATAAGAATAATAAACCATAAACCATAAGAATAATAAACTGCAGCATACGAACATCAATAACACTAATTAACGACACAACCTAATTATATATAAAAAAATCAAACTAACCACATAAGAATGCAGCCACGCGACGTACTTGAAAAAAAAATAATAATAAATTGACAAGCGATGAATTAATCGATATTTTACTTCAACTCACGAGTAACACCGGAACGGAAAAAAATCGACAAATAATAAACAACTTAATAAAATAAAAAATAACACTTTAAACAAAACAATAATCCTCTGTAGTCTAAATCCTTATAAGAATATACAAAATGCATACAATCAAATTAATATTAAACAAGTATATAATAAAAACAACCAATAATCATCACACCTAACTTACCCAAAAATAAAATCAAAACATAAAATAATATTTTTAACAAATCACAAAAAAAACAAATACATTATAATTAAAAATCAATAGATTAACTAAATGTCCTTATTTAACTCAATAATCTACACTCATAAACAAGACACCTTCACATAATAACCCCCAACTAGCCCAAGGCATATTTTTGGGCTTATGCTTCCCCCCACTACTACTTCATAGTAAATGGACACCAATCCCCATCTAAAATTCCCATCCTTAACAGCCGGTCACCTGCAACTAAACAAAGAAAACAAATTTTAAGACCCAACTATAAAATTAACAAGAGCAACAGTCGAGTTGCACACGACAGTAGGATACCCTTGGACGTATGTTGCCATAAAAAGTATTTAATTGTATAATACTAATTGCAAGCTATAAATTAATAATAATACTGGAGTGCGCTGCCACCTTGCTTCAATTTCGATATTTTGCCAATAATTTATCGCCGCAATTCCCCTGTGTCTACATTGACCGTCATCATGTACTTGGCAGTATTTTTTAGGAGAAGAGACGTACAGAGTCCCTGTGTAGCGGAAGTTTTAAAAGCCTTCACTTCTTCTAATATTCTTTGTTTCCTAGCTGGTTCCAAATGGCCCGCCTTAATAAAATCTTCAGCAGTAGAGAAAAATTGCTCAGTAGCAATTGAGTTAAGTTTCGTTACATTAAATAAATCAACCTCATTATTATTACTAAACAGATGAATTGCATCATCGGGCACTGCCGATGGTTCGCATATTCTAGATTGGAAAAGGACAATATCATCGGCTGTCATACAACCCGATGCCATATTATTTAAGGCAGAAGCGAAAAGCTGATCGTCACGTTGACGCATTATCTCTGTGAGCTCAAAATACAAAAAAAGGTCCCAGAGATACGTACCAAATATTTCATGGTAAGGGTCAGTGGTATTTGGATCGAAAATCCAACTACCTCCTACGGGCTGTAACTGTCTAAGATCACCGAATACGATGATAGAAACACCACCAAAAGGAGAAGTATTTTTGAAAATTTGCTTCAAACGAGAATCTAAATAAGAAAACATTAGAGAGCTAACCATTGATATTTCATCAATAATAATTAATTTAAGATCGATTAACCTTGAATGAAGGCTATTAACTAAATCATGGCTTAAGGCCCTTAGAGGTGCTGAGCGAGATTGATTAACAGGAAGTGAAAACATGGAATGCAGTGTCGAACCACTAATTCCGAATGCTGCTTTTCCTGTTGGTGCACATAAGAGGATTTTAACAGATGTCGGATCAGCTCCTGGTATACTGTTATACATTACGGATAATGACTGAAAAATTGCTGATATAAGTCGACTCTTTCCGACTCCGGCGCCGCCTCCAACAAATTCATAAAAGACTGTATTGATTTTGGCATTATGCAAAGCATGTGTAAAATATAGCTTCTGCTTTAAATTAAGAGATCTAACTATATTAGCTAAGCTTTCCTGAGAAACTAAGGCTGGAAGCTTGATAAAATGGACATTACTATCTTCATCATTCATATCAATATTTCCATCCACATTTAAAACATTTAGATGTGGATCTATTTCAGGCAATCCTAAAACTGTGAAGCCATCATCTACCACTTCCTGTTCTCCTACTTGATTATTCTCATTTTCTGCTTCCTCTGTTAAGTGGCTCAGAGCATCTTCTAGTTCCCTATCATCTAGTAAATTATATTTTCTGCGATTGCTCTCTACTAACTCCGAATTTTCCCTACAGAACAATTCACAGTCATGTGTGACTAAATCCAAATGCTCATCTCGCCATGGGGCGTAAAGCATTTTTAGCTCTCTGAAATAGTCACTTGTTTCTGTATTGACATTAAATCTCCTATACCTAATTATGCACGCAGTGGTCCTCTTTCTGATGAAGCCACTATTATCGCGAAGAGCGTAAACTATTGATTCAGAAGCCCTAGGCACATCATCGTCAAAGTCATCTGCATTTTCTTGGCGAGCTCCTCGTTCTGATTTGCAGTAGCTATAAAAAGCGGATATCTCAGTGCCAAATATAAATTTGTTACCTAAATGTTGTAACTTTTGCTTAATAGTTACATTGTTATTGTCTTTAATCTCATTGATTGCCTCACGCATCAACATTGAGATACCTCTCTGAGACTTGTTAATATAATTAACGACGTAGCTGCAGCAAGCATAGGGGTCTAAAATAAACTGAATATCCATATTTGCTCGCTGCAACAAAAGGAGGTGCTTGTTATAAGCGTTAAGCTTGATTGCTGCAAAAGATCGCTTCAAAAAAACTTTTGATTTCTTTATACTTGATCTTACAGCATTAATGTAGCCCTCATAACTAAGGTTAAGTTGATCGTGGGACAAAAAGTTGTTAAAATCGTTAAAATTTTCTACGCTTTCACGATCAAATGGGAAGTCGAGCAGACTTTGAATTTTTTCGAAATTCCTACGATGCTCGGCCAAATTTGGAGCATTTTCTTCTAAAGGGAGAATAATTTCTGTTTGAGGCATGGGAGGGTATGGGATACCAAATCTACAAATTTGTTTTGACCTAATTTCTCGCCTGCAAGAGTGCCCGTGACTATGGAGTTGATACTCCAAATATGGAGCAACGTCCGGGCAACTAGAATCAGCAGTAATAAACTGATCAATAAAGGACTTCACAGGCATAAATGTGGACTCATTCTTTAGGTTGAGCTTTTGGGCGTCTTTCAGCCAGAACATGCCATGTATATGTGGAGAGCCTCTTTGCTGAAACTCCACTCGCCAATAAAACTTGATGACCTGGTGACAACCAAAGACACCGCCTTGCTTTTTCATCAGTTTTAAAACCTGTCTATATCGAAAATCGAAATATCTGGCACAGGTCACTGGGTCTGCTCTAATGAGACGAGCTTTCTCATTAAACCCCAAATTTAACGCTTCTTCTTCGGATACTTCTATCTTGTCTACATGTTTACATAGCAAGACTAAAAGCTCCGGCCACCTAGTTTCCGCTGCGGAAAATGTTATAAAAAAAGTTGGAAGCCCTACCTGCCTAATAATAGCCATCACTTTCTTGTTCTCGTCCTCCCAATGAGCAGGAGACGTGCGAATACCTTTTAAAAGCCTATAGCCATCATCATGAAGTATTAACCTATTTAAAGTTTCATCATTACGCACATCAGCAGCCGAAATGCCTTGAGTGGCAAATTGATGTGCTATTCCTAATGCTAATCATTTCTAACTTTTTGAAGTTATGAAATAATTTATCAGTTCTACAGCCTCTTCTATCAAAATTCCTAAGCTCTGATCTAACTATAGTTGTAAAACTTTCCTGACATTTCCTTTTAATGCCTGCAAATATTGTGGGAAAAGCCAGCTCCTCTGAATCACAATCGGTTATCATGTCAAGAGGTCGCTGACCCTCTCCTGGTGCTATAGCAATTCGAGGAATATCTATGTTTTCAACAGGGACATTTTCCATGAAGGTTTCTTGACCTCCTGGATTCAACTCTACCTCTTCTTCTACTACTCTATGCTCATTAGGTTGTGCTGCCTTTTCAACTATCTTTGAGGGCCTTATGGTTTCAGCCATGAAATCATGGTTATACTCCATCCTACGCTTAAGATGAATCTGAACTACTTCGGCTTCATTAAATGCCCTGGGAAGGGAAGTTACAAAATTTTGTCCACTTGATGTGGAAACCACAAACCTTTGCAACATATGCAAACCTGATCGGGTCCCTGCTTGACTGTCTTATTAAAATTGGCTATTAGGCAATCTAAACTAGTTTTAACCTGCGATATCCTATCATCTGGAAGGGTATTCGCACGGTCCACTCTATTGCGGGACGCGTTTCTCCTATTCTCTGCTATCCTATTGGTGCAAATACTCCTATATAGACTCACTCTTTGCGACATATTCCTATGGGCTTCAAAGGCCTCACGTTGAGCTCGAATTCGAGCACTGCGGCGTGCACTAGTATTGCGTGCCTGCTCAACAATCCTACGAATAGGATTGTTTCTAACCTGAGACCTTTGACTTCTATCTATTGCCCTTTCTAAAATTCGCGTCTCCTGATTTTGTCGCTGAATCGCCCTTCTAACAGCATCTCGTCCGCTTTCGTTGGACCTGAATTGTGGACATTGCCTGCGCCTCGATCGACGCAAAGTATTGGCAAGTTGTTCGGCATTTCTAGTTGAATGATCAGTTCGTCGAACACGGCGACGAACTGCATCCTGCTCTCTTTCCTGAGATCGAAACTCAGCATCTTGCCTGCGACTCGAACGACGCGAAGTGTTGGCAAGTTGTTCGTCTGTTTTAATTGCAGAATCACTGCGACGTACACGGCGACGAACTGCATCCTGCTCTCTTTCCTGAGATCGAAACTCAGCATCTTGCCTGCGACTCGAACGACGCGAAGTGTTGGCAAGTTGTTCGTCTTTTTTAATTGCAGAATCACTGCGACGTACACGGCGACGAACTGCATCCTGCTCTCTTTCCTGAGATCGAAGGTCAGCATCTCGCCTGCGCCTCGAACGACGCGAAGTGTCAGCAAGTTGTTCTTGTAATCTGATTGGCGAAGAAGCCCGAAGAGTAGTGTGACGAATTGTGTCCGGTAATTGCTCAACGGCCCTAAATGTTCTATTACTTCTGCGGACTCGATGCTGTTGACTATCTCTAACCCTTTCAGCTTCCCTAAATTCGAAATTTTGTTTACGTTCTCTATGTGCCTCTAGATTATTTACGCGTTCCTGCTCAGAAAAGTCTATATCTGACCTATTCAAACGATTTCTTTTTCGCTGTGTTTGACTCCTATTGCAAGCTGACTTTCTCTTAAGTCTAGGCATCTTCTAATATATAAGTTTTAAAATAATATATAGGTATGTTAAAAATAAAATTCTTATAAATTAATTTAATTTGAATATATATTTATCAAAAATTAATATATAGTTATATATATAAAATAAAGTTAGTATATTTATTTATATATATAAATATATTCATATATTTAAATAGATATATGTCGGAGCATAATTTTGCATGTGTTAGTGTATGGGTATTCTGGTAGTGTATTTCATCATAATGGAAATATTGCATCAGCCTCTATTTGCGCAGTTATTTGTTGCCTGTAGTTTGTAGTTTTGGGAAGAACCGATTTAGCGCGGCGCCAGCGTGTTGTCGCTGATGCCGAGTGTGGTTCGATGGTAAGCACGTAGAAGAAGTGTGCGACACAAGGCAGTTGTGCGTAGTACTTCAGTGCGATCGAAACTCACTGCGCTAGCATTATGGCGAATAACAACGAAACTGCGACATCAGAAGTGGGATCGGGCTCGCTACCTGATATGTCTAGTGAACCATGGCGGATTTTAATGGAAATTCAAAATAAAAACTTTATCGAGCTTGCTAAAACACTGCAAACAACGACATCCGAAACAACAAATAAAAATTCGGTAGTGCTACCCAAATTCAACGCAGACGGTGCTGGCGTCGATGCAACGGCGTGGTGCTCTACAGTGGACATAATTTTCGCAGAAAACACCATAAAAGGCAGCGCGTTGGTGATGGCTTTGAGTGCAGCGATGGAAGGTAGTGCTTCGCAGTGGCTTGCTCAAATTTTTTATCCTGGCATAACTTGGGCCGAATTTAAAGAACTTTTCGTTCAACGTTTTGCAAGTGCGGAAACTCCAGCGGCTATTTTTTTGGCAATGCTGGCAGATTGTCCAACTGACGGTGAATGCCTTTCCAATTATGCTAGTCGCATGATGACGTCACTTATTACGAAATGGCGTGATATGAATGTGGAGGAAATTGCAGCTTCAGTAACGCTTGCTAAGATGGCACATGTGGATAGCAGATTGCAGCGATTGACATTTACTTCAAATGTACGGACCAGAAGTGAATTGCAAACGGAGCTTAAAGCATTTACCTTCAACAAAAGAAAGAAAACTCTGCAAGATGAAGCGGCTCCGTCTGAAATAAAGCGTCATAAACCTTCAACAATAAGATGTCATTTCTGTGGAAAACTAGGCCACAAGATGATCGAATGCAGAACTAAACAGCAGCAAAATCTTTCATCTCGTGCTAAGGACAGCAACGATAGAAGCGCAGTTGGTCACCATCAAAAATCGGATGTAACCTGTTTTAACTGTGGAGAACGTGGCCATATTTCAACATATTGCAGTAAACCGAAGAAAGAAAAAGGCACGCTTCAGGTGAAAAGGGCGGAACTTTGTGAAGTTGTTGAACCCAAGGGCGAGATGGTTCATCAGTGCGAGACATATCCAATAACTTTTGACTCTGGATCGGAATGTTCTTTAATTAAACAAAAGCTAAGTAACAAATTTGTTGGTAAAAGAATTAACAATGTAGTGCTGTTGAAAGGTATTGGCAATGGTAGTATTTGTAGTACATTGCAAATACTTAGTAACGTAAAAATTAACAACTATTGTATTGAGATATTGTTTCATGTTTTGGACGATGTGCATTTAAGAAATGATATCATTATTGGTCGAGAAGTGTTGTTCTCAGGATTTAATGTAATAGTATCACCTGGCCAATTTGAAATTATCAGATCAAAAACTGTAAATTATTGTTCAAATGATAAACAACTTTGCGAGTTAAATACTGATCTTGTTGGTGAAGATATGAGCAAATTAAAGAGTCTAATGGGAAAATACTCAAAATCTTTTATGACGTAATGGTGGCTGCTTCAACAAAAAGTGAGGCCTTAGAAAGGTTACAGATTACTCTTGATTGTCTCACCAAGGCAGGATTTGCATTTAATTTAAAAAATGTTCTTTTCTTAAGTCAACAGTTCAATATTTGGGATACGAAGTGAGTGCAGGTGAAATTCGTCCAAACTCGTTAAAAATTGCAGCGTTAACTGCTTTACCACCCCCCTCAATCGGTCTCTTCTTTACGACAATTTATAGGATTAGCTTCTTATTTTAGACAATTTATACAGGGATTTTCTTGCTTTATGAAGCCGCTATATCTTTTGACTTCGGAAAGGAGTGAATTTATTTGGAATGCAGAGCATGAACAAATAGACAAAGGATTATCTCTATTCTCACACAAAAGCCAGTTTTAGTAATATTTGACCCGCGACATCCAATAGAGTTGCATACAGATGCAAGTTCTCGTGGATACGGTGCCATCCTATTACACAAAATCAATAATAGGCCTCATGTCGTCGAATATTTTAGTAAGGCTGCTTCACTTGTTGAGTCACGATACCATTCTTATGAATTGGAGACTCTTGCCGTTGTTTTGGCTATAAAACATTTTCGGCATTATTTACTGGGTAGAAATTTTGTTGTCTTTACTGACTGTAACTCGCTTAAGGCATCAAGGACCAAACTTGACCTATCTCCCAGGGTACAAAGATGGTGGGCTTATTTACAGTCGTTTACATTCGACTTGCAATATAGAGAAGGTAAACGAATGGCACATGTTGACTTCTTTTCGAGAAATTTGACTTCAGCTGATGTAATTGCTACAAAGTGCAAGATTCCTGAAAAAAGAGTTAATCTAGCAGAAATATCCAGTAATTGGCTTTTGGCTGAACAGCGACAGGATTCCGAAATAGTTGATATCGTAAATAAATTGAAAGATTTTTCTCTTCCTGCGGATGTTGCAAAAACTTATGAATTGAGAAGCGGAATATTATATAGGAAAATTCAGCGAAACGGCAGAACCCGTTCCTTATCAATTGTTCCAAGATCATTTAGATGGTCTGTTATAAATCAAATTCATGAGGCAGTTATGCACCTGGGTTGGGAGAAGACATTAGATAAGGCCTATGACTTTTACTGGTTTGCAAACATGTCTAAATATATTCGAAAGTTCGTTGAAAACTGCATTACTTGTAAAATGTCAAAGACTTCTTCCGGCAAAATTCAAGCTAGTCTTCACCCAATACTAAAAGTAAACATACCTTGGCACACCGTTCATATTGATATTACTGGAAAGTTGAGTGGCAAGGCTGATCAGAAAGAGTATATAATCGTCCAAGTAGATGCCTTTACTAAATTCGTTTACCTAATCCACACTATTAAGATTGACGCTGAGAATTGCATAAAGGCTGTGTCGTCGGCTATATCTTTGTTTGGGGTGCCAAATCGCATTATAGCAGATCAGGGTAGGTGTTTTGCCAGCACTAAATTTAGTGAGTTTTGTGATCAACAGAAAATAAATTTGCATTTGATCGCGACTGGTGCAAGTAGAGCTAATGGGCAAGTCGAACGCATTATGAGCACCTTAAAGAACTTATTGACTGCAGTTGAGACTAGCAGCCGCGCTTGGCAAGATGCGTTGGGAGAGGTTCAATTAGCGTTAAACTGCACGGTTAGTAAAGCAACCAAGGCAAGTCCCTTAGAACTGTTTATTGGCAAAGTTGCCCGCCCGTTGGGGTTGCTTCCACCTTGCGATACGGCAGACGAGATTGATTTGGCAGAAGTAAGAGCACAGGCAGTTCACAATATTTCAGCTGCAGCAGCATATAACAAGAAGCAATTTGATAAAGGAAAAGCCAAAGTTGTTAAATGTCAAGTTGGAGATTTCGTGTTGTTAAAAAATGAAGAAAGGCATCAAACAAAGTTAAGTCCGAAGTTTAGAGGGCCTTTTGAAATAACCGAATTGTTGGAGGGGGATAGATATATGCTCAGGTCGTTGACGAACAATAGAAAATATAAATATGCTCACGATGACATAAGAAAAATGCCAGATTGGCAAGTACAAGAAGAATTAGAAAAATGTAAAAAGAATTTAAATGAAACGGTTGAAAATGAAACTGTTGAAAGAGACAGTAATGAAGAAATGGAAAATGAAACTGTTGAAAGAGACAGTGATGAAGAGATGGAAAATGAAGCTGTTGAAAGAGACAGTGATAAGGAAATGGAAAAGAAAGCTGTTGAAAGAGACAGTAATGAAATGATTAGAATATAAGCTTTAGCAAGTGACACTGCGGAGGCCTGAAGGGCTTATAATGAAATTTATAATAATAATGTAAGCACAAGTGCAAAACAATTGTTTTGATCATGGCGTGTGGCGCATTAGATATTGTAATGAAATGATGAATGAATTATGTTAAAAAGTTTTGTATTACTCTAAGAATGATATTGAAATGTGAAATTTAATTTGTTAATGTAAGTGTAATTTGAAAATGGTTTTGTTGCATTAAAGAAAAAGCATTATGATAATATTTCACGAGGTCGTGTAATGGTCAGGATGGCCGTGTCGGAGCATAATTTTGCATGTGTTAGTGTATGGGTATTCTGGTAGTGTATTTCATCATAATGGAAATATTGCATCAGCCTCTATTTGCGCAGTTATTTGTTGCCTGTAGTTTGTAGTTTTGGGAAGAACCGATTTAGCGCGGCGCCAGCGTGTTGTCGCTGACGCCGAGTGTGGTTCGATGGTAAGCACGTAGAAGAAGTGTGCGACACAAGGCAGTTGTGCGTAGTACTTCAGTGCGATCGAAACTCACTGCGCTAGCATTATGGCGAATAACAACGAAACTGCGACATATACATATATTATAATTATATTCATATATTTAAATAAATATATGTATATTATTTAAAATAATTATATTATAAATGAAAATAAATATCTAATGAAAGAACAAATAATAATAAAATTTAATAAGGAAAATAAAAATAAACAAAATGTGGAAAAAAGAATAAATATAAATCAAAGAAATAATAAATTAAACCTGCAAGAAATTCCAGCGAAAATTCCAATTTGAATCGCGGAAACGAACCGATACCGATGTTCACGTACAATCACACACACTTCAGAAGAGTCTATACACATATATGTATGCATGCACAAAAATACGTTACGCTGTGTACCGCACTTTTCTAAAATTGCGCGCCACGTTCCGGGCAGGGCGCAATCATTCACACGCATAAAAAATGTTCCGTTAACGCATAACAATCACACACGAGGATTTACTTATTATATACTCGACTTATATTAATTTGCATTAAATGTTAAATGTATCACGAACACGCGAATTAATTATATATTATTTTATATTTAATATCGAAAATACAAATGATAATCGACAATCGACGACGACACCGAGCACGCCAATCGCAAACTACAAATTAACATAACACTGAAGCGCGCTGCCACCTTGCAACAATTTTGATACGTTGCCAATAATTTATCGCCGCAATTAAAAAGTGCGCGAAACCTTAAATTTATAATAATGATCTATAGAATCTAATATACATACAAAATATACATATATTAAAAAAACAAAGTAGAAGAAATGTTAATACATTTTTTTCAAACATAGTTTCAATAGACGTGGGGATATAATATAATTTACACATATTAATATAATTTATATGCAAAACATATGAAATATATATCGATATGTTTAATATACATTAAAAGCTATCGATATGATAGCTCATAATATATCGTGAAATCTAAATTAATATTTATTTAATAAAAAGTCAATATATAAATTATTAAATAATAATAATAATATGTCTATATTAGAAATCTAGTAAATACCTGCATTCATGCATGCCGATCAACCACGCTATTGGTTGTACATAATTTTACATATGTATGCGTGAACACAAATTAAGTATGTATAAGTGTTTGCATTTATGCACATGTATTTTGGGTAATTGACATGTGCATGAAAAAGAAGAGTCGAGAAAAAGCTCGCGCTTCGCGCTCGCATCGTTGTCCTTTTCTTTCATGCACAAGTAATTTAGTTCTGACGTCATCGACAACTTCTTTGCTTTCTTCATATTCATATATACGCCACCTATTGGTTGAGTGTTAGCATATATTTATGCACATGTATTTTCGGTAATTGACATGTGCATGGAAAAGAAGAGTCGAGAAACAGCTCGCGCTTCGCGCTCGCATCGTTGTCCTTTTCTTTCATGCATAAGGAATTTAGTTCTGACGTCATCGACAAGTTCTTTGCTGGTCGAAGTGTCGAAATGGTTTATCTAATAACTTCAGTGTTTATTGTCTGATCGGATTGCAATTTGGAGGATAAGTTCATATATTATTTATCTATATATATGCTAAAGCAGAACGTTAAGAAATGAGTTCTTCGAATGTAAATAGCAATGTAAACCAAAATTGGCGGTTTGTGGGGGCGGTAGGCGTGTTATTCCAAATTGAAAATAAACTTGATCTGCGTATGGTATACAGGAATCTTCATGCTAAATTTGGTGTCCGTAGCTTTTGTAATAGCTGAGATCGGCGCGTTCATCCAGACAGACAGACAGACGGACAGACGGACAGACAGACGGACATGGCTCAATCGACTCGGCTATTGATCCTGAGCAAGAATATATATACTTTATGGGGTCTCCGACGCCTCCTTCTGCCTGTTACATACATTTGCACAAAGTTAGTATACCCTTTTTTGACCATTTTCAATGGTCCAAGGGTATAAAAATGGATACAAATTTTAATAATAAAGAACTACCCTTAATTGATGCCAATTATCGCGCGTGGCCGTCTTCAGCATTTTTCAAACCTGTACGTCACCTGAAAAATACAATTATAAACACCATTAAAAACAATAATTTCAATCCATAAAAGACCAGTCAATTACCATGGATCCTTATCAATACTAATCGTCTGTACCTGCTCGCCGCCTGGAGCTGCTCGTCCATCACCCTGTCCACCTGAAAACACAAATATAAACATTAAAATTAATCTAATAATAAACAGTCATCAAAACACAACCAACAAATACTCATCTTTACCGCCGTCACTCCTGGAATTTCAAACATGCTAGACACCTGTTAAAAACCAGTCGAACGCGTAGACAATGCAACAGCGAATAGACAAGTGTTTTAAGCATTAGACTAAGCGAGAGAGCAATAAGTACAATAAGTATTTGTATGCAGTTTTAGAGCTTTCGAAAATTCGTTACATATGCTTCTTCTTGATTTTTTGGCACGAGTTAAAAATGCATATTGTGTCTTCTCGCTCTGTCTAATGTCTATATGTACATATGGATGTAAATACTTGCATACATTCAGACCGATTTACCACGTCACCTATTGGTTGTATATGTTGGAGCATCATAGTTTTATTTAGTTTTATTATAATTGTAGATTAATTTGAAATTGACATTGAAGTCATAGGCTAGTATAAAGTAATAGAAAATTGTGAATTTAAATGTAGTTGAGCATGCTCTTTATACCCTTGGACCATTGAAAATGGTCAAAAAAGGGTATACTAACTTTGTGCAAATGTATGTAACAGGCAGAAGGAGGCGTCGGAGACCCCATAAAGTATATATATTCTTGCTCAGGATCAATAGCCGAGTCGATTGAGCCATGTCCGTCTGTCTGTCCGTCTGTCCGTCTGTCTGTCTGTCTGGATGAACGCGCCGATCTCAGCTATTACAAAAGCTACGGACACCAAATTTAGCATGAAGATTCCTGTATACCATACGCAGATCAAGTTTATTTTCAATTTGGAATAACACGCCTACCGCCCCCACAAACCGCCAATTTTGGTTTACATTGCTATTTACATTCGAAGAACTCATTTCTTAACGTTCTGCTTTAGCATATATATAGATAAATAATATATGAACTTATCCTCCAAATTGCAATCCGATCAGACAATAAACACTGAAGTTATTAGATAAACCATTTCGACACTTCGACCAGCAAAGAACTTGTCGATGACGTCAGAACTAAATTCCTTATGCATGAAAGAAAAGGACAACGATGCGAGCGCGAAGCGCGAGCTGTTTCTCGACTCTTCTTTTCCATGCACATGTCAATTACCGAAAATACATGTGCATAAATATATGCTAACACTCAACCAATAGGTGGCGTATATATGAATATGAAGAAAGCAAAGAAGTTGTCGATGACGTCAGAACTAAATTACTTGTGCATGAAAGAAAAGGACAACGATGCGAGCGCGAAGCGCGAGCTTTTTCTCGACTCTTCTTTTTCATGCACATGTCAATTACCCAAAATACATGTGCATAAATGCAAACACTTATACATACTTAATTTGTGTTCACACATACATATGTAAAATTATATACAACCAATAGCGTGGTTGATCGGCATGCATGAATGCAGGTATTTACTAGATTTCTAATATAGACATATTATTATTATTATTTAATAATTTATATATTGACTTTTTATTAAATAAATATTAATTTAGATTTCACGATATATTATGAGCTATCATATCGATAGCTTTTAATATATATTAAACATATCGATATATATTTCATATGTTTTGCATATAAATTATATTAATATGTGTAAATTATATTATATCCCCACGTCTATTGAAACTATGTTTGAAAAAAATGTACTAACATTTCTTCTACTTTGTTTTTTTAATATATGTATATTTTGTATGTATATTAGATTCTATAGATCATTATTATAAATTTAAGGTTTCGCGCACTTTTTAATTGCGGCGATAAATTATTGGCAACGTATCAAAATTGTTGCAAGGTGGCAGCGCGCTTCAGTGTTATGTTAATTTGTAGTTTGCGATTGGCGTGTTCGGTGTCGTCGTCGATTGTCGATTATCATTTGTATTTTCGATATTAAATATAAAATAATATATAATTAATTCGCGTGTTCGTGATACATTTAACATTTAATGCAAATTAATATAAGTCGAGTATATAATAAGTAAATCCTCGTGTGTGATTGTTATGCGTTAACGGAACATTTTTTATGCGTGTGAATGATTGCGCCCTGCCCGGAACGTGGCGCGCAATTTTAGAAAAGTGCGGTACACAGCGTAACGTATTTTTGTGCATGCATACATACAGTCACTCAACTTTTTGATCACGCTAATGCGGAGTGGCTCTAAGAAGTGAGATAACTTTTGAATGCAGGCTCCGAACCAAATATAACTTTTTTCTACAATGCATTAATATATAACTAATGGAATAAAAAAGTATTTTGTTGAACTTAAAAATATTTAATATTATTATTAAAATTAAAAGTAAAACAATCCGCGTGATCAATTAGTTGACATAAACAGAAATATTAATTAAATTATTTTTAATATTTTGTATGCCCTCCTGTTGCTTTTAAAACAGCATTAATTCTGTTTGGCATACTATTTATAAGGTTTTGGCAGATATTCTGATTTAAACTGTTCCAAGTTGTTTCTACCACGCCCCACATCTCAACCACTGTGCATTTCGCATCCATTTTATGGCTCAAACAGCGCTTGATTTCAATCCAAAGGTGCTCAATGGGGTTTAAATCGGGTGATTGAGGTGGCCAATCGAGGACATCAAAATTATTGTCGGCAAGCCATTTTTTCGCCTTCTTAGAGGTGTGATTGGGGTCATTATCCTGCTGGAAAATTACATTCGGGACCTCTTTTTCCCATTTCCTTAAGCTTCCTTTTAGACCTTCCTCCAAAATAGCAATATATTGGTCGGCATCCATCCGTCCATTAACTCTGACCACTTTCCCAACACCTTCTCGGGTCATACAGCCCCATATCATCAGGCTTCCGCCACCAAACTTCACCGTAGGCGTAATGTGGCGATCTGTAAGCTGCTCGCTTTTGGTTTTCCAAACCCATTGTCGCCCATCCGAGTTTATTTTGTTAATTTTGGTTTCGTCGGACCAAATAACTTTGTTCCACTCATCATGCGTAAAATTTCGGTACTTTTTAGCAAAGTTGAGACGAAGCAATCTATGGCGATCCGTGAGCAATGGTTTTTTTACTTTTGCCCGTCCATGAAAATGGTTTTTGCGCAACATTTTAAGAACCGCTTCAGGAGTTACTTCGACTCCATGATATTTTCGCAAATCCCGGTTCACTTGCACTGCATTATCATGCACTCCCATTGTACGAGTAATCTGCCGTAAAACAATCCTTTGAACGGGCTCGGTCAAGATTGGTTTTCGTCCAGGTTTGTTTTTTTCAGCTGGTTCCGTCATATTTTTGCGGATTTTGGACACCATTCCAACAGATATCCCCAGCTGCTGTCCAATTTGACGGTGATTCATATTTATGTGTATAAGCCGCTCTGTGTCTTCCGTTATAGCACGTGATATCTTAGGCATCTATTAAAACCGTTAAAATTTAAGAGTTCTCTAAGAATTCTTTGGTGAATCTAATTTTATTCTTATTTATTACCTTTCTACATATCAAATTTAAAATTCAAGTGAAAAAACAACGAAGAAAAATGTCACCACTGACTAATTTACGGCTTGAAACACAGAAAACGACTAGCATCAACTAATTGATCACGTCACCTTCTGTACTTGAGCTGGAGTTATGCATTAAGTAACGGTTCATTTCCAGTGAAAGCTTTCTTATTCTATTGCTGGTCCCTGAGTGCATTCCAGGTGTGAGCGAGCTTTCGCTCAGGACCTGCATTCAAAAGCTATCTCAGCTTAAAGAGCTTTTGAGCATAAGCGTGATCAAAAAGTTGAGTGACTGTATATGTGTATAGACTCTTCTGAAGTGTGTGTGATTGTACGTGAACATCGGTATCGGTTCGTTTCCGCGATTCAAATTGGAATTTTCGCTGGAATTTCTTGCAGGTTTAATTTATTATTTCTTTGATTTATATTCTTTTTTCCACATTTTGTTTATTTTTATTTTCCTTATTAAATTTTATTATTATTTGTTCTTTCATTAGATATTTATTTTCATTTATAATATAATTATTTTAAATAATATACATATATTTATTTAAATATATGAATATAATTATAATATATGTATATCTATTTAAATATATGAATATATTTATATATATAAATAAATATACTAACTTTATTTTATATATATAACTATATATTAATTTTTGATAAATATATATTCAAATTAAATTAATTTATAAGAATTTTATTTTTAACATACCTATATATTATTTTAAAACTTATATATTAGAAGATGCCTAGACTTAAGAGAAAGTCAGCTTGCAATAGGAGTCAAACACAGCGAAAAAGAAATCGTTTGAATAGGTCAGATATAGACTTTTCTGAGCAGGAACGCGTAAATAATCTAGAGGCACATAGAGAACGTAGGCAAAATTTCGAATTTAGGGAAGCTGAAAGGGTTAGAGATAGTCAACAGCATCGAGTCCGCAGAAGTAATAGAACATTTAGGGCCGTTAAGCAATTACCGGACACAATTCGTCACACTACTCTTCGGGCTTCTTCGCCAATCAGATTACAAGAACAACTTGCTGACACTTCGCGTCGTTCGAGGCGCAGGCGAGATGCTGACCTTCGATCTCAGGAAAGAGAGCAGGATGCAGTTCGTCGCCGTGTACGTCGCAGTGATTCTGCAATTAAAACAGACGAACAACTTGCCAACACTTCGCGTCGTTCGAGTCGCAGGCAAGATGCTGAGTTTCGATCTCAGGAAAGAGAGCAGGATGCAGTTCGTCGCCGTGTACGTCGCAGTGATTCTGCAATTAAAACAGACGAACAACTTGCCAACACTTCGCGTCGTTCGAGTCGCAGGCAAGATGCTGAGTTTCGATCTCAGGAAAGAGAGCAGGATGCAGTTCGTCGCCGTGTTCGACGAACTGATCATTCAACTAGAAATGCCGAACAACTTGCCAATACTTTGCGTCGATCGAGGCGCAGGCAATGTCCACAATTCAGGTCCAACGAAAGCGGACGAGATGCTGTTAGAAGGGCGATTCAGCGACAAAATCAGGAGACGCGAATTTTAGAAAGGGCAATAGATAGAAGTCAAAGGTCTCAGGTTAGAAACAATCCTATTCGTAGGATTGTTGAGCAGGCACGCAATACTAGTGCACGCCGCAGTGCTCGAATTCGAG
The DNA here is from genome assembly GCA_018904035.1 of Zaprionus ornatus. Classification (NCBI taxonomy): domain Eukaryota; kingdom Metazoa; phylum Arthropoda; class Insecta; order Diptera; family Drosophilidae; genus Zaprionus; species Zaprionus ornatus. The sequence continues at coordinate 520,203 of JAEIFZ010000236.1, forward strand.
CTCAACGTGAGGCCTTTGAAGCCCATAGGAATATGTCGCAAAGAGTGAGTCTATATATAGGAGTATTTGCACCAATAGGATAGCAGAGAATAGGAGAAACGCGTCCCGCAATAGAGTGGACCGTGCGAATACCCTTCCAGATGATAGGATTTCGCAGGTTAAAACTAGTTTAGATTGCCTAATAGCCAATTTTAATAAGACAGTCAAGCAGGGACCCGATCAGGTTTGCATATGTTGCAAAGGTTTGTGGTTTCCACATCAAGTGGACAAAATTTCGCGTGAGGTCATAGAGGAAAAGTGTAGTGAGGCAGATAGTGTTGATATTTTGTATCTTTCCTCTATGTTTCCATCCCATAATAATAGGTTTAGCTTTTGCAAAACCTGCAGCCGCAGTATTAAGTCAGGGAAAAAACCAAAGACTTCTATTACAAATGGCCTAAATTTTCCGGAGCTTCCGGAATGCCTGAAAGGCTTGACGCCTCTAGAAGAAAGGCTGATTTCTCCCCGTCTTCCTTTTATGATCATAAAGTCTCTTGGATATGGACGTCAAAGTGCCATTAAAGGAGCAGTGATCAATGTGCCGATTCCAGTTGCAAATGTTGTAACTTCCCTTCCCAGGGCATTTAATGAAGCCGAAGTAGTTCAGATTCATCTTAAGCGTAGGATGGAGTATAACCATGATTTCATGGCTGAAACCATAAGGCCCTCAAAGATAGTTGATGCAATTCGGTATTTAGTGAACACAGAACTTTATAAGAAGCACCAGGTTACTATCAATGAGCAGTGGTTGTCTTCTTACTCAGCTGAGACTGTACCATTTGTTGCGTCAGCAGACGACAGAGACATTGTGTGTCAAATGTTAGAAAAGGCAGCACAACCTAATGAGCATAGAGTAGTAGAAGAAGAGGTAGAGTTGAATCCAGGAGGTCAAGAAACCTTCATGGAAAATGTCCCTGTTGAAAACATAGATATTCCTCGAATTGCTATAGCACCAGGAGAGGGTCAGCGACCTCTTGACATGATAACCGATTGTGATTCAGAGGAGCTGGCTTTTCCCACAATATTTGCAGGCATTAAAAGGAAATGTCAGGAAAGTTTTACAACTATAGTTAGATCAGAGCTTAGGAATTTTGATAGAAGAGGTTGTAGAACTGATAAATTATTTCATAACTTCAAAAAGTTAGAAATGATTAGCATTAGGAATAGCACATCAATTTGCTTACGTAAGCACTCTGCCACTCAAGGCATTTCGGCTGCTGATGTGCGTAATGATGAAACTTTAAATAGGTTAATACTTCATGATGATGGCTATAGGCTTTTAAAAGGTATTCGCACGTCTCCTGCTCATTGGGAGGACGAGAAAAAGAAAGTGATGGCTATTATTAGGCAGGTAGGGCTTCCAACTTTTTTTATAACATTTTCCGCAGCGGAAACTAGGTGGCCGGAGCTTTTAGTCTTGCTATGTAAAAATGTAGACAAGCTAGAAGTATCCGAAGAAGAAGCGTTAAATTTGGGGTTTAATGAGAAAGCTCGTCTCATTAGAGCAGACCCAGTGACCTGTGCCAGATATTTCGATTTTCGATATAGACAGGTTTTAAAACTGATGAAAAAGGAAGGCGGTGTCTTTGGTTGTCACCAGGTCATCATTTTAAAACTTATATATTAGAAGATGCCTAGACTTAAGAGAAAGTCAGCTTGCAATAGGAGTCAAACACAGCGAAAAAGAAATCGTTTGAATAGGTCAGATATAGACTTTTCTGAGCAGGAACGCGTAAATAATCTAGAGGCACATAGAGAACGTAGGCAAAATTTCGAATTTAGGGAAGCTGAAAGGGTTAGAGATAGTCAACAGCATCGAGTCCGCAGAAGTAATAGAACATTTAGGGCCGTTAAGCAATTACCGGACACAATTCGTCACACTACTCTTCGGGCTTCTTCGCCAATCAGATTACAAGAACAACTTGCTGACACTTCGCGTCGTTCGAGGCGCAGGCGAGATGCTGACCTTCGATCTCAGGAAAGAGAGCAGGATGCAGTTCGTCGCCGTGTACGTCGCAGTGATTCTGCAATTAAAACAGACGAACAACTTGCTGACACTTCGCGTCGTTCGAGGCGCAGGCGAGATGCTGACCTTCGATCTCAGGAAAGAGAGCAGGATGCAGTTCGTCGCCGTGTACGTCGCAGTGATTCTGCAATTAAAACAGACGAACAACTTGCCAACACTTCGCGTCGTTCGAGTCGCAGGCAAGATGCTGAAAATGAGAATAATCAAGTAGGAGAACAGGAAGTGGTAGATGATGGCTTCACAGTTTTAGGATTGCCTGAAATAGATCCACATCTAAATGTTTTAAATGTGGATGGAAATATTGATATGAATGATGAAGATAGTAATGTCCGTTTTATCAAGCTTCCAGCCTTAGTTTCTCAGGAAAGCTTAGCTAATATAGTTAGATCTCTTAATTTAAAGCAGAAGCTATATTTTACACATGCTTTGCATAATGCCAAAATCAATACAGTCTTTTATGAATTTGTTGGAGGCGGCGCCGGAGTCGGAAAGAGTCGACTTATATCAGCAATTTTTCAGTCATTATCCGTAATGTATAACAGTATACCAGGAGCTGATCCGACATCTGTTAAAATCCTCTTATGTGCACCAACAGGAAAAGCAGCATTCGGAATTAGTGGTTCGACACTGCATTCCATGTTTTCACTTCCTGTTAATCAATCTCGCTCAGCACCTCTAAGGGCCTTAAGCCATGATTTAGTTAATAGCCTTCATTCAAGGTTAATCGATCTTAAATTAATTATTATTGATGAAATATCAATGGTTAGCTCTCTAATGTTTTCTTATTTAGATTCTCGTTTGAAGCAAATTTTCAAAAATACTTCTCCTTTTGGTGGTGTTTCTATCATCGTATTCGGTGATCTTAGACAGTTACAGCCCGTAGGAGGTAGTTGGATTTTCGATCCAAATACCACTGACCCTTACCATGAAATATTTGGTACGTATCTCTGGGACCTTTTTTTGTATTTTGAGCTCACAGAGATAATGCGTCAACGTGACGATCAGCTTTTCGCTTCTGCCTTAAATAATATGGCATCGGGTTGTATGACAGCCGATGATATTGTCCTTTTCCAATCTAGAATATGCGAACCATCGGCAGTGCCCGATGATGCAATTCATCTGTTTAGTAATAATAATGAGGTTGATTTATTTAATGTAACGAAACTTAACTCAATTGCTACTGAGCAATTTTTCTCTACTGCTGAAGATTTTATTAAGGCGGGCCATTTGGAACCAGCTAGGAAACAAAGAATATTAGAAGAAGTGAAGGGTTTTAAAACTTCCGCTACACAGGGACTCTGTACGTCTCTTCTCCTAAAAAATACTGCCAAGTACATGATGACGGTCAATGTAGACACAGGGGATGGATTAGTAAACGGGGCATCAGGTGTGTTGATGCAAATAGATTTCAATACATCCAACACTCCCAACATTTTATGGATGAAATTTACAGAGGAAACTGTAGGAGAATCTGCGCGTTCGAAGTGTACACATCGTACAGATCCTTCATGGACTCCTATTCAGAAAATTGTTCGCAGTTTTCAATATTCAAATAACGCACAAATTAACATTGACCGTAGGCAGTTTCCAATTGTGCCTGCTGAAGGCATCACAATTCATAAGAGTCAGGGAGCTACGTATGGCAAAGTGGTAGTCCATGCTAATTCCAGAATGCAGCGTGCTGCATTATACGTAGCTTGCAGTAGAGCAACTACTGCTTTAGGATTATTCATTATTGGGAATTTTGTTCCTCCTAAGTCTCCCCAAAATAATGATAAAGTGAAAGCCCAATTGAAGAAATTGCGGACTGAAAAACTACTGTGTACTCATTACGATTATTTAATTAACAGTTCTGCCCTTAACATTTTCTTCCATAATACTCAGAGCTTGAATTCCCATCTTGAAGATATTCGATCGGACAAGCTGATGCTTCAGTCATCAATATTATGTTTCGTGGAAACTTCCATAAGCAATGAAACTGTTGAAATACCTGGGTTCACTATTGTGGTTCAACTTGAATCAATTAGGCCTTTAACAGGCATCATAATTTATGTAAAGAACGAGCTAGTAGATAGAGTTTCCCATACCTTTAGCAGTAGAAAAACTTTTGGCTCAGTAGTTTTTGAGTTCGGCATATTTAGGTTTGATGCCATAAGTTTTCTTATATTATATAAAAGTCCAGACTTTCCTCTGTCCACATTTGAAATAGAATTTGAGGAGATAATTCATCAATTTTCTCGTTTAGGTGATTTAGGGGATAGCTTGCTAGTTTTAGGAGATTTTAATTTGTGCCTCAAAACCTTTAACAGGTGTAAGAGTATTTATAATTTTTTGATTAGCAAAGGATTAAGGAGTTTGTTAGATTTGAAAACGTCCACTACCAATATGGATACACATATTGATTGGGCGTTTTCAAATATACTAGATAATGAAAAGATTAGTGCTAGGACTTTTGAGATTTTGCATAGCCATCACAATGGGATATCTGTTAGTATTCAGGCATGAGTTTGTAATGTTTGGAATAGGTTAGAAATTAAGAAATCTAAATGACAGGATATATGTAAATATGTATGTAGGCATATTTTAATAATTTAAATTTAATTATCTAATAGTTAAGTACAACCATTGAATGGAAAATTGGTTTGATAATTATTATTATTTTTTATTTTTATACCCTTGGACCTTGTTATCGATATTAACCAATTTAAAATTTATAAAGAAATACCGATATCTACTGCTCACACCGCTTTAGGGAATTGCGGCGATAAATTAATGGCAAAATATCGAAATTGAAGCAAGGTGGCAGCGCACTCCAGTATTATTATTAATTTATAGCTTGCAATTAGTATTATACAATTAAATACTTTTTATGGCAACATACGTCCAAGGGTATCCTACTGTCGTGTGCAACTCGACTGTTGCTCTTGTTTTATAATGCTCTCTTAAGCCTTTTGACGATCGGCAAATGCCGACGGTGAATTCGGGGAGTGTGGTCGGATTGTGGCCCACTCTCGCTAATGAAAGCATTCGTTGATAAGCAAGCGTAGAAGCCAGCAGCAGCAATAAATTGTCAATTTGTAAATTATTAATCAAGCCACCGCGTCCTTTTATTATACCTTTGGACCATTGAAAATGGTCAAAAAAGGGTATACTAACTTTGTGCAAATGTATGTAACAGGCAGAAGGAGGCGTCGGAGACCCCATAAAGTATATATATTCTTGCTCAGGATCAATAGCCGAGTCGATTGAGCCATGTCCGTCTGTCTGTCCGTCTGTCCGTCTGTCTGTCTGTCTGGATGAACGCGCCGATCTCAGCTATTACAAAAGCTACGGACACCAAATTTAGCATGAAGATTCCTGTATACCATACGCAGATCAAGTTTATTTTCAATTTGGAATAACACGCCTACCGCCCCCACAAACCGCCAATTTTGGTTTACATTGCTATTTACATTCGAAGAACTCATTTCTTAACGTTCTGCTTTAGCATATATATAGATAAATAATATATGAACTTATCCTCCAAATTGCAATCCGATCAGACAATAAACACTGAAGTTATTAGATAAACCATTTCGACACTTCGACCAGCAAAGAACTTGTCGATGACGTCAGAACTAAATTCCTTATGCATGAAAGAAAAGGACAACGATGCGAGCGCGAAGCGCGAGCTGTTTCTCGACTCTTCTTTTCCATGCACATGTCAATTACCGAAAATACATGTGCATAAATATATGCTACACTCAACCAATAGGTGGCGTATATATGAATATGAAGAAAGCAAAGAAGTTGTCGATGACGTCAGAACTAAATTACTTGTGCATGAAAGAAAAGGATAAACGATGCGAGCGCGAAGCGCGAGCTGTTTCTCGACTCTTCTTTTTCATGCACATGTCAATTACCCAAAATACATGTGCATAAATGCAAACACTTATACATACTTAATTTGTGTTCACACATACATATGTAAAATTATATACAACCAATAGCGTGGTTGATCGGCGTGCATGAATGCAGGTATTATTATTATTATTTAATAATTTATATATTGACTTTTTATTAAATAAATATTAATTTAGATTTCACGATATATTATGAGCTATCATATCGATAGCTTTTAAAATATATTAAACATATCGATATATATTTCATATGTTTTGCATATAAATTATATTAATATGTGTAAATTATATTATATCCCCACGTCTATTGAAACTATGTTTGAAAAAAATGTACTAACATTTCTTCTACTTTGTTTTTTTAATATATATATATTTTGTATGTATATTAGATTCTATAGATCATTATTATAAATTTAAGGTTTCGCGCACTTTTTAATTGCGGCGATAAATTATTGGCAACGTATCAAAATTGTTGCAAGGTGGCACGCGCTTCAGTGTTATGTTAATTTGTAGTTTGCGATTGGCGTGTTCGGTGTCGTCGTCGATTGTCGATTATCATTTGTATTTTCGATATTAAATATAAAATAATATATAATTAATTCGCGTGTTCGTGATACATTTAACATTTAATGCAAATTAATATAAGTCGAGTATATAATAAGTAAATCCTCGTGTGTGATTGTTATGCGTTAACGGAACATTTTTTATGCGTGTGAATGATTGCGCCCTGCCCGGAACGTGGCAAACGTAGAAAAGTGCGGTACACAGCGTAACGTATTTTTGTGCATGCATACATATATGTGTATAGACTCTTCTGAAGTGTGTGTGATTGTACGTGAACATCGGTATCGGTTCGTTTCCGCGATTCAAATTGGAATTTTCGCTGGAATTTCTTGCAGGTTTAATTTATTATTTCTTTGATTTATATTTATTCTTTTTTCCACATTTTGTTTATTTTTATTTTCCTTATTAAATTTTATTATTATTTGTTCTTTCATTAGATATTTATTTTCATTTATAATATAATTATTTTAAATAATATACATATATTTATTTAAATATATGAATATAATTATAATATATGTATATCTATTTAAATATATGAATATATTTATATATATAATATATAAATATACTAACTTTATTTTATATATATAACTATATATTAATTTTTGATAAATATATATTCAAATTAAATTAATTTATAAGAATTTTATTTTTAACATACCTATATATTATTTTAAAACTTATATATTAGAAGATGCCTAGACTTAAGAGAAAGTCAGCTTGCAATAGGAGTCAAACACAGCGAAAAAGAAATCGTTTGAATAGGTCAGATATAGACTTTTCTGAGCAGGAACGCGTAAATAATCTAGAGGCACATAGAGAACGTAGGCAAAATTTCGAATTTAGGGAAGCTGAAAGGGTTAGAGATAGTCAACAGCATCGAGTCCGCAGAAGTAATAGAACATTTAGGGCCGTTGAGCAATTACCGGACACAATTCGTCACACTACTCTTCGGGCTTCTTCGCCAATCAGATTACAAGAACAACTTGCTGACACTTCGCGTCGTTCGAGGCGCAGGCGAGATGCTGACCTTCGATCTCAGGAAAGAGAGCAGGATGCAGTTCGTCGCCGTGTACGTCGCAGTGATTCTGCAATTAAAACAGACGAACAACTTGCCAACACTTCGCGTCGTTCGAGTCGCAGGCAAGATGCTGAGTTTCGATCTCAGGAAAGAGAGCAGGATGCAGTTCGTCGCCGTGTACGTCGCAGTGATTCTGCAATTAAAACAGACGAACAACTTGCCAACACTTCGCGTCGTTCGAGTCGCAGGCAAGATGCTGAGTTTCGATCTCAGGAAAGAGAGCAGGATGCAGTTCGTCGCCGTGTACGTCGCAGTGATTCTGCAATTAAAACAGACGAACAACTTGCCAACACTTCGCGTCGTTCGAGTCGCAGCCAAGATGCTGAGTTTCGATCTCAGGAAAGAGAGCAGGATGCAGTTCGTCGCCGTGTTCGACGAACTGATCATTCAACTAGAAATGCCGAACAACTTGCCAATACTTTGCGTCGATCGAGGCGCAGGCAATGTCCACAATTCAGGTCCAACGAAAGCGGACGAGATGCTGTTAGAAGGGCGATTCAGCGACAAAATCAGGAGACGCGAATTTTAGAAAGGGCAATAGATAGAAGTCAAAGGTCTCAGGTTAGAAACAATCCTATTCGTAGGATTGTTGAGCAGGCACGCAATACTAGTGCACGCCGCAGTGCTCGAATTCGAGCTCAACGTGAGGCCTTTGAAGCCCATAGGAATATGTCGCAAAGAGTGAGTCTATATAGGAGTATTTGCACCAATAGGATAGCAGAGAATAGGAGAAACGCGTCCCGCAATAGAGTGGACCGTGCGAATACCCTTCCAGATGATAGGATATCGCAGGTTAAAACTAGTTTAGATTGCCTAATAGCCAATTTTAATAAGACAGTCAAGCAGGGACCCGATCAGGTTTGCATATGTTGCAAAGGTTTGTGGTTTCCACATCAAGTGGACAAAATTTCGCGTGAGGTCATAGAGGAAAAGTGTAGTGAGGCAGATAGTGTTGATATTTTGTATCTTTCCTCTATGTTTCCATCCCATAATAATAGGTTTAGCTTTTGCAAAACCTGCAGCCGCAGTATTAAGTCAGGGAAAAAACCAAAGGCTTCTATTACAAATGGCCTAAATTTTCCGGAGCTTCCGGAATGCCTGAAAGGCTTGACGCCTCTAGAAGAAAGGCTGATTTCTCCCCGTCTTCCTTTTATGATCATAAAGTCTCTTGGATATGGACGTCAAAGTGCCATTAAAGGAGCAGTGATCAATGTGCCAATTCCAGTTGCAAATGTTGTAACTTCCCTTCCCAGGGCATTTAATGAAGCCGAAGTAGTTCAGATTCATCTTAAGCGTAGGATGGAGTATAACCATGATTTCATGGCTGAAACCATAAGGCCCTCAAAGATAGTTGAAAAGGCAGCACAACCTAATGAGCATAGAGTAGTAGAAGAAGAGGTAGAGTTGAATCCAGGAGGTCAAGAAACCTTCATGGAAAATGTCCCTGTTGAAAACATAGATATTCCTCGAATTGCTATAGCACCAGGAGAGGGTCAGCGACCTCTTGACATAATAACCGATTGTGATTCAGAGGAGCTGGCTTTTCCCACAATATTTGCAGGCATTAAAAGGAAATGTCAGGAAAGTTGTACAACTATAGTTAGATCAGAACTTAGGAAATTTGATAGAAGAGGTTGTAGAACTGATAAATTATTTTATAACTTCAAAAAGTTAGAAATGATTAGCATTAGGAATAGCACATCAATTTGCTTACGTAAGCACTCTGCCACTCAAGGCATTTCGGCTGCTGATGTACGTAATGATGAAACTTTAAATAGGTTAATACTTCATGATGATGGCTATAGGCTTTTAAAAGGTATTCGCACGTCTCCTGCTCATTGGGAGGACGAGAAAAAGAAAGTGATGGCTATTATTAGGCAGGTAGGGCTTCCAACTTTTTTATAACATTTTCCGCAGCGGAAACTAGGTGGCCGGAGCTTTTAGTCTTGCTATGTAAAAATGTAGACAAGCTAGAAGTATCCGAAGAAGAAGCGTTAAATTTGGGGTTTAATGAGAAAGCTCGTCTCATTAGAGCAGACCCAGTGACCTGTGCCAGATATTTCGATTTTCGATATAGACAGGTTTTAAAACTGATGAAAAAGGAAGGCGGTGTCTTTGGTTGTCACCAGGTCATCAAGTTTTATTGGCGAGTGGAGTTTCAGCAAAGAGGCTCTCCACATATACATGGCATGTTCTGGCTGAAAGACGCCCCAAAGCTCGACCTAAAGAATGAGTCCACATTTATGCCTGTGAAGTCCTTTATTGATCAGTTTATTACTGCTGATTCTAGTTGCCCGGACGTTGCTCCATATTTGGAGTATCAACTCCATAGTCACGGGCACTCTTGCAGGCGAGAAATTAGGTCAAAACAAATTTGTAGATTTGGTATCCCATACCCTCCCATGCCTCAAACAGAAATTCTTCTCCCTTTAGAAGAAAATGCTCCAAATTTGGCCGAGCATCGTAGGAATTTCGAAAAAAATCAAAGTCTGCTCGACTTCCCATTTGATCGTGAAAGCGTAGAAAATTTTAACGATTTTAACAACTTTTTGTCCCACGATCAACTTAACCTTAGTTATGAGGGCTACATTAATGCTGTAAGATCAAGTATAAAGAAACCAAAAATTTTTTTTAAAGCGATCTTTTGCAGCAATCAAGCTTAACGCTTATAACAAGAACCTCCTTTTGTTGCAGCGAGCAAATATGGATATTCAGCTACGTCGTTAATTATATTAACAAGTCTCAGAGAGGTATCTCAATGTTGATGCGTGAGGCAATCAATGAGATTAAAGACATGACGATGATGTGCCTAGGGCTTCTGAATCAATAGTTTACGCTCTTCGCGATAATAGTGGCTTCATCAGAAAGAGGACCACTGCGTGCATAATTAGGTATAGGAGATTTAATGTCAATACAGAAACAAGTGACTATTTCAGAGAGCTAAAAATGCTTTACGCCCCATGGCGAGATGAGCATTTGGATTTAGTCACACATGACTGTGAATTATTCTGTAGGGAAAATTCGGAGTTAGTAGAGAACAATCGCAGAAAATATAATTTACTAGATGATAGGGAACTAGAAGATGCTCTGAGCCACTTAACAGAGGAAGCAGAAAATGAGAATAATCAAGTAGGAGAACAGGAAGTGGTAGATGATGGCTTCACAGTTTTAGGATTGCCTGAAATAGATCCACATCTAAATGTTTTAAATGTGGATGGAAATATTGATATGAATGATGAAGATAGTAATGTCCGTTTTATCAAGCTTCCAGCCTTAGTTTCTCAGGAAAGCTTAGCTAATATAGTTAGATCTCTTAATTTAAAGCAGAAGCTATATTTTACACATGCTTTGCATAATGCCAAAATCAATACAGTCTTTTATGAGTTTGTTGGAGGCGGCGCCGGAGTCGGAAAGAGTCGACTTATATCAGCAATTTTTCAGTCATTATCCGTAATGTATAACAGTATACCAGGAGCTGATCCGACATCTGTTAAAATCCTCTTATGTGCACCAACAGGAAAAGCAGCATTCGGAATTAGTGGTTCGACACTGCATTCCATGTTTTCACTTCCTGTTAATCAATCTCGCTCAGCACCTCTAAGGGCCTTAAGCCATGATTTAGTTAATAGCCTTCATTCAAGGTTAATCGATCTTAAATTAATTATTATTGATGAAATATCAATGGTTAGCTCTCTAATGTTTTCTTATTTAGATTCTCGTTTGAAGCAAATTTTCAAAAATACTTCTCCTTTTGGTGGTGTTTCTATCATCGTATTCGGTGATCTTAGACAGTTACAGCCCGTAGGAGGTAGTTGGATTTTCGATCCAAATACCACTGACACTTACCATGAAATATTTGGTAAGTATCTCTGGGACCTTTTTTTGTATTTTGAGCTCACAGAGATAATGCGTCAACGTGACGATCAGCTTTTCGCTTCTGCCTTAAATAATATGGCATCGGGTTGTATGACAGCCGATGATATTGTCCTTTTCCAATCTAGAATATGCGAACCATCGGCAGTGCCCGATGATGCAATTCATCTGTTTAGTAATAATAATGAGGTTGATTTATTTAATGTAACGAAACTTAACTCAATTGCTACTGAGCAATTTTTCTCTACTGCTGAAGATTTTATTAAGGCGGGCCATTTGGAACCAGCTAGGAAACAAAGAATATTAGAAGAAGTGAAGGGTTTTAAAACTTCCGCTACACAGGGACTCTGTACGTCTCTTCTCCTAAAAAATACTGCCAAGTACATGATGACGGTCAATGTAGACACAGGGGATGGATTAGTAAACGGGGCATCAGGTGTGTTGATGCAAATAGATTTCAATACATCCAACACTCCCAACATTTTATGGATGAAATTTACAGAGGAAACTGTAGGAGAATCTGCGCGTTCGAAGTGTACACATCGTACAGATCCTTCATGGACTCCTATTCAGAAAATTGTTCGCAGTTTTCAATATTCAAATAACGCACAAATTAACATTGACCGTAGGCAGTTTCCAATTGTGCCTGCTGAAGGCATCACAATTCATAAGAGTCAGGGAGCTACGTATGGCAAAGTGGTAGTCCATGCTAATTCCAGAATGCAGCGTGCTGCATTATACGTAGCTTGCAGTAGAGCAACTACTGCTTTAGGATTATTCATTATTGGGAATTTTGTTCCTCCTAAGTCTCCCCAAAATAATGATAAAGTGAAAGCCCAATTGAAGAAATTGCGGACTGAAAAACTACTGTGTACTCATTACGATTATTTAATTAACAGTTCTGCCCTTAACATTTTCTTCCATAATACTCAGAGCTTGAATTCCCATCTTGAAGATATTCGATCGGACAAGCTGATGCTTCAGTCATCAATATTATGTTTCGTGGAAACTTCCATAAGCAATGAAACTGTAGAAATACCTGGGTTCACTATTGTGGTTCAACTTGAATCAATTAGGCCTTTAACAGGCATCATAATTTATGTAAAGAACGAGCTAGTAGATAGAGTTTCCCATACCTTTAGCAGTAGAAAAACTTTTGGCTCAGTAGTTTTTGAGTTCGGCATATTTAGGTTTGATGCCATAAGTTTTCTTATATTATATAAAAGTCCAGACTTTCCTCTGTCCACATTTAAAATAGAATTTGAGGAGATAATTCATCAATTTTCTCGTTTAGGTGATTTAGGGGATAGCTTGCTAGTTTTAGGAGATTTTAATTTGTGCCTCAAAACCTTTAACAGGTGTAAGAGTATTTATAATTTTTTGATTAGCAAAGGATTAAGGAGTTTGTTAGATTTGAAAACGTCCACTACCAATATGGATACACATATTGATTGGGCGTTTTCAAATATACTAGATAATGAAAAGATTAGTGCTAGGACTTTTGAGGTTTTGCATAGCCATCACAATGGGATATCTGTTAGTATTCAGGCATGAGTTTGTAATGTTTGGAATAGGTTAGAAATTAAGAAATCTAAATGACAGGATATATGTAAATATGTATGTAGGCATATTTTAATAATTTAAATTTAATTATCTAATAGTTAAGTATAACCATTGAATGGAAAATTGGTTTGATAATTATTATTATTTTTTTATTTTTATACCCTTGGACCTTGTTATCGATATTAACCAATTTAAAATTTATAAAGAAATACCGATATCTACTGCTCATACCGCTTTAGGGAATTGCGGCGATAAATTATTGGCAAAATATCGAAATTGAAGCAAGGTGGCAGCGCACTCTAGTATTATTATTAATTTATAGCTTGCAATTAGTATTATACAATTAAATACTTTTTATGGCAACATACGTCCAAGGGTATCCTACTGTCGTGTGCAACTCGACTGTTGCTCTTGTTTTCATTTGTTTCGCTCTCTAAAAAATCTTAGAGAATTTTTCATTGGCGCCCGAGCAGGGACTTCGGTGTATTGGTTAATAATTAGTTTTCGGTAACAATTTATTTTGTGCTGTTTGTGGCAATTGCTTCGCGCGTTTCGTGTGCGGGTGTGAACAAATTATAATAAAAAAAAAAAAAAACATTGACACTCGTTCTCGTGGGAGTCATCATCACATCAACTGGACCAAAAGCTTCAAGGCCGTCTTCATCGTCGCCGCTGGACCATATGGATAATAATCGTCGTTCCATGTCTATTGATTCGCTAGACAGTCTCCAGGTATTCAGTGTCAAAAATTGCGAGTACACGTAAATAGTGTTTTTTGTACTGTCGCTTTGATCGACATTAAATTATTTAAGATATTACAAAGCTCAATTCCTGACACTCATTTTATTACACACAAAAGTATATAGTCATATGTATGTATGTATATTAAAAATTCGCGCCTACCTATTTAAATAAATGACCGCCAAACATTGAGCAGGACAAAACTGTTAGGAGGTATTACAATACATATACATACCATATGTATAGACACACACATATAAAAGCGAACATCAAACATGCATATGAAGTTTAGTTTTTACTAACAATTTGTTATTCACATTATAACAAATAATAATAAACAAAAACGGCAATATTATCTTACATTGAAATATAAAATTGGTGGCTTACATATTAATTATTTTACTAATTAAGTGTGTGTGTAAATGCAAATTACCCCCTTTCGATCTTCGGTTAGCACACATATTTACATATTGACCGCTAACTTGGGACATCTGTGAATACATAACTATTGTACATACGTACATATTGGCGCTTGCATATACACACATACATTTGTCGTTGCGTCCGTTCACCTCGAACTGTTCTTTGCGCTCACATAATTTCGTCGTTTCGCTTGCGCCTGAATTTAGCGCCACTTACATATCGTCACCCCGCACCCCGCATATTCTATTGCAGTCTACAAACGTAGTTACAGCACACGTTTGTTTGCTTCTCTTTTCGCTTGTTTTTTTTTCGTTTGTTGGATATACATACCACTTAGAGTGCGTGTGTATATATTCTTTCGTTAGCATTGCTTACCCCGCACCCCGCATTTTACATTGCTGCCTACAAATGTAGTTACAGTAAACGTTAAGCTTGCCTTACTTTGGATCGCTTGGATCATTTTCGTTGTTTGCTCACACAACACATAGGTTGCGTGTGTGTGTGTATTAGGCAAGCTAGATTTACATAGTCGGCGTCGTTGCGAGGGTAGCTCACAAAGTTGTGAAATTATTTTTGTTGTTGAGTTATTGATATTTTCTTTTAAAGCAACATGTTTGAGTCTGAAAAGACTAGTGAAAAGCCACAAGTCAGCAAAACAGCTGCAAAATTATCGCTATGTTTGCAAAGATTTGATAAGGTTAGCGCTGACATCTCCCGTATGCAAACAGCAATTAAATCAAGGACCATTTCGTCTGATAAAACAGAGTTAGCGTGCCGTTTAGAACTTCTAGACGGTTACATCGAAAAGGCAATGGATTTACAGGCTGAGTTGGATAATTTAAACCCTCAGAATGATTCTAGAGGGCCGTTAGAAGATTTGTGTGTCATCACAAAGGCATTATATATAAATGCATCCAAGGCAACGCCAGAGCCACTAATTGAGCACAATTGCTCCATAGTTTCGAGCCAGCGATCCCAATTGCCGAAAATGCGTTTGCCCAGATTTGGTGGTAAACATTCGGAATACAAAAATTTTATCTGCCTGTTTGAAAGTTTGGTCGACAATGACAATTCCTTGTCAAACGTCGAGAAGTTCAACCATTTAGTTTCGTGTTTGTCCGATGAAGCATTGGGGGTAGTTAAGCCGTATCAATTAACGGATTGTAACTATCCAAAGGCCCTCGCTAGTCTCAAGGCAGTATATGACAACAAATGTCTTATATTCTTTGATACTGTTTCGCAATTGTTTGACATACCTAGCATGACAAAACCATCTGCATCGAGTTTGAGATCGATCATAGACACGGTGTCTGTTATTTATGCTTCGTTGTCGTCGTTAGGTAACGACAGAGACATTGCTAATGCAATGATAATTCATATGGTCATGGCAAAGGTAGACCATGGTACCAAGTCTCGTTTTGAAGAGCAGCTTGATTATGATACGCTGCCATCCTGGGAAGATTGTGCTAGACAACTGAATAAAAGATATCAGTATTTGTCAACCGAGGAGTCAACTCGCGACAAAACAAGGTCGCGAATTGACGCCAAGAAGCCCCATCAGGGTAAGTCATCCTTTGCTATTTCTGATGGAGGGCGTCCATCAACGTCTGTGTGTGTTTTTTGCAAGTCAGAAACGCACAATATCTCTTCGTGTCCATCGTTTTCTGCAATTTCAGTTATGCAGCGTTTTGAATATGTCAAAGCACAAAAGTTGTGCCTAAATTGTTTGGTTGTTGGGCATACAGTCTCTAAGTGTAAGGCGCCAAAGTGTAGAGTTTGTTCAAGGCCTCACCATTCCTTGCTTCACAGGTATACTACTCCTGATCAAGGTGAGGTATCTACACATCAAGCAACTGTGGCAGACGTGCATTTGGGCCATGTGTCAAATAATGCACAAATTGTTCTCGCCACTGCTGTCGTTGATGTTAAAGACAGATTTGGTCAGTTGCATTCTGCACGAGCCTTGCTTGACAGTGGTTCCCAAATCAATTTGATATCAGAGAGTATGGCCCAGATGTTACGGCTCAAGCGGGAGCCAACATCTCTAGCTATTTCGATGGTTGGAGGTGCAACAATAGATAGCAAAAGCAAGGCTGGTCTCCAAACAGCTGAACAACAAGCTTGTGAACTGTTCTTCAAGAAAACTGTAAAGTTATCTTCTGGTCGTTTCCAAGTGGATCTCCCTTTCAAGACCGATCCTAAAGTTCTTGGCTTGTCCTTTCAAACTGCTGAAAGGCGTTTTTTGCAACTTGAGCGTAAATTATCGAAGGATGCAGTTCTAAAAAGCATGTACCATGACTTCATGAAAGAATATTTGGATTTGGGACATATGTCCATTCTGAAGTCAATTCCTCTAGGACAGCATTATTATATTCCTCATCAATGCGTTCTTAGGCCTGAAAGTTCCTCCACCAAGCTTCGTGTAGTTTTCGACGCTTCTAGTAAGACGTCAACAGCTGTTTCTCTAAACGAAACACTGATGGTGGGGCCGACAATTCAGAGGGAGCTATATTCAACCCTGATTAACTTCCGGTTGAATAAGTATGCCGTAACTGCTGACATTTCAAAAATGTATAGGCAGATCAATATTTCTGAAAAAGACAGAAA
The DNA here is from genome assembly GCA_018904035.1 of Zaprionus ornatus. Lineage (NCBI taxonomy): Eukaryota > Metazoa > Arthropoda > Insecta > Diptera > Drosophilidae > Zaprionus > Zaprionus ornatus. The sequence continues at coordinate 537,025 of JAEIFZ010000236.1, forward strand.
TTTCCAACTAATTTTGTGGAGAGAAAATACTTCACAAAATATTCAAGCATACCGACTTAATACAGTCACATATGGTACAACTTCTGCACCCTTTCTGGCGATACGCTGCTTATTTGAGCTGGCCAACATGCACGCATAATCACATCCTATTGGATCAGATGTGATTAAAACGTGTTTCTATGTTGACGATATGTTGGCAGGTGCAGATAGTGTTAAAGAACTTAACGCTATTTGCAATCAAGTTCAGACAATATTGGAATCAGGAGGTTTTCCACTTGCCAAGTGGGCAACCAACTGTAGTGATCTGTCGTTTAAAACAAAAGCTGGTGACGAAGTGACTCTGAAGATTGATGAGCAGAGTTCCGTCAAAACTCTTGGGATGCGCTGGGCACCTCAAGAGGATATATTTAAATATTATCTCGACGTGGACAGCTTTGTTTTGGATAGGCCAACGAAACGCAACATATTGTCTGCAGCGTCTCGTTTATTTGACCCTCTTGGGCTGCTATGTCCAATTGTTACCAAGGCCAAAATGTTGTTGCAGGAATTGTGGAGACTTAAAATAGATTGGGATGAAGCCATTCCAATGAGCCTTCACACGACATGGAATAGGTTCACCATGACGTTGCGCGAGTTACACAAAATTTGCATTCCTCGATACGTATGTCTTAATACGTATCAAAAGGTTCAAATACATGGCTTTGCTGATGCATCCAGTCATGCGTACGGTTGTTGCATCTACGTGCGAACGTGCAGCATCAGAAAGAAATATTTTATTTCTAAAACTGATCGCCGTAGTACAAAGCACATCGTTCAAAAGCGAATTGAAATTATTGAGACAATCAGTAGTTCTAGCACCAATGTTGCAATCGCTGAATCCATTTATTGATAAATTTGACAAAAATGGAATACAATTTGAGCTCATTCGAGTAGGAGGACGTTTGTTACACGGGCCTCTCTTATGACGCTAAGTTTCCGCTTCTAATGACAAAGAGTTCAGAATTTATCCAACTATTTGTCAGATATTTGCATCGTAGGCACTACCATGCTGGTCCAAAAGTTCTAGTTGGACTTCTGAGGCAGCAGATTTGGGTAGTAAATGCTCGAAGTTTATGCACTACAGTTGTTCGGAATTGCGTACACTGTTTTCGATATAAACCAAAATTGTTGGGGCAAATAATGGGAAATTTGCCAGCTGATCGCCTTCGAGAAGGTCGGCCATTTAGAGTATGCGGAGTAGACTTCTGTGGGCCGTTCTATGTTAGCTATAGAATCAGGGGTAGACCACCTGTAAAAATGTATGTTGCCGTTTTTGTTTGTTTTGCCTCAAAGGCGGTCCATTTAGATCTGGTAACCGATCTATCAACTGATGCTTTTTTGAATGTTTTTAAAAGGTTCATCGGGAGACGCGGATTACCGGAGACGATATTCAGCGACAACGCGACGAATTTCGTTAGAGCGAGCAACGTACTGAGGGAGCTGCAGACGGCGTTCCACAACAACGAGGCGAGGCTGGTGAACTTCGCAGCGGAGAGAGGAGTGCAGTGGAGGTTCATTCCCCCCCGCGCCCTGCACTTCGGAGGACTGTGGGAAGCCGCAGTAAAGTCTGCCAAGCACAGGCTTCTGCGAGGAGCGAGCAACGCCAACCTGACGCAGGACGAGTTGAGCACACATCTGGTGGACGTCGAGGCGCTGCTCAACTCCAGGCCGTTGCTCGTCGACAGCAGCGATCCCAGCGATGGAGAGGTGCTGACGCCAGGCCACCTACTCATCGGTCAGCCTTTGTTGGCGCTGCCTTTAGGATCCGATCCAGACGAGAGCATCAAGAAACCAGGGCGAGGATATTTGAGGCTGTGGCAGCAGTTGTCGGCGCTCAAACTGCACTTTTGGCGCAAGTGGTCCAAGGACTACCTGCTCAGCCTCCAGCAGCGAACTCAATGGACCAAAGGCGAGGACAATCTCGAGGAAGGGGCGGTCGTGCTAGTTCACGACGACAACACACCCCCTCAGCAGTGGATAACCGGGCGCGTAACGCGCACAATTCGAGGGGAGGACGGCAAGGTTCGGGTAGCCGAAATAAAAACACCAGCAGGCGCAATTAAGCGGCCAATTCATAAGCTGGCCCGACTCCCGAGGTGTTAAAGACCGGAGCTCTTCAACGGGGCCGGAATGTTGGAGCATCATAGTTTTATTTAGTTTTATTATAATTGTAGATTAATTTGAAATTGACATTGAAGTCATAGGCTAGTATAAAGTAAGAGAAAATTGTGAATTTAAATGTAGTTGAGCATGCTCTTTTTATAATGCTCTCTTAAGCCTTTTGACGATCGGCAAATGCCGACGGTGAATTCGGGGAGTGTGGTCGGATTGTGGCCCACTCTCGCTAATGAAAGCATTCGTTGATAAGCAAGCGTAGAAGCCAGCAGCAGCAATAAATTGTCAATTTGTAAATTATTAATCAAGCCACCGCGTCCTTTTCTTTTCATTTGTTTCGCTCTCTAAAAAATCTTAGAGAATTTTTCAGTATACAAATGTATATTTGTATGTACGTACACAAATTAAGTAGTTATGAGTTTTAACATACATATATGCACATCTATTTTCGCTAATTGACATGTGCATGAAAAACGAGAGCAACAGTCGAGCGCCACGCGACAGTGGGATACCCTTGGACGTATGTTGCTATAAAAAGTATTTAATTGTATAATACTAATCGCAAGCTACAAATTAATCATAACACATGTGCATGAAAAACGAGAGCAAAAGTCGAGCGCCACGCGACAGTGGGATACCCATTCATACTATTAACATAATACCCTACCCAGATAGTAATAGCTATCAACTTGACCACGTAGATAAAGACACTTATTTTGAAGGACATGATAAAATTTATAATCAGAATTATTGTACAAAGAAATAAATAATGAATAATAAAGAATATCATAAAAAAAACACATCCGATATGTAATTTTGTCCCTACAACAGTTAATCAAATAATTAAGTATGTACAACCAAATTACTTGGAATATAAATGACAACACTATAGAACAGAGTTGCCAAGAAATACCATAAATCAAAATACAACGATTAGCGGCAACAAAATAATAACAATAAAACAATGTAAAATCAAAATAGGAAAAATAGTGCTGAACGAAAACCAGCTGAATCCCGAAATAAACCTTACCCATTGTACACAGCCTTAGACCTAATAAAAATAAAACCAATAGAACATAAGGACATTGTACAATTAATATCAAATAATAATATCACAGTCTGTATAATTGTATCAATCATAAGCCTCACATCTTGTATTGTTTGTATCTACTTATATTTAAAACTTAAAAATAAAATAACCATAGACAAACACAGGATATAAACCCAACTGCATCTCCATGATTGCATGCGTCAACCCTAGTAGAGGAAGTAGAAGCATAAGCTTACTTTTTATGCTTCACATATTACGCTGACATTAAACTCGATCTAGCAAAAACTCTGCACGTACAGTCTTGCGCATGCATGGGTACTTAACGTGACATGAAACTTGAAGGGCATGATTATGAACGCGCATGATTATGATTGTTGTATAATTACATTCTTCTTTTTGTATGCACCTAAAAGAACCAATTCTGCAAAACTGTTGACTAGATATTTCTGTCTCTCACGACTCACTTCGAGCCGAACATAAACTTTGTACATTTAGTCTTAAGCTGACAGTAAAACAATAAAGTGGTTGATTCCGAATTCGTTCGTATTTATTTCCATAAACTAAACTTAGTGCGTTGATCTTAGACTAAACCTAATCTTAAACTGGGATGAAAAGTTAGCTAATCCAACTTTTGTTGAATTGGGGAAAGCCCAGAAAAACTCAATCAAATTAGGACTGTTAGTTATTAATAGAGTTAAAAATCAAATGGAACGAAATGTATAGAGTATAAGTTTAGTTAAGGTGTTTCGAGGAAAGTTAATTTTAAAGAAGCTACAGAGTTAGTGTTAGAAATGATACAGTACAGTTTGTTGTAGTCTAAACACAATACCCTAGAAGGTTCGTGCAAGGCATAGATCGATCTACAAAACGGAAGCGTTGGTGGTGAAAAATTACAACTAATTCTACAAGGGATAAAGAGTTAGTTGTGGTGTCGTTGAACAGTCTTGATTCAAATTGTCTTGCTTGGTCTGGTTGTAGCGTTCGATGAAGGTGAGACAGTATCTAAATTGCCCAAATTGGGGTAAAGGTCCAAATTTATGTGTTCAATTGATATTGTTGAAGAGGTGAGTGGAAATGACGAGTTACTGTGCATCTTTGTCAAGGAATGCAATGATGAAAGAACTGGCAGTTTCCCAGTGCATCGATTGCTAAACACAACGTTGTTAGATGATGTTCATTGGAGATTTAATGCCTTGACAAGATATGTTATGAATCTTCGATTTGATTTTCCTCCTGGTGGCTTCGGAATAAGTGAAAGTTAATGTGTCCGCTGTCGAGTTCTGGACTACAGCGACGTTTAGAATGGGTGTTGTGAACTGACCAATAAAGTCCAAACGGGCGAAGTTATCAGGGTGACATCTTGCCCGGACTTATAGTGAAAACGTATATGATCGGTATTTGGTCAGTGCAGACATGAAATGATTTGTGTTTTTATATTCAGCGAAAATGATTGATGCTGAGGTAGATGGAAAGTATTGTAGTTCGTGATAATACGTGTTGTATTTGCTGATCAGTCCCCTCCCTTTGATCTCGAAGGTGTTTGAAAGACTGATTGCCGTCCGGATGGTCAGGATTATGGAAGCGAAGGGTATCCTGCCCGAGCATCAGTTTGGTTTTCGTGCTGGACACTGTACGGTAGAACAACTACACCGAGTGGTCGAGGAAATCCTAACGGCATTCGAAATCAAGGAGTACTGCAACGCACTCTTCCTGGATGTACGTGAGGCGTTCGATCGGCTGTGGCACTCCGGTATCCTGCTAAAAATTAAGAACACGCTGCCTGCACCATACTTCCGCCTTCTGAGGTCGTATCTCGAAATGAGAAGATTTGCGGTACGATTCCACTCGGCTCTCTCAAACGAGCATAATGTGGAAGCCGGGGTACCACAGGGAAGTGTACTTGGTCCTCTGCTTTACTGCTTGTACAGCTTCGACATGCCACGGCCAGACGTTAGCCTACCCGGGACGTCAATGTTGGCCACATTTGCTGACGACGTGTGTGTCACCTACAGGTCCTGCTGCGAGCATGATGCTGCCGACGGTATCCAGGACTTCGCTGGAACATTGGCATTAATGGTGACAAATCAGCGAATGTGTGCTACACGCTGAAACGGGGAACACCACCGGCTGTGCTCATCGATGGTACCCCTGTCCCCCAGTCAAATTCAGCCAAATATCTTGGTGTAATTCTGGATCGGAGACTCAACTTCTCGAAGCAAGTGAGTGCGATGAGAGTGCGTATACGTGCAGCGTCAAAGCACTTTTGGCTAATAAATTCGTGAAGTAAATTGTCACTCTCCAATAAGGTGACAATTTACAAGCAAATCATAGCTCCAATATGGAAGTATGGCTGCCAGATTTGGGGCTTGGCTTGCGACCGTCTAATTCGTCGCATTCAGGTTGCGCAAAATAAAATCGTCAGGATGATTACCGGCTGCGAATGGTACGTTCGGAACACAACCTTGCACAAAGACCTCAAGCTAGCCACTGTCTTTGAGGCAATAAACATGCACTCCAGCCGGTAGCACGACAGGCTAGAGCGCCACAGAAATCGCCTAGCCAAGGCACTGTTCAGAGCTCGCCCACCAAGAAGGCTCCACAGGAGACAGCCGAAGGACCTCATCCTACGGTCCCCCTTGACGAGAGCCAGGAGATGAAGATGATCTCATTTTGTATTTTTTGTTACAGCTAACCTTTGTTAGCCGGCGCACCTGCAAGGCCTGGATTAATAGCGACCAAGGTGACAAAGTGGTTCTCAGCTACCCCGCATGCCTTAATAAAGTTAAAAACGAAAAAAAAAAAAAAACAAGAGCAACAGTCGAGTTGCACACGACAGTAGGATACCCTTGGACGTATGTTGCCATAAAAAGTATTTAATTGTATAATACTAATTGCAAGCTATAAATTAATAATAATACTGGAGTGCGCTGCCACCTTGCTTCAATTTCGATATTTTGCCAATAATTTATCGCCGCAATTCCCTAAAGCGGTGTGAGCAGTAGATATCGGTATTTCTTTATAAATTTTAAATTGGTTAATATCGATAACAAGGTCCAAGGGTATAAAAATAAAAAAATAATAATAATTATCAAACCAATTTTCCATTCAATGGTTATACTTAACTATTAGATAATTAAATTTAAATTATTAAAATATGCCTACATACATATTTACATATATCCTGTCATTTAGATTTCTTAATTTCTAACCTATTCCAAACATTACAAACTCATGCCTGAATACTAACAGATATCCCATGGTGATGGCTATGCAAAACCTCAAAAGTCCTAGCACTAATCTTTTCATTATCTAGTATATTTGAAAACGCCCAATCAATATGTGTATCCATATTGGTAGTGGACGTTTTCAAATCTAACAAACTCCTTAATCCTTTGCTAATCAAAAAATTATAAATACTCTTACACCTGTTAAAGGTTTTGAGGCACAAATTAAAATCTCCTAAAACTAGCAAGCTATCCCCTAAATCACCTAAACGAGAAAATTGATGAATTATCTCCTCAAATTCTATTTTAAATGTGGACAGAGGAAAGTCTGGACTTTTATATAATATAAGAAAACTTATGGCATCAAACCTAAATATGCCGAACTCAAAAACTACTGAGCCAAAAGTTTTTCTACTGCTAAAGGTATGGGAAACTCTATCTACTAGCTCGTTCTTTACATAAATTATGATGCCTGTTAAAGGCCTAATTGATTCAAGTTGAACCACAATAGTGAACCCAGGTATTTCTACAGTTTCATTGCTTATGGAAGTTTCCACGAAACATAATATTGATGACTGAAGCATCAGCTTGTCCGATCGAATATCTTCAAGATGGGAATTCAAGCTCTGAGTATTATGGAAGAAAATGTTAAGGGCAGAACTGTTAATTAAATAATCGTAATGAGTACACAGTAGTTTTTCAGTCCGCAATTTCTTCAATTGGGCTTTCACTTTATCATTATTTTGGGGAGACTTAGGAGGAACAAAATTCCCAATAATGAATAATCCTAAAGCAGTAGTTGTTCTACTGCAAGCTACGTATAATGCAGCACGCTGCATTCTGGAATTAGCATGGACTACCACTTTGCCATACGTAGCTCCCTGACTCTTATGAATTGTGATGCCTTCAGCAGGCACAATTGGAAACTGCCTACGGTCAATGTTAATTTGTGCGTTATTTGAATATTGAAAACTGCGAACAATTTTCTGAATAGGAGTCCATGAAGGATCTGTACGATGTGTACACTTCGAACGCGCAGATTCTCCTACAGTTTCCTCTGTAAATTTCATCCATAAAATGTTGGGAGTGTTGGATGTATTGAAATCTATTTGCATCAACACACCTGATGCCCCGTTTACTAATCCATCCCCTGTGTCTACATTGACAGTCATCATGTACTTGGCAGTATTTTTTAGGAGAAGAGACGTACAGAGTCCCTGTGTAGCGGAAGTTTTAAAACCCTTCACTTCTTCTAATATTCTTTGTTTCCTAGCTGGTTCCAAATGGCCCGCCTTAATAAAATCTTCAGCAGTAGAGAAAAATTGCTCAGTAGCAATTGAGTTAAGTTTCGTTACATTAAATAAATCAACCTCATTATTATTACTATACAGATGAATTGCATCATCGGGCACTGCCGATGGTTCGCATATTCTAGATTGGAAAAGGACAATATCATCGGCTGTCATACAACCCGATGCCATATTATTTAAGGCAGAAGCGAAAAGCTGATCGTCACGTTGACGCATTATCTCTGTGAGCTCAAAATACAAAAAAAGGTCCCAGAGATACGTACCAAATATTTCATGGTAAGGGTCAGTGGTATTTGGATCGAAAATCCAACTACCTCCTACGGGCTGTAACTGTCTAAGATCTCCGAATACGATGATAGAAACACCACCAAAAGGAGAAGTATTTTTGAAAATTTGCTTCAAACGAGAATCTAAATAAGAAAACATTAGAGAGCTAACCATTGATATTTCATCAATAATAATTAATTTAAGATCGATTAACCTTGAATGAAGGCTATTAACTAAATCATGGCTTAAGGCCCTTAGAGGTGCTGAGCGAGATTGATTAACAGGAAGTGAAAACATGGAATGCAGTGTCGAACCACTAATTCCGAATGCTGCTTTTCCTGTTGGTGCACATAAGAGGATTTTAACAGATGTCGGATCAGCTCCTGGTATACTGTTATACATTACGGATAATGACTGAAAAATTTCTGATATAAGTCGACTCTTTCCGACTCCGGCGCCGCCTCCAACAAATTCATAAAAGACTGTATTGATTTTGGCATTATGCAAAGCATGTGTAAAATATAGCTTCTGCTTTAAATTAAGAGATCTAACTATATTAGCTAAGCTTTCCTGAGAAACTAAGGCTGGAAGCTTGATAAAACGGACATTACTATCTTCATCATTCATATCAATATTTCCATCCACATTTAAAACATTTAGATGTGGATCTATTTCAGGCAATCCTAAAACTGTGAAGCCATCATCTACCACTTCCTGTTCACCTACTTGATTATTCTCATTTTCTGCTTCCTATGTTAAGTGGCTCAGAGCATCTTCTAGTTCCCTATCATCTAGTAAATTATATTTTCTGCGATTGTTCTCTACTAACTCCGAATTTTCCCTACAGAACAATTCACAGTCATGTGTGACTAAATCCAAATGCTCATCTCGCCATGGGGCGTAAAGCATTTTTAGCTCTCTGAAATAGTCACTTGTTTCTGTATTGACATTAAATCTCCTATACCTAATTTTGCACGCAGTGATCCTCTTTCTGATGAAGCCACTATTATCGCGAAGAGCGTAAACTATTGATTCAGAAGCCCTAGGCACATCATCGTCAAAGTCATCTGCATTTTCTTGGCGAGCTCCTCGTTCTGATTTGCAGTAGCTATAAAAAGCGGATATCTCAGTGCCAAATATAAATTTGTTACCTAAATGTTGTAACTTTTGCTTAATAGTTACATTGTTATTGTCTTTAATCTCATTGATTGCCTCACGCATCAACATTGAGATACCTCTCTGAGACTTGTTAATATAATTAACGACGTAGCTGCAGCAAGCATAGGGGTCTAAAATAAACTGAATATCCATATTTGCTCGCTGCAACAAAAGGAGGTGCTTGTTATAAGCGTTAAGCTTGATTGCTGCAAAAGATCGCTTAAAAAAAACTTTTGGTTTCTTTATACTTGATCTTACAGCATTAATGTAGCCCTCATAACTAAGGTTAAGTTGATCGTGGGACAAAAAGTTGTTAAAATCGTTAAAATTTTCTACGCTTTCACGATCAAATGGAAAGTCGAGCAGACTTTGAATTTTTTCGAAATTCCTACGATGCTCGGCCAAATTTGGAGCATTTTCTTCTAAAGGGAGAAGAATTTCTGTTTGAGGCATGGGAGGGTATGGGATGTGCCCGTGTGGTATGGGAGTGCCCGTGACTATGGAGTTGATACTCCAAATATGGAGCAACGTCCGGGCAACTAGAATCAGCAGTAATAAACTGATCAATAAAGGACTTCACAGGCATAAATGTGGACTCATTCTTTAGGTCGAGCTTTGGGGCGTCTTTCAGCCAGAACATGCCATGTATATGTGGAGAGCCTCTTTGCTGAAACTCCACTCGCCAATAAAACTTGATGACCTGGTGACAACCAAAGACACCGCCTTCCTTTTTCTTCATTTTTAAAACCTGTATTTTAAAAAAAAAAAAAATAGCAGGGAACAGTGGGGGGGTTTTTAAAAAAAAGACGAGCTTTCTCATTAAACCCCAAATTTAACGCTTCTTCTTCGGATACTTCTAGCTTGTCTACATTTTTACATAGCAAGACTAAAAGCTCCGGCCACCTAGTTTCCGCTGCGGAAAATGTTATAAAAAAGAGGGAAGCCCCCCCCCCCAAAAAAAAAAACCCCCCCCTTTTTCCCCCCCCCCCCAAAAGGGGAGGGGCCGAAAAAAAATAAAAAAAAACCCAAAACCAAAAAAAAAAAAAAAAAATTAAAATTAAAATTTAACCAAATCAGCAGCCGAAATGCCTAAGAAGTAGGCAGAGTCTTTTATTTTAAGTGTTTACGTCGAAACGCAGCCGCCAAGAAGTAGGCAACGTTGCGGCGTAAACAGTGCGAGAGTCACCGAGGGCTCTCGCGCTCTTTTATCCGCTTTTTTCATGTAATGTAATAATATAGTAATATGTAATAACATAAGATTAATTGTGAATAAATTCTTGAAGTGAACGGATCACGCGCCCCGAATTGTTTCTTTTATCTCGAATTGTTTTATCGCGTCGGTCAAATCGTCAGTGAATAATAATTATACACAGCGATCCCCAAACCACAGGAATTCTACTGTTGCCGCCACCACATTCATTGGTCCTTCGAGCCGGATTATTGTAAAACATTGGACTCACGTCGCTGGATTTTTTCATCCCCTCAACCGCTCGAACCGCTACTTCGGCAACAACACATCGTCAGGAACCCAGATAAGTACCAAATTTTTCTACTTATTCTATTTGGCAGAGGGCTGTGTGTAATTCTTCCTCTGATAAAAAAGAAGAAATTTCTTTTTTGTCATAACCTCGCAATTTGCGCTACCGGCATCTCTATACGTGCGTACATACATACATATGTTGCTGCATTTGTAAGTACATACGTACCTATAGACGACTGCCATATTTGAATGTTGTAAATACATACATACAATTGCACACAGTTTCCTCCACATAAATTATATTTATTAACCTCTGCCATGTATGTACCTTCTCCTACATTTTCTATCTAAGAAAGGTACATACAGAGTTGATTCAAATTGTATGTTAATATATGCAAATACATACATACTGACATTATATATTTGCACATATTACATACTTACGTTGCCCATTAAAATACATTGCCAAGGTCCAAACCTCAACCGGCAATTGTATTTCCAAAAAAACTCCAAAAAAAGATAACACATAATCTCCTCGTAAATTTCTTTTTATTATCGACTATAAATTTTCATTTACAATATAAATATAGTTATATTATTTACAAATTTATAAATTTCTAAAACCTTTGTTTACATTTTTGCCGGACCTTAGTGATCGCAGTCCGTCTTAGTGATCGCAGTTCGATAACAATCGACCGACCACCACTTTTTTCCGACCACAGTGTTAGCGTTCCAGGGCTGCACTATCTCAAATATTAAAATATCTTTTCGTGGGCAACCGTGACTTTTAAAAGTCACTTATTTTTGAAAATATCGTCTCATTGTGCACTGTGTTGTGATATTACAAGGCGCTGCAACATTGCAAAGGAATTATCGAATATATTTTCCTCCGTCTGAGAAAATTCATCCTAATAATAAATAATTATTTATTTATTTCATACAATATAATTTATTATATCTAAATAAATTATATTGCGTCTTTTCTCAGAATTTCACGCTGAGTATAATAATTGTTTCGATAATTATTATTACTCAATAAAATATTTCGATTCTTTTAAATAATATTTATATTATTTTTTTTGCAACTGTTTTTCCAAAAAGTGTTTCCTTGTAATTTAGCAACATATTCCTCGCTCAATTGATTCGATAAGGTTCCGATCGATTTACCTCATCCTTTCTGTTGTTTATTATTAAAATAATAATAATCAACTTTTGCGTCCAATTTCGTATTTACCTTTCTGGTTCCTTCATCACCATCAATTGCATCTTTCTCGCCTTTTAAAGGTTCGGTTATGCCAATTGATAGCGGTAAAGACACCAAGAAACACCTTATTGTACAAGCGACTCAGCATAGACGATCAAGTTCTCTTCCAAGTTCCCATCTTGACAGAACATCCTCTCCCGCCACACAAAGGAAAGTTTCAACTCCGGCCACATCCAAGGCTAGTCAGGTACCAAAAATTTCGGTGCACGCTCCTCCAGTCACTCGCTCAGTTGGTCATCAAATTTCCCAGGCAATAAAAATGGCCCTACAAGAGTTCATTAACGCTTCAGATAAGCTCACGCAATTCGAAGCTAGGATTCAAAATTCTCCTACAGCCTCACTTCACACTCACAGAGTGCGTCTTGAGCAGCTTCGCTCCATATGGAGTCTTGTAGAACTCAAATATGAACTCTGTTCCAACGCATTGTCTCAACCAGAGACAAATGCTGAGGACAAAATCGCCATGCAAGCCCGATATGACCACTGTTATTTAGTTTACGAGGAACTTGCCTCTCAGTTAAATGAGAATATAGAGACCGCAACGGCTCCCTCTCCAGCACCTGCAGTAGCACAAGTAGCCTTCCAGCCACGAAGCTACAGGTCACCACCCTTCGATGCTGAAGTTTTCAGCGGTGACTATTTAAAATGGCCAACTTTCCGAGATCTCTTCTCAGCGGTCTACATTTCCGATCCTGGCTTGAGTCAGATAGAAAAACTTTTCCATCTGAATGCCAAAACAAGTGGCGAAGCGAAGGCAATCGTTTCCAAATCCCCTCTCACGAATGAGGGTTTCTCTTCTGCTTGGAAGAATTTGACGGATAGGTTCGAAAATAAGCGACTGTTAGTAAACAGCCAGCTTAGAATCCTCTTCAACCTTCCGTCAGTTCCTCACGAGTCTGGAGCCGCCATCCAAGTCCTTCAAAGCACCATACAAAGTTGCTTAACGGCTCTAGACCACTCCAAAATCAGCACAGAGAACTGGGATTGCCTTCTAGTTTTCCTATGTTCGTCTAAACTCCCAAGGCTGACGTTGTCACTTTGGGAACAGTCCGTACAGAATAAGGCTGAAATTCCGTTGTGGAAGGAAATGTCCGATTTCCTTTCAGAGCGCTATCGCACATTAGAAGCGATAGAGGACGTACACCCTACAACAAGCGCACAGACAAGTTCCAAAACTGCTCGAAAAGAGCCTCCTACAAGGAAGGTCAACTCTTTTGAGGCAAAGGTTGTAGGCAAACCACAAACTTGCAAACTTTGCTCAAAGGAGAACCATCCTATACGTCTGTGTCCGCGCTTTCTCCAAATGGCTGTTGATGAAAGGTCCAATTTCATCAAACAGCAAAAGTTGTGTCTGAACTGCTTCGCAAGAGGACATATCCTCAAAGATTGCACAAGTCAACATAACTGTTTCACGTGCAAGGGTCGCCACAATACACTCCTGCATCGTGGCACCCCTCCTACTGCGCCCTCTTCAGCAGATTCTGCAACAGCTCCCCATAATTCGAATATACAGTCCACTTCTTCTACGACTAATATTCAGAATTACTTCACGGCGAACACACAAGGTGTTCTTCTTGGCACTGCTCTTATAAATGTGTGCCATTTGGGCATGACTTATAAAGCACGTGCACTGATCGATCCTGGATCAGAGGCTACGTTCATCTCCGAACGGATGTTTAACATCATAAAGCCATCCTACCAAGCCGTGCAAGTTAAAGTAGCTGGCTTAAATCAAGCCATCTCAGCCAATCCACAAAAGTTGTGTCATTTCCAGATTGGCTCCCCGATCACTCCCAGGTTACAGCTAGAAACTGCAGCCTTTGTTCTCCCTCAATTGGCAGGTAATCTTCCATCCTACACTATTTCCAAGGACCTTCTAAAGGACCTGCCAAATCTCCAACTAGCTGATCCGCACTTCCACCAGAGCTCTCAGATAGACGTGCTCCTAGGAGCCGATATCCTTCCGTCTATCATAAAGAGTGGCTCTGTATCCCAAATTTGTGGAACCCTGCTCGGTCAAGAGACCATATTCGGCTGGATCCTCACAGGACCAGTAGCCAAGTCGAATCCTACGACAGTTTCGTCCTTCACGACGAGGATAAAGATCAGCAATGAACAAAGGCTTGATGATCTTCTCACCAAGTTTTGGGTTGTGGAAGATCTACCAGCAAAGCTGGTAAATGTTTCTGATTCAGTGTGTGAAAACAACTTTCTTCGCACTACTTCCAGAACAAAAGAGGGCAGATATGTCGTTACGCTTCCTTTCAGAAATCCTGAAATCTCCGAATTAGGACATTCTAGGTCCATCGCACTCGCTCAGTTCCTCAGGAACGAATGTCGTTTAAAGAGGAACTTTCCTTTAAAAGAGCAGTACGACTCGATTATTCAGGAGTACTTAGATTTAGGCCATATGAGGCCAGTCTCCCCAAGTAACGACTGCAACAATTTTTATCTCCCTCATCATGCTGTGTTCAAACCTGAGAGCACCACGACCAAAGTTCGCGTTGTATTCAACGCCTCCAGTCCGTCCTCCAATGGGAAGAGCTTGAATGATATCCTATATCCAGGACCCGTTTTGCAATCCGATCTGACCATGCAGATCTTGAAATGGCGTTTTTTCCGTTACGTGTTCAATGCTGACATCACAAAGATGTACCGGCAGATACTCGTCCACACGAGTCACACGCCATTTCAACGAATCCTTTTCAGGAATCCAAATGGTGAAGTATGTGATTATGAACTTAACACAGTCACTTTTGGAGTAAATTGCGCTCCATTCTTAGCCATTCGGGTTCTTCGACAGCTTTCCCAGGATGTTAGCAAACATTTTCCTCTCGCCAGCGACATCATATCCAACTACATGTACGTAGACGATGTCCTTGCTGGCGCGCACTCCATAAAGCGCGCCACAGTGTCTATTGAAGAGTTACGCAAAGCTCTTGAGACAGCTGGTTTTCCTTTAAGAAAGTGGACCTCCAACCACAAAGATGTGTTAGCCAACATCCCTAAGGACCATCTATTGAACGCTGATTTCCTCGAACTTGAGGAAGCGAGCTTAGCAAAGACTCTAGGTATACGCTGGCAAGCGCATACGGATGAGTTCCTCTTTGCCCCCTCCGAGACCGATTTGAAACAGTCCTACACGAAACGTGAAGTTCTCTCTCAAATCGCCAAATTATTCGATCCAGCAGGCTGGCTGGCACCATTTGTGGTCCGTGCCAAAATTTTCATGCAGGAGATATGGCTGCAAAATCTTGGATGGGATGAAACATTGCCAAGCGAACTCCAACAACGCTGGCAGGATTTCTTATCCAGTTATTCATCCCTCCATAACCTTCGGATCCCTAGATGGATCCAATATACCCCAATAGCTAAGCTCCAAATCCATGGTTTCTGCGACGCATCTCAGCGCGCCTACGGAGCAGCTATATATATCCGTGTTGAAAATCAACACAAGACTTCAAGCCATCTTCTTGTAGCCAAGACCAGAGTAGCTCCTGTGAAGACCATCTCCTTGCCCCGTTTAGAACTTTGCGGTGCATTACTGCTAGCCGAGTTATCAGCAACACTCCTCCCTCAGCTTCCAGTCAATAGCTACGAAGAGTACTATTGGACTGATTCCACAATTGTGTTAGCCTGGCTTAGTAAGCCTCCATGTAAATGGACGACTTTCGTGGCTAACAGAGTGGCTAAGATAGCTCAGCTCACTAGTTCGAGCAAATGGTCTCACGTCAGATCTGAGCAGAACTCTGCCGATCTTGCCAGTAGAGGCGTCTCGTCAGAGGACCTCATTGGTAATAGACTCTGGTGGCATGGACCCGATTGGCTGATCCTTCCAGCAGAGCAGTGGCCTGTTGCGATCGAAATCGCTCACGAGACAGACGAAGAGCTTCGTCCTGTCAAATGCAACTTAACAAAGTTGCCTCCTTCATCCATTTGTATCTTGGAGAGATTTTCCGAGCTTAACAGAGCACTGCGAGTGATGGCTTATGTATATCGTTTCATTCAGAGGTGTCGCAAGCCTGATCTTACACTCTCTCCAGATATCAGCAGCTCTGAACTCTCCAACGTTCAAGATTTGCTCATCCGGAGCACCCAACGTACTCAGTTCCATAAAGAGTACAACTGTTTGTTGAACAAGGAACAGATTGCAAGGAGTAGCGACATCGCTAATTTGAATCCGTTCATCGACGCCAGCGGAGTCATGAGATCATGCGGTCGTGTGAGAACATCCGCTTCTTTAAGCTATGACGAGAGGCACCCGCTTATCCTTCCGTACTCATGTACTTTCTCACACCTCCTCGTCCGTTTTACGCATCGTATCTCCCTCCATGGTGGGAACCAATTAGTGATGCGTCTCATTCGATCACGCTACTGGATTCCAAAGCTCCGTACTTTAGTGAAAGCCACCATTAATTCCTGTCGAGTTTGCATCCTCCATCGAAAGAAGTTGCAAACTCAACTCATGGGCACTCTGCCCTCTGCGAGAGTTTCCTTCTCTCGACCTTTCACCCACACGGGACTCGATTTCGCTGGTCCTTTCGAAATCAAGAATTTCACTGGTCGAGCCTGCCTCATAACCAAGGGCTATGTATGTGTGTTTGTGTGTTTCAGCACAAAGGCCATACATTTAGAAGCAACCTCGGACCTAACAACCGAGAAGTTTCTCGCCGCCTTCGCACGTTTCATCGCGAGACGCGGCTGCCCTCACCACGTTTACTCTGACAACGGAAAGACATTCGTAGGAGCCTCCAAGGTCCTTACTTCAGAGTTTATGAAGGCAGTGAAGGCTGATATATCCACAAAATACAGCCATCAAAATCTCGCATGGCACTTCAATCCTCCCAGTGCGCCGCACATGGGTGGCTTATGGGAAGCTGGAGTAAAGAGCTTCAAAACGCTCTTCTACAAGTCCACTTCTTCATTAAAGTATACTTTCGAGGAACTATCCACACTCCTTTGCAAGGTCGAAGCGTGCCTTAACTCCAGGCCGATTTCTCCTATGTCTGAGAGCCCCACCGATCTTTTAGCCTTGACTCCTGGCCACTTTCTGATCGGCGGTCCGCTCATGTCCGTCGCAGAGCCTGAAATCCAAGAAGACGCTGTATCCATCATCAACCGATGGCAGCGACTTAAGGCTCTGCATCAACAGTTTTGTTTCCGTTGGAAAGAGGAATACCTCAAAGAGTTGCACAAACGCTCCAAGTGGCAACTCCCAACGCGAAACCTCCAAGTCGGCGACATGGTGGTTGTCAAGGAAGACAACCTACCAGTCAACGAATGGCGTCTGGGCCGCATCCACGCCACCTATCCTGGCGCTGATGACATTGTCCGAGTAGTGGACATCCTCACCACCCGTGGCGTCATCAAAAGGCCAGTGGCAAAATTAGTCCTACTTCCTTTAGAGGACAAGGTCCAGACACCCTCCTAACCTTGTGTTGTCCATCAGTGGATATATGTTCTCCAAAAACTAATCCATATATCCACATTGTTCTTTCAGATTAGTGAGATGGCACCACGCAAGGCACAACCACCAGCCAAGCCAAAGGGAGTGAACTCCTTCAGATGCCGCGTCTGCAGAGGAGTCCACGCCTTGAAGAAGTGCCAGAGGTTCCTGCGGCTGGCTGCGGAAAAGCGTCTTCGGGCAGTATTAATCAACAAATACTGCCCGAACTGTCTGGCCCATGAGCATTCTAAGGGTTCATGTCGCAGCGGCGGCACCTGCCGCACATGTGGTGAGGGCCACCACACACTGCTCCACCTCCCAGGCACCCCGCAATCCAAGATTAATGCAACCTCGCCATCCGTGACGCCTCTTCCACCTTCGGAATCCCTGGCGACTTCCCCCTCTGTGGCGATCAGCATGATGCCGACCGCCATAGTCAACCTGGACATGGCGGGCAAAATCTTCGAGGTGCGCGTGCTGTTGGACGCGTGCAGTCCATGTAGCCGCATGCCCACCTCACTGGCAAAGGCCTTTGGCCTCTCCGCCGAAAATGGGTTTTGCCGCGCCTTGTTCAGGTCAAGGGCGTCGCCAGAGTTTTCCGTTATAGTAAATCTGAAGATGGAAGATGTGCAGATCAGGACTCCGGCACAGAAGGTCAAGAAGGAGCTGCTAACCAGCTATCCGGGCATCACGTTGGCGGACACTCGGTGCCATGTGCCAAGCAGAGTCTCCATAGTTCTGGGGGCCGACGTCTATGGAGACGTACTCCTTCCAGGGCTTGTTCCATCCCACGGTGGACTGCCGTTGGCCCAGAACACTCTGTTTGGCTGGGTCCTATCCGGTGTCTTCAAGACATAGTCCGCCAACGCTCCTAAGGCCCCTCCAGCGGCATCCAAAGGATCCCGTCTCCACCCTCAAGTTGCAATAGTATTGCAAGGGGGGCGGGATGTTTACGTCGAAACGCAGCCGCCAAGAAGTAGGCAACGTTGCGGCGTAAACAGTGCGAGAGTCACCGAGGGCTCTCGCGCTCTTTTATCCGCTTTTTTCATGTAATGTAATAATATAGTAATATGTAATAACATAAGTCTAATTGTGAATAAATTCTTGAAGTGAACGGATCACGCGCCCCGAATTGTTTCTTTTATCTCGAATTGTTTTATCGCGTCGGTCAAATCGTCAGTGAATAATAATTATACACAGCGATCCCCAAACCACAGGAATTCTACTGTTGCCGCTTTTATTTTTTTTTAGTTATGAAAAAATTTTAAAAATAAAATATTAAAATAAAAAAACTATGTTTTCAACAGGGACATTTTCCATGAAGGTTTCTTGACCTCCTGGATTCAACTCTACCTCTTCTTCTACTACTCTATGCTCATTAGGTTGTGCTGCCTTTTCTAACATTTTACACACAATGTCCCTGTCGTCTGCTGACGCAACAAATGGTACAGTCTCAGCTGAGTAAGAAGACAACCACTGCTCATTGATAGTAACCTGGTGCTTCTTATAAAGTTCTGTGTTCACTAAATACCGAATTGCATCAACTATCTTTGAGGGCCTTATGGTTTCAGCCATGAAATCATGGTTATACTCCATCCTACGCTTAAAATGAATCTGAACTACTTCGGCTTTATTAAATGCCCTGGGAAGGGAAGTTACAACATTTTCAACTGGAATCGGCACATTGATCACTGCTCCTTTAATGGCACTTTACGTCCATATCCAAGAGACTTTATGATCATAAAAGGAAGACGGGGAGAAATCAGCCTTTCTTCTAGAGGCGTCAAGCCTTTCAGGCATTCCGGAAGCTCCGGAAAATTTAGGCCATTTGTAATAGAAGCCTTTGGTTTTTTCCCTGACTTAATACTGCGGCTGCAGGTTTTGCAAAAGCTAAACCTATTATTATGGGATGGAAACATAGAGGAAAGATACAAAATATCAACACTATCTGCCTCACTACACTTTTCCTCTATGACCTCACGCGAAATTTTGTCCACTTGATGTGGAAATCACAAACCTTTGCAACATATGCAAACCTGATCGGGTCCCTGCTTGACTGTCTTATTAAAATTGGCTATTAGGCAATCTAAACTAGTTTTAACCTGCGATATCCTATCATCTGGAAGGGTATTCGCACGGTCCACTCTATTGCGGGACGCGTTTCTCCTATTCTCTGCTATCCTATTGGTGCAAATACTCCTATATAGACTCACTCTTTGCGACATATTCCTATGGGCTTCAAAGGCCTCACGTTGAGCTCGAATTCGAGCACTGCGGCGTGCACTAGTATTGCGTGCCTGCTCGCATCCTATTCCTACGAATAGGATTGTTTCTAACCTGAGACCTTTGACTTCTATCTATTGCCCTTTCTAAAATTCGCGTCTCCTGATTTTGTCGCTGAATCGCCCTTCTAACAGCATCTCGTCCGCTTTCGTTGGACCTGAATTGTGGACATTGCCTGCGCCTCGATCGACGCAAAGTATTGGCAAGTTGTTCGGCATTTCTAGTTGAATGATCAGTTCGTCGAACACGGCGACGAACTGCATCCTGCTCTCTTTCCTGAGATCGAAACTCAGCATCTTGCCTGCGACTCGAACGACGCGAAGTGTTGGCAAGTTGTTCGTCTGTTTTAATTGCAGAATCACTGCGACGTACACGGCGACGAACTGCATCCTGCTCTCTTTCCTGAGATCGAAACTCAGCATCTTGCCTGCGACTCGAACGACGCGAAGTGTTGGCAAGTTGTTCGTCTGTTTTAATTGCAGAATCACTGCGACGTACACAGCGACGAACTGCATCCTGCTCTCTTTCCTGAGATCGAAACTCAGCATCTTGCCTGCGACTCGAACGACGCGAAGTGTTGGCAAGTTGTTCGTCTGTTTTAATTGCAGAATCACTGCGACGTACACGGCGACGAACTGCATCCTGCTCTCTTTCCTGAGATCGAAGGTCAGCATCTCGCCTGCGCCTCGAACGACGCGAAGTGTCAGCAAGTTGTTCTTGTAATCTGATTGGCGAAGAAGCCCGAAGAGTAGTGTGACGAATTGTGTCCGGTAATTGCTCAACGGCCCTAAATGTTCTATTACTTCTGCGGACTCGATGCTGTTGACTATCTCTAACCATTTCAGCTTCCCTAAATTCGAAATTTTGCCTACGTTCTCTATGTGCCTCTAGATTATTTACGCGTTCCTGCTCAGAAAAGTCTATATCTGACCTATTCAAACGATTTCTTTTTCGCTGTGTTTGACTCCTATTGCAAGCTGACTTTCTCTTAAGTCTAGGCATCTTCTAATATATAAGTTTTAAAATAATATATAGGTATGTTAAAAATAAAATTCTTATAAATTAATTTAATTTGAATATATATTTATCAAAAATTAATATATAGTTATATATATAAAATAAAGTTAGTATATTTATTTATATATATAAATATATTCATATATTTAAATAGATATACATATATTATAATTATATTCATATATTTAAATAAATATATGTATATTATTTAAAATAATTATATTATAAATGAAAATAAATATCTAATGAAAGAACAAATAATAATAAAATTTAATAAGGAAAATAAAAATAAACAAAATGTGGAAAAAGAATAAATATAAATCAAAGAAATAATAAATTAAACCTGCAAGAAATTCCAGCGAAAATTCCAATTTGAATCGCGGAAACGAACCGATACCGATGTTCACGTACAATCACACACACTTCAGAAGAGTCTATACACATATATGTATGCATGCACAAAAATACGTTACGCTGTGTACCGCACTTTTCTAAAATTGCGCGCCACGTTCCGGGCAGGGCGCAATCATTCACACGCATAAAAAATGTTCCGTTAACGCATAACAATCACACACGAGGATTTACTTATTATATACTCGACTTATATTAATTTGCATTAAATGTTAAATGTATCACGAACACGCGAATTAATTATATATTATTTTATATTTAATATCGAAAATACAAATGATAATCGACAATCGACGACGACACCGAACACGCCAATCGCAAACTACAAATTAACATAACACTGAAGCGCGCTGCCACCTTGCAACAATTTTGATACGTTGCCAATAATTTATCGCCGCAATTAAAAAGTGCGCGAAACCTTAAATTTATAATAATGATCTATAGAATCTAATATACATACAAAATATACATATATTAAAAAAACAAAGTAGAAGAAATGTTAGTACATTTTTTTCAAACATAGTTTCAATAGACGTGGGGATATAATATAATTTACACATATTAATATAATTTATATGCAAAACATATGAAATATATTAAAAGCTATCGATATGATAGCTCATAATATATCGTGAAATCTAAATTAATATTTATTTAATAAAAAGTCAATATATAAATTATTAAATAATAATAATAATATGTCTATATTAGAAATCTAGTAAATACCCGCATTCATGCATGCCGATCAACCACGCTATTGGTTGTATATAATTTTACATATGTATGTGTGAACACAAATTAAGTATGTATAAGTGTTTGCATTTATGCACATGTATTTTGGGTAATTGACATTTGCATGAAAAAGAAGAGTCGAGAAACAGCTCGCGCTTCGCCCTCGCATCGTTTATACTTTTCTTTAATGCACAAGTAATTTAGTTCTGACGTCATCGACAACTTCTTTGCTTTCTTCATATTCATATATACGCCACCTATTGGTTGAGTGTTAGCATATATTTATGCACATGTATTTTCGGTATTTGACATGTGCATGGAAAAGAAGAGTCGAGAAACAGCTCGCGCTTCGCGTTCGCATCGTTGTCCATTTCTTTCATGCATAAGGAACTTAGTTCTGACGTCATCGACAAGTTCTTTGCTGGTCGAAGTGTCGAAATGGTTTATCTAATAACTTCAGTGTTTATTGTCTGATCGGATTGCAATTTGGAGGATAAGTTCATATATTATTTATCTATATATATGCTAAAGCAGAACGTTAAGAAATGAGTTCTTCGAATGTAAATAGCAATGTAAACCAAAATTGGCGGTTTGCGGGGGCGGTAGGCGTGTTATTCCAAATTGAAAATAAACTTGATCTGCGTATGGTATACAGGAATCTTCATGCTAAATTTGGTGTCCGTAGCTTTTGTAATAGCTGAGATCGGCGCGTTCATCCAGACAGACAGACAGACGGACAGACGGACAGACAGACGGACAGACGGACAGACGGACAGACAGACGGACATGGCTCAATCGACTCGGCTATTGATCCTGAGCAAGAATATATATACTTTATGGGGTCTCCGACGCCTCCTTCTGCCTGTTACATACATTTGCACAAAGTTAGTATACCCTTTTTTGACCATTTTCAATGGTCCAAGGGTATAAAAAACTGCTTGATATTCGAATACTTAGGGCTGAAATCTTTTATAAAAGTTAATTATTTCCGGAAAGCGTCCTTTACAATTTTTGGAAATGCACATTGAGAGCTCTAAACTCGTCACATGACCGCCATTTGCCTGTTGCTTAGCAGATCTCCAAATTCTGATTTTGCTGATATCAGTTTATAAGGAGTAAGATAACGAGGTTTCGAAAAAGTGAATGCTCCTTTTGTGTCAATGTAGTGTGTGACATCAGATGCGTTAAGTTTGAGTGATAAATTTGAATTTCTCAACAATTTTTGGAAAATTGTATGTATAAGTTTAATGTTTTG
Organism: Zaprionus ornatus; assembly: GCA_018904035.1. Taxonomy (NCBI): domain Eukaryota; kingdom Metazoa; phylum Arthropoda; class Insecta; order Diptera; family Drosophilidae; genus Zaprionus; species Zaprionus ornatus. The sequence goes on from JAEIFZ010000236.1 coordinate 560,077, forward strand.
TTGGCTTTGGCCATTCAAGCATTTTCTTTCACTGACACGATCGTCTATGGGATTTTTATTGTTGGTGTTGTTGCGTGAGATGGCTGAAGTATAATCACCAATTGTAAAAGTGAGTCAGTCCATGACAGCATCTGCGGCTGCTGAAAGTTGAGATAGTATTGTATCGAGGGCACTTTCGAGCATGCCTACAATGACGGCACGAGGTGGCATGCGCTTGATCCAGTAGTGACGGATAGTAAAGTCGTCGTTGGGGACATAGAGGTAACATCCGACAATTTTTGGAAGAGGCCGAGTGAAGATGGCAAGTTTTAATCAGTAAACTAGAATTAGAAAATAATACTGCAAAAATTGCCTTATTTACTAGACTTGCCCAAGATATCATAGAGAATATAATAAAAAAATTTGCCAAACCACATTCATATCAGAATAATTAAATGCCACATCCCAGACTTAAGATCCCTGATTAATATATTACAAGAAAAAGGCCTTTACGAAACGACAACATCAAGCAAAGATAATTTTAAACCAGTCCCAAATTCCAATAGAACACGAACTAACTTACAAAACAGACAAGTTAATGGCCAAAACAAACCTATCACACCTTTCCAACCATTCCCTAATAATGTTTTCCAACCCTATTACCAACCATATCCATACGCACCATCTCATGCACCCAGGTTTAAACAAAATCCGTTTGCCCATAATCAATAAAAACCAGTCCACACACAATCTAATATACCCACAATGCAAGAACCCAGGCCGAACTCAGCTTTTAACTGACAGAATATTTTCGACCAGAATCGTTTCGGATCTAATCAGGTTGGCATACCGACCAACAACTCTGTTAAAAGACCTAGACCATCGGACAGTGGACAATCCAAGATGAGCATAGAAGAATTAAGATACCAGGAAATGACACCAAATCAGCCCGAATACCCATACATCTCCCTATTACCCGGATAATTTCCAACCTCAGCCCTATACCTATAACAATACCGAACGATGAGGAGCCAGACAATACCGAGCAAGCAGAAAATTTTCGGCTAGTTGCCCCGGATCAAGCCAATATGTAACGATCAAACATAATAATGGTGAATTAAAGAGTCTAATTGACACCGGATCCACAATAAATATGCTCACTCGGAATATTTTCCAAACACCCATACAAAAAACCAAACATCTAATCCATAGTAGTAATGGCCCATTAATTATTAACGAAACTACAAATATACCACCCAATAACTACTTTCCTACTGCTCAGGTGTTCTTGATTCATAAATTGTCAGATCATTACGACATGCTGATTGGACGCAAGTTGTTGTCCAAGGCCAAAGCAGTAATAGATTATCAAACGGGAACTGCTACCCTATTTAATAAAATATACAAGATAAAAGACACTAACAATACTACAGAACAGAACCATGTCCAGATAGACCCTCCATTCACACAAGACCCCACCTTTTTAGAAACCTCCACACTTCAAGAAAACTTATTCCGAATCGACCACCTAAACACAGAGGAAAGACGCAAATTAACGAACCTATTGACAAAAGTTAAAGACATTCAATTTCAGGAAGGCGACAAACTTAGTCATACGAATCAGCAAAACATACCATCAACACTACACACAACGTCCCCATTTATTCTAAATTATACAGTTTCCAACAAACTTACGAAAAGGAAGTAGAGAAACAAATCAAGGACATGTCAGAGCAAGATATTATTTGAGAAAGTAATTCGCCGGTACTGTAGCCCTATTTGGGTTGTACCCAAAAAACTTGATGGTTCTTGAGAACAGAAATTCCGCATCGTAATAAACTACAGGAAATTAAACGAAATAGCAATAAATGACTGATATCCTACTAGGGAGGTCCAATTACTTCACAACAATAGATCTTGAAGAAGGCTTCCACAAAATAAAAATGGACCCAGATTCAATAGCCAAGACTGCTTTCTCAACTAAATATGGATACTATGAGTATACACGAATGTCTTAAAAATGCCCCCGCTACATTTCAACGATGTATGAACAATTTACTACGTCCACTTCTAAATAAATGTTGCTTAGTGTACCTAGACGACATTATAGTTTTTTCTACATCCTTAAAAGAACATCTTCAAGTTTTATAGGCAGTTTTTGAAAAAATTAACGCAGGCTAACCTAAAGTTACAACTAAATTAATGCGAATTCTTGAAACAAGAAACGACCTTCTTAGGACATGTAATTACCAAAGAGGGGATCAAACCAAACCCAGATAAAAAAAGACTTCATTAAAATACCCGCTACCCCAAAAAGCCAAATAAATTAAAGCGTTCTTAGGACTCACAGGTTACTATAGGAAGTTTATACCTTATTTCTACGATATTGCTAAACCCCTAACCAAATGTCTGAAAAAAGGAGCAAAAATAGATATCAACCATTTAGAATACTTAGAAGCATTCCAAAAATTAAAACTACTTATTTCCTAAGACCCAATCCTGAAAATAGCGAACTTTGAGAGAAAATTTAGATTAACGACCGACGCCAGCAATGTAGCTCCAGGAGCTGTTCTATCTCAAAATGGACATCCTATTACTTACATTAGTAGAACTTTAAATGAATACGACGTTAATTACAGGACAACATTCCGAAGTAGCTTCTGACCATCAACTATTGTGCTGGCTATACATACTAAAGGAGCCCAATTCAAAGTTGACTAGATGGAAGATTAGACTCTCAGAGTACGACTTCGACATATGATAAGGTACATCAAAGGAAAAGAAAACCATGTCGCGGATGCACGTTTTTTGGGGAATCCACGCAACATAGCGCGGAAGAAGATAGTAACAATCTAATAGGATTATCTGAGAATGCCATTAATTATCACAAACGACAAATCATTTTTACAAAAGGTCCCAATAATAATACAGAATACGAGACTTATTTCGAACGAGAGCAACAGTGTGATACCTTTGGACGTATGTTGCCATAAAAAGTATCTAATTGTATAATACGAATTGCAAGCTACAAATTAATCATAACACTCCAGTGCCCTGCCACCTTACATCAATTTCGATACGTTGTCAATAATTTATCGCCGCAATTTCCTAGCGCGGGGAAGACTGCAAAAAGCGGTATCAGCAGGTATACTCGTATATCGGTATTTCTTTATAAATTTTGAATTGGCCAATATCGATAACTTGCAATATAACGAGTAATCAAAATTAATATTTATTTAATTGCATTTTATAGTTTTGTATTTTTTACTGACCCTAAAATATGAAAAATTAAATATTAATCGTATGTTCACGTACGCGAGAAACAGCTCGCACTTCGCGCTCGCATCGTTTGTCCTTTTCTTTCCTACGCAAGTAATTTAGTTCTGACGTCATCGACAACTTCTTTGCTGGTCGAAGGGTCGAAATGGTTTATCTAATAACTTCAGTGTTTATTGTCCGATCGGATTGCAATTTGGAGGACAACTTCATATAGTATTTATCTATATATATACTAAAGCAGAGCGTTAAGAAATGAGTAAATCGCCATGTAAATCAAAATTGGCGGTTTGCGGGGGCGGTAGGCGTGTTATTCAAAATTCCTAAGCAAGTATATACTTTTCACGGCTCTTTCTGCCTGTTACATACATTTGCACAAAAATAGTATACCCTAATTTGAATATTTTCAATGGCCAAAGGATATAAAGAGGCAAAAATAAAAAAATAAGCCTAAAATATGTGAAAATAAAACTTAAATTAAACTTAAACAAAAGGCACCTAAAATGACTAAAGCCCGTTTAATTAGAAGACAATAATTTTCAATACATTTTCTCATATCTAGACCACGGTGACATCGTTGACACATATCCTGGAGTGCCCGGGCTATGCTGCCCCCCATCTCACTGCTTGTACCAAATCCGTTTCTTGGATTCGGCCACCTAACCCATCAGACGGCCAGGCAGTCACTTAGCATCAAGGGCGATAGCAACATCATACAAGAGCAGCACGTGGCACCTGATGCAGAAACAGCAGCATTTGCAGCCAACCCGGCTAACAGTCCACGGAAGAGGCAGTAAACAGCGCAGCCAATTAACAGACATTTCCGCCCCGCGCAGAGATGGAGCATCGCCGCTTTAACTGACCTTCAAATAGATTGAGATATTTTTTCAAGATCTGCTTGAAACCTACTAATTGGCCACTCAAAAAACAAAAGAAAAAAAGAAGACGTGATTTTCCGAATCTAGGTTTGCGTGTCACAAATGAACCAACAAATCAGCGCCAAAACAAACAAGTATTTCAAACTAGCAAGTATTACAAACAATTCAATAATAGACTATTCAATAATAAGCTAAAAAATATAAAATCCCTCAGTATTAATTGAACCCTGTCCTTTTTCTCCCTTGATGTGTGTCTTAACCCGTATGTATAATTGTTCCCCGTCGTTTTACTTGTTTATAACAGTGTTAAGTGAACGTTTCGTACGTTTAATAAATCATTATAAAATCGAATGTCTGTCTTTCATGTTTTTGACAAGATAACAGAATTTTAACTAAATCACATCGAAATGCGACTCTAAACAAACAGCAACAATACAACAACCATTAAATCTGGCAATTGTGAACATCAGACCGAGAAATTGCTGCATTCACTTATGTCACTTATTCTTTCCTCACCCAATAGAATAATTACTCTGTCATACAGCTGTTTTTATCTTAGTATTTTTACTCAAATATGATCTTGTCTTCTTCCTTGTTCTCATGTCTAAATACTTATATATACATACATGTTCTGTGACGATTTACTTGGTTCAATCAACATCTCTGAGTGGACTGTATTTGTTTTGTATCTATACCTTAAGATTCCCCTGTATATATCGCCTTAGAATGAACATAAACAGAATTTTAAATCGTAATACTGCCCGAATACATCTGACTAAATATCAACAAGTTACGAGCACCGTACCAGCCTCCAAGCCCAAAACTCTCTAACAAGGAAATTGCTATGGCCATAGAAAAGCTTCACCGTGTTCGTAAATACAAATTCAGTAAACCTAATGGCAACTCACCCAACTTAAAGTGCACTACAGAAGGGACAAAGTTTACCACCTATAGCCTCGCGCCTAAACTATCAAACTCCCGGCAAATATATCTTAACCAACGTAATAACAGCCTTAATCAGAATAAACATAATTAGTCCAAACACGTCCAACCATACCTTGTCTGAAAACAAAAGGTCAAGTCCACCGTGGCTCCCGTCACAACCCGAAATTCTAGAAAATATAGTTATAGAGAAAGCCCATAGCCAAAGGTCGACTGATCAAACAACCCCAACAATTCACCTAATTATATGACTAAAGGGAAGCTGCCCCTATCAACCCCCCACTGATCAGTTGTATCCGGTCGCTTAAAATCCTTCCCCAAAAATGCCACCCAACAAGATACATTTCAACGGCAGTTTCAAAAACACATGAGAACCTTTGGCAAGTCAGAATTTGTAGTAGAACATCCCACCTTCGTGCAAAGTAACCTTAATCCATTCACGCTACACTCAGAGCCGCAACAACAGCATACACATTACCCTCAAAAACAATCACTGCTACAATATACCAATGAAAAGAACCCAGCCACAACCAAATTAAATTTTTTGCCCCCTAAAACATCACCTCTACTAGCCTATTTGATATTATAAAACACTCCGCTAATCCTCTTAAATTCACCACAACTAGTGGACAAGAAACAGGGATCAGAGTTAAATGCGGTGAACCAAACTCATACTAAAATCTCATTAATCCATAATAACAACATCCTTCTACACACACATCAGATGTCCCAAAACAAAAGTATCCTTATAGTAATTATTGTAAAAACCTTCATGCCACACTTCAGCCGATAATATACGCTCACTATTGTCTAGCCTTAGTCATACAACAAAATACATAAATTTGTACTGGGTTACAATTAAACCTAATTGAAGTCGAACTCGATGCTAAAACCGTTAAAAATATTGAAGATCTATTAAAAATAAATAAACTAGATAGCCAAGAGATTGTGATTGAGCGACAAGCTAGAAGAACAGGTTCAGTCCAGATACCAACCAGCAGCCCTTTTTCCAGTCTACCAGCAACCTGACCAGCAGTCACCGCAACAGCAGCTTGCCCAACAAATACCGCAGCAACAACAATTGCAAACTCTATCTTGACCTTACCAATCGCCACAACAGGCACAATAACTAACTGCACAAACTGTTACACAACAAGCCATTACTCCTCAACCGCAAAGACCACGAACGCGAGCACTGTACATTAACAGCCCGAAACTTCCCTCAAAAATCATGCCAACAGGCTTCCGAACAGGGCCACAAAGCTCACCTTTACCTGCAAATCTTACAGTCAAGTAACCCGTGAGGCCACTGTTCTGCCGAGACTTGCTCACATGAAACTAAATAGACTGAAAACTGTCGTGGCAGCCGCTGCCGCCTCAAAAACTTCCCCATAAACCCAAACATCAATAGCCACAACTACAGCAACTTAAAACCATGCTAAATGCCCCATATCACTTCCAACAACAAACCCCACCAATACACTCAGAACAAAATCAAGCCGAAAACAGGCACATGAGTACATTACACCATCAGAAAGTCCTAATGGAAATACAGAACACTGTTTCTAGCAATGCCAAAAATATCACCCGCTTAAACTACAAAATAGATATGCTATTTAAACTAGTTAACGACAATCTTGGACCAATCTTAAAAAACAATCAAAACGCAGTCAATGGCAACATTGATAATGTCAAACAAGAGACAGTCAAACTCAAACAGCCACATCCGTGCATCCTATTCTCTCAACATAGCTTACTAAAACGCATTACTCAATAAGCTTGTTGAGATCGAGAACTTCATTCTCCACCATGTAATAGATATTATGATGATTTTAGAAACTAGAGTAAATACAGCCAATAGCATCAACATAGAGGATTATGTCTACTACCTAGTTCCCAACCCGGAATCCCCTGGAAAAGATGGAGTGGCTATTTATGTAGGATATGCCGACGTTCGTCTCGTTTTCTTTAATTGAAACACTGAGAATTTAGCTTAGTTTTATAACATAATAGTTTATTGCTAATTGTGAAATTAAATGTTGAAATTAAATGCGTTTAAATTGATTCAAAAAAATATGGAGCTTGAGCACACAACCGACACAACTGACACTCTCAAATCGACTTCCCTCTTTTTCTATAGATCTTTTTTTATGTATACTGCGATTACAGAGTCGCATCACAACTTGACTTATCCGATAACACTCTGATTTGACGACACGATTGATATCGATATTTAACTAAAACTGTCGGCCACTTCTAGTGTTGCGAACCGATCCCACATTCGGCCATCCTGAATTTTCATTCGGCTCGAATGATGTCTCTTGCGAAATTTCATCTAAAGGTTCCCATTTTTTCATGTACTCAGCTACTGTAAGAGTTTTCCCTGGACCTTCATGGTCACCAATTTTCTCTACTTCATATCTACCATGTGGTAGGACTTTAACTATCTTATACGGACCAAAAAATTTTCCCTTAAGCTTTAAACCTGAACCGTATTGCGTTCTTTTAATAGCAACTAATTCATTCAACTTATATTTTGATTCTTTTTTACGATTCTTATTGAACGTTCTTCGATTTTCCTGCTGGATTTCTTTTATATTATTTGCTGCTTCTACACGGAGACTTTCTCTTTCATTCTCGAACTGTTCAATATAAGCATCATCAATATATTTCTGCATATCATCCATTTTGTTGACTCTCATCTCAACACCTGTTAAAAGTCTAAAAGGAGATATTTTTGTACTCCTTGGTGGGGTACTGTTTATCACCTTTTGTATGGCTTCAATATGTTTATACCAACTACAAGTATTTCCTTGGCAGAGCTTCGATAACATCGGTATTACAATTTTATGGACGCGTTCAACCTGGCCGTTTCCCCGAGGAACTCCTGTCGCTATCATTAGATGTTGTATCCCCTCATCTTCGCAATATTCCCTAAACATGTTAGAAATAAAAGCTGCACCTCTATCGGATATAATACGCTTAGGATTTCCGAACACTCCTGCTTGTCTCTTAAGTCTATCTACCACTCCTTCAGCTGCCGTATTTTTAGTTGGATAAAGCCAAGTAAATTTTGAAAATGCGTCAACCACAACGAAGATATAATTGTAACTCTTGCTAGTCTGTTCTAGCGGACCAACATGATCTACGTGATATGTGCCTAAAGGTATATCCTCTTTTTTTATTGGTATTAAGAAACCTTCTTTCTTACCAGCCTTACTGTCCGAAATAATGCACTCAATACAACTTCTGACGATCTTATGCACTTTTGCAGATAACTGTCGAATATAGAATGTTTTTTCAACTGCCTCTTGAGTCCTTCTAACTGCAAAATGTCCTTGCCTATGGATACTTTTGATAATTTCTTCTTCCATCAGCGATGGTACTACTACAAGTTCCTTGATTGGATCTTTATACAAGATACCATGCTTAACATAGAAGTCATCATACGTACTGACGTCTAGCACAGCTAAAATAGCTCTAATCCATTCGTCTTTAGCTTGAGCCTGTTGCAACCTGTGATGTAAGCTATCCTCTAAAATGAAACAATTAACGCGACTTAACGCATCGACATGCTTCATTTTTGTTCCGCTACGATGCTCGATTTCGTAGTTAAAATCTTGAAGGAATAAAGCCCAACGTGATACTCTTAACGGCATATCACCGCGCTTTTTCATAGTCATTGTGAAAGCATTACAATCAGTAACTATTTTAAATTTGATCCCTAGCAAATACACACGCCATTTCTTTAATGCTTCGACAATCGCTAACACCTCTAGCTCATAAGAATGGTATTTTTCTTCTGCTGGCTTCGTTTTACGACTTAAATACTGAATCGGGTGAAATAGTTGATCTTCTCTAGCCTTTTGAAGTAACACACCGCCATAACCGTACATAGAAGCGTCTGTATGAACCTCAGTCTGCGCCTTTGGGTCATACAACTGCAACACTGGTGCACTCGTTAATGCCACTTGCAACTGCCTGAATGCTGTAAGCTGCTCTTCTTTAAATTCAAATTCTGCGTTCTTTCGAAGTAAGTCGGAAAGTGGTTTCGCTACCAACGCGTACGACTCAATAAAACGCCTAAAATACGATGTCAACCCAAGGAAACGTTGCAAACTCTTACGATTGGATGGAATCGGAAAATTCTGAACAGCTTTTGTTTTTGCCTCAGAAGGCCTAATTGTACCTTCCTCTACGATATATCCCAGAAAGTCTACTTTACTCTGCAAAAACTGACACTTCTTCCACTTGATTTGCAAATTATACTCTGCTGCTCTACTCAACACGTAACTCAATTTCTGGATACCTTCAGTTATGTCCTTAGCGGGGATAATAAGGTCATCCATATACGTGACAACAATATCTTTTTGCACCAAATCGACAAAAATTGCATGAATAAATCGAGAAAATACTGCTGGGGAATTAGATATTCCAAATGGAACAAAAAGGAATTCAAACTGCCCTGCATGTGTGACAAACGAAGTAAATTTTCGGGATTCTGTTTCGATTGGCACATGGAAAAAACCGTTTTCTAGATCAAGAGTGGTGAACACATTATGACCTTGCAACCTTTCGATAACATCATCTAACAAAGGCATAGGAAAGTTGTCTCTTACGATCTTTGCATTTAGCCGACGATAATCACAACATAACCTTTTACTGCCATCTTTTTTTGGTACAAGAACTATAGGAGATGCATATTCTGATGTACTGGTCTGAATTATATTTTCATCTAACCACTTTGCAATTTGAGTATTGACAACACATTTGTCTGCATGCGATATGCGTCTTGGACGTTCAAAAACTGGATACTCGTCATTCAACAAAATTTTCATCTGAATGGGACTTTTCTTATTCATTCCTGGTGAATATTCGCTTATCAGTTTCTCTACTGCCACAGCAGTTGGCTTGTCAAGGTGTGACAAATCAATATCTGATTCGTTTGTTGTTGAAAGCATGCAAATATCACCAAGCTCTTCAAACAATTCTAATTTTGAGTTGATCTCCAAGGTACTATTTGCAATAGTTTCATGCTCTTTCTTTGCCCTAGGGCAAAATTTCACTGATTGCTCAGAAACAATCAGATCAACAACATCCAAAACTGTGTTTCCAATAACAGCTGAATATTTTATATTGTCGTAGTCAACTACATGGAACGAGATATCTAAATAATGTCCGTCAATTTCAACTTTAGCTACAAAGCTACCTAGCGTATGAAGCTCACTGTTGCATATTCCAACAAGACAATGCTTTTCCTGCTTTAACTTCACGTTCCCTAGTTTCTTAAACACATCTGATCTAATCAAACAGAGATCACAGCCTGTATCGATTAATGCTGGAAATGAAACATTCTTGCAGGTTACCTTTTTGAAAATACATTTTCCACCAGAGTCTACTGTATTTACCATTGTGTTCATGCTCTTTTCCTGCTTAATTAAATTTGAACTAACACAATCTGCTGCTTTATGACCTGGTTGACTGCATTTAAAGCATTTTACTGCCTGCTTACAATCTTTTGCCAAATGTGATGGATCACCACATTTGAAACATTTCCTATTTTTCATAGCGTCCTTTTTTTCAGCGTCAACTTTCTTGTCTTTACATCCTTCATCTTTTCCGCTATGAGTTTGATGGCGACTGCTACGAATCTTTTCGTAAATTAAAACTTGCTCTTTCAACTCTTGTACTGTCCTAGCTTGATACAAATTACTCTTATTACTTCTTGAATCGGGAATACCTTCAATAAAGTACTCTATTAAGCTTTTCTCGTCCAAACTTACTGACTTGCCTATTTCCATTAGACTGTATAAATATTCTCTGTAGTCCTCACCTACACGCTTGCGCCGATTTCGTAACATACGATGGACTTCAATTGACGAAATTGATGCTCCAAACTCTGCCAACAATACTTGTTTAAGTGAATTCCAATCAGAAATTCCGTTTTGGCTGCGCATGAATATTTTTGCTGCACCTTTTAGCAATTGCTTTGAATATATAAACTTTTGAAGGTTGTTCCAATGAACTGCTTCTGCGTTATCTTCAAATTCTTGAACCCATTGTTCAACTGATGGCTGCCCTGATCCACTAAACTGAGACAGTGAATCTTCAATATCCCTCAACGTAAACATTGAACGTGTTTCAGGAACTGTAGAGTTATCTATCACCGAATCGTCATCATCAGAGGTATCATCGTTTACATCAACTTGCAATCCAAAACTTTCTAGCAATCGGTCTTGCAATGTTTGCTTTCTGCCTGTGGTAGGTAAGTTACGTTCTACCAACTTTTCTCGCAATTCTCTAACCCGTAATGCTAATATTTCGTCTCTGTTCATGTTGCTACTGTTGTTGCTCGTGCTTTACAAGTATTAAAAATATTTTTAAAACAGAATATTCTTTTCTTGGTGGTAAATACAATTCAATTGTTTTAACTATTTTGCAACTTTAAATAAAACTCAATAACCTACTGTTACCTCACGGTCGTTGCACTGCAGTCCTGTATGTAGAACACGCAGTTGTTAAATTCGTCGCTCCGCTTTGCTTGATATCACCCTCTGTGATTTTCCCACTGCAACTCAGCCTCTCTGCTAACTGTCTGCTCCAGCGTACTCGAACTCTTTACAAATCTTCGCTTTCAGCCTCTGCCAAGCCAATCCGAACTCCCACGTACACGCACTCCTTACAGATCGTCGCTTCTAGCCTCTGCCAAGCCAATCTGCTCTCTCTGACGCACACGCACTCTCTTCAGATCGTCGCTTCCAGCTTTTGCCAAGCCGATTTGCACTCGTCGTTCGCTATGTATTACGACAGAATACACACTAGTCGTCTCGCTCTAGCTCACTGCAGACATCTAGCCACTGGCGCCAGTCCGTACAAAAATTTTTAACGGTTCGCCACTTCCAGTGAATTGAATTTCACAATGTCACGCCGCTATTTTGGGATTTGATTTGCACAATATTCGCCACTTTGCCTTATAATTTTAAAGAATTATAATGCAACCAAGTCTTTTCTGTGTCACTGTTGTTCTTATTTTGGCTCTCACAAATCTACTACGCATTAAAAGTATTTCACAATGTTCTTCTCATTTACGTCGCATAAAACGCTATATCCCACTTCTGACACCAAATTTGTAGGATATGCCGACGTTCGTCTCGTTTTCTTTAATTGAAACACTGAGAATTTAGCTTAGTTTTATAACATAATAGTTTATTGCTAATTGTGAAATTAAATGTTGAAATTAAATGCGTTTAAATTGATTCAAAAAAATATGGAGCTTGAGCACACAACCGACACAACTGACACTCTCAAATCGACTTCCCTCTTTTTCTATAGATCTTTTTTTATGTATACTGCGATTACAGAGTCGCATCACAACTTGACTTATCCGATAACACTCTGATTTGACGACACGATTGATATCGATATTTAACTAAAACTGTCGGCCACTTCTAGTGTTGCGAACCGATCCCACATTTATGTTAAGCAAAATGTCCTTCGCCACTCATCACTCGACTCTATCTCCACGCCCATGGTTCAATGTGAACTAATGGCAAGTCTAATCCAATAATAATAAATTTTCTCTTGGAACACTAATATGCACACTTGGAAGATGCGGCCCCTTGAGGCCACCATCAGCCTAGATATAGAAGTAAACACATGCATGGACATAGATAATGTTATAACTAAGCTGAAAAGCGACATCCAATCAGCTGCTGCAGCAGCCACTCCTTCCAATACCTCTAACAGGACAGTCCGAGGCTCTATCAGAATCCAGCTGAGTGATACTTCTAGAAGATTTCTTATACTGAAACGTCAACAAAAGAGAATGAATCTAACCTAGCACACGCTAGCCAGCTAAAAACTCTATAGGAAAACACAAAACCAAAATCTCTTATAAAAGATAAAGCATAACAGCTAAACAATATAATCTAAATCAAATTAAAATTACTAATTATATAAACTACCGCTCTCGAGGTCTTGAACATCGCCAGCCGCCGTCGTCTATTTGTTCGTATTTAAATACTTGCATACATTCATATTCATTTACCACGCCACCTATTGGTTGAGTATTAGTATATATTTATGCACATGTATTTTTGGTAATTGACATGTGCATGGAAAAGAAGAGTCGAGAAACAGCTCGCGCTTCGCGTTCGCATCGTTTGTCCTTTTCTTTCCTACGCAAGTAATTTAGTTCTGACGTCATCGACAGCATCTTTGCTGGTCGAAGGGTCGAAATGGTTTATCTAATAACTTCAGTGTTTATTGTCCGATCGGATTGCAATTCGGAAGATAAGTTCATATAGTATTTATCTATATATATACTAAAGCAGAACGTTAAGAAATGAGTAAATCGCCATGTAAATCAAAATTAGCGGTTTACGGAGGCGGTAGGCGTGCTTTTCCAAATTGAAAATAAACTTGATCTGCGTATGGTATACACGAATCTTCATGCTAAATTTGGTGTCCCTAGCTTTTGTAATAGCTGAGATCGGCTGGTTCATCCAGACAGACGGACATGGCTCAGTCGACTCGGCTAGTGATCCTGAGCAAGAATATATATACTTTATGGGGTCTCCGACGCCTCCTTCTGCCCGTTACATACATTTGCACAAAGTTAGTATACCCTTTTTTGACCATTTTCAATGGTCCAAGGGTATAAAAATTAATAACTGTAAACAATTTAATCAACTGCCACTGCCACAAACTGTAATAACTAACAAAACAAGCACACAAAAATAACTAATTGAACACTACTTACTGTATGTTCTCTAACCCTAACCTACCTCATCATACAACATCTACCACGCAAAACTCAACCACTCAAATGCACATCCTGCTAATCACACACACACACACAACTACAGATTTCAACTGGTACTTTTCCACATTAATAACAAGAAAAAATACTAAAACTAATATACCACACTAATAAAAATTATAAGAATAATAAACCATAAACCATAAGAATAATAAACTGCAGCATACGAACATCAATAACACTAATTAACGACACAACCTAATTATATATAAAAAAATTAAACTAACCACATAAGAATGCAGCCACGCGACGTACTTGAAAAAAAAATAATAATAAATTGACAAGCGATGAATTAATCGATATTTTACTTCAACTCACGAGTAACACCGGAACGGAAAAAAATCGACAAATAATAAACAACTTAATAAAATAAAAAACAAGAGCAACAGTCGAGTTGCACACGACAGTAGGATACCCTTGGACGTATGTTGCCATAAAAAGTATTTAATTGTATAATACTAACTGCAAGCTATAAATTAATAATAATACTGGAGTGCGCTGCCACCTTGCTTCAATTTCGATATTTTGCCAATAATTTATCGCCGCAATTCCCTAAAGCGGTGTGAGCAGTAGATATCGGTATTTCTTTATAAATTTTAAATTGGTTAATATCGATAACAAGGTCCAAGGGTATAAAAATAAAAAAATAATAATAATTATCAAACCAATTTTCCATTCAATGGTTATACTTAACTATTAGATAATTAAATTTAAATTATTAAAATATGCCTACATACATATTTACATATACTCGTATCCTGTCATTTAGATTTCTTAATTTCTAACCTATTCCAAACATTACAAACTCATGCCTGAATACTAACAGATATCCCATTGTGATGGCTATGCAAAACCTCAAAAGTCCTAGCACTAATCTTTTCATTATCTAGTATATTTGAAAACGCCCAATCAATATGTGTATCCATATTGGTAGTGGACGTTTTCAAATCTAACAAATTCCTTAATCCTTTGCTAATCAAAAAATTATAAATACTCTTACACCTGTTAAAGGTTTTGAGGCACAAATTAAAATCTCCTAAAACTAGCAAGCTATCCCCTAAATCACCTAAACGAGAAAATTGATGAATTATCTCCTCAAATTCTATTTTAAATGTGGACAGAGGAAAGTCTGGACTAACTTATGGCATCAAACCTAAATATGCCGAACTCAAAAACTACTGAGCCAAAACTTTTTCTACTGCTAAAGGTATGGGAAACTCTATCTACTAGCTCGTTCTTTACATAAATTATGATGTCTGTTAAAGGCCTAATTGATTCAAGTTGAACCACAATAGTGAACCCAGGTATTTCTACAGTTTCATTGCTTATGGAAGTTTCCACGAAACATAATATTGATGACTGAAGCATCAGCTTGTCCGATCGAATATCTTCAAGATGGGAATTCAAGCTCTGAGTATTATGGAAGAAAATGTTAAGGGCAGAACTGTTAATTAAATAATCGTAATGAGTACACAGTAGTTTTTCAGTCCGCAATTTCTTCAATTGGGCTTTCACTTTATCATTATTTTGGGGAGACTTAGGAGGAACAAAATTCCCAATAATGAATAATCCTAAAGCAGTAGTTGCTCTACTGCAAGCTACGTATAATGCAGCACGCTGCATTCTGGAATTAGCATGGACTACCACTTTGCCATACGTAGCTCCCTGACTCTTATGAATTGTGATGCCTTCAGCAGGCACAATTGGAAACTGCCTACGGTCAATGTTAATTTGTGCGTTATTTGAATATTGAAAACTGCGAACAATTTTCTGAATAGGAGTCCATGAAGGATCTGTACGATGTGTACACTTCGAACGCGCAGATTCTCCTACAGTTTCCTCTGTAAATTTCATCCATAAAATGTTGCGAGTGTTGGATGTATTGAAATCTATTTGCATCAACACACCTGATGCCCCGTTTACTAATCCATCCCCTGTGTCTACATTGACCGTCATCATGTACTTGGCAGTATTTTTTAGGAGAAGAGACGTACAAAGTCCCTGTGTAGCGGAAGTTTTAAAACCCTTCACTTCTTCTAATATTCTTTGTTCCTAGCTGGTTCCAAATGGCCCGCCTTAATAAAATCTTCAGCAGTAGAGAAAAATTGCTCAGTAGCAATTGAGTTAAGTTTCGTTACATTAAATAAATCAACCTCATTATTATTACTAAACAGATGAATTGCATCATCGGGCACTGCCGATGGTTCGCATATTCTAGATTGGAAAAGGACAATATCATCGGCTGTCATACAACCCGATGCCATATTATTTAAGGCAGAAGCGAAAAGCTGATCGTCACGTTGACGCATTATCTCTGTGAGCTCAAAATACAAAAAAAGGTCCCAGAGATACGTACCAAATATTTCATGGTAAGGGTCAGTGGTATTTGGATCGAAAATCTAACTACCTCCTACGGGCTGTAACTGTCTAAGATCACCGAATACGATGATAGAAACACCACCAAAAGGAGAAGTATTTTTGAAAATTTGCTTCAAACGAGAATCTAAATAAGAAAACATTAGAGAGCTAACCATTGATATTTCATCAATAATAATTAATTTAAGATCGATTAACCTTGAATGAAGGCTATTAACTAAATCATGGCTTAAGGCCCTTAGAGGTGCTGAGCGAGATTGATTAACAGGAAGTGAAAACATGGAATGCAGTGTCGAACCACTAATTCCGAATGCTGCTTTTCCTGTTGGTGCACATAAGAGGATTTTAACAGATGTCGGATCAGCTCCTGGTATACTGTTATACATTACGGATAATGACTGAAAAATTGCTGATATAAGTCGACTCTTTCCGACTCCGGCGCCGCCTCCAACAAATTCATAAAAGACTGTATTGATTTTGGCATTATGCAAAGCATGTGTAAAATATAGCTTCTGCTTTAAATTAAGAGATCTAACTATATTAGCTAAGCTTTCCTGAGAAACTAAGGCTGGAAGCTTGATAAAACGGACATTACTATCTTCATCATTCATATCAATATTTCCATCCACATTTAAAACATTTAGATGTGGATCTATTTCAGGCAATCCTAAAACTGTGAAGCCATCATCTACCACTTCCTGTTCACCTACTTGATTATTCTCATTTTCTGCTTCCTATGTTAAGTGGCTCAGAGCATCTTCTAGTTCCCTATCATCTAGTAAATTATATTTTCTGCGATTGTTCTCTACTAACTCCGAATTTTCCCTACAGAACAATTCACAGTCATGTGTGACTAAATCCAAATGCTCATCTCGCCATGGGGCTTAAAGCATTTTTAGCTCTCTGAAATAGTCACTTGTTTCTGTATTGACATTAAATCTCCTATACCTAATTATGCACGCAGTGGTCCTCTTTCTGATGAAGCCACTATTATCGCGAAGAGCGTAAACTATTGATTCAGAAGCCCTAGGCACATCATCGTCAAAGTCATCTGCATTTTCTTGGCGAGCTCCTCGTTCTGATTTGCAGTAGCTATAAAAAGCGGATATCTCAGTGCCAAATATAAATTTGTTACCTAAATGTTGTAACTTTTGCTTAATAGTTACATTGTTATTGTCTTTAATCTCATTGATTGCCTCACGCATCAACATTGAGATACCTCTCTGAGACTTGTTAATATAATTAACGACGTAGCTGCAGCAAGCATAGGGGTCTAAAATAAACTGAATATCCATATTTGCTCGCTGCAACAAAAGGAGGTGCTTGTTATAAGCGTTAAGCTTGATTGCTGCAAAAGATCGCTTCAAAAAAACTTTTGGTTTCTTTATACTTGATCTTACAGCATTAATGTAGCCCTCATAACTAAGGTTAAGTTGATCGTGGGACAAAAAGTTGTTAAAATCGTTAAAATTTTCTACGCTTTCACGATCAAATGGGAAGTCGACCAGACTTTGAATTTTTTCGAAATTCCTACGATGTTCGGCCAAATTTGGAGCATTTTCTTCTAAAGGGAGAAGAATTTCTGTTTGAGGCATGGGAGGGTATGGGATACCAAATCTACAAATTTGTTTTGACCTAATTTCTCGCCTGCAAGAGTGCCCGTGACTATGGAGTTGATACTCCAAATATGGAGCAACGTCCGGGCAACTAGAATCAGCAGTAATAAACTGATCAATAAAGGACTTCACAGGCTTAAATGTGGACTCATTCTTTAGGTCGAGCTTTGGGGCGTCTTTCAGCCAGAACATGCCATGTATATGTGGAGAGCCTCTTTGCTGAAACTCCACTCGCCAATAAAACTTGATGACCTGGTGACAACCAAAGACACCGCCTTCCTTTTTCATCAGTTTTAAAACCTGTCTATATCGAAAATCGAAATATCTGGCACAGGTCACTGGGTCTGCTCTAATGAGACGAGCTTTCTCATTAAACCCCAAATTTAACGCTTCTTCTTCGGATACTTCTAGCTTGTCTACATTTTTACATAGCAAGACTAAAAGCTCAGGCCACCTAGTTTCCGCTGCGGAAAATGTTATAAAAAAAGTTGGAAGCCCTACCTGCCTAATAATAGCCATCACTTTCTTTTTCTCGTCCTCCCAATGAGCAGGAGACGTGCGAATACCTTTTAAAAGCCTATAGCCATCATCATGAAGTATTAACCTATTTAAAGTTTCATCATTACGTACATCAGCAGCCGAAATGCCTTGAGTGGCAGAGTGCTTACGTAAGCAAATTGATGTGCTATTCCTAATGCTAATCATTTCTAACTTTTTGAAGTTATGAAATAATTTATCAGTTCTACAACCTCTTCTATCAAAATTCCTAAGCTCTGATCTAACTATAGTTGTAAAACTTTCCTGACATTTCCTTTTAATGCCTGCAAATATTGTGGGAAAAGCCAGCTCCTCTGAATCACAATCGGTTATCATGTCAAGAGGTCGCTGACCCTCTCCTGGTGCTATAGCAATTCGAGGAATATCTATGTTTTCAACAGGGACATTTTCCATGAAGGTTTCTTGACCTCCTGGATTCAACTCTACCTCTTCTACTACTCTATGCTCATTAGGTTGTGCTGCCTTTTCTTACATTTGACACACAATGTCCCTGTCGTCTGCTGACGCAACAAATGGTACAGTCTCAGCTGAGTAAGAAGACAACCACTGCTCATTGATAGTAACCTGGTGCTTCTTATAAAGTTCTGTGTTCACTAAATACCGAATTGCATCAACTATCTTTGAGGGCCTTATGGTTTCAGCCATGAAATCATGGTTATACTCCATCCTACGCTTAAGATGAATCTGAACTACTTCGGCTTCATTAAATGCCCTGGGAAGGGAAGTTACAACATTTGCAACTGGAATTGGCACATTGATCACTGCTCCTTTAATGGCACTTTGACGTCCATATCCAAGAGACTTTATGATCATAAAAGGAAGACGGGGAGAAATCAGCCTTTCTTCTAGAGGCGTCAAGCCTTTCAGGCATTCCGGAAGCTCCGGAAAATTTAGGCCATTTGTAATAGAAGCCTTTGGTTTTTTCCCTGACTTAATACTGCGGCTGCAGGTTTTGCAAAAGCTAAACCTATTATTATGGGATGGAAACATAGAGGAAAGATACAAAATATCAACACTATCTGCCTCACTACACTTTTCCTCTATGACCTCACGCGAAATTTTGTCCACTTGATGTGGAAACCACAAACCTTTGCAACATATGCAAACCTGATCGGGTCCCTGCTTGACTGTCTTATTAAAATTGGCTATTAGGCAATCTAAACTAGTTTTAACCTGCGATATCCTATCATCTGGAAGGGTATTCGCACGGTCCACTCTATTGCGGGACGCGTTTCTCCTATTCTCTGCTATCCTATTGGTGCAAATACTCCTATATAGACTCACTCTTTGCGACATATTCCTATGGGCTTCAAAGGCCTCACGTTGAGCTCGAATTCGAGCACTGCGGCGTGCACTAGTATTGCGTGCCTGCTCAACAATCCTACGAATAGGATTGTTTCTAACCTGAGACCTTTGACTTCTATCTATTGCCCTTTCTAAAATTCGCGTCTCCTGATTTTGTCGCTGAATCGCCCTTCTAACAGCATCTCGTCCGCTTTCGTTGGACCTGAATTGTGGACATTGCCTGCGCCTCGATCGACGCAAAGTATTGGCAAGTTGTTCGGCATTTCTAGTTGAATGATCAGTTCGTCGAACACGGCGACGAACTGCATCCTGCTCACTTTCCTAAGATCGAAACTCAGCATCTTGCCTTCGACTCGAACGACGCGAAGTGTTGGCAAGTTGTTCGTCTGTTTTAATTGCAGAATCACTGCGACGTACACGGCGACGAACTGCATCCTGCTCTCTTTCCTGAGATCGAAACTCAGCATCTTGCCTGCGACTCGAACGACGCGAAGTGTTGGCAAGTTGTTCGTCTGTTTTAATTGCAGAATCACTGCGACGTACACGGCGACGAACTGCATCCTGCTCTCTTTCCTGAGATCGAAACTCAGCATCTTGCCTGCGACTCGAACGACGCGAAGTGTTGGCAAGTTGTTCGTCTGTTTTAATTGCAGAATCACTGCGACGTACACGGCGACGAACTGCATCCTGCTCTCTTTCCTGAGATCGAAACTCAGCATCTTGCCTGCGACTCGAACGACGCGAAGTGTTGGCAAGTTGTTCGTCTGTTTTAATTGCAGAATCACTGCGACGTACACGGCGACGAACTGCATCCTGCTCTCTTTCCTGAGATCGAAACTCAGCATCTTGCCTGCGACTCGAACGACGCGAAGTGTTGGCAAGTTGTTCGTATGTTTTAATTGCAGAATCACTGCGACGTACACGGCGACGAACTGCATCCTGCTCTCTTTCCTGAGATCGAAACTCAGCATCTTGCCTGCGAATCGAACGATGCGAAGTGTTGGCAAGTTGTTCGTCTGTTTTAATTGCAGAATCACTGCGACGTACACGGCGACGAACTGCATCCTGCTCTCTTTCCTGAGATCGAAGGTCAGCATCTCGCCTGCGCCTCGAACGACGCAAAGTGTCAGCAAGTTGTTCTTGTAATCTGATTGGCGAAGAAGCCCGAAGAGTAGTGTGACGAATTGTGTCCGGTAATTGCTCAACGGCCCTAAATGTTCTATTACTTCTGCGGACTCGATGCTGTTGACTATCTCTAACCCTTTCAGCTTCCCTAAATTCGAAATTTTGCCTACGTTCTCTATGTGCCTCTAGATTATTTACGCGTTCCTGCTCAGAAAAGTCTATATCTGACCTATTCAAACGATTTCTTTTTCGCTGTGTTTGACTCCTATTGCAAGCTGACTTTCTCTTAAGTCTAGGCATCTTCTAATATATAAGTTTTAAAATAATATATAGGTATGTTAAAAATAAAATTCTTATAAATTAATTTAATTTGAATATATATTTATCAAAAATTAATATATAGGTATTTATATAAAATAAAGTTAGTATATTTATTTATATATATAAATATATTCATATATTTAAATAGATATATATATATTATAATTATATTCATATATTTAAATAAATATATGTATATTATTTAAAATAATATATATTTAAATGAAAATAAATATCTAATGAAAGAACAAATAATAATAAAATTTAATAAGGAAAATAAAAATAAACAAAATGTGGAAAAAAGAATAAATATAAATCAAAGAAATAATAAATTAAACCTGCAAGAAATTCCAGCGAAAATTCCAATTTGAATCGCGGAAACGAACCGATACCGATGTTCACGTACAATCACACACACTTCAGAAGAGTCTATACACACTTTTCTAAAATTGCGCGCCACGTTCCGGGCAGGGCGCAATCATTCACACGCATAAAAAATGTTCCGTTAACGCATAACAATCACACACGAGGATTTACTTATTATATACTCGACTTATATTAATTTACATTAAATGTTAAATGTATCACGAACACGCGAATTAATTATATATTATTTTATATTTAATATCGAAAATACAAATGATAATCGACAATCGACGACGACACCGAACACGCCAATCGCAAACTACAAATTAACATAACACTGAAGCGCGCTGCCACCTTGCAACAATTTTGATACGTTGCCAATAATTTATCGCCGCAATTAAAAAGTGCGCGAAACCTTAAATTTATAATAATGATCTATAGAATCTAATATACATACAAAATATACATATATTAAAAAAACAAAGTAGAAGAAATGTTAGTACATTTTTTTCAAACATAGTTTCAATAGACGTGGGGATATAATATAATTTACACATATTAATATAATTTATATGCAAAACATATGAAATATATATCGATATGTTTAATATATATTAAAAGCTATCGATATGATAGCTCATAATATATCGTGAAATCTAAATTAATATTTATTTAATAAAAAGTCAATATATAAATTATTAAATAATAATAATAATATGTCTATATTAGAAATCTAGTAAATACCTGCATTCATGCATGCCGATCAACCACGCTATTGGTTGTATATAATTTTACATATGTATGTGTGAACACAAATTAAGTATGTATAAGTGTTTGCATTTATGCACATGTATTTTGGGTAATTGACATGTGCATGAAAAAGAAGAGTCGAGAAACAGCTCGCGCTTCGCGCTCGCATCGTTTATCCTTTTCTTTCATGCACAAGTAATTTAGTTCTGACGTCATCGACAACTTCTTTGCTTTCTTCATATTCATATATACGCCACCTATTGGTTGAGTGTTAGCATATATTTATGCACATGTATTTTCGGTATTTGACATGTGCATGGAAAAGAAGAGTCGAGAAACAGCTCGCGCTTCGCGTTCGCATCGTTGTCCATTTCTTTCATTCATAAGGAACTTAGTTCTGACGTCATCGACAAGTTCTTTGCTGGTCGAAGTGTCGAAATGGTTTATCTAATAACTTCAGTGTTTATTGTCTGATCGGATTGAAATTTGGAGGATAAGTTCATATATTATTTATCTATATATATGCTAAAGCAGAACGTTAAGAAATGAGTTCTTCGAATGTAAATAGCAATGTAAACCAAAATTGGCGGTTTGCGGGGGCGGTAGGCGTGTTATTCCAAATTGAAAATAAACTTGATCTGCGTATGGTATACAGGAATCTTCATGCTAAATTTGGTGTCCCTAGCTTTTGTAATAGCTGAGATCGGCGCGTTCATCCAGACAGACAGACAGACGGACAGACGGACAGACAGACGGACATGGCTCAATCGACTCGGCTATTGATCCTGAGCAAGAATATATATACTTTATGGGGTCTCCGACGCCTCCTTCTGCCTGTTACATACATTTGCACAAAGTTAGTATACCCTTTTTTGACCATTTTCAATGGTCCAAGGGTATAATAACATTTTAAACAAAACAATAATCCTCTGTAGTCTAAATCCTTATAAGAATATACAAAATGCATACAATCAAATTAATATTAAACAAGTATATAATAAAAACAACCAATAATCATCACACCTAACTTACCCAAAAATAAAATCAAAACATAAAATAATATTTTTAACAAATCACAAAAAAACAAAAACAATATAATTAAAAATCAATAGATTAACTAAATGTCCTTATTTAACTCAATAATCTACACTCATAAACAAGACACCTTCACATAATAACCCCCAACTAGCCCAAGGCATATTTTTGGGCTTATGCTTCCCCCCACTACTACTTCATAGTAAATGGACACCAATCCCCATTTAAAATTCCCATCCTCAACAGCCGGTCACCTGCAAGTAAACAAAGAAAACAAATTTTAAGACCCAACTATAAAATTAAAAATGGATACAAATTTTAATAATAAAGAACTACCCTTAATTGATGCCAAGTATCGCGCGTGGCCGTCTCCAGCATTTTTCAAACCTGTACGTCACCTGAAAAATACAATTATAAACACCATTAAAAACAATAATTTCAATCCATAAAAGACCAGTCAATTACCATGGATCCTTATCAATACTAATCGTCTGTACCTGCTCGCCGCCTGGAGCTGCTCGTCCATCACCCTGTCCACCTGAAAACACAAATATAAACATTAAAATTAATCTAATAAACAGTCATCAAAACACAACCAACAAATACTCATCTTTACCGCCGTCACTCCTGGAATTTCAAACATGCTAGACACCTGTTAAAAACCAGTCGAACGCTACAGTCAGGTGCTGACTGTATAAGGCCATAAATTATAGTACTGCATATAAACTATTGTAAATACAAGTTTGTACAATATTTTTTTTTTATTATATTTAAAGAAAGCAATTTAATAAAGTTATTTAAACTACTACTATAACGATTAATTTGCTATTAGTTATTAATGAATTATGCTTTATTTGCATTTAAATTTCGCGTTGTTATAATATGTTCGAACGACACGCAAAAATTTAATTGACGAACAGAAGAAGAAGAACGCGTAGACAATGCAACAGCGAATAGACAAGTGTTTTAAGCATTAGACTAAGCGAGAAAGCAATAAGTACAATAAGTATTTGTATGCAGTTTTAGAGCTTTCGAAAATTCGTTACATATGATTCTTCTTGATTTTTTGGCACGAGTTAAATTTGCATATTGTGTCTTCTCGCTCTGTCTAATGTCTATATGTACATATGGATGTAAATAGTTGCATACATTCAGATCGATTTACCACCTCACCTATTGGTTGTATACAAATGTATATTTGTATGTACGTACACAAATTAAGTAGTTATGAGTTTTAACATACATATATGCACATCTATTTTCGCTAATTGACTTGTGCATGAAAAACGAGAGCAACAGTCGAGCGCCACGCGAAAGTGGGATACCCTTGGACGTATGTTGCTATAAAAATTATTTAATTGTATAATACTAATCGCAAGCTACAAATTAATCATAACACATGTGCATGAAAAACGAGAGCAAAAGTCGAGCGCCACGCGACAGTGGGATACCCTTGGACGTATGTTGCTATAAAAAGTATTTAATTGTATAATACTAATTGCAAGCTACAAATTAATACGATACGTTGTCAATAATTTATCGCCGCAATTCCCGTAGCGCAAGACTGCAAAAAGCGGTGTGAGCAGTACTTATCGGTATTTCTTTATAAATTTTGAATTGGCCAATATCGATAACTTGCAATATATCGAGTAATCAAAATTAATATTTATTTAATTGCATTTTATGGTTTTGTATTTTTTATTGACCCTAAAATATGAATTATTATATAATAATCATATGTGCACGTAAGCATATTATGAATATTATGAATATGTACACAAGCATGTAAATACAATAGTTGCATACATTCATATTCATTTACCACGCCACCTATTGGTTGAGTGTTAGCATATATTTATGCACATGTATTTTCTTTAATTGACATGTGCATGGAAAAGAAGAGTCGAGAAACCGATCGCGCTTCGCGCTCGCATCGTTTGTCCTTTTCTTAGCTACGCAAGTAATTTAGTTCTGACGTCATCGACAACCTCTTTGCTGGTCGAAGGGTCGAAATGGTTTATCTAATAACTTCAGTGTTTATTGTCCGATCGGGCTACAATTTGGAGGATAAGTTCATATAGTATTTATCTATATTTATGCTAAAGTATAACGTTAAGAAATGAGTATTTCGAATGTAAATCGCAATGTAAATCAAAATTGGCGGTTTGCGGGGGCGATAGGCGTGTTATTCCAAATTGAAAATAAACTTGATCTGAGTATGGTATACAGGAATCTTCATGCTAAATTTGGTGTTCGTAGCTTTTGTAATAGCTGAGATCGCCGCGTTCATCCAGACAGACGGACAGACGGACAGACAAACGGACAGGGCTCAATCGACTCGGCTAGTGATCCTGAGCAAGAATATATGTACTTTATGGGGTCTCCGACGCCTCCTTCTGCCCGTTACGTACATTTGCACAAAGTTAGTATACCCTTTTTTGACCATTTTCAATGGTCCAAGTGTATAAAAAGAGTTGAGAAACAGCTCGAGCTACGCGCTCGCATCTGTACCGGACTGATGCAGCCTATATTTCGCTTGCTTCCGCGATCGACGTGTGAACTGTTGTTGTTGATTTTCATTGAATACAAATTTTAGCGTGTACCAAAATTCGTTCCATTTGCTACTTCTATGAATGCATTGTGTCTTCTCGCTCTGTCTAATGTGTTTACGCAAGTGTAAATGCTTAATGTTATATGTATATGTATGTATATTTGTATAAATATATATTTATGTACATTTACTTATGTAATAATATAAGGGAAAAAATTACAAATATTATAAAATTAAATATATCAAAATACGAGTATGTAAAATAAATATGAAAGCACAAAATGTGAACCTGGGAAATCGAACCCCCATTTGATAGCCGCAGGAGTTTATTAGTGGTTCAGTGAGCTAAAAAAACAAAATTAAACGGTAAAAATTTGTTAAAATTTATTTAAAAATAATAATTATTTATATTAAATGTAAAATAATTAATATAATGTTTGTCTTAAATATTGCATAAACAATAAATCAAAATCAATGAAATCGCATTGAGGAATACTATTTTTAATTGAAATTTAATTTAACATGAGCCCCCGCGGCAGCTACTTTCGTTTTAGTTTATGAGAATAAAAGAAATAAATAAGATCATTAATCAATAAAATGGAAAGAATGGAACGCTATCGCACATGAGAATGCGCAACAATACACACACAACCCTAAAAAATTCGGTCGGCCACTCTAACCGCTCAGCTATTGGCTCTTCTCTTGCTTAGTCGTTAAGATTGCATGGTAAACCATTTCTGTTATATTTGTCATGTGTGATATTCAACTTCGGATGTTGAGTTAATATTGTTACTTCTAGAGAGGCGTGTCGCAATTCCAAAAAAATTTTGTAACACTGCCATATATAAGAACGTTGTTACAAAATTTGGTGGCTCTAGCTTACATAGTTTCTGAGATATACGCGTTCATACAGACGGACAGACAGACATAGCTTAATCGACTCGTCTGTTGATCCTGATTCAAAATATATATAGTTTATGGGATCGGAATTGCATCTTTCTGCCTGCTACGCACATTTTCGTTCCGACAAACACAATAGTCCATGAATTTTTTTAAAACCATGGCCTAAAAATAATTTATACATAAAGTCCAACTACTTACCATGGATCTCCAACAATCCTGCTCGCCGCCTGGAGCTGCTCGTCCGGCATCCTTTCCACCTGAAAAATACAAATATAAATATTTAAACTAATCCGGAAAATATCATTAAATACAACCAGCAAATACTCACCTTCACCCCCGCCAATCCTGTACAAGCCGTCTTAAACGATCCCCTTCCATCTTTCGGTCAGCTGCAACAAAACAAAGAAAATAAACATTAATTCAACCATAAACTAACATAAGTAAAAATTAAGTAAATAAACTATTCTTAACTGATGCCAATCCTGCCTCATCGTCACCTTCAGCAATCATAACCTGCTCGTCACCTATAAAACACAAATATAAACACTAATAAAAACAATAATTCAACACATAAATACCAACAACTTACCATGGATCTTCATCTATCTACGCCGTCTGTGCCTGCTCGCCGCACAGAGCTGCTTGTCCGTCAGCCTACCCACCTGAAAAACATATAATATAATTAACTAAATAAAAAAAATTTAAATTACAAAATAAATATTAATCGGATAAAATCAACTATACAAAAGCTTTAATAACTTATATTAACTGCTGCCACTTCTACCAAACTCGTCGCCATCCAAGTAAACGTCCTCTACGTTGGACACCTGTAATAAAATAAAACAATAAACATTAATATCAATAATTATAAAACAAACCTTGCAAACACATAAAATACACATAAATAATTCATCAACTCTAAATAATTTCTAAATCGCATCAATTAATATAAAACTCTAAAAACAACGAAAGCAACAGTCGAGCGACACGCGACCGTGGGATACCTTTCGACGTATGTTGCTATAAAAAGTATCTAATTGTATGATACTAATCTAATTGTATGATACAAGCTACAAATTAATCATAGCCCTGCAGTACGCTGCGACCTTGCTTCAATTTCGATACGTTGCCAATAATTTATCGCCGCAATTTCGTAGCGCGCAGAAGACTGCAAAAAGCGGTGTAAGCAGTATATTTTGGTTTCTTTATAAATTTTAAGTGGGCCAATATCAATAACACATAATATATCAAGTAATCAAAAGTCAAAGATTTGGTCACTGTTTTCTTCGATTACCATGGCGTAGTGCATCAGGAGTTTTTACCATATGGTCGTACGGTAAATAAACAATATTATCTTGAAGTTATGCGGCATTTGCGAGAAGCAATACGAAGAAAATGTCCAGAATTGTGGAAAAACAATTTATGGCTTTTGCATCACGATAATGCCCCTGATCACTCATCTTTGCTTTTGAGATATTTTTTGGCCAAAAACAACATCAAAATCATGCCTCAGTCACCATATTCACCGGATTTTTTCTGGTTTCCAAAACTAAAGAGACCTATGAAGGAACGGAGATTTGCAACTATTGAGGATAGACTACATCGCTGGAAGAGTTTAAGGCTATACCGAAAAGTGTTTTGAGGATTGGAAAAACCGTTGGCTTAAGTGTATTATATCTGAGGGGGATTATTTTCAAGGGGACAACATAAATATCTATAAATAAATATTTTTTCTTATAAATACAAAGTCACCTTACTTTTTGAACACACCTCATATATGCTAAAGCGGAACGTTAAGAAATGAGTACTTCGAATGTAAATAACAATGTAAATCAAAATTGTCGTTTTGCGGAGGCGGTAGGCGTGTTATTCCAAGTTTAAAATAATCTGGATGTGAATGGTTTAGATTTAGTAAAAAATTAATAAATACAAGAGCAACAGTCGAGTTGCACACGACAGTAGGATACCCTTGGACGTATGTTGCCATAAAAAGTATTTAATTGTATAATACTAATTGCAAGCTATAAATTAATAATAATACTGGAGTGCGCTGCCACCTTGCTTCAATTTCGATATTTTGCCAATAATTTATCGCCGCAATTCCCTAAAGCGGTGTGAGCAGTAGATATCGGTATTTCTTTATAAATTTTAAATTGGTTAATATCGATAACAAGGTCCAAGGGTATAAAAATAAAAAAATAATAATAATTATCAAACCAATTTTCCATTCAATGGTTATACTTAACTATTAGATAATTAAATTTAAATTATTAAAATATGCCTACATACATATTTACATATATCCTGTCATTTAGATTTCTTAATTTCTAACCTATTCCAAACATTACAAACTCATGCCTGAATACTAACAGATATCCCATTGTGATGGCTATGCAAAACCTCAAAAGTCCTAGCACTAATCTTTTCATTATCTAGTATATTTGAAAACGCCCAATCAATATGTGTATCCATATTGGTAGTGGACGTTTTCAAATCTAACAAACTCCTTAATCCTTTGCTAATCAAAAAATTATAAATACTCTTACACCTGTTAAAGGTTTTGAGGCACAAATTGAAATCTCCTAAAACTAGCAAGCTATCCCCTAAATCACCTAAACGAGAAAATTGATGAATTATCTCCTCAAATTCTATTTTAAATGTGGACAGAGGAAAGTCTGGACTTTTATATAATATAAGAAAACTTATGGCATCAAACCTAAATATGCCGAACTCAAAAACTACTGAGCCAAAAGTTTTTCTACTGCTAAAGGTATGGGAAACTCTATCTACTAGCTCGTTCTTTACATAAATTATGATGCCTGTTAAAGGCCTAATTGATTCAAGTTGAACCACAATAGTGAACCCAGGTATTTCTACAGTTTCATTGCTTATGGAAGTTTCCACGAAACATAATATTGATGACTGAAGCATCAGCTTGTCCGATCGAATATCTTCAAGATGGGAATTCAAGCTCTGAGTATTATGGAAGAAAATGTTAAGGGCAGAACTGTTAATTAAATAAACGTAATGAGTACACAGTAGTTTTTCAGTCCGCAATTTCTTCAATTGGGCTTTCACTTTATCATTATTTTGGGGAGACTTAGGAGGAACAAAATTCCCAATAATGAATAATCCTAAAGCAGTAGTTGCTCTACTGCAAGCTACGTATAATGCAGCACGCTGCATTCTGGAATTAGCATGGACTACCACTTTGCCATACGTAGCTCCCTGACTCTTATGAATTGTGATGCCTTCAGCAGGCACAATTGGAAACTGCCTACGGTCAATGTTAATTTGTGCGTTATTTGAATATTGAAAACTGCGAACAATTTTCTGAATAGGAGTCCATGAAGGATCTGTACGATGTGTACACTTCGAACGCGCAGATTCTTCTACAGTTTCCTCTGTAAATTTCATCCATAAAATGTTGGGAGTGTTGGATGTATTGAAATCTATTTGCATCAACACACCTGATGCCCCGTTTACTAATCCATCCCCTGTGTCTACATTGACCGTCATCATGTACTTGGCAGTATTTTTTATGAGAAGAGACGTACAGAGTCCCTGTGTAGCGGAAGTTTTAAAACCCTTCACTTCTTCTAATATTCTTTGTTTCCTAGCTGGTTCCAAATGGCCCGCCTTAATAAAATCTTCAGCAGTAGAGAAAAATTGCTCAGTAGCAATTGAGTTAAGTTTCGTTACATTAAATAAATCAACCTCATTATTATTACTAAACAGATGAATTGCATCATCGGGCACTGCCGATGGTTCGCATATTCTAGATTGGAAAAGGACAATATCATCGGCTGTCATACAACCCGATGCCATATTATTTAAGGCAGAAGCGAAAAGCTGATCGTCACGTTGACGCATTATCTCTGTGAGCTCAAAATACAAAAAAAGGTCCCAGAGATACGTGCCAAATATTTCATGGTAAGGGTCAGTGGTATTTGGATCGAAAATCCAACTACCTCCTACGGGCTGTAACTGTCTAAGATCACCGAATACGATGATAGAAACACCACCAAAAGGAGAAGTATTTTTGAAAATTTGCTTCAAACGAGAATCTAAATAAGAAAACATTAGAGAGCTAACCATTGATATTTCATCAATAATAATTAATTTAAGATCGATTAACCTTGAATGAAGGCTATTAACTAAATCATGGCTTAAGGCCCTTAGAGGTGCTGAGCGAGATTGATTAACAGGAAGTGAAAACATGGAATGCAGTGTCGAACCACTAATTCCGAATGCTGCTTTTCCTGTTGGTGCACATAAGAGGATTTTAACAGATGTCGGATCAGCTCCTGGTATACTGTTATACATTACGGATAATGACTGAAAAATTGCTGATATAAGTCGACTCTTTCCGACTCCGGCGCCGCCTCCAACAAATTCATAAAAGACTGTATTGATTTTGGCATTATGCAAAGCATGTGTAAAATATAGCTTCTGCTTTAAATTAAGAGATCTAACTATATTAGCTAAGCTTTCCTGAGAAACTAAGGCTGGAAGCTTGATAAAACGGACATTACTATCTTCATCATTCATATCAATATTTCCATCCACATTTAAAACATTTAGATGTGGATCTATTTCAGGCAATCCTAAAACTGTGAAGCCATCATCTACCACTTCCTGTTCTCCTACTTGATTATTCTCATTTTCTGCTTCCTATGTTAAGTGGCTCAGAGCATCTTCTAGTTCCCTATCATCTAGTAAATTATATTTTCTGCGATTGTTCTCTACTAACTCCGAATTTTCCCTACAGAACAATTCACAGTCATGTGTGACTAAATCCAAATGCTCATCTCGCCATGGGGCGTAAAGCATTTTTAGCTCTCTGAAATAGTCACTTGTTTCTGTATTGACATTAAATCTCCTATACCTAATTATGCACGCAGTGGTCCTCTTTCTGATGAAGCCACTATTATCGCGAAGAGCGTAAACTATTGATTCAGAAGCCCTAGGCACATCATCGTCAAAGTCATCTGCATTTTCTTGGCGAGCTCCTCGTTCTGATTTGCAGTAGCTATAAAAAGCGGATAGTGCCAAATATAAATTTGTTACCTAAATGTTGTAACTTTTGCTTAATAGTTACATTGTTATTGTCTTTAATCTCATTGATTGCCTCACGCATCAACATTGAGATACCTCTCTGAGACTTGTTAATATAATTAACGACGTAGCTGCAGCAAGCATAGGGGTCTAAAATAAACTGAATATCCATATTTGCTCGCTGCAACAAAAGGAGGTGCTTGTTATAAGCGTTAAGCTTGATTGCTGCAAAAGATCGCTTCAAAAAAACTTTTGGTTTCTTTATACTTGATCTTACAGCATTAATGTAGCCCTCATAACTAAGGTTAAGTTGATCGTGGGACAAAAAGTTGTTAAAATCGTTAAAATTTTCTACGCTTTCACGATCAAATGGGAAGTCGAGCAGACTTTGAATTTTTTCGAAATTCCTACGATGCTCGGCCAAATTTGGAGCATTTTCTTCTAAAGGGAGAAGAATTTCTGTTTGAGGCATGGGAGGGTATGGGATACCAAATCTACAAATTTGTTTTGACCTAATTTCTCGCCTGCAAGAGTGCCCGTGACTATGGAGTTGATACTCCAAATATGGAGCAACGTCCGGGCAACTAGAATCAGCAGTAATAAACTGATCAATAAAGGACTTCACAGGCATAAATGTGGACTCATTCTTTAGGTCGAGCTTTGGGGCGTCTTTCAGCCAGAACATGCCATGTATATGTGGAGAGCCTCTTTGCTGAAACTCCACTCGCCAATAAAACTTGATGACCTGGTGACAACCAAAGACACCGCCTTCCTTTTTCATCAGTTTTAAAACCTGTCACTAGGTCTGCTCTAATGAGACGAGTTTTCTCATTAAACCCCAAATTTAACGCTTCTTCTTCGGATACTTCTAGCTTGTCTACATTTTTACATAGCAAGACTAAAAGCTCCGGCCACCTAGTTTCCGCTGCGGAAAATGTTATAAAAAAAGTTGGAAGCCCTACCTGCCTAATAATAGCCATCACTTTCTTTTTCTCGTCCTCCCAATGAGCAGGAGACGTGCGAATACCTTTAAAAAGCCTATAGCCATCATCATGAAGTATTAACCTATTTAAAGTTTCATCATTACGCACATCAGCAGCCGAAATGCCTTGAGTGGCAGAGTGCTTACGTAAGCAAATTGATGTGCTATTCCTAATGCTAATCATTTCTAACTTTTTGAAGTTATGAAATAATTTATCAGTTCTACAACCTCTTCCACTTGATGTGGAAACCACAAACCTTTGCAACATATGCAAACCTGATCGGGTCCCTGCTTGACTGTCTTATTAAAATTGGCTATTAGGCAATCTAAACTAGTTTTAACCTGCGATATCCTATCATCTGGAAGGGTATTCGCACGGTCCACTCTATTGCGGGACGCGTTTCTCCTATTCTCTGCTATCCTATTGGTGCAAATACTCCTATATAGACTCACTCTTTGCGACATATTCGTATGGGCTTCAAAGGCCTCACGTTGAGCTCGAATTCGAGCACTGCGGCGTGCGCTAGTATTGCGTGCGTGTATTACGAACAGGATTGTTTCTAACCTGAGACCTTTGACTTCTATCTATTGCCCTTTCTAAGATTCGCGTCTCCTGATTTTGTCGCTGAATCGCCCTTCTAACAGCATCTCGTCCGCTTTCGTTGGACCTGAATTGTGGACATTGCCTGCGCCTCGATCGACGCAAAGTATTGGCAAGTTGTTCGGCATTTCTAGTTGAATGATCAGTTCGTCGAACACGGCGACGAACTGCATCCTGCTCTCTTTCCTGAGATCGAAACTCAGCATCTTGCCTGCGACTCGAACGACGCGAAGTGTTGGCAAGTTGTTCGTATGTTTTAATTGCAGAATCACTGCGACGTACACGGCGACGAACTGCATCCTGCTCTCTTTCCTGAGATCGAAACTCAGCATCTTGCCTGCGACTCGAACGATGCGAAGTGTTGGCAAGTTGTTCGTCTGTTTTAATTGCAGAATCACTGCGACGTACACGGCGACGAACTGCATCCTGCTCTCTTTCCTGAGATCGAAGGTCAGCATCTCGCCTGCGCCTCGAACGACGCGAAGTGTCAGCAAGTTGTTCTTGTAATCTGATTGGCGAAGAAGCCCGAAGAGTAGTGTGACGAATTGTGTCCGGTAATTGCTCAACGGCCCTAAATGTTCTATTACTTCTGCGGACTCGATGCTGTTGACTATCTCTAACCCTTTCAGCTTCCCTAAATTCGAAATTTTGCCTACGTTCTCTATGTGCCTCTAGATTATTTACGCGTTCCTGCTCAGAAAAGTCTATATCTGACCTATTCAAACGATTTCTTTTTCGCTGTGTTTGACTCCTATTGCAAGCTGACTTTCTCTTAAGTCTAGGCATCTTCTAATATATAAGTTTTAAAATAATATATAGGTATGTTAAAAATAAAATTCTTATAAATTAATTTAATTTGAATATATATTTATCAAAAATTAATATATAGTTATATATATAAAATAAAGTTAGTATATTTATTTATATATATAAATATATTCATATATTTAAATAGATATATATATATTATAATTATATTCATATATTTAAATAAATATATGTATATTATTTAAAATAATTATATTATAAATGAAAATAAATATCTAATGAAAGAACAAATAATAATAAAATTTAATAAGGAAAATAAAAATAAACAAAATGTGGAAAAAAGAATAAATATAAATCAAAGAAATAATAAATTAAACCTGCAAGAAATTCCAGCGAAAATTCCAATTTGAATCGCGGAAACGAACCGATACCGATGTTCACGTACAATCACACACACTTCAGAAGAGTCTATACACACTTTTCTAAAATTGCGCGCCACGTTCCGGGCAGGGCGCAATCATTCACACGCATAAAAAATGTTCCGTTAACGCATAACAATCACACACGAGGATTTACTTATTAT
Source organism: Zaprionus ornatus (assembly GCA_018904035.1). NCBI lineage: Eukaryota > Metazoa > Arthropoda > Insecta > Diptera > Drosophilidae > Zaprionus > Zaprionus ornatus. Next base: position 594,871 of record JAEIFZ010000236.1, read on the forward strand.
ATACTCGACTTATATTAATTTGCATTAAATGTTAAATGTATCACGAACACGCGAATTAATTATATATTATTTTATATTTAATATCGAAAATACAAATGATAATCGACAATCGACGACGACACCGAACACGCCAATCGCAAACTACAAATTAACATAACACTGAAGCGCGCTGCCACCTTGCAACAATTTTGATACGTTGCCAATAATTTATCGCCGCAATTAAAAAGTGCGCGAAACCTTAAATTTATAATAATGATCTATAGAATCTAATATACATACAAAATATACATATATTAAAAAAACAAAGTAGAAGAAATGTTAGTACATTTTTTTCAAACATAGTTTCAATAGACGTGGGGATATAATATAATTTACACATATTAATATAATTTATATGCAAAACATATGAAATATATATCGATATGTTTAATATATATTAAAAGCTATCGATATGATAGCTCATAATATATCGTGAAATCTAAATTAATATTTATTTAATAAAAAGTCAATATATAAATTATTAAATAATAATAATAATATGTCTATATTAGAAATCTAGTAAATACCTGCATTCATGCATGCCGATCAACCACGCTATTGGTTGTATATAATTTCACATATGTATGTGTGAACACAAATTAAGTATGTATAAGTGTTTGCATTTATGCACATGTATTTTGGGTAATTGACATGTGCATGAAAAAGAAGAGTCGAGAAACAGCTCGCGCTTCGCGCTCGCATCGTTTATCCTTTTCTTTCATGCACAAGTAATTTAGTTCTGACGTCATCGACAACTTCTTTGCTTTCTTCATATTCATATATACGCCACCTATTGGTTGAGTGTTAGCATATATTTATGCACATGTATTTTCGGTAATTGACATGTGCATGGAAAAGAAGAGTCGAGAAACAGCTCGCGCTTCGCGCTCGCATCGTTGTCCTTTTCTTTCATGCATAAGGAATTTAGTTCTGACGTCATCGACCAGTTCTTTGCTGGTCGAAGTGTCGAAATGGTTTATCTAATAACTTCATTGTTTATTGTCTGATCGGATTGCAATTTGGAGGATAAGTTCATATATTATTTATCTATATATATGCTAAAGCAGAACGTTAAGAAATGAGTTCTTCGAATGTAAATAGCAATGTAAACCAAAATTGGCGGTTTGCGGGGGCGGTAGGCGTGTTATTCCAAATTGAAAATAAACTTGATCTGCGTATGGTATACAGGAATCTTCATGCTAAATTTGGTGTCCGTAGCTTTTGTAATAGCTGAGATCGGCGCGTTCATCCAGACAGACAGACAGACGGACAGACGGACAGACAGACGGACATGGCTCAATCGACTCGGCTATTGATCCTGAGCAAGAATATATATACTTTATGGGGTCTCCGACTCCTCCTTCTGCCTGTTACATACATTTGCACAAAGTTAGTATACCCTTTTTTGACCATTTTCAATGGTCCAAGGGTATAAAAATGTAACTAATATTTATAAGTTGCTCGATGAGTAATATAAAGAAATATAAAATATTATTTATATTGGCAACGTATCGAAATTGAAGCAGCGGAGTGCAGTGTTATAATTAATTTGTAGCTTGCGATTGGTATCCTACATACTTAATTTGTGTACACACATGCATTTGTATACAACCAATAGGTTGCGTGGTATAGCGATATGAATGTATGCAAGTGTTTACATGCATTTGTACTTATTCATAAATTTCATAATATGCGAACGTGAAAATATTATTATTTCATGATTCATATTTTAGGGTCAGTAAAAAATATAAATAATATTTTATATTTTTTTATTTTACCCATCGAGCAACTTATAAATATTAGTTACATTTTTTTTGTTAATTCTATACTAAATCTAAACCAATTTCATTTCCAGATTATTTTCAATTTGGAATAACACGCCTACCGTCCCCGCAAACCGACAATTTTGATTTACATTGCGATTTACATTCGAAGTACTCATTTCTTAACGTTTTGCTTTAGTATATATATAGATAAATACTTTATGAACTTTTCCTCAAAATTTCAATCCGATCGGAAAATAAACACTGAAGTTATTAGATAAACCATTTCGACCCTTCGACCAGCAAAGAAGTTTCTCGACTCATCTTTTCCTTGCACATGTTAATTACTGAAAATACATGTGCATATACATATGCCAACACTCAACGAAAAGGTGGCGTGGTAGATCGATATGAATGTTTGCAATTATTTACATTCATGTGTACATATTCATAATATTCATAAAATGCGTACGTGCACATATGATTATTATTTAATAATTCATATTTTAGGGTCTGTAAAAAATACAAATTCTATAAAATGCAATTAAATACGTATTAATTTTGATTACTCGATATATGGTGAGTTATCGATATTGGCTCACTTAAAATTTATAAAGAAATACCGAAATATACTGCTCACACCGCAACGTATCGAAATTTATGCAAGGTGGCAGCGTACTGCAGTGTTATGATTAATTTGTAGCTTGTATCATACAATTAGATTAGTATTAAAAATTAGATTAGTATCATACAATTATATACTTTTTATAGCAACATACGTCGAAGGGTATCCCACTATTTAACTTAAAATTAAATTAAGGCATATATTTTATATACGTATATAGTAGCATAATATGCTTCATATATTACGCTGACATTAAAATCGATCTAGCAAAAACGCTGCACAATTCAATTCTGCAAAACTGCTGACTAGACATTTCGGACTCTCATGACTCACTTCGAGCCGAACATAAACTCTGCACATTTAGTCTTAAGCTGACAATAACACAGTAATGTGGTTGTATTCCGAATTCGTTCGGATATATTTCCATAAACTAAAGTTACATCGTTGATCTCAGTCTAAAAACGGATCATTTGTTTGACTCACATTCGCGAAGAATACGTAAGTGGCGCAGCCGGTAAGATTGATGCGATAGCTAAACTATAATTATTTAATTATTATTCGCTAAAGAACATTCGCAAATCGCGTCGGTAACATCGATACAGCGGTTCATACCTAAAGAGTAAACCCTGACGTGTAAATACGAAGTGATTGTGAAATAACTTAAAAAGAACAAAACATGTTTTAAGAAGACGCCTTAGAATTCACTGAGTAATAAACCCATAAAGGTTACTCAACACTAATTAAAACTGCTACGACCGCAACAACAAATTCAACACAAAAAAAATTAAGTGAATAATATAAACATTTTAGGTGACTGAAAAACAAAACATAAAACTACAACAAAATCAACCTAGAAAAAAATAAGTGACTGAACATAGAAGAAATAAGTGAATAATATAAACATTTTAAGTGACTGTAACACAAAACATAAAGCAAGAACAAAATCAATGCAGAAGAAATAAGTGAACTACGTGAACATTGACGAAGTCATAACCCCTTGCTGAAGTGAAAACACAACCTCATTTAAACTCACATAAGCCGAAACAGTATCAACACCAGCCCCAATAGTACTATCCGACTCAAATATGAGACAGATACACGCTGTCGAAAACTTCAATGGAGATCTGAGCACCCTGTATACGTTTGTTAGTCGTATCGACTTCATCCTGGCTCTGTACCAGGCTACAGACGAAAGGCAGAAGCTGATAATTTACGGACACATCGAGCAAAACATCAGTGGCGATGTCATCCGCAAATTTGGAGCCAACAACTTCGCCAGTTGGATCGAATTAAGGACGCAATTGTTTCTCTACTACAAACCACAGGCACCGAACCATCAACTTTTGGAGGAATTTTAAACCAGTCCCAAATTCCAATAGAACACGAACTAACTCACAAAACAAGGTTTAACCAAAATCCGTTTCCCCAGTATCAATAAAAACCAGTCCACTCACAATTTAACATACCCACAATGCAACAATCCAGGCCGAGCCCAGCTTTTAATCGACAGAATATTTTCGACCAGAATCGTTTCGGACCTAATCACGCTGACATACCGACCAACAACCATGTTAAAAGACCGAGACCATCGGACAGTGGACAATCCAAGATGAGCATAGACGAATTAATATACCAGGAAATGACACCAAATTAGCCCGAGTACCCATACATCTACTATTATCCCTATTACCCGGATAATTTCCAACCTCAGCCCTATCCCTACCAATTGAGTTACATCCCAGATCCAGTCCAATATCCTCCTGAAGACAACTATGACAATTCAGACACAGAAGAACAAGAGAAAACAATACCGAACGATGACGAACCAGACAATAAAGAGCAAGGAGAAAATTTTCGGCTAGTTGCCCCGGATCAAGCCAATATGTAACGATCAAACATAATAATGGTGAATTATAGTAAAGTGTCTAATTGACACCGGATCCACAATAAATATGCTCACTCGGAATATTTTCCAAACACCCATACAAAAAACCAACCATCTAATCCATAGTAGTAATGGCCCATTAATTATTAACGAAACTACAAATATACCACCCAATAACTACTTTCCTACTGCTCAGGAGTTCTTGATTCATAAATTGTCAGATCATTACGACATGCTGATTGGACGCAAGTTGTTGTCCAAGGCCAAAGCAGTAATAGATTATCAAACGGGAACTGCTACCCTATTTAATAAAATATACAAGATAAAAAACATTAACAATACTACAGAACAGAACCATGTCCAGATAGACCCTCCAATCCCACAAGACCCCACCTTTTTAGAAACCTCCTCAAGAAAACTTATTCCGACTCGACCACCTAAACACAGAGGAAAGACGCAAATAAACGAACCTATTGGCAAAAGTTAAAGACATTCAATTTCACGAAGGCGACAAACTTAGTTTTACGAATACGGAAAAACATACCATCAACACTACACACAACGTCCCCATTTATTCTAAATAAAACAGTTTCCAACAAACTTACGAAAAAGAAGTAGAGAAACAAATCCAGGACATGTCAGAGCAAGAAATTATTTGAGAAAGCAATTCGCCGGTACTGTAGCCCTATTTGGGTTGTACCCAAAAAACTTGATGGTTCTGGAGAACAGAAATTCCGCATCGTAATAGACTACAGGAAATTAAACGAAATAACAATAAATGACCGATATCCTATACCAAAAATAGACGAAATATTAGA